>CM066606.1:41216446-41826446 GCA_033816785.1 Picus viridis
CGGATATAGGATTTTGGAAGAAAATACTGCTGACTTTGCTTAATATTTTTCCTTCCTTTTTCTTACCTTTGGCACCATAGCATCACAGAATTATAGAATGGTAGGTGTCAAAAGTGACCTCTGGTGAACGTCTAGTCCACTCCCTCTTACTAAAGCAGGTACACTTAGATCATACCGAATACTGAATACAAAATTAAAAATTAAAAATGTATGTGGTGGGGTAGGAAGGTTCCCCCCACACACAAAAAAGAATCCACAGCTAGCTCAGCCGGAGAAGCAGATGAAAGCTATATTTACAAGCAGAAATGGAATGCAATGAATATGTAAAAAAATATACAATATATATAATATATACAGAAATATACAGCAATGTATGTAATACAGGAGACCTTTCCCCAACCCCTGCATCTGGGGGGGGAGTTCGGCCTGTTCCCCCTTCTCCCTCCCTTCTCCCCTTTTTCCCAAAAGGGTTAGAGAGAAAGAGAAAGGAAGGTAATTAAAATGTTAAGCTCAAAGCGAATGCAAGAGTTAGTTTTTCTTATCTGGTTAGCTCTGTTAATCCAAGGTCATTCCTGCCATGCAAGCTGTTGCTTCAAAGAGAGAAGCAGGCCAGCTCTCAGGACAGGGAGAAGAAGAGACTGCCCAGACTGACAGACTAAGCTAAAAGTTACAGATGAATTCTACCAATGAAATTGGTTTAGCATATCTTAGTTTTCATTCAAATATCAAAAACATTCAGCCAGAGTGCTCAGAAAGTGTCCATTTCTTAAAGGCACAGCATAAACCCATCACACCAGGTTGGAAAAGACCTTTCGGATCATCAAGTCCAACCTATCACTCAACACTATCTAATCAACTAAACCATGGCACCAAGTGCCTAATCCAATCTCTTTTTAAAACACCTCCAATGATGGTGACTCTACCACCTGCCTGGGCAGCCCATTCCAATGGCCAGTCACACTTTCTGTCAAGAATTTCTTCCTAACATCCAGCCTAAACCTCCCCTGGTGCAGCTTGAGACTGTGTCCTCTTGTTTTGCTGCTATTTGCCTGGGAGAAGAGATCAACCTCTGCCTGGATACAACCTCCCTTCAGGTAGTTGTAGAGAGCAAGAAGGTCTCCCCTCCTCTTCTCCAAGCTAAACAACCCCAGCTCCCTCAGCCTCTCCTCATAGGGCTTGTGTTCCAAAGCCCTCGCCAGCTTTCTTGCCCTTCTCTGGACATGTTCCAGCAGGACAACATCCTTCCTAAACTGAGGGGCCCAGAACAGGACACAGGACCCAAGGTGTGGTCTAACCAGTGCTGAGTACAGGAGCAGAATGACTTCCCTGCTCCTGCTGGCCACACTATTCCTGATACAGGCCAGGATGCCTTTGGCCTTCTTGGCTGCCTGGGCACACTGATGGCTCATGTTCAGCCTACCATCAACCAGCACCCCCAGATCTCTCTCTGCCTGGCCACTCTCCAGCCACTCTGTCCCCAGCCTGTAGAACTGCATGGGGTTGTTGTGGCCAATATGCAGAACCCAACACTTGGATGTGTTAAATCTCATGCCGCTGGATTCTGCCCATCTGTCCAGCCTGTCAAGGTCCCTCTGGAGAGCTCTCCTACCCTCCAACAGATCAACACCTTTCCCCTAGCTTGGTGTCATCTGCGTATTTACTGATGATGCACTTGATACCCTCGTCCAGATCATCAATAAAGATGTTGAACAGGATGGGGCCCAGCACTGAATCTTGGGGCACACCACTAGTGACTGGCTGCCAGCTGGATGTGGCACCATTCACCACCACTCTCTGGGTTCAGCCCTTCAGCCAGTTCCCAGCGCAGAGTGCTGCTGTCCAAGTCATGGGCTGACAGCTTGGCCAGGAGTTTGCTGTGTGGGATGGTGTCAAAGGCCTTGCTGAAGTCCAGGTAGACTACATCCACTGCCTTCCCAACCACCACTAGGTGGGTCACCTGAACATAGAAGGAGATCAGGTTGGAGAGGCAGGACCTGCCCTTCCTAAATCCGTGTTGGCTGGGTCTGATCCCTTGGCCATCCTGTAAGCGTTGTGTGATCACACTCAAGATGACCTGTTCCATAATCTTGCCTGGCAATGAGGTCAGGCTGACAGGTCTGTAATTCCCTGGCTCATTCAACCGGCCCTTCTTGTGGAAGGGTATCGTGTTGGCCAGCTTCCAGTCTTCTGGGACCTCTCCAGTGAGCCAGGACTGTTGAAAAATGATGGAGAGCATGATGTTGCATGGGGACACATCCAAACTGATTTTGGAAACCTCAAAAGTAGACTCTACAACTGTCATGGACAGCCCATTCCAGTACTCAAAGTAAAGAATATTTTTCCTATGTTTTGGTGGAACTTCCCGTATTCTTTTTTGTGCCCGTTTCCCCTTTTCCTATTACTGATAAGAGCCCAGCTACATTCTCATGACCTCCACCCTTTAAATACTTTCAAGCATTGATAAGACCTTCTCTCATCCTTTTCTTTTTACGGTTAAACAGACTCAGGTTTCTCAGCCTTTCTGTGTAAGTGAGTGTCTCCTGTCCCCTAATCATCTTTTTTGCCCTTTATTTGACTCTCTTCCATAGTTCTGTGTCCCTCTTGAACTGGAGATCCCAAAACTAGACACAAAACTCTGATATGGCCACACCAAGGCAGAGTAGAGGGGAAGGAGAACCTCCCTCCACCTGCTGCTCACACTACTCAGTGCACCTCAAGGTACCATTTGCCTTCTTGGCCACAAGAGCACACTGATGACTCGTTGTTAGCCTGTTATTTGGGTAATAACATGCACTTCATGATCCTCTGCTGTTGCCCTCATTTAAATCAAGTTGTATCTGAGTTTTGTACTAATTCCCACCCACACAAAATTGCCATCAACTCCTCCCACTTTCCTGACCACATTACTCACCTTTCTCTTCCCTCCATGGTCTGACATGGTGAAAGACTTGCCTGTGGGAATGGCCCTGGCTGCTCCTGAACAACTACGTTATTCATGGAATGACTGAACTGGACTTGGCTTCTTCTGAATCTGCCTCTTTCACTCTGGATTTTGAAGGATTTCAAACATGATGAAGAGTGAGTATCTGCAGGCAATGCAGCCTTGGAAACCTAGCATCCTGGAAGTACTAAGCAAAGTCTACTGACAACTGCCCTAGAAAAAGAACAATGCCTGTTGAGAAATGGTTTAAGAAGGCAGTACAATAAAGACTGAGATGACTGTAACATAGAGAAAGATCTCTGTGAGCTGCTGCATTTGTACACGAGACACATTCTTACTTCCATGTCTTTGAAGTGCTCACTTTGGGCAAAGCTGTATGCAAACATAAAACAAAGCTTGTATCCTTCCTGGAAAAAGTAAATATACTAATATTGTCCTTGAACAAGGGAAAACCAGTATAATTTACCTCCAGGTTAAATATACCTTACAGGTCAGAATCTTTTATTGATAGCTGTATTGTTTACCTCTACCTTTACAGACTCCTGGATCAATGCTTTTGTTTTATAACAGATTTTTTCTTCTTTTCCTTTGATGGACACTGGCTTCTTAAATACAGACAGCACTGCTCCAAGCAGTGTAAACAAACAGCAGCATCTTGTTCTCTGCCAAAAATTCCCCTCCCTATTCAGGCTTTGTCAGTGACAATAATGTTGGCAGCTTCCACTTTGGAAAGCCTGAGGGGTAATGTGATTTCAGGCCACTCATACTTTGCAGGTTGAATGGGTTTTTTCCCCCGTCTTCTTTCTTTCTCCTCCACCTTTGCTTTTTTTTTTTTTTTTTTTTTTTTTAAAGAAGATGATCTGTGTTTGTCAAATTCCTGTTTCCTTGGGTTGCTATCAGCTGTCACTTCACGAATATCTCACAGCAAACAGAGAAGACATGGACTCCTGTACTATAGTGTTGGCCTAGATTTGGCATGTCCACACAGTTAGCACTTCGGTTTAATTGATAAATTTGTAGATAAAATGTTTCTGTCAGTGTCTGATTTTGGTTCTGCACATGCAACCAGCAGGGCTAAAACAATCTATACTGCGCTTCGCTAGGAGTTAGAGTTCGTATTTGCCATGTAGGCTGTGATTTTGATACAATTTTCTGTTACTTCTAGTTCTCCATGGTGCTCTTCATGGCAACAGCAGTACTGCTACACAGTTGGGTTTGGGTTTTTTGGGTAGGTAGCATAAGCCCTTTCTGTGAAGGGATGAGTTCTTTGAGAGAATGATGTATCACAATGACAGAATACAAATTTCTCCACCTCAGCAATGGCCTGCCAGAGTGACAGACTTCAGAAACGTTAGCCTAAAGAAAACTGTCCATGTGAAAAAGGGACTAAAAATAATCAGCCTCTTTTACCATAAAAATGAGACAAGAAAGTGTATATAGAACACTGGAAAAGAGTGGATATCAACAGAAGAATAGAATGACATTCAGAGAAAAAGTAATTCGTAGATTTACTAGCGTGTGAGGCTCGCTGCCATAGCCATTAGCTATGTACACACACACAGGTAAAAGTTTTGAAAAGAGGGAAAACTTCTAAGCTTCAAGGTATGTGCCATAGGAAAGACTGGACATGTCATTGTAGAATTTAAGATGTTAAAAGTTGTTCCCCTAAATCACTGTCCATTTTACTATTGGACTTAAACAGGCCATAGTAATTATCATATTGGCTCAAGCATCTTGGTAGTAAGGTGCATCTTTGACCACATGTTTTAAGCCTAAATTATTAAATTTTTCTTCAAAACATAATTGGTTTTACATTGGTTCAGAGCAGAGCAAACTGAGTAGAACATGTATAGTGTTTTTTCATCTCTGTATTTCAAAAGCTTGTCTGTAGCATTTTAATTAGGAAAGGAGAAATATAACCTTCTCCAGACTTGCTCCGATTTTGGTTTTTGTTACCTCTAAAATATGCTATATGGCACTTCTTGAGGCAGTGATGGGAGAGTTGATCTCGTGACATTTAAAATCAATGACAGTCACATGACAGCTCTTTCAAAAAATGTGTTTTTCAGCAAAGATTCTTTCCAGATTGTGGAAGGATGTGTATTCACTGAAGATAAAGAATGAATTGCCTCTTCCTGAGTCCTACTCTGCATCTTTTTTTGGCTGCACCATCAGCACAATTAGAAGAATAAAACACCTACTTCTACTGTTTTAAAAAGAAAGAATGAAAATGGAGTATTTGATGAGATGAAGACAAGAATGTGGCAAACCTATCTCTGAGGGTGGGGAAATTAAGGACATGGAGGAAAAAGAAAGGAATTTCACCAAATGAAATTAACAATGTAACTTTGAAGTCAAATAACTCCAGCACACAGCAGATAGCAATATTAAACACTTTGGGCAGGGAAGGAACCCACAAAATTGCTTCTACTTTTATAATTTAGGGTGAAAATTTTCAAGCATGTTTGACTGAATATTCTTTTCCTGTTAGGAGTTGTCTTGAGCAAATCCTGATTTTTCTTAAAAGCACTTGCAATTTGAAATTATTTGAATTGTGTTTCTTGGTGAGTAGTTAACCACCCAAGCAGTAACTTCTATTGCAATGGCACTATTCACACAAATAATTGCATGCAAGTGGGAGTGAGATAATCAGAAATGTCTTGCGTTGCCATTTCTGTGATTTTTTTATAATAGAATAGAGTAGAATAGAATAGAATAGAGTAGAGTAGAGTAGAATAGAATAGAATAGAATAGAATAGAATAGAATAGAATAGAATAGAATAGAATAGAATAGAATGGAATGGAATGGAATGGAATGGAATGGAATGGAATGGAATGGAATGGAATAGAATAGAATAGAATAGAATAGAATAGAATAGAATAGAATAGAATAGAATAGAATAGAATAGACCAGGTTGGAAGACACCTTCAAGATCATCGTGTCCAACCTAGCATCCAACACCACCTAATCAACTAAACCATGCAACCAAGCACCCTACCAAGTCTCCTTGCTGTAAGTGAAAGCATATTTTTTCATGCTACATTTCTCTTCTTAACTGCCCCAAGAATTGGAGAGATAACATTGGCACATTCAAGATTACAGCAGCAGCAGCAGCCTAACTTGCTCCTCCAGTGAAGGCTGTCAGCCCTGCAGTGGATGTCATCACTGAAATAGCAGATATGCATACTGGTTGATCATACTAATACAAGCTCAAGATTGTGGTCGATGTCAAGTTTATATGCTGGATCTTGAGCAAGACTGGATTTTCTACAAGCAAGTAATGTACTCTTGTACATGTAAGCAACAATGTCTGGAAGTGTCATGGTAGGGCCAAATGATCCCCAGGACAAACCCGCACAAACCCTGATGTGTCTAGATATGGTCCTCCCTCTCCCCACTCCTTCCTGCAGAAAGTTGGGATAATGCAGAAAAAGGAACAAAGGGGACAGGACCATGCATGTCTGATAAACAAGTCTACTTCTGGGGTAAAAGCACATACACTGGCCACTGCTCCTCCCAGAGCAGGCCTGTTTCTGCCTTTTATGACCACAGCCTGGTTGAGTCCCTTTTCATTGGGTAACTATATGCTGGTGTCAGTTGCCCTACTGGCCCAATTGAATCTTGGGCAAGATATAGGCTAATTTCTAGTTGCCTTTGCCTTGCTTGAATCTGCTTTGCCTTGGACCTGCCTTGCTTGGAGTTGCCTGGTCCAGAACCTGGGATAAAAGCCACAAGCCTACCCACTGCAAGCTAGACAAGCCATGAACTTAGGATCCAGAGCCAAGCTTTAATTCCCCTAGCAACTAGAATTTTGCTGTGCCTCAGTTTACCCTGGAAAGCCAAGAGCCCTTTGTGATAGTGTCATAAAACAGCCTACTGTCCTGCTGGAGCCAGACCAGCCCAAGACCAAGTGGCATTCCTGCCAGCAACCAGCCATGCCTGGTGCATGAGTGTGCCCCAAAAGCCTCAACAGCTAATACACAACAGCAGCACTCCCTACTTGAGTGGAACCAGCTGTGAGTAATGAATTAATTGCCTTTTTGGCTTAATGGTTCTTGTTGAGTCTCCCCCTGTTTGACTTCCAGGGATTCTCTCCTTCCCTGTCATTCCTACCAGTTTGCAGAAAACTGTTAAAAATTGTTATATATGCCTAAATACTGTACACTCCCACTGTAACATATTCTAATCTTACATCAAACCTACTTAATAAGTTTTGGCAAATGTTTCATATGCATAAAAAGTTATTAATATTTTTATCAATATCCATTTACCAGATCTTAATTAATTATTCAATAAATTCCACAACAGTAGTGTGATGGGTCAGAGAGCACCAATGTCTTGAGGTCTTTCTACAAAATCTGCCAGATTAAGACACTATGAGCATTAAAATTTTTATGCATAGAGGGCAGGTTGTCTGCACTCCTGACAACATTTGCATCCTGTCTGGGTAACAGTATTAGTTTAGTTGAATGTTTATGGAGAAAAACGGTTGACAGTAAGCTGAACATGAGCCAGCAGTGTGTCCCTGGCATCCTGGCCTGTATCAGGAATAGTGTGGCCAGCAGGAGCAGGGAAGTCATTGTGCCCCTGTACTCAGCACTGGTTAGGCCACACCTTGAGTACTGCATCCAGTTCTGGGCCCCTCAGTTTAAGAAAGGTGTGGAGTTGCTGGAACGTACCCAGTGAAGGGCAACAAAGCTAGTGAGGGGTTTGGAACACAAGCCCTATGAGGAGCAGCTGAGGCAGCTGGGGTTGTTAAGCCTGGAGGAGGCTCAGGGGTGACCTTATTGCGGTCTACAGTTCCCTGATGGGAGGTTGTAGCCAGGTGGGGGTTGGTCTCTTCTCCCAGGCAACCAGCAACAGAAAAAGAGAACACAGTCTCAAGATGTGCAAGGGGAAGTTTAGGCTTGATCTTAGAATGAAGTTCTTCACAGAAAGAGTCGTTGACCACTGGAATGGGCTCTCAGGGAGGAGTCAATATCCCTGGAGGTGCTTAAGAACAGACTGGATGAGGCTCTTAGTGCCATGTTCTAGTTGATTAGTTAGGGATGGATGATCAGTTGGACTCGATTATCTTGGAGGTGTCTTCCAACCTGTTTGATTCTGTGGTTCTGTAAAACCATATGTGACTTCTTTGTATCTGAGATCCACAGACCACAGGTTGGGAATTAGTACTACAGCCAGATTTCAGTAAGATTGCTATGATTAGTTGGTTAGTTGTGAAAATAGTAATGCTGAATGCCAGTGACATATATTTCTGTTGGCAGAATGAGAGCAATTCTGTACTCATAGCCCGATATTCATTTGAGCCAGTATTATCCCCAAATGGCAGTCCAACCTCCTACCTTCTCCTTACTACTTGTTCATCATATGTCCTGTACTGAGCTAGAACAAGTACCTGCCCAGCATCATAGCAAACCACAGTGAGAAACTTTTCAGCCTCTCATTCCCCTCTCATTCCCCTCTCTTTATTTATGTTTTCAGTTGGATCAGACTCTCAACCTTTCTACTTTGCAAATGCTTTAACATTACAACATTGGGATTTGTATAGAACAATAACAGGGAGCTGTAGAAAGGAGTGGAGATGAAACAGATTTGGGGCTTTTTTGGAAAAAAAAAAAAAGTGAATTGAATCTAGCCTTCAAATCAGTTTTCTTTTAATTCATTGTTTTCCTCCAACTTTGCCACCAGCAAATGCCATGTTTGTTTCTGAACAGAAAACAACAAAGGGAACAAGAAAGATACAAGGCTTTTATATAGTTTAACATTTGTAGAATTTTTCTCATAACACTTGCCCAGAGTTTTGCAGCTCTAATTAGTTCCACAGAATGCCAACTGATTAACTTTCCTCAGCATAAGATTTTGTTAAAGAGCCAAGTAGTGCTTGTGAACAGAATTTGGGTATTTTCCTTCTTTTTTGTTTTTTTTTTTTCACTCCATAGTTCCATCTCTGCTGATGAAACAACTATTCATTCTTGTTTCAAGGGGAGTAAATGAATGGACTGGCCATTAGGAAAAAAATTTAAAGAATCACTTTCTATCAAATTAAATATGCTACTCCTTTAAAACACTGGCAATCTGTGTTTAAAATCCATGTTAAAAAATAGTATTTTTTATTTTTTTACTTCCTTTTGGCTGCTTTACCAACAATACATGAAAGATGCTGCAGTTCTCAGTTCCTCAAAATTCACCAGAAAACATGACTTTTTTTAAGCACAGAATATCAATGTTTAGTCTATTAGGTCTTCTATATTTCTATAATATCTTACTCCAGGTTTTTAAAGTGTTACAGTAGTATAAATAATTTCCTAGATTAAGTGATTTACAGAAAAAAAAAAAAAAAAAAAGAAAAAAAGAGAATTAAATGCTGTAGTAAGAATTAAATGCTGTAGTAAGGTTACAGCAAAATTCCCTTCATTCCAGACTGGAATGGCTGTCCAGTGGGGTTGTAGAGTCATCTTCTCTGGAGATACTAAAAACCCACCTGGATGCATTCCTGCTTGATCTGGTATAGGTGATCCTGCTCTGGCAAGGAGGTTGGACTGGATGATCTTTCAAAGTCCCTTCTAACCCCTAACATTCTGTGATTCTATGATTCTCTGTAATTTTGCTCAACAGATCTAAAATATTTTTAGAAGACAGAATGCTTCTCACTTTGAAATGTAAGTATATCTACAGACACATATATGACACCAGATTTGTAGATAATGTAAATCAATGTGTTTCCATTGAAGTCAGTTATTTATAGCAGATGAGGTTCTGACCATACACTACTATGCTAGTACATATGTATATGTATTTGCAACACACACACGTGTATATGTATGTGTGTGTGATATAAAATCACTTGTGCATGTAACTATGTAATCATGTACAATTGCTCTCTTCTGCCAGCAAATTTTCTGTTAGTCTGGGAAAAACAGAAAACTCTTATGTATTTTAGAGATTAATTATTTCTGGTTATGAAGCACACAGTGTTTCACAGCCCTTTTGGTTTTAGGGTCTTCCTTACTGAAAGAGTGGCAAGGTTATTTGTCTGAAAGTTATTAATGATGGAAACAAAAGAATTGGGGCAGGGGTGGGAAGCTGAATTTGCCCCTGGATAACACAATCGGTTAATATTATGGCTTTTTAAATGTGGTATACTATTGACAAATATTTGTAAAGCTTTGGTATATGCATGGTGCCTGGTACATAAAATCTGCATCTCTGTGGTTTGGATTGAGAAAAGACAGCTCCACTTTGCAATAACAATCAGGGCTTAGGACAGAAGAAGGCTCCTTTTCCTTCACCAGCTACCATTTCAAGGGACCGAAGACACTGGTGAAGAAAAATACTTGAGCAACTTTACAAAGAAGGTATCACAGTATCACCAAGGTTGGAAGAGACCTCAAAGATCATCGAGTCCAACCTGTCACCACAGACCTCATGACTAGACCATGGCACCAAGTGCCATGTCCAATCCCCTCTTGAACACCTCCAGGGATGGTGACTCCACCACCTCCCTGGGCAGCCCATTCTAGTGAAGGCTGTCAGCCCTCCTCCTCACCGCAAGCCTAAACTTCCCCTGGCGCAGCTTGAGACTGTGTCCCCTTGTTCTGGTGCTGGCTGCTAGAGAGAAGAGACCAACCCTTCCTGGCTACAACCACCTTTCAGGTAGTTGTAGAGAGCAATGAGGTCACCCCTAAGCCTCCTCTTCTCCAGGCCAAGCAATCCCAGCTCCCTCAGCCTCTCCTCATAGGACTTGTGCTCAAGGCTTCTCACCAGCTTTCTTGCCCTTCTCTGGGCACGTTCAAATGTCTCAATGTCCTTCTTAAACTGAGGGGCCCAGAACTGGACACAGGACTCAAGGTGTGGCCTAACCAGTGCAGAGTACAGGGGCACAATGACCTCCCTGCTCCTGCTGGCCACACTATTCCTAATGCAGGCCAGGATGCCGTTGGCCTTCTTGGCCACCTGGGCACACTGCTGGCTCATGTTTAGGCAGCAGGTAGTTGGTACTAATTGCAAAATTCTTTGAAGAAAAAACAGCTATTCACAGAATTTCAGGAGCAATATATTAAAAGATGGAAAAGCATGATAGTTAAATGATCGGAGGAAGTGTCTCAGGAAGCAAATGCTCCCTCCTGATCTTTTATATCCATACCCAAACTACTGCTTTTGCAGATAGCTCTTGCTATTCTTGATTTTTTTTATCTTTCCTTTTTTATTTATTTATTTTTTCTTTTAGAACAGGCTTGTTTGTTTGTTTATGCTTTACAAATATGCTATGAATTATTCCCAAGTGGACAACAAGCCTAATTCTTTTTTTCAGCCACACATTCATAAACCCAATATAATTCTGTTGAAGTGAATGGATAGAATTGTACTGTTAGTTTACAGAATGTTAGAAACAGCCTTACTCCTGCAAGGGAAGGGTATCTGTTGTTTTTTGAGCTTCCTATTACCTATATTAAGCCTCTAGGCTACTTGTTACTTCTGTTGTGATTGCTAATGCATGTACTTGTTTAGCACTGGGATTCTTTGCTGAGTAGTCTAGGCATAGATTGTTCTGTCTCGGTGTTAAGTGCCAGTGAGATGCAATCAAATTTGTACCTTCACACCACCATAAGTGACACAGAAGGAGATGATTCATCAACAGCTACTGCTTTAATGAACCTCTCCAGCTTCACAGAGTATTTGCTTTTCACCCGTGATCCATATATATCCGTATAATCCTGAAATGTACCAGTGAAGCATGAACTACAAAACCTAAAGAAAAAAGGGGAGGCCAAGACAGTCAAAGCTGATCACAAAGCTGATTCGGACCCAAAGCTTATTTCCAATTCAGAATCAACCTCTCTTTGCACTGGCTGGCTTGCTACTACTACTACCTGGTATTTCTTGGCTTTTTCAATACTATTTTCCAGGACCACTTAGTACTTTCTTTAATCTATCCTTTCTGTGTGTTTGATTTGACTTACAAGATTTGTTTTCAACATCATAGTTTCCCATAGGTCTTGATTTCCTGTTTCTTCTCCTCCCATCTTCCTTTCACTTTACTCATGTTATGTTCCTCAGGACTGTCTTTCATTTTTGCATCTTCTCATTTCCAGCAGCTCATCACTTTCTTGTTGAGATGCTCCTGGTTTAAAATCAAGCACCACTGGGGTGTGATGCCTGCAGACATAGCTATGGACTGAAGTCCCATAGAGTGAGGCTGAGTTTCATAGATATTTTCAAGAAGTTTGTTTCTAGAAGTACAGAAGAAAAGGAAATAAGGCACATTGGAAAACTAAAAGGATGGAAAATGAAACTGAGGTGCTCCCTTAAGAGTTTAGGGAACAGAGAGGATTCAGATTTTGCTGGTCAGGAACATTTCCTGTGCAATGCATATGAAAGTAGAGACACATGTGTTTTGTTCCTATGACATGATGGATACTTCTGAGGACAGTGACAGCTATGGGAAAGAAGTACATGGAAAAAAATAAGATGAACCTATGTAAACTGTATTTGTATAATATACCTCCTGTGAATAAAACTCATTCAAAAATCTTCAGAAATCTTTAGTGTCTGCTGTAGGAAGGCTCAAAAATTATGTGTTCACAAACCATTTGCAACGGTCTAGGTTTTGAATGTGGAAACTTTTAGTTATTTCAGAGCTTTGCAACCATGGGTGAGAGTTACAGAAAAGGTTGGGTCCAGGTATTCATATATTTAAAGACTATCCTGAAAAGCTTACATATCGGTGCCAAAGAATATACATGGATAATCATATCTCAAATTGAACAGTTTGTACAACTAGCAAGTCCAAATGATCAGTGAAGATTGTTAGAGAGTGAAAATACCATTTTATTCTCTTTAAAAATCAGAAAATGAGATGCCATTGGATTAAGTCAATTCCCAAAGGTCACATAAATCTGTGGTAAAAGATTAATAGAATTGGCTTTCCAAGGTTAACAGTTTGACAGTGCAACAATGTCTTCGTTTCTATTCCCACAACATTACCATTATTTAATCTCTGCTGGCACTGGTTAAACTTTTCTTCTACATCTAGAAAATACTACAACATCTTTAAAAAACCCAAAGCCCTTAAATAGCTCTCCCAATCTATTTTCCTGAGTGTTGTTCTCTCCTTTAGGTTACAAAAGAAATTGTGTTATAAACATGTTTAATTGTGTAAGCTCTGTTTTCATCAAAGAAAGCAAGCCTTCACATTAGGAAACCCGAGGGGGAAACATTTGAAATGGAAGAAAATATATTTCATATTAGAAATATTTGCATTTGTTTGGCATTAGATAGAGAGCTTTAGAGAAAGCTCATAGGAGTGAGCACTCAGGCTTTTCTGGGGTCCACATTGGGGAGGTGATACTGCACTCGGTTAATATGTTATGAGCACAAACTGGCTAGCAGATGCTGTATTTGCATTGCACATTAGAAGTTTCAGTTTCCCTAGAGAATCCAGAATTCCTTCTTTTATAATAATGTTTTCCTCTGAGGAGACGGGGCAAGCCACTGTAGTGATCAGCAACAGCATGGAAACAAGAGGAGAAAGCAGCAGTAGAAAGATACTTTGCTCCACTTGTTTAACCCACAAGCTCTGATGCTGTTCTCCAACGCTCTATTGTATATGAATGTTGGCTGTGAGATTTGTAAGAAAGACCCTGTGGTAAAAGCAAAATCTGTCTTCTGCTATGAAGAATATTCTTTCTTACTGAAAACAGAAAATGGTACAAATTTGTCCTATTACCTCAATGTGATATATTAATATTAAAACTCTGTGGTGTTTCTCTTTCTTATTGCTAGCAATGCTGATAGGATGATACTTTTGACAAACTTTTTAGAAAGTAGAGCATGATCTTATTGTCCTACATCAAGTTCTACAGATGAGAAGAATTTTTTTTTTTTGTATGTAAAGCCATGAAATACAAATTTAAAAAGAGAACATTGGAGTGGAACTGAGAGTGCAAAAATTTGCATTCCTGAATCCTATATAACCATCCTGACAGTTGTTGCCTGGCTGTTGCCTAACCTTTCCCACACTCCCTTTTCAGATGATCCCCATCTCACTGTTTCTGTCAGCTGATGATCATCCTATCTGCTCTGACCACTGGGATTTCACTGTCTCTGGGTTCCTACTGAATGTCTCAGTGCTCACTGTGAGCTCAGTGCTGGACACCTCAGACAAGCCAGCAGAAGCTATGAGATGTACCACCTAAAATATAAGCCAAGTTTTATGGTCATTCTTGTATTACGGCCACAACAGTGTCAGCAGTGTGTGACCTTCACCATGCCTCACAGAAGAAATCTTGCCCAGCTCCAGCAAAGTCAGAAAATTCTGGCTTATTTATGTCTAAGGTGAGTTTGTCCCCTCATCTCCAATTCACTGATTTGTAAAGATCCTTAAAATAGCTCAGCTGTCAAAGGTGATGTATGAACCTCCTGTCACTACACTAAAGTTATTACATACCGAAAAATTTTAAAGATGCAAATATACGGCACTGCAAAGTGGCATTTGACAATAAAGTGTAACTGCACTGGGTGATGTCAGGTTTCAGTCTGATGTGCTCTCAGAAACAAATTGGAGTGCTTTTGTACATCTTCTGTCTGGAGGTCTGTTTGCAGTTACTACAGTGACTTCTCTTTTTTCTGTGTTTGAGTGCTGCAAGAATCAAGGGCTCATCTGTCATGTGCTATAGATAATCTCAAAAACACCTTAGCAGACAAGGCACCAACCTCAGGGCTGTTTATATTCATGAAAAAATTCCCCCCACAGAGGTCACATTGAGTAAGATAAACCAGTGTCATCAAATATGCAGCATACATTTCAACAGGGTTCTGGCACTCTCAGCTTAACATTTTTTGTGAGCTGTGTCAAGGAGGTCTGTTTTTGTCCTTAGCTTGATCATCAATTTTAAACGGCCAGTGCTCTTGTAGTTCAAATGTAAATGAGAACACAGGTTACAACTATCCTCATTTCTCATTACGGAGATGACAAAACACATTTTCTCCTACCTGTCTGGTTTATAGTTAGAGAGCTGTGGATATACAGGCATTGTGGTTATAATTTGATATACTAAAGTGGGTCTAATAAAAGAGATGCCTGACAGCAGTGCTGCAAACAGCTGTGTTTCTCCAGTTATAGGCTACAATACATGCCTGATACAATATCAGATCACAGATTGTATTTGCACCCATAACATTAATGTTTTTCAATAAAACCCATGCAATAACTACTTTTTTTCCCCAAATATTTTGTTATTTGATCAGAGGAATGTCACTGGAAATTATTCTACATATACCACATGGTACAGATGTTTTCAAAATTTAGCAGTTTCACCTGAAAACAAGAATCAAGACTATCTGGATATTTTCAGTACTCCCCTACACATCCCATGACTAGTTTTCCCTTCACTTCAGGGAGCTTTGGGTTAGATCTTTGGTTATTTGAAACTAGTTTTGAAAGTTGCTTCCATATAGAGTCCTCACAAGTACATGCATTTATACTTTAGTTTTGTCTTATACTATTGATGCAAATAACTTTAGAGCTATCACTGATGCTCTCAATTTCCTTTTTAAGAAGCTGAAAGTATGCATCAGTTTTCTAACAAATATGTAAAGAAATGCATCTAGTTAAAACCCATTGGAGTAATAAAAATTAAGAATTTAGTGTGCATGTTTTGCCTCTCTACTTGTTTCATTTTGCTAAACAGTCTATGTGGTATACAATTTACTTCTCCATTATAAAAAATAAATATCCCTGTTCTATTTTGTTTTGGTTTGTGGGGTTCTGTTGTCATTTTATCCTAAAGTGCTGTTTCCTCACATTTGCATCTACCAGTCTTTTTAGTGTGATATTCCATTTAAACTGCCTTTTAATTGTACATGCTGCCTTGGCAGAACATGACTGATGTACTAGTGTTAATTAGGTCTCCAGTCAGCAGCCTATGCCAGCTGGAAACTGAGAAACAAGCGTAAATTATTCTGTCATCAATCGGCTCGAAAATGTTTGAATCACTAATTAGTTTGCAATTTGGGTGACAGTTTATCTGACGCAGGTGATGTCAGAAACTTCAGGTCTTAGATGAATAATTTGCTAGCAACAAGCACATATTCCCTACTTTTAAATACATGAAGGTTTATCTGCATGTTGAAAGGTGGCTCAGCAGTCTTCATTAACTTCCAACTGGGACTATGTAAATCAGGAATCAGTGTGAGGCACTTCAGTCTGTGGTGGCTTAGAAGATTATATTTAGGAAAAGAAAGCCTCTTTTCTGTCTTTTTGTTTATTAATAATTCATAAACTGATAGATGAGAATGTTTGGGCTTTAACAGCTTAAAAATAATCACAATGGTTTAAAAAAAAAAGACAGACAAAAAAAGGCATCTGCAATCACCATATTTTACATGAAAATTAGTTGTGCTGCATCTTGCTGTTTAACTGATTTATTCTCCTCCACTGTCATGTGTCTGGAATGTTAAGCAGCAAGTGATTAGCCCTTGTCCTTTAAAGCAGGGTAATTATTGGGGTTTTATTAAATGGTAGACTTATGTTTCCATTTAAAGGATAAGTGAGATAAACAAGAAATTTATAACAGGAAGCAGAAAAGGTTATCCATGTCTCAAAAGGAAAAACTGCTCAACATTATAAATGCAGTCAAGGGTTTTAACATCTAGTTATTCTTATCTATATGTTTGGTATCTTGCAACACATACAATTGTTGTGTGGACAATAGATAAAACTGTAGAAACAGTTCAGGGACATAGTGTTACTGGGTAGAGAGAGACTAGTGTGTCTTTTGTGTAAGCACATATTCTAGATTTGAAAGGTGTGGTTAATATGGAAGGGTGTAATTGCAGGGGCACAGAGGAGAGCCATTAGCTGACCTTGGTGCCAAATGCAAATGGCAGGTGAGAATATGATTTTCAGATTCTCTGTGGTTGGTGAAGGCTGTGCTCTGTCCTAGGAGCCTCAGCAAAATGAAAAAAGTGGGGGAAATAATATTGTGTAATTATGATTAGCTGATGCCACTCTGTAAGCACATCACAGCAGTAGTACACGAGTGGAGATATTTAATCAGTGAGCATGAAACAATTTGAATTTAAAAAATCAATGACAGTTCGGTAACAGTACCTTCCCTTCTGTCCCATATCACACTGTTCTTGAGTTGTAGTAAGAAAAAAATATATCCTTTTATGTTTTATCTTAAAATCTTATCTACACTGGTTTAAAACTTCACATCTGCAACTGCAATGCACTGAGACAAGACCCAGGCACTGCACTGTGTGGAGCAGCATGTCACCAACCCCACCCCCACCCCAAGCCAGCTTTCCTCTCATGAGGGGAGACTGCTGCAGCAGCGGTGTTTTCACAACAGGGAGGGAGGTGCTGAGTCACATGGACTCATTCCTGAATGATTCTCCAGTTAGGTCACGTGGCCAGGGACAGGGATGGTGGTAACTCGCTGCAAAGCTGTTTTCAAAAAATCTGTGTCGACCCAGACTGAGGTCGAACTTAAGCAGGTAGGCATCCAGGCAACTGGCTGCAAAGAGTGCTGTAGCCTGGCACCTGAAATGGAGGACAATGGAGATAACACTTGCATTAGGTGTGAGCTGCTCTATCATCTGCTTAATCTAGTGGCTGAACTGACAAAGAGGTTGCTAGACTTCGGACTGTAAGGGAATGTGAAAAGGAGTTGGATTTGAGGAACCAGGCCCTGCAGGCTCCCCTAGCAGAGGGAGGTGACCCAAGATGCAGCAGGAAATGGATACGGGTCCCTGTTAGGCGAAGCAAAATAAAACCTTCATGGCTCCCCTCACCTTCCCAGCTGCCCTTGCAAAACAAGTATGGGGCACTGGAATTTGAGGGTCAGGTGAATGAGAAGACAGAAGACACACCATCTGAGGTCTTGCCTAAACCAAAACAGCCTGCACCCTACATCAGGACTTCTTCCCTCAAAAAAAAGAGAAGGGTCATTGTTATTGGTGATTCCCACCTGAAGGGAACAGAGGGCCCCATATGTCGGCTGGATCCTTCCCACTAGGAAGTCTGCTGCCTCCCTGGGGCCTGGGTCAGAGATGTTACCAGAAGGCTACCAAGTTTGGTACAGTCCTCTGATTACTATCCCTTGATAGATATGCAGGTAGGGAGCAATGATGTTGAAACCACAGGTCCAAAGGCAATCAAAAAGGACTTCAGGGCTCTGGGAGAACTGGTTGTAAGGTCAGGGGCACAAGTAATATTTTCATCAATACCCTTAATGGCAGGAAGGAATACTGAAAGGAAGAGGAAAGCAGGTGTAATTAACCAGTAGCTCAGAGGCTGGTGCCACCAACAGAATTTTGGGGTTTTCGATCTTGGGGAACTTTCTATGGCGCCACATCCTCTAGCAACAGAGGGAGTACATCTGTGTGGTGAAGGGACATTATGCCCAGATATTGAATCTTGTCCCAGCATGTGGACAAGTTCCCCCTCCTTCATGAGGGAAACAAAGGCCAAAGCATTAGCCACGCCATCATGGATTATTGTGCACGCCCAGCGCATGGGATGCTTGTGCAAATACTAAGTATGGGCATAATTCTAGCTTCACATTTCCTATAGGTTGAAGCCAGTTGTTTACAAGAGTGCCCATTGGTCAAATCCAGACTTGAGGAACCTGTAACTATTGCCCCAGTTGGTAAACAAGTTGCCCCCTCTTTCACTTTGCTCTCTCTCCCTGCTCGAGAGGGACTAAGCTTGTGCTATAGCCTCTGCCATTGAGCTCATTGCTATTAAGTCTTCTCTCTCATATATGCAAGCAAACTAGCAGCCTCTGCACAATGAGAAGAAGCCCACACCCAGGCAGGCACCTGAGCCTTAGCCCTGAGAATATCTCCAGAGGAAGGACCTTCACTGAGCCTAAGGAGCTCCAGCATCATTACAGCCAGTCTCATTGACCGTGAGAGCCCACCGTGCCTCCAGAAGACTGGACCCCCAAGGGTAAGATCTGCCCAGCTGTTGGGGAAAAGGGCTTAGCTGGGTCTGGCAGTCCACATGTCTGCATTAAGCCATAAGCAACAGACTGACCGTTTGTTTGTCAGATCAGAAAGCAGGATCACATGCTTGTGTAACCCCGCTATCGCGGGACAGGAGCCGCCACTTCTGTCACTCCGAGCCCTGTAAACCTCAAGGAAATCCAGAGCATTGTCCATGCACCAAAGCTGGGACAGCTCTGAGAGGGTCCCACTGCTCCTTTGAGCCAAGTAAAAGAGGACGCCACCGCTCCACGGAGATGCACTTCTTCCCCAGGGCTGTTCACACCAGCCCCAGAACCCGTTGCAGCAGGGCCGACACCTCTGGGTCCAGCCCCGCCTGCTACCATGCCAGATTGGAAGACTCCAAGCCCGCCTATAAGGAACCATTGCCCCACCCTGCCGTGCGAACTGACCCTGTGAGGACCGACTCTGAGGGCTGACCCCATCCTGGGACCAGCCCCACCGGCCCTGTTGGGCCAACCCCGCAGGACCGCTCCTTATCATCTGGAGGGAGCCTGCTGGAGTCCTGCAAGAAAACCTGCCTACCAGCTAAGTCTAGGTAAGCATGGGATGCTTGTGCGAATACTAGGTATGGGCATAATTCTAGCGTCACACTTCCTATAGATTGAATCCAGTTGTTTACAAGAGTGCCCATTGGTCAAATCCAGCCTCAAGGAACCTATAAGTATTACCCTAGTTGGTAAACAAGTTGCCCCCTCTTTCACTTCGTTCTCTCTCATTGCTTGAGAGGACAAAGCTTGTGCTATAGCCTCTGCCATTAAGTTCATTGAGTCTTCCCTCTCATATATGCAAGCAAACTAGAAGCCTCTGCATGACAAGAAGCAGCCCGTATCCAGGCAGGCCCGTTAAGCCTTAGCCCTGAGAATATCTCCAGAGGAGGGACCTTGACTGAGCCTAAGAAGCTACAGCCTCATTACAGCCAGTCTCATCGACCAGAAGAGCCCACCATGTCTCTAGACGACTGGACCCCCAAGGGTAAGATCTGCCCAAGTGTCTGGGAGAAGGGACTTAGCAGTCTACACATCTATGTTAGCCTTATGCAGCAGACTGACGAGAGTGACATAATCCTGCCTGTGTCAGATTGGAAAGCAGGATCACATGGCTGTGTAACCCCACTATTGCAGGAGAGGAGTCACTACTTCTGCCACTCCGTGCCCTGTAAACCTCAGGGAAGACCTAGAGCACCATTCGTGCCTGTACCCCAAAGCTGGTCCTGCCGCTCCACGCAGTAGCGCTGCTTTCCCCAGGGCTGTTTATGCCAGCCCCGAAACCCATCGCAGCAGGGATGACACTGCTGGGTCCAGCTCGCCTGCTGCTGTACCAGATCAGAAGCCTCTGAACCCACCTATCAGGAACTGTTGCCCCACCCTGCCATGTGAGCCAACTCTGTGAGGACCAATTCTGTGAGGGCCAACTCCATCCCAGGACCAGCACCACCAGCCCTGCCAGGCTGACCCTGCAGGACTGCTCCCTATCATCTGGAGGAGCCTGCTGGAGACCTGCAAGAGAACCTCCCTACCACATAAGTCCAGGTTCCATCTCCTCTCCACTGCTGTGGAAAGAGGATTGCCACCCAGCGCCGTCATCCAAACCAGCCTAGGAATCAGTCCAGTGAGAACAGTCTGCCGGAACCCAACCTCACTACAAGCAACAGACACCGTGTATCTTCCACCTGGTTTCCACTCACTAACATTCAGTTCAAAGCATCCACATCTAGCAGTAATCTCTGATGCATAGAAACATTTGCTGTATATAATTAGCAGCCACCCACGCCCTGTCGAGTCACCATCCAGTGGCCAAGTGGCAGAATTGCACCCTTCATTATGTAAATAGAAAGTGATTCTGTAAATATTCCAATTGAGTTCTAATTATAAATACTAAACCACTTATGGAGTGTATTTCATGATTGTGCACTAGAACACATATATAAAATACTGATTCATCAGTTATTAATAATTTGATAATAAAATTACTATTTTAATAATTATTATTTCATATTGATGAATTAATAACCTCTTCATCACAATCTGTCCTGGAGGGGGAGAAAGATCCTAGCACATGAGAATAGTCTATCCAGTGGAGGGAAAAGGGTTCTAGGAACGGAGTTGTCAGGTCTCATTGACAGGGTTTTAAACCAGATTTAAAGGGGGAAAGGGCTGAAACCATTCTCGCCCAGACAGAAGTCTGAGGGTGGTAAGGTGGAGTAGGTTGAAATCAGCTGCCCAGCTAAAGTGCATGTACACTAATTCACACAGTATGGGTAACAAACAACAGGAGCTGGAAGCCTTGTTACAGCAGGAAAGTTATGATGTAGTTGCCATCACAGAAACCTGGTGGGATGACTCACATGACTGGAGCACTGTAATTACAGTATCACAGTATCACAGTATGACCAGGGTTGGAAGAGACCTCGAAGATCATCGAGTCCCACCTGTAACCACAGACTTCAGGACTAGACCATGGCACCAAGTGCCACATCCAGTCCCCTCTTGAACACCTCCAGGGACGGCGACTCCACCACCTCCCTGGGCAGCCCATTCCAATGGCAAATCACCCTCTCAGTGAAGAACTTTCACCTCACCTTGAGCCTAAACTTCCCCTGGTGCAGCTTGAGACTGTGTCCCCTTGTTCTGGTGCTGGTTGCAAGGGAGAAGAGGCCAACCCTTCCTGGCTACAACCACCTTTCAGGTAGTTGTAGAGAGCAATGAGGTCGCCCCCTGAGCCTCCTCTTCTCCAGGCTAAACAACCCCAGCTCCCTCAGCCTCTCCTCACAGGGCCTGTGCTCAAGGCCTCTCACCAGCCTTGTTGCCTTTCTCTGGACATGTTCAAGCGTCTCGATGTCCTTCTTAAACTGAGGGGCCCAGAACTGGACACAGGACTCAAGGTGCGGCCTAACAAAGCAGAGTACAGGGGCACAATGACCTCCCTGCTCCTGCTGGCCACACTATTCCTAATGCAGGCCAGGATGCCATTGGCCTTCTTGGCTGCCTGGGCACACTGCTGGCTCATGTTCAGGTGGCTGTCGATCAGCACCCCCAGGTCCCTCTCTGTTTGACAGCTCTCCAGCCACTCCAACCCCAGCCTGTAGCTCTGCATGGGGTTGCTGTCGCCAAAGTGCAGCACCGGGCACTTGGATTTGTTGAATGCCATCATATTGGACTCTGCCCACCTGTCCAGTCGATCGAGGTGGCTCTGCTGAGCCCTTCTGCCCTCTAACTGACCAACATCTGCTCCTAACTTGGTGTCATCTGCAAATTTGCTGATGACTGTCTCAATGCCCTCATCCAGATCGTCAATGAAGACATTGAAGAGGATGGGGCCCAGTACTGATACCTGGAGGACGCCACTGGTGACTAGCCTCCAGCTGGAGGTGGCACCATTCACCATCACTCTCTGGTCACTGCCCTCCAGACAGTTCCTAACCCAGTGCAGAGTGTTGCTGCCCAAGCCACGAGCTGACAGCTTAGCCAGCAATTTGCTGTGGGGGACGGTGTCAAAGGCCTTGCTGAGGTCCAGGTAGACCACATCCACAGGCCTCCCCACATCCACCAGGCGGGTCACCTGATCATAGAAGGAGATCAGGTTGGAGAGGCAGGACCTGCCCTTCCTAAATCCATGTTGGCTGGACCTGAGCCCTTGGCCATCCTGCAGGTGTTCAGTTATTGCCACCAGGATAATCTGCTCCATAATTTTCCCTGGCACTGAGGTCAGGCTGACTGGCCTGGAGTTTCCGGGTTCCTCCATCCATCCCTTCTTGTGGATGGGGACCACATTGGCCAGTTTCCAGTCATCTGGGACCTCACCGTTGAGCCAGGACTATAGGAAAATGATGGAGACCGGCTTGGCCAGCTCACCTGCCAGCTCTCTCAGCACCCTACAATGGATCCCATCTGGCCCCATGGACTTGTGAGTGTCCAAGTGGCTCAGCAGGTCCCAAACCAATTCCTCATGGATATCCAGGGCATTACACTGCTCCCTGACCCCATCACCCAGCTCAGGAGGCCACTCGTCCTGAACTCCTCCTGCCTCGCTGTTAAAAATTGAGGCAAAGAAGGTATTCAGGACCTCAGCCTTTTCCTCATCTTTAGTCACCGTGTTCCCCTCCAGGTCCAATAGGGAGTGCAGGTTCTTCCTGCCCTTCTTTTTGGCATTAACATATTTGTAAAAGTGCTTTTTATTGTCCTTCACAGAGGTGGCCAGCCTCAGCTCCAACTGGGCCTTTACCTCTCTTATTTGTTTCCTACATAATCTAACAACTTCCTTAAGCATACCTCGAGAAGCCTTCCCCTCCTTCCAAAGGTGATACAGCCTCTTTTTTCCCTTACTTCCTCCAGGAGCTGCTTGCTCATCCAGGCCAGTCGACTTCCCTGCTGGCTCATCTTTCGGCAGATGGGAACCGCCAGTTCCTGTGCCTTCAAGAGCTCCTGTTTGAAATAGGTCCAACCCTCCTGGACCCCTCAGTTCTTGAGGGATGATACCCAGGGAACTTTGCAGATAAGTTTCTTAAACAGGCTGAAGTTCGCCCTCCGGAAGTCCAAGGTGAGGGTTCTGTTGGTGCTCCTCCCTATCTCCCTCTATATTGAAAAATTCACCATCTCATGGTTGCTGCACCCCAGGCAACCTCCCACAGTCACTTCTCCTACCAGTCCTTCTCCATTGGAGAACAGGAGGTCAAGCAGAGCTTGACCCCTGGTAGGCTCACTCAACAGCTGCATCAGGAAGTTGTCCTCCATGCGCTCCAGGAATCTTCTGGACTGCCTCCTCTCTGCTGAATTAAGTTCCCAGCAGATATCTGGCAGGTTAAAGTCACCCACAAGAACATGATCTGACGACCTTGAGACAGCCTCCAGTTGCTTATAGAATAATTCATCTGCCTCCTCATCCTGGTTGGGTGGTCTATAACAGACTCCAACCAGGATGTCAGATTTGTTGATCTGCCCCCTGATTTCAACCCACAGGCTCTCAATCCCTTCATTTTCCACCTCAAGTTCTGTGGCAGAGAGTGACTCCCTAATATACAGAGCCAGCCCTCCTCCTCTTCTCCCTTGCCTGTCTCTCCTGAAAAGCCTGTAACCCCCCAGTGCAGCACTCCAATCATGCGTGTTATCCCACTATGTTTCTGAGATGCCGACTATATCATAGTCACCCTGGTGGACCAGAACTTCCAGCTCCTCTTGCTTATTGCCCATGCTGCGTGCATTGGTGTACATGCACTTCAGCTGGGCTCTTGACTTCTCTATTGACCCTAATCTGTGCCCCACTCCTTCATCTACAGAGGGACTGACTTCCTCACCCACCCCCTTCAGACCTAGTTTAAAGCCCTCTTAATGAGCCCTGCCAACTCAAACGCTAGGACTCTCTTACCTTTTCTAGATTATCTCACCCCATTAGGTCCCAGCAGGTCGGGTGCAGTAAAGGTTGCCCCGTGATCGAAGAAACCAAAATTTTGCTGCTGACACCATCCCCTGAGCCAATTGTTGATGGTGTGGGTTCTCCTGTTCCTCTCAGTGTACTCCCCTGCCACTGAGGGAACTGAGGAAAACACCACTTGAGCTCCTGAACCAGTATTACTACAAATATGCAATATAGTCCCATCTAAACTGAAAACCATATGCCTTCATTCTACAGAAGTTAGGGATTTTAATATACCAAAACCAGACCTGTAACTTCAGGATGCATAACTAATTGATAGCTACAGGCTCTTCAAGAGAGACAAGTGAGGGAGAAGGGGTAGAAGGGTAGCCTTGTACCTCAGGGAAGCTCTAGATGTCATGGAACCAGAGACTAAGGGTGATCAGGCTGAGTGCCTGTGGGTGAGAATTAGAGGGAAGGCCAACAAGGCTGACATCCTGGTTGGAGTCTGTTACAGACCACCCAACCAGGATGAAGAAGTTGATGAATTATTTTATAGGAAACAAAGCTGGTGAGGTTTTTGGAGGAGAGGCTGAGGGAGCTGGGGTTGCTTAGCCTGGAGAACAGGAGGCTCAGGGGAGACCTTATTGCTCTCTACAACTCCCTGACGGGAGGTTGTAGCCAGGTGGGGGTTGGTGTCTTCTCCCAGGCAGAGGAACCAGCAGAACAAGAGGACACAGTCTCAAGCTGTGCCAGGGGAATTTTAGGCTGGGTGCTAGGAAGAAGTTCTTCTTAGAGTGATTGGCCATTGGAATGGGCTGCCCAGGGAGGTGGTGGAGTCACCATCACTGGAGCTGTTTAAGAAGAGACTGGATGAGGCACTTAGTGCCATGGTTTAATTGATTAAGTGGTGTTGGGTGATAGGTTGGACTTGATGATCTTGAATGTCTTTTTCAACCTGGTTAATTATATTCTATTCTAAGGTTGGACTTGATGATCTTGAAGGTCTTTTCCAACCCAGTTAGTTCTATTCTATTCTAAGGTTGGACTTGATGATCTTGAAGGTCTTTTCCAACCCAGTTAATTCTAGTTAATTCTATTCTATTCTATTCTATTCTATTCTATTCTATTCTATTCTATTCTATTCTATTCTATTCTATTCTATTCTATTCTAAATCTTTAGCTATTTTTGTACATTTTTCCACATATTAAACAGACTTTAATAAAATAATTTTCAGACATTTCTAGTAATAATTAGTTTTCTGCTTCAGGGGAGGATAAAAACCCCACAACTAATAACATTTATTGTTTTCACATGTTAAAAACTATGATTTTTTAAACTGCTTCAATGTAAACCTTTTGTTCTTACAGTCAAAAAAAAAAAATTAAAGTAAAATATATAAGGCAGTATTTTGCATCTTTTTCATAAAATAAGGACAACAACAGCCAAACAAGGTTGGTCAAATGACAAGATTTTTACACAATTTCATTTTGCCAAATGTCAGGAATGATTAGATGGTAATATAATAGGTGTATTCTTTAGCCCTGGCAAGGGTTCACATCAAGGCTTCATACACTGCAGCAAATAGGCTATGTTCTGTGGCAAAATCAGTACTGTGAAGAGGACAATGCTGCAGAAAGATGGCTCAGGCCATACAGGGTCAACCAACCCTCTATGTCTCTTGTCCACGTTATGTACTTTCCATGTCCTTAATTTTGATTTTTGTTTGTTGGGTGCCCAAAGGTCAGTCTGTACTGGACAGTCCTCGCAGCTTTATGTGCAATCAGGAATGAGGGAGCCATGAAAACAAAAAGCCATGTGTAACAATAAGTAGCCTATAAGATACATTTTGGGGGATATCAGATTGAGCACCCAAAATGAATGGACTTTTCACCTCAATCCCTCTGTGTCAAGTGCAGAATTTCCTGCATAATGCAAGAAAACCAAATTCCTGTTTGTCAAGCACATTCATGAAGTAGATAAAAAGCACATGAAGCAATTAATGAGTCTGGCTTTAGAGCTAAGTTTGAATAGTATAAAATAAACAAAGCTTCAGACCACACATTGTAGAATAAAGAAAAATAGTGAATAGCTGCTCACACTGCAAGTCCTCACTATCCATATGTTAAAAAAAAAAAAGACACCTACATGTATATTTCCTTTGAATAAATAAACAAATAGTTTGTTTCTTTGGTATATCAGAAAATGAGAGTTTCTTAAGACTGGAAACACATTCTTTTGGATTATGCTTTTATCAAAAGGACTTCCATATCCCGGAAGAGAATTATCAAAAGCTAAGTTGAAGACAGATAAACCCATGGAGGCAGGCCCACTCCAGAGTGGCCACCAGCCTGGTTGTTAGGCAGCACTAAATGACGTTCTGCTGTAGGAGAATTCAATTACCTAGCAGGTTTAGGGATGACTGGAGGTCATGTGTCTGGCAGCAGACCTCCTCCTTCTTTTGTGTCAGGTACCTTTCTTGTTATGTCCTGCTTATTACAGGTAAAATTCATGCTACCTGTGCACTTTTTTGACACTTGTCATCCTACTTTCCACATCTCAGAAGAGATCTGAGGTCATTCAAGTACTGCAAATCTGTTATTTCTTTCTCTGCTTTTATTTCAAAGTGCCTAGTTTGTGTTCTTAAGTGGAACTGAAAACTACCAGAGTTTTATTAATAAATTGCCCTGCTGGGCCTTATAAATCTTTCTGAGGATGACATAAACACTGTAAAGTAATAAGCATGGGGGCAACAAACAAGACAGCCTTAATTCTGACATTTTCTCACCTTTGACTGATTCTTCAACTTTAGTATGGAAAATACATAACACATGCACACAGGAAATGCTGGCAGAGTGTGAAGCTGCAAACTTTATGATGTATCTAAAAAAAAAAAAAAAACCAGTTTAAGCTAGTGCACATGGACTAAACATTTAAATAGTGCAATAGTGACAAAAGACTTCAAAAATCACACTCCTAAACACAAAAATCTCTATTCTGAAAACAAATTACATAGATGTGACAGATGAATGATGAGAAAAGAAACTGTTTCTTTTTCAAAGAGGCAAATGTCATCTAACACATGGAGAATATAAGTAGTATAAAGGTGCATGGGAGACATTGACAGCATTGGCAGTTGAGCAGAAATGTACTGAATCCTTGATTAAAGCTTCAAGCTCTTGATGGTTGTCTCTTTGTTTGCATGAGGTGTAGATAACTTCTACACCACCACATTAACTTTCTTTCTAGATGGTAGAAGACCTCTTGTCTTCTTGTATGTCTTAATTCATCTACTCAAATTTAACTTTTCCAAAAGAAGAATATAATGTAATTTTCATCTCAGAGAGTGAGATGAAACAGCAAGCAAATTAAGGTAACAATCATACAAACCCTCAGCAGACCAGTGAGAATCTAGTGAAGACTGAAAAGAGGATATGGCTCTGGATGACCTTAATATTAGATACTCAGGATGAATGCTTCAGATTGAAGTCTTCATATTATAGAGATCCTTGTTAGTGGGAAAAGGTAAGCATTTACAGAGGCATGCAAGTGGCTAGGCTTACCATATTTGCCTACTGATTACAAAAAGGCTGAGATTAGTACACTTCTAACTTAAAAGTGAAGCAACCTTGGAAAGCTGAGTTTCTCTGCTTCCTGCTCTGTTCCGGTTTATGGAGGAGTAGGGGGAAAAGATATTCAAGGATATTTTTCTCTCCATCCCAAATATTCTCATACTAAAGGGCAGGTTGGAGAATACATTAATCACATAACTAATATGTCAAATGACATCAGTGCCCTGTTACCTCAGAACAGGTTGCATGGCTTGTAACTAGTCTTCACCTGTCTCTGGAATTAATAGGGAGCATTTTCATTTCAACAAAGTCTTGTGGTATCCCAAAACACCTGTAGATTAAAAACCACAATGGTGAAGGTGCAGATGATTTTCTTTAGGTCCAACTATATTTTAGAAAACATTTTCCATGTCTCACATTCTGGCTTTCTTAAATTGGATGTGTATTAGCTATAATTGCTACATATTTTGCTGATAACAACATATACTCCTGGAAAACCTAATCAACTGCCACCATTTGGGGCACAGAAACAATCAGGAGTGAGTGTGTTCAGAGGTTGCAATTTTCAAGCAGCAGCAAGGGAGTAAGTCAACTAATTAAATTGAATGGAAATAAGGCATTTATGTCTTTCAAAGCAGCTTTGAAAAGCCAGCCTAGTTTTCTTATGCATTCAGACACAGATGTTCTTATCTAATTTTGGATGCTCTCTATTTTCTCTCATCTGGGTGTCCAAGGGTCAGTCTTTTATGCCTGATGTTCTTGAAGTTTATCACCTCTCTATCACTTATTAAACATATTTCCTAAAGGATTTTCCTCACTTACCCTCATGCTCTTTTCTCAGTTTTTAAGACCATGGAGTTGGCTTGATCTTTGTAAGTGTGCTTCTTCTCTGCCCACTCTAACTTTTAATGTACATACATTGGATTCTGCTCAGAGAGCTGAGTATTGTTGATTGTGAGATCTTAAGATGTACATTATGTTGATGATGATGATAATAATAATAACATAATAATAATTTTTAAAATGTTTTTTAAAAAATCTCTGTCTTAGTTTTCACTCTGTCCCTATTGGTTTGACATAATTGCAAAGTATTAACAGGGAAATTGAGTTCCCTGAACTAGAGAGATGATTCCAATAATTCGTTGTTAACCTAGCTTACTGATATTGGTTCTTTATGACCAAGTCTAGTTTTATCGTCATGGTTATCAAATCCAGCTCCTCTAAATGCTTCTGGTGTAACAGGAATTGGGGTGAAATTTGGAGTGGGGCATTCATTTATTAGGGGTGGTGGTAGGATCTTATGCCTTTGTAATATGCAAGGTTAAACCCAAGGAAAATTAGCTTCAATATGGGATTTTTATGCTGATTTTATTAGGAAAATAGATATTATTTCAACTCCTATCCTCTGGATTTCCCTTAGAAAGAAAGAAACTTGAAAAACAGAGATAATTTTTTTAAAGACACAAAATGAAAGTAATTCTCAGTAACTTAAACTTTACAACTGTTCTTTTTCTGTGAATCTGAGCTGGTATCAATGCTGATGACACTCTCTCTTCTCTGTTACAATTTCTGCCAGATGATGAAATGAGAGATGAAACTCAGTGTCATGAAAACTCAGCTGGTTCTCCTCTTTTTGTAGTTATATCTTTTCAAGCAGTAATGAAATCCATGTTCTTCCTCACATATACTTCTACCTTGTCTGTTTCACAAATCAGTGTAAATGATTTTGGAAACTGCTGTGACAGTGTAACATTCCTATGAGCCCCACTCATGGTGCCTTGTACACAGTCTAAAGTGTAACTAGTAAGTATTTCTCTACTAGTTCTGTAAAGGTTTTGGCATCATGATACATGCTATCTCTGGTGACATTCTGATGTGCTACAATTGGATTTAGATGTAAATTTTTCATTATACATACCTAAAAGTTTTATTTATCTTAATAGGGGTTTTACCCTTGGTTTCCAATGGGTAAAACACCATTCTGTAATAGGATATTTTAAACTGCATCATTTATAAATTTTTAACATTCCAGAGCCTGTTGACAGGTTTTCCACAAGGCTCAGCTTTGCAGATGATGGCACAGCATTTTTAACCTATATAATCAGGAAGTTAAGCATATAGCCTGAAGTGCTTTATCACTGTGTTTTTGTTAAATGTGCCTTTAATCATTAAACTGATGATCAATGCCTTTAAAAAAAAAAATTAAAAAGTAGGCATTTTACCTTAATACATACACAGTGGGCAGTACTTTTATTCTTGAATCCTCTTCATGAGATAATGACAACAACTGTGAAGTTGAAGGACACGTCTTGTCTTCATGCATCAGGTAGTTATAAGTAGTTTGATTTGTTCAATCTAAGGAACCATTTAATAGCAAAGTTCACATTAACAAAAATAAAAAATATAAGAATAGAATAGAAAAGAATAGAATAGAATAGAATAGAATAGAATAGAATAGAACAGAAAACAATAGAATAGAATAAACCAGGTTGGAAAATACCTTTGAGATCATCGAGTCCAGCCTATCATCCAACACCATCTAATCAATTAAACCATGGCACTAAGTGCCCCATCCAGTCTCTTCCTAAACGCCTCCAGTGAAGGTGACTCCACCACCTCTCTGGGCAGCACATTCCAATGGTAAATCACTCTTTCTGTGAAGAACTTTCTCCTCACCTCAAGCCTAAACTGTGTTGGGTTAGGAACTGGCTGGAGGGCCAAGCCCAGAGAGTGATGGTGAATGGTGCCACCTCCAGCTGGCGGCCAGTCACTAGTGGTGTGCCCCAAGGATCAGTGCTGGGCCCCATGCTCTTCAACGTCTTTATTGATGATCTGGATGAGAGCATTGAGTCATTCATCAGTAAATTTGCAGATGACACCAAGCTGGGGGCAGGAGTTGATCTGCTGGAGGGCAGAGAGGCTTTGCAGAGGGACCTCGACAGGCTGGACAGATGGGTAGAGTCCAGCGGCATGAGATTTAACACATCCAAATGCCGGGTTCTGCACATTGGCCAGAGCAACCCCAGGCAGCGCTACAGGCTGGGGTCAGAGTGGCTGGAGAGTGGCCAGGCAGAGAGGGACCTGGGGGTGCTGGTTGATTATAGGCTGAACATGAGCCAGCAGTGTGCCCAGGCAGCCAAGAGGGTCAATGGCATCCTGGCCTGCATCAGGAACAGTGTGGCCAGCAGGAGCAGGGAGGTCATTCTGCCCCTGTACACTGCACTGGTTAGACCACACCTTGAGTCCTGTGTCCAGTTCTGTGCCCCTCAGTTTAGGAAGGATGTTGTCTTGCTGGAACGTGTCCAGAAAAGGACAACAAAGCTGGTGAGGGGTTTGGAACACAAGCCCTATGAGGAAAGGCTGAGGGAGCTGGGGTTGCTTAATCTGGAGGAGACTGAGGGGCGACCTTATTGCTCTCTACAACTACCTGAAGGGAGGTTGTAGCCAGGTGTGGGTTGGCCTCTTCTCCCAGGCAGCTAGCATCAGAACAAGAGGACACAGTCTCAGGCTGCGCCAGGGCACGTTTAGGCTGGATGTTAGGAAGAAGCTCTGTAAAGAGAGAGTGGTTGTCCATTGGAATCGGCTACCCGTGTATGTGGTGGAGTCACCTTCATTGGAGGTGTTCAGGAGGAGACTTGATGAGGTGCTTGGCTGCATGGTTTAGTTATTTAGGTTGGATTGGTGGATGGGTTGGACACGATGATCTTCAAGGTCTCTTCCAACCTGGTGTACTGTATTGTATTGTATTGTATTGTAAACTACCCCTGGCATAGCCTGAGACTGTGTCCTCTTGTTCTGGTGCTGTTTGCCTGGGAGAAGAGACCAGTCCCTACCTGGCTACAACCTCCTTGCAGGTAGTTATAGAGAGCAATAAGGTCTCCCCTGGGCCTCCTCCTTTCCAGGCTAATCAACCCCAGCTCCCTCAGCCTCTCCTCATAGGGCTTCTGCTCCAAACCCCTCACCAGCTTTCTTGCCCTTCCCTGGACATGTTCCAGTAACTCAACATCTTTCTTAAATTCAGGGACCCAGAAATGGACACAGTAATCAAGGTATGGCCTAACTAGTGCTGAGTACAGGGGCAGAATTACTTCCCTGCTCCTGCTGGCCATACTATTCTGATACAGGCCAGGATGCCATTGGCCTTTTTGGCCACCTGGGCACACTGCTGGCTCATGTTCAGCCTACTGTCATCCAGTACCCCCAGGTCCCTTTCTCCCTGGTTGCTCTCCAGCCACTCTGACCCCAGCCTGTAGCATTGCATCACCTGGCACTTGGACGTGCTAAATGCCATCATGTTGGACTCTGCCTATCTGTTCAGCATGTCAAGGTCCTTCTGCAGAGCTCTTATACCCTCTAACAGATCAACACCTGTTTCCCAACTTGGTTTCATCAGCTAGCTTACTAATGTTGGGCTCAATCCCCTCATCCAGTTCATCAGTAAAGATATTGAACAGGATGGGGCCCAGCACTGATCCCTGGGACCACCACTAGTGACTGGCTGCCAGCTGGATGTGGCACCATTCACCACCACTCTCTGGGCTCAGCCCTCTAGCCACTTCCTAGCCCAGCACAGAGTGCTGTCGTCCAAGCCACGGGCTGACAGCTTAGCCAGCATTTTGCTGTGGGGGACGGTGTCAAAGGCCTTGTTGAAGTTCAGTTAGACTACATCCACAGCCTTCCCCACATCCACCAGGCGGGTCACCTGATCATAGAAGGAGATCAGGTTGGTGAGGCAAGACCTGCCCTTCCTAAATCCGTGTTGGCTGGACCTGATCCCTTGGCCATCCTGGAAGTGCTGTGTGATTGCACTCTAGATGGCCTGTTCCATAATCTTGCCTGGCACTGAGGTCAGGCTGACAGGCCTGGAGTTTCCAGGTTCCTCCATCCGTCCCTACTTGTGGATGGGCATCATGTTGGCCAGCTTCCAGTCATCTGGGACCTCTGTGGTGAGCCAGGACTGTTGAAAAATGATGGAGAGCAGCTTGGCCACCTCATCTACCAGCTCTCTCAGCACCCTAGGATGGATTCCATCTGGTCCCATGGACTTGTGAGTATCCATTTGCCTCAGCAAGTCCCTAACTGCTTCCTCATGTATTTCAGGGGAACTACACTGCTCCCTGACTCCATTTACAAGTTCAGGAGGCCAGTTATCCTGAAGTCCTCCTGCCTTACTGATGAAAATGGAGGAAAAGGTATTTAGTACCTCAGCCTTTTTCTCATCTTTAGTTGAAATGTTTCTCTCCAGGTCCAATAAGGAGTGCAGGTTCTTCTTGCCCCTCTTTTTAACATTAATATATAATATATAAATATATAAAAATGCTTTGTATTTTCTTTCGCAGCAGTAGCCAGCTTGGGTTCTAATTGGGCTTTTGACTCTCTAACTTTTCTGCTTTGTGATCTAACAATATCCTTAAATGTATCACTAGTTGCCTCCCCCTCTTTCAAAAGGTGATAGATCCCCTTTTTTCCCCTTAATCCATTCTTGAGCTGCTTGCCCATCCAGGCCGGTCACCTTCTCCACCAGCTCATCTTTCAGCAAGTGGCCACAGCCTGTTCCTGTGCCTTCAAGAGCTCCTGTTTGAAGTAGGTCCAACCATCCTGGACCCCTTTGTTCTTAAGGGCTGCTACCGAGGGTACTTTTTGAATAAGTTGCTTAAATAAGCTGAAGTTTGCCCTCCGGAAGTCCAAAGTGAGGGCTTTGTTGTTGCTCCTCCATATTGAAAACTTCACTATCTCATGGTCGCTGCACCCTAGACAACCTCCTACTATCACATCTCCTACCAGCCCTTCTCTATTTGAGAACAGCAGGTCAAGCAGGGTCTGACCCTGGTAGGCTCACTTAAGAGCTGATCAAGAAACTGTCCTTCATGAAGAGAAGCTCAACATGAGCTCGCAGTGTCTACTTGCAGCCCAGAAAGCCAATCAGATCCTGGGCTGCATCAAGAGAAATGTGGCCAGCAGATCAAGGGAGGTGATTCTCCCCCTCTACTCAGCTCTGGTGAGACCCCACCTGGAGTACTGCATCCAGTTCTGGAGCCCCTATTACAAGAGGGATATGATGGATGTGCTGGGAAGTGTCCAGATAAGGGCCACGAGGATGAGCAGAGGGCTGGAGCACCTCTCCTATGAGGACAGACTGAAGGAGTTGGGGCTGTTCAGTCTGGAGAAGAGAAGGCTCAGAGGTGACCTAATTGTGGCCTTCAGTATCTGAAGCAGGCCTACAAGAAGGCTGGGGAGGGACTTCTCAGGATCTCAGGTAGTGATAGGACTAGGGGGAATGGAATGAAACTGGAGATGGGGAGATTCAGGCTGGAGGTGAGGAGGAAGTTCTTCCCCATGAGAGTGGTGAAGCCCTGGAATGGGCTGTCCAGGGAGGTGGTTGGGGCCCCATCCCTGGAGGTGTTTAAGACTACACTGGATGAGTTTCTGGCCAGCCTGATCTAGTGTGGGGTGTCCCTGCCCATGGCAGGGCGGTTGGAATTGAATGATCCTTGTGGTCCCTTCCAACCCTGAATGATACTACTATGATACCCTCTAAGATCTTTCTGGACTGCCTCCTCTCTGCTGAGTTCAGTTCCCAGCAGATGTCTGGCAGGTTAAGGTCACCCACAAATACAAGATCTGATGATCTTGAGACAGCCTCCAGTTGCTTTAGAATATTTCCTCAACCTCTTCATCCTGTTTGGGTGATTAATTAAGTTAATTAAGCCAAAAAAGTTGATAATGATCAAGACTGAAATTCTCAAAGCAATAGAGTGCATTTTAAAAATGTATTTGAGAAGTTTAAACAGTGCTTCTATAGATAAACTTTATGCAATATTTGAAAATCTTTACTTTCTGAAGTTGGACAAACAATGATGAGAATAGGGTGTAAGAGTAGCCTATATTCTCACATAAATACTAGGTGAAAATTCCAAGATGGACTAAATCACAGAAAAACTGAATATATCTGGTTGGAAGAGACCTCAAAGATCATCCAGTTCAGCCTTCAACCCAAGTCTGAAAGGTTAACAAAAATGCATGTCCCTAAGTGCCAGGTCCACGCAATGGTTGAGCTCCTCCAGGGATGATGACTGACACTGCCTTGGGCAGACCATGCTAATATTTGATAACTCTTTCAGTGAAGAAGTATTTCCTAATATCTAGCCTAAACCTACCCTGGTGCAGCCTGTAACCATTTCCTCTAGTCTTGCTACTAATCCATAATGAGAAATGACCAGGAAAAAAGGGATCATTATTATATTTTATTCAGTGAGATGTAGCTCAGCCATAAAATCTTTTTACCCTTGCCAATGGAGGTTAAACAATTTATCATAAGAATTTTAAAACTAATTAGGACAAAATATTAGAAAATATGCCACAGAGATACTTTCTGATTATTTACTCTTTGTAGTAGCCAAAATCTCATTCACCTACCTGGATGTTCTTTCAGATGCTCTTAACTTTGACAGTTTCTCTGATAGTAAAAAACTATTCTATTTGCAGTAATAGAAAATGCAGAGTGAACATTCTTTCTGCACAAGGTCAGATACTCAAAAACTTCACCACCAGTCCCTCTGCAATAAGCCACTAAAGTCCACTCATGGCTCTCTCCAAAATGGAAGAGACTTTAAATGTATCTTGAAAAGTTCATGGGGTTAGAGTTAGAAGCTTCAACAGAAGAAACTGGGTCTTGAATCCAAATAAAGAACTAAGCAAAACTGTAGAAAATTATTCTGGTTCCTAGCGCATTATTTTATCTAGTCTTCTAGGTGGGGTTGTAAACATGACAAAGTATAATCATGCTTTCTCCTTTCGTGTTCTCTGTGATTGTCTTTCTGTCCTCTCTGGCAGCAGCTGTATTAAGGCTTCACAGATATATTCACCTAACTATGGGAAGCTTTCTTAACTTTTCTTCCTAAAGCTCTGCCTGGATATTTAACTAAAGGTGTAGTACTTCCCTATAAGACACTAAATCTTGTCTCCTTGATGTGAATCAACAAAGATACAAATCACCTTTGCCCAGTGTAGTGGGTTGAGACAGCCACCCTCCCCACCACAGGCAAAATAACGACTCTGACAAACGGATTGCAGAAGTGATGGAAAAGTTTAAATAGAAAATAAGTGAAGGTGCACAAAGAAACCAGAAAACAGTGAAAGAAGAAACCCCAAAACACACCCGAATGAACCCCATCCCCACCTGAGGGTGGGCCCAAGACCCCCAGGGCTCATTCTTCCCCCCACACTGCTAGGCTAGTCTCAGCTGGCCAGGCCTGAGACCGCCCATCCCCTGGCCTTGGGCCTAGCCAGGCCCAAGGCTGGGAGACGTCTCCCCCAGTTACCGGGTGCTGGTGAGGGAAGAAAGACAAAGAGGCGGACCCCACACAAGATCTTATAGCGGTGCAGGGGGTGTGGTAGGAGATACCTGGTTTCCTGTGTCCACCCACTGGGCTGGCTTCTGGACACAGGAATTGTGCCGTGCAGCGGGGGCACCAAGCCCAAACCACCACACGCCACCCCTTATCTCATACCACAACCCCTGCACCCAAACACATCATCAAATTAGAAATCCCTGATGACGCGTCCGGCAAGGTCCGTATCTTGTTCTGGGCATCCACCCAAACAGTCTCTCTCAGGTTCAAGCATCAGTCCAGTCCAGTTCTTCCTCTCTCGTCCGGTGGAACCTCCCAGCGATGCAGAGCTCACTCTTCTGCAGTGCAGGTTCTTCATGGATCCGTTGGACATACTGGCCACCTGGAAAAGCCTCACAACCTCTCAGCCAAGCTCTTCTTCTTGCTCACGTTTAGCTCAGCGGCATAACCTCCACCCCTGGGGCAAGCCAGTCGGAACAATCCGGCTCCACAACTGCTTTTTTTCAGTCCCCAGGGTGCCTCAAACCGACCACCTCCGACCGCGGTCCAGGCTATCCAAACGCCTATCAGGGTACTTCGCCCTCCCCACCAGGCGTTCACGTACCGAGGCATAGCAATATCCGGCTGCACGCCCCGCCCCTGGAAGAGGGAGGGGCTGCACCACAGCCCAACTGAGAGGAAGGGAGGCGGAACCAGGTGCTCGGCGCCATTTTCGGTGATCTTCCGAAAAGATCGGGGAGATTAAAGCCAGGCCCACTGCAGCCCGAGCGCTCGGGTGGTGTCCGCTGCCGCCGCCACTCAGCACACAGCAGGGCCCGGCTGCCTCTACCACCACGGTACAGGATCAAAATCACCTCCACCCCTCGGGCACTCCAACAGCTTCCTCAGTGAAAGCCACAAGTGCATTCTCAGAGCCTTTGAAAACGGCTTTCCAGCTGGGGTCCCAGTTCGCCCCTCCTGGGTTTCGGGGGCTAGCTTGCCCACCCGCCCACTGCGGCTGGCTCCATCCTTGCAGCAAGACGGACCTCATTTGACCTGCTCGCCGCTGCCCCTCCCCCACTTCCCCCCTGCCGCTTCCACCACCCGCGGAGAGGAAAGGGTGGGGAGAGCCAGGTCCCGCCTTCTTAAGCGGTAACCCCCGACGCACCAGGTGTCCCCCTGCAATCCACAAGAACTCACACCATCGCCCCGGCAACAAAGCTTGAGCCCCACCTTCCCAAACCAAAAACCGACGTCCAGAACTAAATTTAAACTGTCCATCTTTTGCAATCCGATCTGCAGTTCGCCACACCAACCAGCCCCACGTCGGCACACCCAAAGTGTAGTGGGTTGAGGCAGCCTCCCTCCCCACCACTGGCAAAATAACAACTCTGACAAACGGATGCTGGCGAGGGAAGAAAGAGAAAGAGGCAGACCCCACGCAAGATCTTATAGCGGTGCAGGGGGTGTGGTAGGAGATACCTGGTTTCCTGTGTCCACCCACTGGGCTAGTCTTCTGGACACAGGAAGTGTGCCATGCAGCGGGGGCACCCAGCCCAAACCACCACACCCAGACACTAGCTGATGTGTATTGGACAGATGCCACTGGATAACGACTCTCTGCAATGTTCGTAGACAAGATCATCTCTAACCATCAGCTACCCCGGAAAGGGAGGGTGGTGAAAAGCACAATGGTTTCACCACCTGGACATACCTAAAAGACTGCATGAAAGACCTGAGCAATGCCTGCTCAGGAGAAGAAAAAGGACATCACCACATAGCCTGGAAGCAGCAGACCAGGAGGAACCCTCTCTCTGTGTCCTAAGTTCCACCTGCTGCAACTCATGGAGCTGAAGAGGATGCTCAGAGGAGGACTTGGACTTGGACTTTGGGATCTTTCCCTCGCTTCCTCCAGCAGAGGAACAACAAAGCCAACAAGGATGACATCTCCATGTCAAAGTGGCAGCCACCTTCCTCCACAGATCCAAACCATCTAGAGGGGTGGGGAGGGTGGTAATATCATTCCTTTCCTCATCTCTCTCCCTGTTCTCCCTCTCTCTCTCTATTTCCGTACCCCCCCCTCCCCGATCTTCTCTTCCATCCACTTTATTCTGTTAATAAATAGCCTTGTTGATGATATTTTAGCCTTGTTTGTGCCTCTAATTTCTTAACATGGGAATATTCAAAAGAACTGAGTCTCTTTCCCTCTCAGGACTGAGGCATTCCCCCAGTTTAGGGGCCATTGGGTGATGAATGAATGCACAAGCCCTGTTGCTGTATAGCAAAGAGATTCCAGAAATGCAGAGAGCAGAGAATCTCAGAAGTCCTTTACTGCTGCATTGTAGAATCACTAGCATTACAGAGTCTCAGAGTCCCACTTAGAGGAGTCCCAGAAGCCCTTAACAGATGAAGCAGCTAACAGAAGTCCCGAGCATATCCATCACATCATCCCTACACCAAAGGCCTTGCCAGAAGTAACTAACAGAAGCAGAAGTCCCTAGCAGCCCTAACCCAAGCCATTTCTAACCTAAGACCCTAGCCCCCAGTAACTACTTCTCAGAGTGGCTGTTTTTATACTCTTTGTTATCAATCTCTTAATCAGTAAAATCCAACCACATATAAAAGCTAAAATTTTTTCCCAATAAGAGGTGTCAGCACGTCAAGGAGGTGGCTCCCAGTCAAAGGGTGCCAATGTGAGGATGTTGTTCTTGGCGCACATGGAATGTTATTGTTTTGCTCTATGCACCATGACAAGGAATTGGTCAGCTAAGGAATAATGCACTCTGCAAGCATCCAGCAGCTGACCTCAGAATAGTGGTTGCAACATAAAGGCAGTAGTGTAGTGAGTCCCAGAGAAAGTTTCTTGAATTGCAGAAACACACTTAAGTGCTTTTCAAAGAAAACGTTTCTGCTGGGCTGTGGTGTATTATTTTTGAAGTTCAAGAGGAAGCCAAATAATAAAGAATTATACCTTTGCTTAATTGAGGACCTGAAACAACTTTTACCTTTAAAGCTATAACAAGCTTTCTGTAAATCAACTGATGTATCAAAAAGCCCTACCATAGGTATTTATAGAAAAATCACTATAGGAAAACTACCATGCCTCATTGAATTGCATAATGAAGTTAGCAGTGGAACACAGTGTTTATTCAGCCATACTGATGTTATTCCATCTGCAACTTCACTGTGCAGACCTGTATGAAGATTTTTGGTTCAGATATTGACCATCCATCCACATCTACTGAAGGTAGATTACTTGTGTGTGTGTGTATGTATTTAAAAGGCAATACTGATGTTTCAGTTGTTAGAGCTGTGTTGATGCATAGGTTAGATGGGCAGTTTCAGCACTGTAGTGTTAACTAGAGAATGCCTGTGTCCATTTTCTCTCTAGTATTACATTTTTGCAGGGATATGGCCCAGCCATTGCTTGAAAGTATAAAGGAACTCATTCTATCAGTAATATATTTTGACTTAATGAAGCTAAAGCAGTAAGATTCGTGTTGATGAACATGATATAAAAACTTTGTTGCCTTTTTCTAGGAGAAAAAAAAACTGGTAAAGACATTTGTAGGTAGCTTACAAAGCAATCCTGCTTGCAGGCAGAATTAGTTGGCCAAAGTGTTCTATAATGGTAGAGCTTTGCCACCTTTACAGTGTCCTTCCTCTCTGCAAAAAGCTCTTGGTCGCACGGTGCTTTTCATTTGGTCTATATGTTCCAATAACAAATTCTCCATGCAATTCCTAAAAGTCAGAGAAAATTCTTTAAAGGCATGTATTTCATTTTAAGGATGCAAAGTTGGTTTGAATCACATGCTTTTCACCATCAAAGGCTGTTCAGAATTTCTGAGGTTTTAACTCAGAGAAAAAAAATGTTTCAAAGTTTTTGTTAAGAAGGAACTCTGCTTTACTAGAGAGACAGGCCTGAAACTTCTCTTTCTATACCTGCACAGTCACATTCATCTTGGTATGTGCATCAACTGCTTATGTAAATCTCTGATAATCATCAAGGTAATGACAATGGCTTTACCAGTCTCTAGTTTCATTTGAGGCTGTTGAGAAACCTATACCACAAATTGAGAAAAGCCTGACATGTAAAGACAAACATCCTGAAGACTTTATAGAATTATAGAATCACAGAATTCTTTTGGTTGGAAAAGACCTCTAAGTTCACTGAGTTGAAAAACTATACTGCATCCAGTTTTGGGCCCCTCAGTTCAAGAAGGACATTTAGACGCTTGAACATGTCCAGAGAAGGGCAACAAGGCTGGGTGAGAGGCCTTCAGCACAAGCCCTATGAGGAGAGGTGGAGGGAGCTGCGATTGTTTAGCCTGGAGAAGAGGAGGCCCAGGGGAGACCTCATTGCTCTCTACAACTACCTGAAGGGTGGTTGTAGCCAGGAAGGGGTTGGCCTCTTCTCTCTAGCAACCAGCACCAGAACAAGTGGACACAGTCTCAAGCTGTGCCAGGGGAAGATTAGGCTCGAGGTGAGGAGAAAGTTCTTCACTGAGAGAGTTGTTCACCATTGTAATGGGCTTCCCAGGGAGGTGGTGTATCGGAGAGCGGCGAGGGAAGACAGCAGCAATCAATGTGATTGATAAGCATGCTTCAACTTTATTGCCCGGATACACAGCTTATATAGCATCTCAGTTAAATATGCACAAGCGTCACTATTCTATTGGTCACTGACTGAAGGCAACATTATAATATCCAGCCCACTTGCAATTAGGTCTGTGTACAATATCAAAGGCTCTGTGTACATTCTTAGAAAACTCCCTTCTCACTAGCTCTTCCTTTCCCATCCAATTATCCTACCTAGCTCTTCCTTTCCCATCCAGTTATCTTGCAAACACACAGCCACGAGAACAGCTGCAAGGCCATAGTGACCTCACTGCCTCAGCATGCCAGCTAACCATGGGCAGTAAACAACAAGATGGAGTACGGCCTACACATTCTGCTCAAGTAGCTGTTCCACAGGGACATGTCCCTTAGATTTAAGCCATTCTCCAACAGTGGTGGAATCATTATCCCTGGATGTGTTCAAGAGGGGATTGGACATGGTACTTGGTGCCATGGCCTAGTCATGAGGTCTGTGGTGACGGGTTGGGCTCGATGATCTGAGGTCTTTTCCAATCTTGGTGATGCTGTGATACTGTGATACTAGCCTAATACCACCATGGCCATGAAAACACCAGAATCAGAATTGTTTTGGTTGGAAAATACCTCTATGATCAATAAGTCCAACATCAGCTTAATACCATCCTGGCCATTTGTGATGAAGAGGTTATTAGTTTATTAATATGAAATATGAATTATGAAAATAGTATTTTAATTAATTATTACACAGTATCACAGTATCACTAAGGTTGGAAGAGACCTCGAAGAGGTGCATAATAAGTACGAGGCCCTGCAGAACAAGGGTAGTGGGGATGAGAGGGCTGAGGAGCAGCCATCGGGGCGGGAGCCTAAGGCTAAGGCCAAGAGGTCCCCACCAACTGTAACAACCAGCTCCACAAAGAAAAGGAGAAGGGTTATAGTTGTTGGGGACTCTCTCCTGGGGGGTACTGAGGGACCCATATGTCGTCCCGACCCTTCCCACAGGGAGGTCTGCTCCCTACCCAGCGCACGGGTCAGGGACATTGTGAGGAGAATACCTAAGTTAATCCACCCCTCTGACTATTACCCTCTGCTGGTAATACAAGCTGGGAGTGATGAAACTGACAAGAAGGGCACTAGGGCAATTAAAAAAGGAGTTTAAGGCCCTTGGACAATTGATTGAAGGGGCAGGAGCTCAAGTGGTGTTTTCCTCAGTTCCCTCAGTGGCAGGGGAGTACACTGAGAGGAACAGGAGAACCCACACCATCAACAATTGGCTCAGGGGATGGTGTCAGCAGCAAAATTTTGGTTTCTTCGATCACGGGGCAACCTTTACTGCACCCGACCTGCTGGGACCTAATGGGGTGAGATAATCTAGAAAAGGTAAGAGAGTCCTAGCGTTTGAGTTGGCAGGGCTCATTAAGAGGGCTTTAAACTAGGTCTGAAGGGGGTGGGTGAGGAAGTCAGTCCCTCTGTAGATGAAGGAGTGGGGCACAGATTAGGGTCAATAGAGAAGTCAAGAGCCCAGCTGAAGTGCATGTACACCAATGCACGCAGCATGGGCAATAAGCAAGAGGAGCTGGAAGTCCTGGTCCACCAGGGTGACTATGATATAGTCGCCATCTCAGAAACATAGTGGGATGACACGCATGATTGGAGTGCTGCACTGGGGGGTTACAGGCTTTTCAGGAGAGACAGGCAAGGGAGAAGAGGAGGAGGGTTGGCTCTGTATATTAGGGAGTCACTCTCTGCCACAGAACTTGAGGTGGAAAATGAAGGGATTGAGAGCCTGTGGGTTGAAATCAGGGGGCAGATCAACAAATCTGACATCCTGGTTGGAGTCTGTTATAGACCACCCAACCAGGATGAGGAGGCAGATGAATTATTCTATAAGCAACTGAAGGCTGTCTCAAGGTCGTCAGATCATATTCTTGCGGGTGACTTTAACCTGCCAGATATCTGCTGGGAACTTAATTCAGCAGAGAGGAGGCAGTCCAGAAGATTCCTGGAGCGCATGGAGGACAACTTCCTGATGCAGCTGTTGAGTGAGCCTACCAGGGGTCAAGCTCTGCTTGACCTCCTGTTCTCCAATGGAGAAGGGCTGGTAGGAGAAGTGACCGTGTTGTTAGTTGGAAGTTGTTAGATTATGTAGGAAAAAATTAGAGAGGCAAAGGCCCAGTTGGAACTGAGGCTGGCCACCTCTGTGAAGTACAATAAAAAGCACTTTTACAAATATGTTAATGCCAAAAAGAAGGGCAGGAAGAACCTGCACTCCCTATTGGACCTGGAGGGGAACACGGTGACTAAAAATGAGGAAAAGGCTGAGGTCCTGAATACCTTCTTTGCCTCAACTTTCAACAGTGAGGCAGGAGGAGTTCAGGACGAGTGGCCTCCTGAGCTGGGTGATGGGGTCAGGGAGCAGTGTAATGCCCTGGATATCCATGAGGAATTAGTTCGGGACCTGCTGAGCCACTTGGACACTCACAAGTCCATGGGGCCAGATGGGATCCATTGTAGGGTGCTGAGAGAGCTGGCAGATGAGCTGGCCAAGCCGGTCTCCATCATTTCCCTCCAGTCCTGGCTGACCGGTGAGGTCCCAGATGACTGGAAACTGGCCAATGTGGTCCCCATCCACAAGAAGGGTTGGATGGAGGAACCTGGAAACTCCAGGCCAGTCAGCCTGGCCTCAGTGCCAGGGAAAATTATGGAGCAGATTATCCTGGTGGCAATAACTGCGCACCTGCAGGATGGCCAAGGGCTCAGGTCCAGCCAACATGGATTTAAGAAGGGCAGGTCCTGCCTCTCCAACCTGATAATACAATAATAAAATAATACAATACACCAGGTTGGAAGAGACAGTATCACAGTATCACAGTATCAGTAAGGTTGGAAGAGACCTTGAAGATCATCGCATCCAACCCATCAACCAATCCAACCCACCTAAATAACTAAACCATGCAGCCAAGCACCTCATCAAGTCTCCTCCTGAACACCTCCAATGAAGGTGACTCCACCACATACACGGGTAGCCAATTCCAATGGGCAACCACTCTCTCTTTATAGAGCTTCTTCCTAACATCCAGCCTAAACGTGCCCTGGTGCAGCCTGAGACTGTGTCCTCTTGTTCTGGTGCTGGCTGCCTGGGAGAAGAGGCCAACCTCTGCCTGGCTACAACCTCCCTTCAGGTAGTTGTAGAGAGCAATAAGGTCGCCCCTCAGTCTCCTCTTCTCCAGGTTAAGCAACCCCAGCTCCCTCAGCCTTTCCTCAGAGAGCTTGTGTTCCAAACCCATCACCAACTTCGTTGCCCTTCTCTGGACACATTCCAGCAAGACAACAACCTTCCTAAACTGAGGGGCTCAGTACTGGACACAGGACTCAAGGTGTGGTCTAACCAGTGCAGTGTACAGGGGCACAATGACCTCCCTGCTCCTGCTGGCCACACTGTTCCTGATGCAGGCCAGGATGCCATTAACCCTCTTGGCTGCCTGGGCACATTGCTGGCTCATGTTCAGCCTACTATCAACCAGCACCCCCAGGTCCTTCTCTGCCTGACCACTCTCCAGCCACTCTGTCCCCAGCCTGTAGCACTGCCTGGGGTTGTTGTAGCCAATGTGCAGAACCCGGCATTTGCATGTGTTCAATCTCATGCCGTTGGACTCTACCCATCTGTCCAGCCTGTCGAGGTCCCTCTGCAAAGCCCTCCAACAGATCAACTCCTGCCCCCAGCTTGGTGTCATCTGCAAATTTACTGATGATGGACTCAACGCCCTCATCCAGATCATCAATAAAGACGTTGAAGAGCATGGGGCCCAGCACTGATCCTTGGGGCACACCACTAGTGACTGGCCGCCAGCTGGAGGTGGCACCATTCACCACCACTCTCTGGGCTCAGCCCTCCAGCCAGTTCCTAACCCAACACAGTGTGATCCTGTCCAGGCCATGGGCCGTCAGCTTGGCCAGGAGTTTGCTGTGGGGGACAGTGCCAAAGGCCTTGATGAGGTCCAGGTAGACCACATCCACGGGCCTCCCCACATCAACCAGGTAGGTCACCTGATTATAGAAGGAGATCAGGTTGGTCAGGCAGGACCTGCCCTTCTTAAATCCATGCTGGCTAGGCCTGATCCCTTGGCCATCCTGGAAGTGCTGTGTGATCGCACTCAAGATGACCTCTTCCATAATCTTGCTTGGCACTGAGGTCAGGCTGACAGGTCTATAATTCCCTGGCTTATCCAACCGCCCCTTCTTGTGGATGGGCACCACGTTGGCCAGCTTCCAGTCTTCTGGGACCTCTCCAGTGAGCCAGGACTGCTGAAAAATGATGGAAAGTGGCCTGGACAGCTCATCTGCCAGCTCCCTCAGCACCCTAGGATGGATCCCGTCTGGTCCCATGGCCATGTGGGGGTCCAAGCAGCTGATAAGATCTCTAATCACCTCCTGGAGCAGCGGGAAACTATGCAGCTCCCTGGCTCCTTCTGCCAGCTTTGCAGGCCAGCTGTCTGGAAGACATTCTGCCCTGCTAGTGAAAACTGAGGCAAAGAAGGTGTTAAGTACCTCTGCCTTTTCCTCATCCTTTGTTAGAACATTCCCCTCCATATGAACCAAGGAGTGGAGGTTGTCCTTGCCCTTCTTCTTGTTATTAATGTATTTATTGAAGGACTTTTTGTTGTCCTTCACAGTAGAGGCCAGTCTAAGTTCTAAATGGGCTTTTGCCTCCCTAATTTTCTTCCTGCATGTCCTAGCAACATCCCTAAACATTCTGTACGTTGCCTCCCCATTCTTCTGAAGATGATACACCCTCTTTTTTTCCCTTAGTTCTATTAAAAGTACATTACCCATCCAGGCTGGCCGTCTGCCCCAATGGCTCATCTTCCGGCACACTGGCACAGCCTGTTCCTGCACCTTCAAGAGTTCTGACTTGGAGTAGGTCCAGCTCTCCTGGACCCTTTTATTTTAAAGGGCTGTATCCCCCTGAAGTCTGACCTCCTGTAGTCATGAGTGGAGGTCTTTTTGCTACCCCTCTTAGATTGATTGAGTACTGAAAATTCAATTATTTCATGGTCCCTGGCCCCTAAACACCCTCCGACCACCACATCACCCACCAGCCCTTCCCTGTTGGTGAAGAGGAGGTCAAGCATAGCCTCACCCCTGGTAGGTTCGCGCAGCACCTGGGATAAGAAGGTTCCTGATCTCCTAATCTCCTGATCTCCTTCTATGATCAGGTGACCCGTCTGGTGGATGTGGGGAGGCCTGTGGATGTGGTCTACCTGGACTTCAGCAAGGCCTTTGACACCGTTCCCCACAGCAAACTCCTGGTTAAGCTGTCAGCTCATGGCTTGGGCAGCAACACTCTGCGCTGGGTTAGGAACTGGCTGGAGGGCTGGGCCCAGAGAGTGGCAGTCAATGGTGCCACCTCCAGCTGGAGGCCAGTCACCAGTGGCGTCCTCCAGGGATCAGTACTGGGCCCCATCCTCTTCAATGTCTTCATTGACGATCTGGATGAGGGCATTGAGACAGTCATCAGCAAATTTGCAGATGACACCAAGTTAGGAGCAGATGTTGGTCAGTTAGAGGGCAGAAGGGCTCTGCAGAGGGACCTCGATCAACTGGACAGATGGGCGGAATCCAATGGGATGGCATTCAACAAGTCCAAGTGCCGGGGGCTGCATTTGGCCACAACAACCCCATGCAGTGCTACAGGCTGGGGTTGGAGTGGCTGGAGAGCTGCCAAACAGAGAGGGACCTGGGGGTGCTGATCGACAGCTGCCTAAACATGAGCCAGCAGTGTGCCCAGGTGGCCAGGAAGGCCAATGGCATCCTGGCCTGCATTAGGAATGGTGTGGCCAGCTGGAGCAGGGAGGTCATTGTGCCCCTGTACTCTGCATTGGTTAGACCGCACCTTGAGTACTGTGTCCAGCTCTAGGCCCCTCCATTTAAGAAGGACATTGAGACACTTGAACATGTCCAGAGGAAGGCAACAAGGCTGGTGAGAGGCCTTGAGCACAAGCCCTATGAGGAGAGGCTGAAGGAGCTGGGGTTGTTTAGCCTGGAGAAGAGGAGGCACGGGGGTGACCTCATTGCTCTCTACAACTACCTGAAGGGTGGTTGTAGCCAGGAAGGGGTTGGCCTCTTCTCCCTAGCAACCAGCACCAGAACAAGAGGACACAGTCTCAAGCTGCACCAGGGGAAGTTTAGGCTGGAGGTGAGGAGAAAGTTCTTCACCGAGAGAGTGATTCGCCATTGGAATGGGCTCCCTGTGGAGGTGGTGGAGTCACTGTCCCTGGAGGTGATCAAGAGGGGATTGGACGTGGCACTTGGTGCCATGGTCTAGTCATGGGGTCTGTGGTGACAGGTTGGGCTCGATGATCTTCAAGGTCTCTTCCAACCTTAGCGATACTGGGATACTGTGATACTTTGTGACCTCTATCCATCCTTCCCTGTAATTGTAATAATTTTTTTATTAATAATTGCAATTATTAATAACAGATGAATCACTATTTTATATACATGTTCTAGTGCACAATCATGAAATGCATCCCATAAGTGGTTTGATATTATAATTAGAACTCAATTGGAATATTTACAGAATCACTTTCTATTTATATAACAAAGAGTGCAGTTCCTTTGCTTGTCCACTAGATGGCAATTTGATGGGGCGCGGGCGACTGCTAACTATATACAACAAATGTTTGCATGCGTCAGAGGTTACTGGTAGAGGCAGATGCTTTGAACTGAATGTTAGTGAGTGGAAAGCATGTGGAAGGTACTCTGTGTCTGTTGTTTGTAGCAAGTTTGGGTTCCAGCAGATTACTGTCGCTGGACTGGTTCCTGGGCTGGTCTGGATGACGGCACTGGGTGGCAATCCTCTCTCTCCAGAAGTGGAGAGGACATGGAACCTAGGCTTAGCTGGTAGACAGATTTCCTTGCAGGACTTCAGCAGGCTCCCTCCAGATAAGGAGCGGTCCTGCAGGGTCTGCCCAACAGGGCCGGTGGGGCTGGTCCCAGGATGGGGTCGGCCCTCAGAGTCGGTCTTCACAGGGTCAGTTCGCACAGCAGGGTGGGGCAACGGTTCCCGATAGGCAGGCTCGGAGTCTTCCGATCTGGCATGGTAGCAGGCGGGGCTGGACCCAGAGGTGTCGGCCCTGCTGCAACGGGTTCTGGGGCTGGTGTGAACAGCCCTGGGGAAGAAGTGCATCTCCGTGGAGCGGTGGCGTCCTCTTTTACTTGGCTCAAAGGAGCAGTGGGACCCTCTCAGAGCTGTCCCAGCTTTGGTGCATGGACAATGCTCTGGATTTCCTTGAGGTTTACAGGGCTCGGAGTGACAGAAGTGGCGGCTCCTGTCCCGCGATAGCGGGGTTACACAAGCATGTGATCCTGCTTTCTGATCTGACAAACAAACGGTCAGTCTGTTGCTTATGGCTTAATGCAGACATGTGGACTGCCAGACCCAGCTAAGCCCTTTTCCCCAGCAGCTGGGCAGATCTTACCCTTGGGGGTCCAGTCTTCTGGAGGCACGGTGGGCTCTCACGGTCAATGAGACTGGCTGTAATGATGCTGGAGCTCCTTAGGCTCAGTGAAGGTCCTTCCTCTGGAGATATTCTCAGGGCTAAGGCTCAGGTGCCTGCCTGGGTGTGGGCTTCTTCTCATTGTGCAGAGGCTGCTAGTTTGCTTGCATATATGAGAGCGAAGACTCAATGAACTCAATGGCAGAGGCTATAGCACAAGCTTAGTCCCTCTCAAGCAGGGAGAGAGAGCAAAGTGAAAGAGGGGGCAACTTGTTTACCAACTGGGGTAATAGTTATAGGTTCCTCGAGGCTGGTTTTGACCAATGGGCACTCTTGTAAACAACTGGCTTCAACCTATAGGAAACGTGAAGCTAGAATTATGCCCATGCTTAGTATTCGCACAAGCATCCCATGCACTGGGTGCATGCAATGGTTCATGCCAGCATGGCTAATGCCTTGGCCTTTGTTTCCCTCATGAAGGAGGGGGAACTTGTCCACATGCTGGGACAAGATTCAATATCTGGGCATAATGTGCCTTCACCACACCATTAAAGCACCTCACCAGTGTCAACTACAAGGGCACAATCACTTCCTGCTGGCCACACTACTCCTGATACAGGCCAGGATGCTGTTGTGGCTACCTGAGCACACTGCTCTCTGTCAGGCAGCAGCCCCAGGTCCTCTCCTGCTTGGCAGATTTCCAGCCATTCTTACCCAAGCCTGTAGTGTTGCATGGGGTTGTTGTGACCCAAGTGCAGGACCCAACATTTTACCTTAGTGAATCTCATTCAACAGACCTCAGCCCATCAATCCAGCCATCCAGATTCCTCTGTGGAACCTTTTTACCTTAAGCATATCCTTTTAATCCTCAAGCAGAGGAATATTCCTTCCTAGTTTGGTGTCATCTGCAAAATCCTATTACCTTTAGCTTTCATTTTTCTACTTTTAAAGAAAAGTTCTTTATTTTGTTATCATTCCAACTTCTACCTTGACAACTTTCAGTTTTGGGGACCTTTGCCTATTAATATCATTTTTTTAAAAATAATTACAGATTAACTTTTGAAATAATCGCAGCAAAATTTTTGTCACCACAGGTCAAACACTTGAAAGCTGTTTATTAATTCAGAAATATTATCAATCCTCTTTATAAGATGTGTAACTCATACAGGGAACCTTTTCCTAAGATGTATGCTCTAGGAGTCACATTTAAAGTGATCTGGCTAGGTTTTTTTTCAGCATTGTGGTGGTTTGGGCTGGGTGCCCTTATGCTACATGGCACACTTCCTGTGTCCAGAAGTCCAGCCCAGTGGGTGGACACAGAAAAACCGTGTATCTCCTACCACAATCCCCTGCACCGCTATAAGATCTTGCGTGGGGTCCGCCTCTTTCTCTTTCTTCCCTCGCCAGCACCCGGTAACTGGGGGAGACGTCTGCCGGCCTTGGGCCTGGCTAGTCCCAAGGCCAGGGGGATGGGCAGTCTCAGGCCTGGCCAGCTGAGACTTGCCTAGCAGTGAGGGGGGAAGAATGAGCCCTGGGGTCTTGGGCCCACCCTCAGGTGGGGATGGGATTCATCCGGGTGTGTTTTGGGGTTTCTTCTGTCACTGTTTCTGGTTCTTTTGTGCACCTTCACTTATTTTCTATTTAAACTTTTCCATCACTTCTGCAATCCGTTTTGTCAGAGTCGTTATTTTGCCTGTGGTGGGGAGGGGGCTGCCTCAACCCACTACAAGCATAATTAGAATTTTCTAGAATTTTATAATTTCAGAGTACTGGATTACTGACTTCATTCACAGTTCAGCACTTTGCAGTTTATTCATCATAGTCATAAATTACCACTCATAAAAGAACAATGAACATTTAGTGGCTACCTATGAAAATTTTGGTTTATAACTTGACTGCAGCAGTGACAGGACGTATTGAAAATATAGATACTGCCTAAGCACTGCTTTCAGAGCCAGAGCTGGTTTTAGTCTTCCACTTGCCCAGTTCTCCATTAAGTGGCACCCTCTAGCTCCTCCAGCAGGTTAAGACAGAATTTTGATCTGCAGCCACTCCATTACTTGAAAACTTCAATGATAGGCCCGGATTGAGCTTTTTCTTTGTACTGGGTGAGAATGAGGTAAAATGAATGTATGATCAGTCAATAACTATGCTCAAGTGATTTAGACTGAAATTACTCTGTTAACCTTAACATTGGTATTTCTTTATTTCTCAGTGCTCATAATCACACCAATTACTCTTTTAAAGTATACTTTATATGCAGTTGTCTGACGTTTTAAGAAGCACTATAAAACATTGATTCTCCTGTTCTTTCAGTCTCTAAAAATCACATGGTATCAAAATGAGGCATGAAAGGCATTGACTTCCTGAACCTATATCACTAAATCCAAGCAGCAGGAGCAGACTTCATGCCTGCTGCACTTGCTGGCATCAAGGTGATCTTCAGTCTCTTTTGGGCTTCACAGAGGATGAGCAGGCACAGTTTCTTCTGCAGACTTCTTGGCTTGTTGAGTCCTCTCACAGCATGTCCAACTTGTTTCTTTCAGCCCTAACACTTAGCTGTCAGTGCCACATTCTCTTTTGTGCCCTAGTTTCTCTCAAATCCTGCAGATGCGCCTATTCATTTCAGGCCTGCTCTCCCCATCACACTCACCAATTTAGCTAGTCTTTTTCTCCAAATGATCTCTAATGACTAACTTACATATATGTTCCTCTAGACTGTTTTGTGTTTGTATTGCTGATGTCCTTTCTGATCCATCCTGGCCAGCTCTCAGTGCTGTCTACCTTTCTATAATTCTCCATGAAGTCACCATTTCCATTTTCCTTGATTCTGTTTCTTAATCCTAGGCAACTGAACAGCGAGAGCCCTGGGCATCATGAGTAAATGATAAATGCCTCAGACATTCCCAGGTTTTGTGAATCTTAACTTTTTGTATTGAAAAAAAAAAAATCTTCTGTGTAACACTGATTTTTCAAAGGCTTATATGTTGACTAGATATGTTAATTGTATTTTTTCTGTAGATGTTAGAAAGTGGAGTTGAACTTGGCAAGGAATGCAAAGAATAGCAAGAGCTTCTACAAGCATATCAACCAGAAATGGAAGGTCAAATAAATGTAGCCCCATAAGCTGGTAACAACAGATGAAGAGAAGGCTGAGGTACTCAAACACTATCTTACAGAATCATAGAATCATTTCACCTAGTCCAACCATCAACCTAACACCACCATGGCCATTAAACCATGCTCTAAAGTGTCATGTCTATACATGTTTTTGAACACCTCCAGAGACTGTAACTCCACCGCCTCCCTCATCAACCTATGCCAATGCCTGCCCATTCTTTCAATAAAGAGATTTTCCCTATTATCCAATCTATCTTCCCCCACAGGCCATTTTCTCTCATTCTAATACATGGTACTAGGGAGACCCACATCTACCTACAATTTCCTTTTAGGTAGTTGTATAGAGCAATGAGTTCTTCCCTCAGCCTCCTCTTCTCCAGAATGAACAATCCCTGTTATATGAGCTGCTCCTCATAAGGTCTGTTTTCCAGACCCTTCAACTGTGCCATTGCCCTTCTCTGGACACACCCCAGCAATTCAGTGTCCTTCCTGTGATGGACTCAAAACTGACCACACTATTCAAGGTGCAGCCTCACCAGTGTCAAGTTCAGGTGCCCAATAACTTACCTTCTCCTGATGACCACACTATTCCTGATACAGGTCAGGATGCTGTTGGCCTTCTTGGCTACCTGAGCACACTGCTGGCTCATGTTCAGTCCTCAGGTCTTTTTCTGCCAGGCAAATTTCCAGACACTCTTCCCCAAGACAGTATTATTGCATGAGGTTGTTAGGATCCAAGTGCAGAATGCAGCACTTGATTGATTTGACTTGACTTGGTGAACCTCCTAAAATGGTTCATCAGTCCAGCCTGCCCAGATTCCCATATCCATATCAGTGATAAAGATATCAAGAAGAACTGACCTGAATACAGAACACTGGGGAATAACACTTTTTAAAAGCGTCTAAATGTTCACTGTGCCCAAGATGTCCCCCAGTTGTCACATCACCCACAAGTCCTTCTCTGTTCATAAACTGCTGGTCCAACAGGGCGCTTTCTCTAGTTAGTTCCATCAGCAGAAGTCTCAGGAAGTATTCCTCTACGCACTCTGGGAACCTCTGGGACTACTCCCGCTATGCTGTGTTGCATTTCCAGAAGATGTGATTCTTCAATACAATACAATACAATACAATACAATACAATACAATACAATACAATACACCAGGTTGAAAGAGAACTCCGAGATCATTGCATCCAACTCATCAACCAATCCAACCCACCTAAACAACTAAGCCATGCAGCCAAGCACCCCATCAAGTCTCCTCCTGAACACCTACAATGAAGGTGACTCCACCACATACACGGGCAGCCCATTCCAATGAGCAATGGCTCTCCCTGTACAGAATTTCTTCCTAACCTCCAGCCTAAACGTGCCCTGGTGCAGCCTGAGACTGTGTCCTCTTGTTCTGGTACTGGCTGCCTGGGAGAAGAGACCAACCTCTGCCTGTCTACAGCCTCCATTAAGGTAGTTGTAGAGAGCAATAAGGTCACCCCTCAGTCTCCTCTTCTCCAGGTGAAGCAACCCCAGCTCCCTCAGCCTTTCTTCATAGGGCTTGTGTTCCAAACCCCTCACCAACTTCGTTGACCTTCTCTGGACACGTTCCAGCAAGACAACATCCTTCCTAAACTGAGGGGCCCAGAACTGGACACAGGACTCAAGGTGTGGTCTAACCAGTGCAGTGTACAGGGGCACAATGACCTGCCCGCTCCTGCTGGTCACACTGTTCCTGATGCAGGCCAGGATGCCATTGGCCTTCTTGGCTGCCTGGGCACACTGCAGGCTCATGTTCAGCCTCCCATCAACCAGTACCCCCAGGTCCCTCTCTGCCTGACCACTCTCCAGCCACTCTGTCCCCAGCCTGTAGCACTGCATGGGGTTGTTGTGCCCAATCCGCAGAACCCAGCACTTGGATGTGTTAAATCTCATGCCGCTGGATTCTGCCCATCTGTCCAGCCTGTCGAGGTCCCTCTGCAAAGCCTCTCTGCCCTCCAGCAGATCAACTCCTGCCCCCAGCTTGGTGTCGTCCGCAAATTTACTGATGATGGACTCAATGTCCTCATCCAGATCATCAATAAAGATGTTAAAGAGCATGGGGCCCAGCACTGATCCTTGGGGCACACCACTAGTGACTGGCCGCCAGCTGGAGGTGGCACCACTCACCACCACTGTCTGGGCTCGGCCCTCCAGCCAGTTCCTAACCCAACACAGTGTGATCCTGTCCAAGCCATGGGCCGTCAGCTTGGCCAGGAGTTTGCTGTGGGGGCAGTGTCAAAGGCCTTGCTGAGGTCCAGGTAGACCACATCCACAGGCCTCCCCACATCCACCAGGTGGGTCACCTGATCATAGAAGGAGATCAGGTTGGTCAGGCAGGACCTGCCCTTCTTAAATCCATGCTGGCTAGGCCTGATCCCTTGGCCATCCTGGAAGTGCTGTGTGATCGCACTCAAGATGACTGACTCCATAATCTTGCTTGGCACTGAGGTCAGGCTGACAGGCCTATAATTCCCTGGCTCATCCAACTGGCCCTTCTTGTGTATGGGCACCACGTTGGCCAGCTTCCAGTCTTCTGGGACCTCTCCAGTGAGCCAGGACTCTTGAAAAATGATGGAGAGTGGCTCGGCCAGCTCATCTGCCAGCTCTCTTAGCACCCTAGGATGGATCCCATCTGGTCCCATGGCCATGTGGGGGTCCAAGCAGCTGATAAGATCTCTAACCACCTCCTGGAGCAGCGGGAAACTATGCAGCTCTCTGGCTCCTTCTGCCAGCTCTGCAGGCCAGCTGTCTGGAAGACGTTCTGCCCTGCTAGTAAAAATTGAGGCAAAGAAGGTGTTAAGTACCTCTTCAATGACAGTCTCTCTTCCCAAAACTCTCCCATGGGTACATGTCATGGCTGGGACTGGGGGACTGAAAGCCCATTGTAAAAGAAGATGAGGCTCTAGATCACATAAGGAAACTGAACATATATAAGTCTGTAGGATCTGAAGTGAAGCATTCCAGAGTTCTGAAGAAATTGGCTGATGCAGTTTCCAAGCCACAGTCCATGATATTTGAAATGTCATGACTGTCAGGTAGAATCCCTGATTATATAATAATGAAACATTGCACACAAAAAGTGCAGGTAGCAGGGCCCTGGGAAATAACAACCTGTCACCCTCACCTCTGGCTGCAAAGATCATTGACCAGATACTCCTAAAACCTATGCTAATGCTTCTAGAACAGAGAAGTGATTTGAGACAATCAGCATGATTTCACCAAGGGCAGGTCCTACACAACCAACCCAGTGGCTTCTGTGATGGAGTGACATTGAACATGGGAAAAGCTAGGATGTCATCTATCTGGACTTATGTAAAGATTTTGACATGATTTCTTGCAGCACCTTTAGCAAGTTTGAACAGTGGACATATGTGAGTCTCATGAGGTTCAACAAGATAAAATAATCAGAGCAGTCCCAAGCACATATACGTGCTGGGGCATGTGGATCAAGAGCAGCTCTGCAGAGAAGGTCTTGAGGGTACTTCTGGATGAAAAGATGGACATGAGCTACCAATGTGTGCTAGCATCTCTAAGGCAAAGTATATCTTGGACTGCATCAAAAGACCTGTGACCAGCAGATTGAGGGATGTTAAAGGAGGTGATTCTGCCCCTCTACTCTGCTCTGCTTAGACCTCATCTAGAATATTGTGTCCAGATCTAGAGTCCTCAGCATGAGAAAGACCTGTTGGAGTGAGTCCAGAAAGCCATAAAAATTATCAGAGAGGTGGAATAACTTTCCTATGAAAAACGTCAGAGAGATTTGGGTTGAATCAGCCTGGAGAAGATAAGGCTCTGGGGACACTTTAATGTGGACTTTCAATACTTAAAGAGGGTATGTAAGAAAGACGGAGACAGTCTTTTTATCAGGGTCTGATGTGACAGGACAAGAAGTAATGGTTTCAGACTTAAAGAGGGTGGAATAGGTATAAGGAAGAAATCTTTTACAATGAGGGTGGTAAAACATTGGAACAAGTTGCACAGAAAGTTGGTGTATTCCCCATCCCTGGAAATGTTCAAGGTAGAGTTGATGAGGGTTCTGAGCATGCTGATCTAGTTAAAGATGTCTCTGCTCACCACAATTTAGGTTGGGCTAGATTGCTTTTAAAGGTTGCTTCCAACTCAAAACATCCTGTGATTTGATGAAGATTCTATGAAAGTGTGTTTTCACTGCAGACACTCCTACTTGCCATATTTTCAAGTAAAATAACAATTGCCAGTATTTTTAATATAAACAAAGTATTTTTTCAGAAACATTCAAAGAGTGTTATCTAAACTCACTTGCCAGTGAATTTATCCTGGGGTGGTGTGGCAGTTTAGGCTAAGTGTATCCTGCTGCTGCCTCACAAGATACATCTCCTGTGTCCCAAGTGTCCAGCCTAGTTGGTGAATATGGGAAACAGCATATTTCATACCCATAATGTCCTGCTCCCTATAAATTTATCTGCAAAGTCTCACACTTCCTCTTTCTTCTCTCCCTACTCCTGTGAGAGATGCTTTCCTATCTGGTTGTGGTGTGGGAATATCTCAAGGCCTCTTAGGTCTGGCTAGGCCTAATGCCAGGAGGAGAAAGCAGGGAGGCAGGGGGAGCGGTAGGGGGCAGTCTCCGGCCTGGCCAGTCTTTAGACTAGCCTAGCAGTGGAGGGGAAGAAAAAAGCCCTGGTGGCTTTGGGTGTACCCTCAGGTAGGGGGTAGGGAGAAGGGGAGCGCTGGGGGTTTCTGGGTATGCTGTAAGGGATTCTGTATGCTTTGGGATCATCTTTGTCACTGTACTTATAGCTCTCTGTAAAAAACTTACTGCTTTTCCATTTAAATTTTCCATCACTTCTGCAATCCATTTGTGTGACCCTCATTTCTCTGCCCCGGTGAGAGGCAAGAGAGGATCTGCCTGGTCTCAAACAGGGATTAACTTGGTTAATGCAAGTTAAAACTTCATGCCCAGGCTGGATGACCTTTATCAACATGATTTTATAGTCAGAAGTATTTGGCAACTCTAACAATAAGAAACTATAATAAGAGCCCTGTGGTTCTTTCATCTCATCCCTGTGATGTGATTCCACTCATAGGTTTACTAAAAGAAACTGCAAGTGTGAGATAGTTTGTTAAAAAGGACTTTCATTCACCAGGCTAGCTTGTACCTTGTTCTGTCTGACATAGCTTAGAGAAGCAATTACTGTCCACCAAATGGATGTGCTAGCCCATGTGTTAAACCAGCATTGCCTGCTGCAGAATGCAAAGTGAATTCATCACACATGCTCGTTAAATACTTTAAAATGCTATTCACTTTCACTGGACATTTAATTTATGCTCTCTTTAAGGATGACTGAGTTGAACTCAGGCTCAGGGTGAAAATTGTCAGTGACTGGTTCTCTGAAGGTATGCACTTGAACTCAGATTTACAATAAAATAAGACTATCAGGATTAGTTTGTGGTTCAGAGAAAATAAAGAATGCTCCATAGTCAACATGCCATGGCTATGTGTGCCATGAAGTAAAACTTTTTAGTAAATACTTCCTCTGATTCAGGTAATTTCTCTGGACCATCTTAGACTAAGTGTTGGTTTTTTCAGCAGTCACATAACATTTATCTAAACAGCATAAAACATCTGATTTTTATGATTTGATGGCAACTGAAATTTAGATAACAATAAGAAACAAAATAAGAAACTTTAAAAATATGTCAGTCATGTATTTGAATTGAGTGGCAATTTATAGTTGTCTAGTACTGAAAGGTTTAGTGATACTTTCAGTTTCAAAGCCAAAAAAAGTTAAATTCTATTTATGTGATTTAGTATGGTTAAGTAAGATTATCAGCCATTATACCATATTTCGCTTAAAGGAAGTACCCTGATGGCACTGACAACAATATCAATTACAGAAATATTAGTAACAACAAAATAATTCAATTCCCCAACAAAGGTCAACAGTAAATCTATCTAAAATATGTAAGGCTCATAAAAGTAGTGAGTTTGCCACTGTGATTGAAACAGATGTTTGCAAAATCAGCATTTAATCATGAAGATACCATAAAATAAATTGAAAGGATTAATTTTAAAAGTTATCTCAAGAACAGAATAAGAAAATGGATGATCAGCTACTCATACAATTCAGAAGGAATTTTTCTTTTCTGTAACCAAAAAGAGAACTGAATACCTTGAGTCAAGTTCATTCACTAAATAAGCTTGCTGACATAAATAGAGATATGTGTGTGAAACCAGGGGCAGAATCTGGTGTGTTGTATAAGGGAAAAGAGCTGACAGTAATAAAATTGTCTTAACTGCTGTTGTATAAGGATAGAAAGTAAGGCTAATTCTATCTGTCCGAGTTTCATATCCTTCAAGGAAAGTAACACTTGTCCTTACTTATCTGAACTACATAATCACACATTGGCAATACATTCTCTGTCAGCTGTTTCATTGTTTGTCATTCATTTTCCTTGTAGCTATTTGAGGAGATAATCTGATATTTGACTCCCCCAAATTTAGGAACTTTTAAATAAAAGATCAAGTTTACTGTCTATTGATATCGTGATAATTTTTTCAAGCTTTTAAAATGGTCAAGAATGACATGGGTCAAGAATGACATGAAAATTGCAATTGGTTCAGAATTCTGTGCCCCTCAAAACATTAGTTTTAACAAACTAATAATATGCTATATTTCATAATAAATAATACACTAACAAACTACATCTAATGTTAGTTTAATAAACTCTTCACATAAGCAACTGCCCTCTTTATTTTCAGCACCATCTTAAATACTGAGGTTACACTTTTTGTCTAATTCAGCTTTTTTTTGTAGTCTGACAGAATTTTAATAGGGCATGCCAGCAGAACGACTCTCTTCCTTATTCTCTGCTATTTATTTTTGCTACATGTATCATTCTGAAGTTTTTGTGAATTACAAGCAATGCAGGTACCACTGTTTGAGAACTCAGCTCTTTAATCTGTAGTCACTAAAGTACACTTTTTGTTCTTGGTGTAAAAGTAAGAGTTTGAGCTTTAATGTGTCATGGTTATTAATATGAATTATTAAGCATGAAATAGTAATAATTGTTATTTAAGTTTAAAATTATTACAAACATTTTAAATACTATATATGCAGTTTCTAGTGTACAATCATGCATATAATCCCATAAACTGGTTTAACTCCCACCTGGAGTACTGTGTCCAGTTCTGGAGCCCCTATTACAAGAGGGATATGGACGTGCTGGAATGTGTCCAGAGAAGGGCCATGAGGATGATCAGAGGGCTGGAGCACCTCTCCTATGAGGACAGACTGAAGGAGTTGAGGCTGTTCAGTCTGGAGAAGAGAAGGCTCCGAGGTGACCTCATTGTGGCCTTCCAGTATCTGAAGGGGGCCTACAGGAAGGCTGGGGAGGGACTTCTCAGGACATCAGGTAGTGATAGGACATGGGGAAATGGAATGAAGCTGGAGGTAGGGAGATTCAGGCTGGAGGTGAGGAGGAAGTTCTTCCCCATGAGAGTGGTGAAGCCCTGGAATGGGTTGTCCAGGAGGTGGTTGAGGCCCCATCCCTGGAGGTGTTTAAGACCAGGCTGGATGAGGCTCTGGCCAGCCTGATCTAGTGTGGGGTGTCCCTGCCCATGGCAGGGGGTAGGAACTAGGTGATCCTTGTGGTCCCTTCCAACCCTGACTGATACTATGATACTATGATACTATGAATTTTGAACCAGATTGCAAAAATACAAAACAGTTATTCAGTAAGAACTAGGGTGTAATTTGCTGCTTATCTTCTAGGGGAAGACAGGCAGGCACCTGGCAGCTTAATACAGTGGTGAGGCTAAGTGTAGGAACCTGCAGGTAAAAGAACCTTTCAAAGAGACTTAATCCAATTTTTACTCAAGATGATTTTACTCATGAGGGCAGAGTAGGAATGTGGAGATGGTCCCTGGATCTCTCCTTGGCAGCAGCCTCCAGAACTGCAAGCTGTATAATCCAATTTGTGAATCACCTGGCATAAATCCAAAGAAAAGGAACCCACCAAATTTAAAGAGTCCTTAGACACAGCTCCAACAAGGCAAATATCATCCAGCGGCCCTGCCTTAGCAGCACAAGAAAAGCCATACTCCTGGTGTGTTTCCAGTTAATAGCCACAGTTTATGGCAGGCAGGGTCACTCCAGCAGAGGTAAGTGTTATGAATATGCCCTCAGAAATGAGCGGCAGAGATATCAGTGAAAAATATATGTTAAGTTTATTTATATATAGATATATATACAAACTCTGCAACGGGGTATGTACAGTCCCCCTTCACAGGTATCGATATTTGGTTAGTGGAACTATCTTCACAGAATGTTTAGGTATAGGCACTTAAACCAAATGATTCCCAGAACTTAGAATCAAAACTGATTTGGAAAGCGGCGGGGGAGGGGCTGGTCAGTGACCAGCGATCCTCCACCCAGAGCGATTTGCACGCTACCCCAACTGAAACTCTATGAAGAAAGGCCTGGCTTACTCACAAGCTGAGAGCTTCGTGAAGTCTTCCCTTAATAATGTTTATAGTCAGCAGAACGTGGCACGGATATGCCGTAATAAGGACACAGGAAATGGCACCGACCGCATGGCTGCACCGCGTGGCTGCTGCAGCTCCCAGGATACAGAGGTTCCCCACTCAGTTTGGGGGATACTGTGGCAGTTCAGCAACACTGGTTCACATGGGCTACCAGGTTTTCTCCTGCGGCGATGGATCATGCAGCGGTTGATCCCATGGCGTACTGTCCATGGCACTGCACGCAGTTGGGTGACGGTGGCAAAGTATCACGAAGCCTCTAGGAGCACTGGCTTTAGTCCCGGGCAAGGTGAACCACAACAGCACTGGTGCGCACACAGATACAGGCTCAAACACGAATGTGGAGGGGACGCATCACCAAACAACCCCTATTTACCCTTTGTCCCAGTGAATACTGGTCCAATCAGCATCTGTTGGTAACACAAAGGTTAACCAATGAACTGGCATCTACCAAATATGGTGTAAGCTTATGCTATAAACAGGGAAACAAATATATAGCCCAGCCCTTGTGTACCACAGGGGTGAGACCACACCCGGGCAAGCAGTTTACCTGGACTCAGTGGTGCCAGGATCCCCCCTGCTGCCTTCAGAAAGGAGGGGGAACAAAGGAGGGTTAACACACAGAGAAGTATGTCCTAGAAATATTTGGGGCACAATCCTGGCCATTAGCATCATTCACTACAGTAAGAAGCAGGAACCCAGGGTACAGAGGTCCAGGCAGAAGCCAGGTCTGGGTGCTGCAGGCAAATCTCTCAAATTTTGCCACGAATTCCAAATGAGTCCCAAAAATGAGTCCCAGATGAATTCTAGTGCACTTTCTGGTCACTCTGTTTAAGATTTCAGTAGACAACGTGCCCACTGCCAAAATATACTGGGCACAAAGAAGCCAGCCAATCATAACTCCAGATCCCAACACAGGCTTTCCCACAAGTGAATACATGTGTAGGACTTTAACTCCCGCTGAGAGGAAAGGTGTCTTTTTTTACCTCTCCATGATCAAGCTTCCAGGGGAGGGGAAAGGAATTTCACACTTTTGTTTTCCCCCATTCAAACCTCCACAAATGGAGGTGGGGGAAGGGGAATTTGGAACACCCTACAACTGCGGCTGGAGAGTATGGTGGGGGAAGTGCAAAGTGGCTTTCCTCCTGGCTCAGCTCAGAAACGAGTAAGGATCTTGCAGCTCCCATTTCTAGGGTTGAAGGGCTGACCTTTACGAAGCTGTCTGGGACACTCATAGGTGGTCCTGGCAGGGCATGGGCAGTACTCTGGATCACCCTGGTACTAGGCTTAGAGGGCTGTGGAGTGGTGAGAGGTGTCTCCCCTTCTCCTACAACCTAGCAGCTGGCACAGAAGCATCTGTGTACAGTTTTGGCTTTGTGAGCGGCAGTCGCACAGGCCAGCTTTGGCTTGCAGGACTGCAGCTTTGTGTTTGCAGCAGACATTTTTAGAACTGCCAAAAGCAATTAGGACAAATTCTCCCTTGGGACTGGTTTCCCAAGTCTCTGTCCCTTCTGGGTGCGGTTAGGCAGCTTCATTCTGCTGGTGGGACTGGAGATACAACACTAAGATGGCTGTAGCTTCAGTGCAGCTTATGTGAAGGACTCTTTGCAGCCTGCCAGGTAAACTGAGGCACAAGGGTACTTTCCAGGTAGTAGGCTTCTCTCCGGACTGCAGACAAAGTCATGTGCAAGGAGCAAGAGCAGAGGAGCAGACAGTGCAAAAGAGTGCAAGGAGTGAAAGAGCTTAATAGCAAAAGAGTTGTTTACAATGTAGGTAATATTTATCATTTTCTTGAGGCTTAGATTTAGACAAAAGACAAACTTGGTAAGCACTGTTAGCCAATGACAGAGCATATGGCCAGAATATGCCCATACTTGAAAGAAGCACAAGCACAGCTGTGGTGGGTTAATGCCCATTCTGAAAACAAAGCAGGGAGGGCTTGCAAGTGTTTTGCCCTCCCTGCAGGGCATTTTCCCCCGGGAAACTGAGTCTGTTCCACTCCCCCTCCCTGCCCAGATAGGGTATAAAAGGGAAGGCATTGGAGTCATTAGCTCTCCTTTTGGCTTCTGCCTCTCCTGGATGAGAGCTACTGCAGCTGCATTCCTGCTCCTCTGCCACATGGTTGGGCATGATCCTTCTCCCTGCTGCCTCTGCACCTCTTCAGAAAGAGACTGGTTTTGTATTCTTCTTCTTTGTCCCACTCCCATCCATCCTTGTTCCTTGCCCTTGTGAACCTTACCTGTTATTGTTATGTGTGTATATATATATACATATATATATATTTTGTTTAAAGAAAACTCTTTACCTCTCTACTTCCAAGCCAACTCCAAATTATTGTTTCGTGGATTTGATCCTTCCTCTTTTTTCCCTCTCTGTTGGGAGGGAGGAGGGAGAATAGGGGAGAGATTCTCAGCCTTTCCCCATCCAAGCTCTTAACTCCCAATTAAGGCTTAAACCACCACAACAGCACAAGGATCCCATAAGGTGGGTGTGTGTTCTTGTTTACCCATAAAAGACAAATTAGGTTGTTTACCCCAGTACGTTGACACCTGGCCCTTTTTTTACTCAGTTCTGGGCTTAGTACCCACTCCAGAAGGAGCAGGGAGGGAGGGCTGAGCAAAATACGTAGGGACATGTTTTGACCATATTTGGGGCATAATTCTGGTCACAATGTAGTATTTACCACAAATTAGCTATAAATTCATACATGCCTGACTTCTTTCTATAGGACAAATGTTACATGACCTGAGGAATTAACATCTCTTAGTACAGTTTGCCACAATGCCAAATTCCCAAATGCAAAAGGAACACAATGATTCTCCCCTGGCCATGATACACCTAATCATGATATGGATCCAAGCCTACAATCTCACCCTTACAGAGGCAGTAAGCTTTGCTGGAGTGCCAGCTAATGATTTGGTACACAATGTTTAATTTGTACTGTATTGGGCTGCATTTGCAGGGCTCTGTATGGATTTTTCTGTTACGTTGAAAACTGCCAGCAATGTGAACTATTTCTTCATTTGTTGAAGTTTCTTCATTTTTGGATAGGGTGTTTGTGGTGGAGTAGGAAGGTTCCCCCCACACACAAAAGAATTCCACAGCTAACTCAGCCGGAGAAGCAGATGAAAGCTGTATTTTACAAGCAGATATGGAATGCAATGAATATGTACAAAAATATACAATATTTACAATATATACAGAAATATACAGCAATGTATGTAATACAGGAAACCTTTCCCCAACCCCCCCCTGCGGCCAGGGGGTTCGGCCTGTCCCTCCCTTCTCCCTCCCTACCTCCCCTTTTTCCCAAAAGGGTTAGAGAGAAAGAGAAAGGAAGGTAATTAAAAGGGTGAAAACTTGTTAAACCTCAAAGCGGATGCAAAAGTTAGTTTTCTTTTATCTGGTTAGCAAGAATCGTAGAGAGAAACGAGCCAGCTCACAGCACAGGGGGAAGAAGAAGACAACTACTGACTACCCTCCCCGACTGAAAGACTAAACAAAAAATCTATAGCCGGGTTCCACCAATGAAATTGGATTAGCATATCATTGTTTTCATTCTAATATCAAAACATTCGGCTAGAGTGTTCAGAAAGTGTCTCTTTCTTAAAGGCACAGCCTAAACCGGTCACAATCCACCCCTGCTAAACAATTTCATTGGCTGTTTATACTGTCCATCCAATCTAAAACAGTATCTGCAGTTTGTAAGCAAAGTTCATAGTCCATTCCGGCTATCCTCAGGTGTAGATGATTCAGAAGTCCAAGAAAAAAGAAAAATGGAAAACAGTTTGTCTCCTCGCAGACGAAGCGAAGAAAAGGGAAACAGGGAAACAGGGAAACAGGGACTCTCAGTTCACTCAGGGCTCTCAGGGTTCGTGCACCGTGGATTCCTCAGGGATTCTTCCTTTGGGCGCGATGTAGCAGTACAACACTCTGAAATTAAACTCTTTCAGCTAAAGTCAAATTTCTTTGTGGAATACACTGAATTTCACCATTCTCTTGCATTACCCAATAAGTGTGACCCGGACCTTCAGCTGAAACCACCCCTCGGACAGGTTTAGCCTCTCCTGAGGGAGAAAATACCCAAACAGTTTTACCTAACAGATTCTTTTCTTTAACAACAGGAACTCTATCACCTTCTACTTTCTGTAGCAGATCTGAATGTGCAGGTCCAGCTCGGTTCACTGAACCTCTACTATTTACCAGCCAGGTTGCTTGTGCTAAATGTTTTTCCCAGTTTTTCAAAGATCCACCCCCCATGGCTTTAAGAGTGGTCTTCAACAAACCGTTGTAGCGTTCAAACTTCCCTGCAGCTGGTGCATAGTAGGGAATGTGGAATATCCACTCGATGCCGTGCTCTTTGGCCCAGCTCTTTACAAGGTTGTTTTTGAAATGAGTTCCGTTGTCTGACTCAATCCTCTCTGGAGTTCCATGTCTCCACAGGATTTGTCTCTCCAGACCAAGAATGGTGTTGCGTGCAGTTGCGTGTGGAACTGGATAAGTTTCCAACCATCCAGTGTTCGCCTCTACCATAGTGAGCACATACTGCTTACCAGAACGAGAACGTGGTAGAGTGATGTAATCAACTTGCCAAGCTTCACCATACTTGTACTTGGACCATCTGTCACCATAACATAAGGGCTTAAGTCGTTTTGCCTGCTTAATAGCAGCACAAATGTCACAGTCATGGATGACTTGTGTGATAGCATCCATGGAAATGTCTATGGATCTGTCACGAGCCCACTGGTAGGTTGCATCTCTGCCTTGATGTCCTGACGAATCGTGAGCCCACCGAGCTAAGAATATCTCACCTCGGTGTTTCCAGTCGAGATCAAGATCAGAGTCCATGTCTACTGGAGAAACTCTTGCAGCTAGATCTGCCTGATGGTTGTGTTGCTGTTCCTCAGTAGCTTTGCTCTTAGGGATGTGAGCATCAATGTGTCTCACCTTCACTGGAATTCTCTCGATTCGATCAGCAATGTCCTGCCACAGGTCAGCTGCCCAAATGGGCTTTCCCTTCCTCTGCCAACCACTCCTTTTTCAGTTCTTTAGCCAACCCCACAGAGCACTGGCTACCATCCATGAGTCGGTGTAGAGATAAAGCTTTGGCCATCTCTCACGCTCAGCTACGTCGAGAGCTAGCTGGACAGCTTTCACCTCTGCGAACTGACTGGATTCTCCTTCTCCATCCTTTGCTTCTGCGACTCGGCGTGTTGGACTCCACACTGCAGACTTCCACCTTCGCTTGTTCCCGACAAGACGACAGGAACCGTCTGTGAACAAAGCATATTTCTTTTCATCATCAGATAGGTCATTGTAAGGAGGAGCTTCCTCAGCACGAGTTACTCTCTCCTCTGGAGGTTTAGTACAGTTGGTACCTTCAGGCCAACTTGAGATCACCTCCACTAGACCAGGGCTTTCAAGATTTCCCATTCGAGCTCTCTGTGTTATCAGAGCCATCCACTTAGACCAGGTGGAATCTGTTGCATGATGTGGTGTGGAACCTTTGCCTTTGAACATCCAATTCAAAACTGGTAATCTGGGAGCTAAGAGGAGTTGTGATTCAGTTCCAATTACTTCAGAAGCTGCTTTCACTCCTTCATAGGCAGCTAGAATTTCTTTCTCTGTTGGAGTATAATTAGCCTCTGAACCTCTGTAACCTCGACTCCAGAAACCAAGAGGTCGTCCACGTGTCTCACCTGGAGCTCGTTGCCACAAGCACCAGGTTGGACCATTGTCACTTGCAGCCGTGTACAAAATGTTCTTAATGTCTGGACCATCTCGGACAGGTCCCAGACCCATTGCTTGAACTACCTCTTGCTTTATCTGGTCAAAGGCTGCTTGTTGTTCAGGTCCCCAGTGGAAATGGTTTCTCTTTCGAGTCACATCATACAGAGGTTTCACAATCTGACTGTATCCAGGAATGTGCAGTCTCCAAAATCCCACTATCCCCAAGAAACGTAGAGTTTCTTGCTTGTTCATGGGATTTGCCATGGTAGAGACTCTATTTACCACATCCACTGGAATGTGTCGGCGTCCGTCCTGCCACTGCACTCCCAGAAACTGGATCTCTCTGGTAGGTCCTTTCACCTTGTCTCACTTGATGGCGAAACCTGCACTCAGAAGAATGTCAATGATTTTGTTACCTTTCTCGAAGACTTCCTCAGCAGTTTTACCCCAGACGATGATGTCATCGATGAACTGGATGTGTTCTGGAGCACCACCTTCCTCCAGAGCATCGTGGATCACTGCATGACAGATGCTTGAGCTGTGGATCCAGCCCATGGGCAACCTGTTGAAAGTGTACTGGAGTCCTCTCCAGGTGAAAGCAAACTGAGGCCTGCATTCCTCTGCTATGGGAATAGAGAAGAAGGCATTAGCAATGTCTATGGTAGCATACCATTTGGCCTCTTTGGATTCCAGCTCATACTGCAGTTCCATCATGTCTGGTACTGCTGCACTCATAGGTGGAGTTACTTCATTCAGGGCTCGGTAGTCGACTGTCAGACGCCAGTCTCCATTCGGCTTTCGCACAGGCCACACTGGACTGTTGAAAGGTGAATGAGTTTTGCTGATGACTTTCTGACTCTCCAACTGACGAATCAGATTCTGAATGGGCAACAAAGAGTCACGGTTGGTTCTGTATTGTCTGTGATGCACAGTCTGAGAAGCAACCGGCAATTTAATGTCCTGAATCTTGTGTTGTCCCACAACTGCAGATTCATCAGAAAGCTCAGGTCTAACAGACAGCTTCAGTTTTTGTCCATCAGTTTCTACAGATGCTACTCCAAAAGCCCATTTATAACCTCTAGGGTCTTTGAAACGCCCTTCTCTCAGAAAATCAATTCCCAGAATACAAGGTGCGTCAGGTCCGGTCACAACTGTATGCTTCCTCCACTGTTTACCAGTTAAACTTATATCAACCTCCACCTTAGTTAACTCTTGAGATCCACCAGTGACTCCCAGAATAGTTATAGCTTCCGATCCCTGATAATTTGATGGCATTATGGTGCACTGAGCCCCTGTGTCGACCAAGGCCCTGTACTTCTGAAATTGTGAAATGCCAGGCCACTGGATGTACACATCCCAATAGATTCTGTTATCTCTGTTGCCCCTCTCCTCCCCCTGGCGGGAGGCAGGGCACCCCTAGTTATGGGGAACATGCCCACATGTGCAATGAGCACATGGTGCAGTGTTAGAACTGGAGCCACTGTTGGAGCTATTAGAGTTGTCCTGGGGAACTGTGGAAGTAACAGCTACCCTTCTGGTATTGCTACCTTGGGTTCTGCCACCTTGCAGTTCCCTCAGCCTCCTGAAAAGATTAGCAGTTGGTTGACCATCCCATCTGTTCATGTTCTCACCAAACTGATCACGCAGAGTTATCCAAATACTCGCACGTGATTGCCTTGGTGTTCTGTTTTGGTTGGATCTGTTTTGGAATGACCTGTTTTGGAATGACCTGTTTTGGAATGACATCCTTGGAGGACGTCTATTCCTCACAGAGGAAACCTGTATCCATCTGGAGGAAGAATTGGAATTATCTCTTTGTGCCAATTGGGAGAATGTATTTTTAAATTCATCCTTCAGCTCTTTCATGCAATTCTCAATTTTTCCAGACAGAGTTTCAATGGCTGAAACCAAAGAAACACGTGTCATGCTGTCCTCCAATTGTCTCATCTGATCAGTGAATTGGCCAACCGTAGGAGAAGCTCCACCATAATTTCTTGCCACAATTCTGCTTGCCAGAATATTTGCATAATTAGGAGGAGCAAGTTTGATGAGCTTCTTAGCAAGACCAGTTCCTACAGGGATTTCATCAGGATTCAGAGTCTCATGGCCACCATAGAGTACCTCTCTAACAGCAAATTCTCTCAGACGCTTAATTCCCTCATCTATGGTAGTCCAGGGTTTAGCATTCCATGGAAGATCGTCTCGGGAAGGATACCTCATGAGAGTTGCCATTAAAAGGCGTATCCAGAGAGTAACCTTGACAAGAGTCCTGCCTAGATGTCTATCTATTCCGTTATCCTTTGAGAGAGTTCCTAGTTGAGCTGCTGACTTGTCTCCAACTACCAGAGCTGGAGCACCTGTATCATAGCATCTACCAAGCCAAGCTAGGATTGGCTCCTTATCTGCTCTGATGTAATCTTTACGCACACACCTCAATTCCTCCCTGGGTGACGAACAGCTCTCAATGTCATCTGACTCCTCCTCCTCTGCCTCATCTTCCTGAAGTTCTTGTCCCAGTAATCTTACTGTCACTCCCCTAAGAATCTGCTTAAGGTCAGGATTACCACCTTTAGTTGTTCTGCTATCAGCAATTTGCCCTGCATCTCCATCCAGTGATGATCTCAATAACTCAGCTATATCTTTAAGACAAACCTTTTCCTCCATCTCAGCAGGGTCTCTTTGAGCAGAAGTTCCCTCACCAGGATCCTGCTGCTCTTCCCCATCAGCATCTGGATCAGCTTTGCCCTTTTTTCCTCTCATACTTAAAACAGCTACCTGCTTAACTGGAGCTGTGTTTGGATTTACAGCTGGCTTAATAGAAGCTGACAGGTTTTGAGACGAATCAGCTGCTGTGGAGGACACTTCCGGTCCTGCCGAAGAAGAAGGAGGAAATGGCTTTGCCCCATTAATGGCTGCCGAGGGCGTGGAAGCCATGTTAGGAGCTACCGCTGCCGCTGGCTGATTGCCAGAGCCACCAACAGCACCGTTCAGAGCAGCCTTTCTGATGGGCTTTTTAGCCTTGCCGTTAACTGATACAGATTCTGCATTCTCCTCATCACTAGATACTTCTACCTGTTCCTACTAGAACAGGTTCCACTAGATACTTCTACCCTGTTCCAGCGGGGATCTTGCTCGGGAGCACGCCGCGACCGGCACCCTCGGAAACACTAGCTGCTTCCCTTTCAACCTACGGGGACGGCAGGGCACCCCGAGCTCTCGGCACTCGGCTAGATTCGGCACGACCATTTCTCCACGTGCTTGCTGCTCGGGATCGCTCGGGCTCCCCGCGTCACTGCCGGCGGCTGGTTTAAAAGCCTGCGGCGGCTCGCGGCAGCCCCTGTTCCAGCGGGGGTCTCTCGCTCGGCACGCGCCGCCGCACTTTTTCTAAATTTTGTCCAGCAGGTCCCGCGGGCAGGGCACCATGGTGGTGACGCGCCACAACCACTCCTTCAAAACATCAGTCTCGACTCAGACTGAGGGGGAATACAAGCAGGTAGGCAAGTGTCACAAGCAAGAGGTGGGTGTCCAGGCTTATGGCTGCAGAGAGTGCTGGAGCCTGGCAGTTGAGATGCAGGGTAGTGGGGACAATTCCTGCATCAGATGCGAGCAGATTGACTATCTGCTTAACCTGGTGGCCAGATTGAAAGATGAGGTGACTAGACTTAGAGATGTCAGGGATTGTAGAAGAGAGACCAACTTGAGTAACCAGGCTCTGCAGGCTCCCCAGCAGAGGCTGATTATCCAAAAAGCAGAGGGGAATGGACGAAGATTCCTCTCAAAAGACACAAATTAAAACCTCCCTGTCTCCCTTCACCTCCCCCACTGCCCTTGGACAACAGGTATGGGGCACTGGAGGTCGAGGGGGAGGTGATTCTGATGATGGAGGACACACCATCTGGGGTTTTCCATGAGGCAAAACAACCCAGGGTGAGTCAGCCTGGCGTGGGTCGGCCCGGGGTGAGTCAGCCTGGCGTGGGTCGGCCCGGGGTGAGTCAGCCTGGGGTGGGTCGGCCCGGGGTGAGTCAGCCTGGGGTGGGTCGGCCCGGGGTGAGTCAGCCTGGGGTGGGTCGGCCCGGGGTGAGTCAACCTGGGGTGGGTCGGCCCGGGGTGAGTCAGCCCGGGGTGGGTCGGCCCGGGGTGGGTCAGCCTGGGGTGGGTCGGCCCGGGGTGAGTCAGCCTGAGGTGAGTCAGCCTAGGGTGGGTCGGCCTAGGGAGAGTCAGCCTGGGATGGGTCGGCCTGGGGTGGGTCAGCCTGGGGTCAGGCAGCCTGGGGTGAGTCATCCCAGGGTGGGTAAGCCTGGGGTGAGTCAGCTTGGGGTGAGTCAGCCTGGGGTAAAACAGCCTTCCCCTGGCATCAAGACTTGCTCCCTTAAAAAAAAAAAAAGAGGAGGGTGATTGTCATTGGTGATTCCCTACTGAGGGGAACAGAGGGCCCCATATGTCGGCCAGACCCTGCTCACAGGGAACTTTGTTGTCTCCCAGGAGCTCAAGTTGCTGATGTTACCAGAAGGCTGCCTAGTCTGGTGCAGCCCTTTGACTACTATCGATTAATAATTATGCAGTTAGGGAATGACGATGTTGCAACTAGAACTCCCAGGGCTATCAAGAATGACCTCAAGGTCCTGGGGGATCTAGTGGAGGACACAGGTGCACAAATAATTTTTTTGTCTATACCCTTAGTTGCAGGAGGGAATATGAGAAGGAACAGGTCAGCAGCGGTACTCAACAAGTGGCTTAGAGGTTGGTGCAGTCAGAAGAATTTTGGCTTTTTTGATCTTGAAAAACTTTCTACTGCACCAGGTCAGCTGGTAACAGATGGAGTACATCTGTCCCAGAGGAGGGGAAAGGTCACAGTACATGAGAATGGCCTGTCCCCCAAAGGTAATAAGATTCTGGGAAGGGAATTAGCAAGTCTCATTGACAGGGCTTTAAACTAGCTTCGAAGGGGGAAGGGGCTGAAACCAGTCCCCCAGACAGGAGTCTGAGGGTGGTAAGCTGGAGTCAGGGGCAAAACCAGCAGCCCAGCTGAAGTGCATGTACACTAATGCACGAAGTATGGGCAACAAACATGAGGAGCTGGAAGCCTTGTTGCAGCAGGAAAGATATGATGTAGTTGCCATCACGGAGACATGGTGGGATGACTCGCATGACTGGAGCGCTGCAATTGACGGCTACAGGCTATTCAGGAGAGACAGGCAGGGAAGAAGGGGTGGAGGGGTGGCCCTGTACATCAGGGAGGCTCTTGATGCCATTGAGCTAGAGATCAGGGATGATCGGGTTGAGTGCGTGTGGGTAAGAATTAGAGGGAAGACCAACAGGGCAGACATCCTGGTTGGAGTCTGTTATAGACCACCCAACCAGGAGGATGATCTTGATGAAGCATTCTATAGGCAGCTTAAGGCTGTCTCAAGATCGCCTACCCTTGTTCTCGTGGGAGACTTCAACCTGCCTGATAGCTGCTGGGATCACAACATAGCAGAGAGGAGGCAGTCTAGGAGGTTCTTAGAGTGCATGGAGGACAGCTTCTTATCCCAGGTGCTGCGTGAGCCTACCAGGGGTGAGGCTATGCTTGACCTCCTCTTCACCAACAGGGAAGGGCTGGTGGGTGATGTGGTGGTCGGAGGGTGTTTAGGCACCAGTGACCACAGGATAATTGAGTTTTCAGTATTCAGCCAAGCCAAGAGGGGGAACAAGAAGACCTCCACTCTGGACTTCCGGAGGGCAGACTTCAGGCTACTCAAGGAACTAACTCAGAAGGTTCCTTGGGAAACAGCCCTTAAAAACAAAGGGGTTCAGAAGAGCTGGACCTACTTCAAGAAATAACTCTTGAAGGCGCAGGAACAGGCTGTGCCAGTGTGCCGGAAGATGAGCCGACGGGGCAGACGGCCAGCCTGGTTGGGTAATGAACTTCTAAAGGAACTAAGGGAAAAAAAGAGGGTGTATTATCTTTGGAAAAAAGGGGAGGCAACCCATGGAATGTTTAGGGATGTTGCTAGGTCTTGTAGGAAGAAAATTAGGGAGGCAAAAGCACATTTGGAGCTCAGACTGGCCTCTGCTGTGAAGGACAACAAAAAGTCCTTTATAAATATATTAATAGCAAGAGGAAGGGCAAGGACAAGCTCCACTCCTTGGTGGGCATGGAGGGGAATATTGTAACAAAGGATGAGGAAAAGGCAGAGGTGCTTAACACCTTCTTTACCTCAATTTTTACTAGCAGGACAGAACGGCTTCCAGACAGCTGGCCTGCAGAGCTGGCAGGAGCCAGGGAGCAGCATAGTTTTCCCCTGTTCCAGGATGGGACAGTTAGAGATCTTCTCAGCCTCTTGGACCCCCACAAGTCCATGGGACCGGATGGGATCCATCCTAGGGTGCTGAGGGAGCTGGCGGATGAGCTGTCCAGGCCGCTCTCCATCATTTTTCAGCAGTCCTGGCTCACTGGAGAGGTCCCAGAAGACTGGAAGCTGGCCAACGTGGTGCCCATCCATAAGAAGGGCCAGTTGGAAGAGCCGGGGAATTCTAGGCCTGTCAGCCTGACCTCAGTGCCAGGCAAGATTATGGAACGGGTCATCTCGAGTGCGATCACACAGCACTTACAGGATGGCCAGGGGCTCAGGCCCAGCCAGCATGGATTTAGGAGGGGCAGGTCCTGCCTGACCAACCTGATCTCCTTCTATGATCAGGTGACCCGCCTGGTGGATGTGGGGAGGCCTGTGGATGTGGTCTACCTGGACCTCAGCAAGGCCTTTGACACCGTCCCCCACAGCAAACTCCTGGCCAAGCTGGCAGCCCATGGCTTGGACAGGAGCACACTGCGTTGGGTTAGGAACTGGCTGGAGGGCCGAGCCCAGAGAGTGGTGGTGAATGGTGCCACATCCAGCTGGCGGCCTGTCACTAGTGGTGTGCCCCAAGGATCAGTGCTGGGCCCCATGCTTTTCAACATCTTTATTGATGATCTGGATGAGGGCATTGAGTCCATCATCAGTAAATTTGCAGATGACACCAAGCTGGGGGCAGGAGTTGATCTGCTGGAGGGCAGAGAGGCTTTGCAGAGAGACCTCGACAGGCTGGACAGATGGGCAGAGTCCAATGGCATGAGATTTAACACATCCAAGTGCCGGGTTCTGCACATTGGCCATAACAACCCCAGGCAGCGCTACAGGCTGGGGTCAGAGTGGCTGGAGAGCGGCCAGGCGGAGAGGGACCTGGGGGTACTGGTTGATGGCAAGCTGAACATGAGCCAGCAGTGTGCCCAGGCAGCCAAGAGGGCCAACCGCATCCTGGCCTGTATTAGGAATAGTATGGTCAGCAGGAGCAGGGAGGTCATTGTGCCCCTGTACTCTGCTTTGGTTAGGCCGCACCTTGAGTCCTGTGTCCAGTTCTGGGCCCCTCAGTTTAAGAAGGACATCGAGACACTTGAACGTGTCCAGAGAAGGGCAACAAGGCTGGTGAGAGGCCTTGAGCACAAGCCCTATGAGGAGAGGCTGAGGGAGCTGGGGCTGTTTAGCCTGGAGAAGAGGAGGCTCAGGGGAGACCTCATTGCTCTCTACAACTACCTGAAGGGTGGTTGTAGCCAGGAGGGGTTGGCCTCTTCTCCCTAGCAACCAGCACCAGAACAAGGGGACACAGTCTCAAGCTGCAACAGGGGAAGTTTAGGCTCGAGGTGAGGAGAAAGTTCTTCACCGAGAGAGTGATTCGTCATTGGAATGGGCTGCCCGGGGAGGTGGTTGAGTCTCCGTCCCTGGAGGCGTTCAGGAGGGGACTGGATGTGGCACTTGGTGCCATGGTCTAGTTGTGAGGTTATGGTTACAGGTTGGACTCGATGATCTTCAAGGTCTCTTCCAACCTTGGTTATTCTATTCTATTCTATTCTATTCTATTCTATTCTATTCTATTCTATTCTATTCTATTCTATTCTATTCTATTCTATTCTATTCTATTCTATTCTATTCTATTCTGGGGTAGAGTTAGAGCTGTGCTTTCTGCGTTTTGATCTACGCTTAATTACAAAACACGCCTTAGACACTTTTTTCTTCTCCCGATACAGAGCATATAACAAGAACACATTACTTATCACCAACAGCAGGATTGCACACATCAAATAAATCACCTTTGGATCCCAGCCATCACTTAAAACAACTTTTTCGCCTACCGGGATCTTAAACTCCTTTATCTCTGTGGGCAGAGTGCTGGAGGTCACATTCCCGTATCTGTTAAGCCAAAAGAATCCCAGGCACCGGTCGTAAAGAAGCTGAATCTTATACTTAAACCATAAATACAATCTATACATCAAGTATCTGCCTAAGCGATCGAAAATCAATCCCAGAACATGCTTATAGATAAGGGCCCCAAAAATCGAAAAGAACAGACGCTCTAAAATCCAAGACACTTTCATGTTTGCAACTCTGACTCGAGCAGGCAATAAATCAAGCAACCTTTTAGCCCAGCTTCTTGACAGCAATTATCCACAAGCCGCACGTTGGACCGCCAATTAAATAAATATGTGGTGGAGTAGGAAGGTTCCCCCCCACACACAAAAGAATTCCACAGCTAACTCAGCTGGAGAAGCAGATGAAAGCTATATTTTACAAGCAGATATGGAATGCAATGAATATGTACAAAAATATACAATATTTACAATATATACAGAAATATACAGCAATGTATGTAATACAGGAAACCTTTCCCCAACCCCCCCTGCGGCCAGGGGGTTCGGCCTGCCCCTCCCTTCTCCCTCCCTACCTCCCCCTTTTTCCCAAAAGGGTTAGAGAGAAAGAGAAAGGAAGGTAATTAAAAGGGTGAAAACTTGTTAAAGCTCAAAGCGGATGCAAAAGTTAGTTTTCTCTTATCTGGTTAGCAAGAATCGTAGAGAGAAACGAGCCAGCTCACAGCACAGGGAGAAGAAGAAGACGACTACTGACTACCCTCCCCGACTGAAAGACTAAACAAAAAATCTATAGCCGGGTTCCACCAATGAAATTGGATTAGCACATCATTGTTTTCATTCTAATATCAAAACATTCGGCTAGAGTGTTCAGAAAGTGTCTCTTTCTTAAAGGCACAGCCTAAACCGGTCACAGTGTTTGTCATATTTTATCTAAGAGGACTATTCCAAAAATAATTCTGGATATATGTGTCGGAAGATTTTGAAGATATTTCTTCATTAAAGGATTATAGATTACTCAAGCCATTTGAGCTTTTTGTAATGTGCTTTAAAAAGAGTTTGGGGTAGCAGAATATATAAAATCAAGCAACAATATGCTAATAGAAACAGCACAAGTATCTCACCTAAGGAAACAATTCACTGTTTCAGTATGCAAAGCATACACCTAGTGCATATTTACTCAGTAATTCAACACTCAGTGTATAAAGCCTTAATTTAACATCAGCATTGGAGTTTCTTCATAGTTAATTTCTCTCTGAAGGGAATAAATATTCTCCTAAAGGATGTGCATCTATTTATGTGATGATAACTCAGTGTGTAGAAAAATAGAAAAGATGACACCAACTGGAAAATGTGAGCCTATTTCAGAAAAAAAAAGTAAATAGAAAAGCAGCTATTTTATAGGCTACAAACAATTTTCAGGCCATTTATATACAGGAAACAGAGTATACAGAGCCTTCTCTGAGAAAAATCCTTTCTCTTCTTCTATAATGTCTTGTTCTATGAGAGAAAAGTTTCTTACAGCTTTTAGCCTTTAAAAAGAAAGACAGTCTTTGATGTCTTCAGCCATAACTTCACACTTCTCAATGCAAAGTGTTTTTCATCTTGTGCCTAAAAAGTTTTTTTACACATCTAGTTTTTCTTGTTTGCACCTTGGAAAGCTGAGAGGTATGTATCTTTATGGTCACCACAAGGCTAATTGCTGGGATTTCTTCTCATTCATTGGCAAGTATTAAATGACTTAATCATATTGCTTAGCTTTAGGTAGCCCTGCAAGAAGCAGGGAGTTGGACTTGATGATCCTTACAGGGCCCTTGAAACTTGAAATATTCTGTGATTCTATGATTCCAATGTTTCTTTGGTCTGTTCTTTCTGGTTTTAATCTTTTGAGAGATAAAAGACAGCAAAGGAAGGTTATTTTATGCAAAATGCTCACTATTATTCCTCTTGACCTCCAACAACTTGCTTGTAAGGGTCAAGGAGAAAGCTACAATTTTACGTCTGCTTCCTTTCCCTCCTTACCCCGGTAATAAAGCAGTTTTTCTAGTTCTCCCACTACCACAGTTTAGTTTATTTTTAAAAATACTTCTTTTCTCTCACTCTTTAACACTGATTTCCTTCTGGTCTAGTCCAAAGCCTATCCCCCACTCCCTTGTCAATATACCTGTTTCCACTTGGAATAAACCTAGCTGCAGCAAAGGTGACCTCAGAGTCCTTCCCAAATCCTAGATTTCAGTGTGGACACCCCAATTTCCTCACTGCCTCCCCTTGCATCTTAGATCTTTTGATTAACCCTCTGCTTCTAAAGCCCTCCCTGACCTAGATCAAGTCTTTATCTCTGATATCCACTTTGCTGGTGTAACTTCTTCTGCACCTGAGCAGAGGCTCCTGTGGAAGGGAAAGCACATCCTTGCCTCCATTATCTTGTTCCCCCTTGTCCACCTCACATCAGGTCTTGTATGCTGTTGCACAGGAGACAGAAGGCAATCTTGGTCTACAGAGCCAAGTCTGTTGCACACACAGAGCACACCATGAGCCACATCTGAGCCTATGATAGTTTACCTGCTATGTCCCTTGGTTTAAACTTCATAAAATACTTCCATTTGTGCCTACTTGGAAAAAAAAAAAAAAAAAAAAAAAAAAAAGAGAGAGAGAGAGAGAGAAAAGCATGAAATGGTGAAAGGATGAAGTCAGAGACCAAGAAGGCATCTTTTTGGTACTTTTCACAGTACATTTTCCTTTCTCTTACAGATAGCCTGCACAATCTCAGCAGAGAGCTGTGATCTGGAGCTATTGTTGACCAATCTCCACTTGAGTCAAATGAAGGGCATCAGTCTAGGAATCATCACTCCTACTCCTTCCCCTTCCAGTGAGCATGAGTTTGAGGAAGGAAAGTCTGAGTCAGGAAAGAGACATAAATGGGGGAAAACAGACAAGGAATTGGCAGGGAAATCTCTGCAATGACATTTGAACCAGAAGTAGGAAAAAAAAAATCATTGAGAAGACAGTGGTGAAAATTTAGAGATTAAGAAGAGCTATTTGGGTGCTGAGAGAGAAGGAAGTAGTTTGTACTGTATCAAGTCTTGCATCATTGCAGTTTGCTATGTCTTTCTCTCTGGCCATTGCTTCTGACATTTGCTCCCTTGAACTACTAGAGATTCCCTCAGAGGAGCCTGCTGGAAGTGCTACATCAGTGAGGCATTCAGACCTGGAGCTAGCAGTAATTCTCATTTCTTGAAACAATCATTCTACTCAGCCAGAAAATGATCTTGTAGGTTTTCATCTTGTCTTTGGGTATTAGTTGTTGTCTGGAATGTCCTGATATTATAGCTTAAATTTGAAGGTCTTTCCAACCTGGAAAAAGATAATAATCCTGCTGTTCAACGAAGTGTACTTCATACCCTGCATTCCAACACAGACATTTGAAATGAAAGCTCATTGTTTGGAAATCATAGGTTTTTAAAGCTACTCTTTGTTGTAAGAATTTAAAGTAAATTTTGAGCTCTGGGCATTTTGCACTTTCTCATCAGAAAAAATGGAAAAAGATAAACCAACTTCAGGGTTGTTATGTTTTATGTCTCCGGTCAAGTAAAATGTTAGGTTTTCTAGTTACTTTTGTCTAGTGGTGTGGCTTTTCTACTGGAATATTTCTGGGTATTCTTTGCTATTAGTTTTACCTTTTAGTGGTATTCACCCCACCCCTGCTTCAAGTTCTAGCTAAGAGATAACCCAAAGTCAGGAAGGATTCTTTTCTCAATATTAAGAATTCATGCTTATACCCTTTATCTCCCAGATTATGCCTAACATCAAGCTGCAGAATACAACTTGTATAACCATAAAAATATAAAGCAATGGTGATATCCAGAACTCTAAGGCTGACTATTGGGCAAGTGGAAAAGTCAATGAATCAGCTTGGAACACTCTCAAAAAATAGTGGAATAGATAGACATCTAGGCAGGTGTCTTAGTAAGGTTTCTCTGTGGATACACCTACTGCTGGCAGCTCTTATAAGGCACCCATCCAGAGATGAGCTTCCATGGAACCCTTAGCCTTGGAACACCATGGATGAGGGAATTAAGAGCTTGAGAGACTTTGCTGTGAGAAAAGTGATGTATGGAGACCATGGTACTCTGAATCCTGATGAAATTCCTGTGGGAACAGGTCTTGCCAAGAAGCTCATCAAACTTGCTCCCCCTAATTATGCTACTATTTTGGCAAGCAGAATTGTGGCAAGAAATTATGGTAGGGCACCTCCTACAGTTGGCCATTTCACTGACCAAAGGAGACAACTGGAGGATAGTCTTACACGTGTTTCTTTGGTCTCAGCCATTGAAACTCCACCTGGAAAATTTGAAATTCCTCCTTCAGCTCTTTTATGGAATTCTAAAACCTCCATATCCAAATTGCCACAGGGAGATAATTCCAATACTACTTTTTCTATATGGAAACAAGTTTCAGCTGTCAGAAACAGACATTTTCCAAGAGGCCATTCCAAAATAGGTCAAAGCAGAACAGACAACAGGGGCAATCACATGGGAGTATTTGGATAACTCTGCGTGATCAGTTTGGTGAGAACATGAACAGATGGGATGGTCAACCAACTGCTAATCTTTTCAGGAGGCTGAGGGAACTGCAAGGTGGCAGAACCCGAGGTAGCAATACCAGAAGGGTAGCTGTTACTTCCACAGTTCCCCAGGACAACTCTAATAGCTCCAACAGTGGCTCCAGTTCTAACACTGCACCATGTGCTCATTGCACATGTGGGCATGTTCCCCATAACTAGGGGTGCCCTGCCTCCCGCCAGGGGGGAGAGAGGGGCAACAGAGATAACAGAATCTATTGGGATGTGTACATCCAGTGGCCTGGCACTTCAACATTTCCGAAGTAGAGGGCCTTGGTTTACACAGGAGCTCAGTGCACCATAATGCCATCAAATTATCAAGGATCAGAGCCTATAACTATTCTGGGAGTCACTGGTGTTGCAAGAGTTGACTAAAGTACAAGTTGACATAAGTTTAACTGGTAAAGAGTGGAAGAGACATACTGTTGTGACAGGAGCTGATGCACCTTGTATTTTGGGAATTGATTTTCTGAGAGAAGGGTGTTTGTGGTGGTTTAGCCTGGGTGCTGGCCCAGATGCCACTGCACAGACCACACCTGGGAGGTCCCAACAAACCAGGTATTTCACCCACAATTCTCTGCTCATCTATAAAACATCCACACAGGGTCTTCAATTCCTCTTTCATCCCCCACCAGTGCCTAGGTAAAATGGCGTGAGCTGCCTTCCTTGGGCCTGACCAGGCCCAAGGCTGGTTTGGGGGTAAGAAAGAGCCCTTGGGGGTTTTTTGGGTGTACCCCCAGGTGGGGATGGGAAGGTCTTGGGTATGCTTTGGGATCTCTCTTTGTCATGGTGCTTGTGTTTTTTCTGTAAAACTTTCATTGCTGTTCCTTTTTTTTTTTTTTTTTTTTCCATTTAAACTTTCCACCGTTTTTTTTTCAATCCATTTGTCTGAGTCATTATTTTTGCCCGTGGTGGGAGAATTGGTCTCCCAAACCATGACAGTGTTTCAAAGACCCTAAGGGTTACAAATGGGCTTTTGGAATAAGAACTGTAGAAATTGATGGAGGAAAGTTGAAGTTGTTTATTAGACCTGAGCTTTCTGATGAATCTGTAGTTGTGGGATGACATGAGATAGAGGATGTGAAGTTACCAGCTGCTTCTCAAACTGTGCATCACAGACAAGACAGAACCAATTGTGACCCCTAGGTGTCCATTCAGAATCTGATTCATCAGTTGGAGAGTCAGAAAGTTGTCACCAAAACTCATTCACCTTTCAGCAGTCCAGTGTAGCCTGTGCAAAAGCAGAATGGAGACTGGCATCTGATAGTTGACTTCCGTGCCCTGAACAAAGTAACTCCACCCATGAGTGCAGCAGTGCCAGACATGATGAAACTCCAGTATGAGCCGGAATCCAAAGAGGCCAAATAGTATGCTACCACAGACATCGTTAATGCTTTCTTCTCTATTCCCATAGCAGAGGAATGCAGGCCTCGTTTTACCATTACCTGGAAAGGAGTACAGTATACTTTAACGGATTGCAGATGGTCTGGGTTCATAGGTAACAAAAGCATTGACATTCTCTTGAAAGCTTGTTATTAAGGTGAAAGGACCTGACAGAGAGATCCAGTTTCTGGGAGTGCAGTGGCAGGATGGTCCCTGTCATATTCCAGTGGATGTGACAAACAGAGTCTTTGCCATAGCAAATCCTATAAACAAGAAAGAAACTCAACGTTTCTTAGGCACAATGGGATTTTGGAGACTGCACATTTCTGGATACAGTCAGATTGTGAAACTTCTGTATGATGATTAATGCAAAAGAAAAACAATTTCCAGTGGTGTCCTGAACAACAAGCAGCCTTTGACCAGATAAAGCAAGTATTTGACCAGATAAAGCAAGTATTTCAAGCAATGGGTCCGGGATCTGTGCAAACTGCTCCAGATATTAAGAACATTTTGTACACAGCTGCAAATGACAGTGGTCTAATCTGGAGCTTGTGTTAAAGAGCTCCAGGTGAGACATGCAGACGCCCACTTGGTTTCTGGAGCCAAAGCTACTGAGACTGAGAGGCAAATTATACTCCAACAGAGAAAGAGATTCTAGCTGCCTATGAAGGATTAAAAGCTGCTTCTGAAGTAGTTGGAATTGAGTCACAACTTCTTCTTGCTCCTAGATTACCAGTTTTGAATTGGATGTTCAAAGGTAAAGGTTCTACACCACATCATGCCACAGATGCCACATGGTCTAAGTGGATGGATCTGATAACACAGACAGCTCAAATGGGAAATCTTGAAAGACCTGGTCTGGTGGAGGTGATCACAAGTTGGCCTGAAGCCACTAGCTGTACTAAACCTCCAGAGGAGAGAGTAACTTGTGCTGAAGGATCTCCTCCTTACAATGATCTTTCTGATGATTCAGAGATATATGCTTTGTTCAGAGATGGTTCCTGTCGTCTTGTTGGAAACAAGTGAATGCGGAAGTCTGCAGTGTGGAGTCCAACACGCCGAGTTGCAGAAGCAAAGGATGGAGAAGGAGAATCCAATCAATTTGCAGAGGTAAAAGCTGTCCAGCTAGCTCTCGACGTAGCTGAATGTGAGAGATGGCCAAAGCTTTATCTCTACACCGACTCATGGATGGTAACCAATACTTTCTAGGGTTGGCGAAAGGACTGCAAAAAGAATGGTTGGGAGAGGAAAGGAAAGCCTATTTGGGCAGCTGACCTGTGGCAGGACATTGCTGATTGAATTAATTCCAGTGAAGGTGAGACACACTGATGCTCACATCCCTAAGAGCAAAGCTACTGAGGAACAGCAACACAACCATCAGGCAGATCTAGCTGCAAGAGTTTCTCAAGTAGACATGGACTCTGATCTTGATCTTGATCTTGACTGGAAAAACTGAGTGAGATGTTCTTAGCTTGATGGGTTCATGATTCATCAGGACATCAAGGCAGAGATGCAACCTACCAGTGGACTCATAACAGATCCATAGACATTTCCATGGATGCTATCACACAAGTCATCCATGACTGTGACATTTGTGCTGCTATTAAGCAGGCAAAGCAAATCTAGCCTTTGTGGTATGGTTACCAATGGTCCAAGTACAAGTATGGTGAGGCCTGGCAGATTGACTACATCACTCTACCTTGTTCTCCACCTGGAAAGCAGTATGTGCTTACTATGGTAGAGCCGAGCACTGGATGGTTGGAAACTTATCCAGTTCCACATGCAACTGTATGCAACACCGTTCTTGGTCTGGAGAGACAAATCCTGTGGAGACACAGAACTCCAGAGAGGATTGAGTCAGACAACAGAACTCACTTCAAAACCAGTCTGGTGAAAAACTGGGCCGAAGAGCACAGCATCAAGTGGGTATTCCACATTCCCTACTATGCACCAGCTGCAGGGAAGATTGAATGCTACAATGGTTTGCTAAAGACCACTCTCAAAGCCATGGGGGTGGATCTTTGAAAAACTGAGAGAAACATCTAGCACAAGCAACCTGGCTGGTAAATAGTAGAGGTTCAGTGAATCAAGCTGGACTGGCACACTCAGATTTGCTATGAAAAATAGAAGATGGTAGAAATCCTATTACTAGAGAAAAGAATCTGTTAGGCAAAACTGTTTGGGTATTTTCTCCATCAGGAGAGGCTAAACCTGTCTGTGGGATGGTTTCTGGTGAAGGTCCTAGTCACACTTACTGGGTAATGCAAGAGAATGGTGAAATTCAGCGTGTTCCACAAAGAAATTCGGAGTAGTGTGCCGATACAACGTTGCTGCCAAAGGAAGAATCCACAAGGAATCTACGGTGCACAAACCCTACAAACCCTGAGAGTCCTGAGTCACCTGAGAGTCCCTGTTCCTTTTCTTTGCCTCATCTTCAAAGAAACTAACTGTTTTTGGTTTTCTCTTTTATTGTGAACTTTTGAATCGTCTACATCTGAGATAGCCAGAATGGACTATGAACTTTATTTACTCATTATTGTAGATATTGGTTTAGGTTAGATGGATAGTGTTATCAGCCAATGAAATTGTTTAGAAGGGGTGGATTGTGGTGGGTTTAGTCTATGCCTTCAAAATTTAGTTACAGATTTTCAGCAGAAAAGTAGAAAATTATAAATTAATCACTGTTTGGTGTAAAAAGGTAAAAAAAGATTAATCTAAACAAATTCATTGGAGGAATATCTGCTATATAATTGGCTGTACCAAAATATTTCTTTTCTGATCTCTCTGCTTGCTTTGCTCAGGAGATTAACCTGCTTCTTGGCTGACCTTGTCTTGACTGCATTGCTTAGTAAGTCTAACCCACCACTTTCTCTCTGTTCCTTTCTCTCTTGTGGGACAGGAGGAGGGGGAGCAGTGTAACAGGTTCCCTGGTCTCTGACCATGGAGATTTTTGTGTTTGCTAATTGTAAATATCTGTGTAATACTGTAAACACTGCATATTTTGTACATTTTTCTACTGAAAAACTCCTTTCTTAATTATATTTCCCCATATTTGATGGGTTGATATCCTAAAACATAATTTTGTAGAAAGATTTGAGGGTAACAACAAGAAATAAGAAAGATAAAGAGGATAGTAGGGTTTTGTCAGTGTGCCCAAGGTCTTGAACAAATTGCTGGGAGCTATTTCAGGAGAACATTTATGCAGAACCGTACGGAGTTAGAAATTGCATTAGTTCCTCAGAAACAAAAAACAACAAACCAACAGCAACTATAAAAAAAGGAAAAAAGCCTGGCTACTCTGATGGTATGAATTGAGAGTGTTGTAATTCTCCCTTACAAAAGTAGTTTGAGAAATTTGACATGCTTTCCTACAACTACTTGCTTTTTAATACCAGTTGGTTGTTCCATTCATTATGGGCTGCCATAATCATGTTAACATTGTCAACTGTAAAATGCGATTGAATCTGTGAAGTTTTTCCAAAATAATGTCATTAAAGTCAGATCATCTGCTATGACAAACAGTATTTTCAGGCTCGTGGCCACAAGAGTTTTCATTAATTTTTGGATGCTCCCATTCAGTCTTTGTAACCTTGTAGCACCAAACATGACTCTCTGCTATTTCTATATAGAAATGCTAGTGCAAGCCTATTTTAAAGTGAAACAGACGGTTCTTTTGGTATAGAACAATATAATCTATATATCTATACTCAGATAAAAGAATATTAGTGGTTTTTCAACAACTACATGCAAGCAAAATCTCATTGTTCTTCCATAGCCAAAGAAATATATTGCAGAATTCCCCAAATATTGGAATTTCAGCATCAGCTACTTTACCCTAGATTTAATGCAGAGTGAATGGTTGTGATATTACCAGAAAAAAAATATAGTAAAAGATGTCTGAGACTCGAACTTATATCTAAACCTTTGTTCCATTGTTGCAGTTTGGGCTGGGTGCCCTCTGCTCCATGAGGTGCTTCCTGTGTCCAGAGGTCCAGCCCAGTGGGTGGACACAGGAAACTGGGTATTTCTACCATAATTCTCTGCACCCCTATAAGATCCAGTGCAAGGTCTAAGCACCTCCTCTTTCTTCCTCGCCGTCACCCAGTAATGGGGGAGATGTTGTCTCCCGGCCATGGGCCTGGCTAGGCCCAAGGCCACGGGGGATGGGCAGTCTCAGATCTGGCCAGCTGAGACTAGCCTAGCAGTGGGGAGGGGAAGAAGGAGCCCTAGGTGTCTTGGATGTACCCCCAGGTGGGGATGGGATCTTCCTGGGACTGTTTTAGGATTTCTTTTGTCACTCTGCTTCTGGCTCTCTGTAAACATCACTGCTTTTCATTTAAACTTCCATTACTTTTGCAATCCATTTGTCTGAGTTGTTATTTTTGCCCGTGATGGGGAAGGGGTGCTGCCTCAACCCATCACATCCATAAAAATAGGGAAAGAGCGCTGCAGGTATATGTTATCTTGGTTTTCAAGTCATGAATAATTGTGGTCTTTTATGCTGTTCCTGACTGTGCCATTCATAATGAGACTATATGAGGATGGCTTTGCTTGTTTTTTTTTTTTTTTTTTTTTTTTATTTAGTTGAGGTGTTGCTAATGTGCCAGTCATGCCCAGTAGGTGCAGAAGTGGTTGCTGAGCACTTCTGGTTGAATACAAGCTTTTTGATCTTGGTTCTTATGTTTGTATAACTTTTATTTAGTTTTTAATCAATTAAGCCAAATTTTAACCTCTTCCCCCACCCCTCTGAATTACCTCCAGAACATCCTATACTGCAAATTACAAGGTTTCATCCTCCCATACAAAAAAAACCCAAAAAACCCTAAAAACCCTTTGCCAACATTTCTTTGATCATGGCAGTACATTCTTACCTCTGTCACACCCTCTGTCTTTTCAAATGAACCACCTTCGTCTTCCTAGAACAATTATGAAGAAGCAGTATCCACAGTGCTAGGGACCCCAAAGAGAAAAACTCTGACTTTGCCTTGAACAGGGGACATTGCTGTATGAAGTCACTTTATGTTTCATTTTTTCTTATCAGTTTGGAGTAGGCACTGTGCACCAAACACACTATTCATGCAGGCCCAGCCCAGACATAACTGCTGCTGTTGCAGTCCTGTCAACCCTTCCTACCCATTCCTTGGGAAAAAGTAACCCCAGTGGGGCTTTTCTCCTCTCCACTCTATTGCTTCCTAATTGCATAGGACTTCTTGGTCATCTAAATTTTTCTGTGAAAGCCATGCACTAGCCCAGAGATACATGGTTTGAGTCAAAGATACGTGGCACCAACACACAGATTTTCTGCATTTGTTGCATTTTACCTGCTTTTACAGATAAATTAGGAGATGGTAAAGACTATTTTGTGTCATGACACAGTTTGTGAACTTCCTGTCCCACAGCACAAACTTTTTGAAAATTACAGTTTTAATAAAGTGCATTAATATATGATTCTTTATAAACAAGTAGGTCATCCTATATTCTGATGCCTTGAAAATGATCCTATTTCCCAAAAATATCCTTTTTTTTTTTTTTAAATGGAGATTGGTCAGAGCCATAACCTTACCAACTGGCTTTATTTTACCTAAGTGCACGTTTTCTCCACAGCATAGTCTGCAGTCCTGTTCCCAGAGCTGGCAAGATTAGAGGACTGATGGTTTTGTGTCACAGTTTTCTCTGTGTGAGCTCAATTTCTTTCCTACAGAAAGCACAACAAAGAGGGGGGGGAAAGTGGGAGGTGGATGATACGCAGCCAAGCTTTATTAGGGCAAGACTGGGACATGTACTGGGAGTTGGCAGCTGAAACATGCTTTCAGGTCCCCATCACAAAGCACCACAAGTCTCATGGCATGTAACAATACTTCAGACAGACATCGGCTAATGTCAAACTGATATGAACTGAAAAGCTTCTTTTCAGTTTGTCGGATCATGACTTTGATTTGGGCTGAGCTGACCCTGAAACAAAACATTCTGTTCTAATTCTTCTCATTCAAGACCAGTCTTGTCTTCTTCCATGGCAACTTCTGGGCCTTTTTGCTAAAGACATGTATTGAACCTGTTTTGCATCACTGTAAAGAGTCTGTTCAATTAAAAAAATACTTGGCCACCTCCAGTTTTTAATTGTTAAAATCTCTGACCAATATTATCATAAGACATATGTTTAGACTGTATATAATGGAAAGCTTTCTGAGAGGATGGAGTGACCTCTCCTCTATGCCCTCTGATTTCCTGATACCAGAGAACATAATCTGACCTGTACATCTTGACCCAAAAGTTCAGTAGTTCTAGGGTATAACTTTACAATGTCACTTTGATTCAGATCCTTGTACCAGAAGGTCCTCCTGAAATCATGCTGCTTTATTCTTCAAAGGAGGGCTGATATTTATGTTGCACTTCACTAAAACTGCAGCACAAAAAAAAAATCATAAAGCTGCAGTACAACATTTTCAGCAGGATTACCAAAATCTCTACTACCCTTAAGGTAACTTAGGAGGAGAGATTCCTTCCAATATGAGGAACCCTTCTGTTTGAAAGTCTCTTAGGCACTACAAAACTCTATAAATTTATGTAATTCTTCAACACATTTAACAATATAAATAGGAATATACAGCGACATACTTAATCAGCGAAGCAGCAAGACAATTTGCTACATGTGTGAATTGTGGCTAAATCAGCTTTTTAATAGGAACTGTCAGTGGCTGAGCAGCATTTAAACTCAGCAAAATTTGCCCCTGTTTCAGGATGCACTTCTGAATTCAGCTGAAAATATTCAAGAAATATTATAATCATAGCATTCTATATATAACATATACTTGTTGGCATTCTCCAGGTACCTTTTCCCATTAAGATTCAAGTATTTGGTGTTTAGAATTGCAGTTTTAAAAGTAGTGATCTATATTTGTTTTTTTCCCCTCTACTTGGAAAACCAAAAGCATATACTGATTAAATACCTCTCTTTGATGATGTGTGTTTGACTGCCAGGCCAGGCCATCTCCAAAGATCTCCACAGACAAAGCTGAAAATAGTTTGTATTTGCAGTTGAATAAAAGACTTCTTAGAACCACAAGTAATTTTAAAGAGAATCCTTTTTTGGCTAGTGGCAGATTCAAGTAATTTTGTCTAAACAGAGTTCTGCCAGTTCTAGTATAAATACATGTATGACATGGGAATGTTTTACATTGTGTAAAAATGTCATTTGTGTATAACTTAATTTGTACATTTCTCTACAACTAAGAGAAACATCAACATTGCATCAGAGTCATGGCAAATCCTTCAGTTCCTTTTCTGGCTCAACCACTATAGTCTGACTAAGTTTGCTTAAAGATTAATATAGTCTATATTTTTCACACAATATCCTTTAAATAATAGCATTATATTATAATCTCAGTCATTACCTGATTTTTTCTCCTCAATATAAAAAGCTAAGTCTTCTAGAGTGGAGACATCATATAAATTATACTGTTTAGTAATTACAACGTTCATTATAAGAGGCCTAATTATGGTCATCATTTACAGAAAAAAAAAGAAAAAAAATCAGCCTTGTCACAGAAAGCATAATAATTAATCTCTTGTTTAAAAATTAATGATTTTTCTTTCTGAAGGTATGAAGTCTACTGTTCCACAGGGTGTCATCACTTTTATTTTCCTCTTTAAAAGAATTAATTCTAATGAAAATAAGATTCCAAATGATTGCAAAATTAGAGGTTCTTTATATATATACTGTAATTTGGAAATGTTTATTTATTTACATAGAAAAACACACACACAAAAAAAAGAAGGAGGTGGTACAAGAATAAAATACAGGCATTTTAATAATGCAGAAATTATTCGGTGTGCAGAACCAACTTGTGCTCTTATTTACACTGGTCCGATTAGAAAGCAAATTTAATTCTATTACAATCCACAGCAGAGTGGCTGGGAGCTTTCTTAGTTCTAGGGGCTAATACATAGTGTGAATAGCCTAAATGATAACTTATTGTGTATTCCTCAAGGCAACATATGTTCCAGTGAAAAATTATCTGTTTGTAAACAGTTTTGTCTGTGTTACATCTTTCAGGATCAGAGTCTGCAAAGACTAAGATCAGACTAGATCAGAAATCTCTCATCCTTCCAGAAAAAAATAGCAAAAAACCCCAACCAAACAAAACCACAAAACCAAAACAAATAAATGAACAAAAAACAACAATAAAACTACTGTCAAAGAAAAGGGTTAGAAGCTAAAGTACTAGAGTAATTAATACATATTTCAGCAGTATTTATTTGGCATTGACTGACTGAGGCCACTTACTGTGAAGAGTTGAACAGTTAATTCAAGTGCTAGGCATATCCTAAAGGAGGTGACCTTGGGGTCATGTAATTGTAACAGTAATTTATTTAGTTGAAGACAGACATATGTTCTCAATTAGTTTAGCAGGCATTATAATAACACTAGTGGGATTTCTATTTGCTTATGTCACTGTGCTGTAAGGATAAAGTCACTGGATCTGTTTGCCTGTAGTTAGTTCCCTAGTTCATGATTGTTCACAGAAGAGATATGAAGGTTAATTAATCATCCTGATTAATAGGTGTCCTATCCTAATTTTGCAGATATTGGCATAATCTTTCAACGAACCTGGGGGACATGCACACAGCAGTAATATTGGCAGAAGACAGTGCTACCTACTTAAATCTTTCTCATGCCATTTTTTCCCCATTACAAATTCTAAGACTTCTCAAACTTACCCCATAAATTGGTGTCTGAGTTTATTCCACCAATGGGGTTTTTGAAGGTTTCTCACAGACGCATTATTCTGCTGGGATTTTTTTCCCAACACAGCTTTACTCTGCTGTCACTACAAAACAGCAAAGCTGTAATTCATTTGACTGTGCTGCAGTCCTCTGATCTAAACTTCTTAATGTGCTTCTTTCAATTTCCAAATGTTGACACATTTTCACTCTTCACTAATGAAGGTACATGTCAAATAATGTATAACAGGCATATACCCCACACCACAGCAGATGATTTATAGAAACTTGCCAATGAGACATGTCCATTATCAGGAACTACCATCACAACTAAAGCAGCTGTTGGTATTTTATAGAAACAGCTCCACAAGAGAGCCAGGGAAAGAAGACTACAACACACCAAGAAAAGGGGGAGTTGGGGGGAAGAAAAGAAAGGAAAAAAAAAAGGGGCTTTTCATGTTCATCTACCTTTCCAGAAGCATGAGAGTTTGTAAAGGCTCGTCATAGCCAAGCTATGCACGACTTCCTATTCTCTGCCAGGAGAGGTCTCTAGGTTTCTGCAGCACTCACCACAGGAGGAGGTGCAGGACAGACTCCCTTTGTCATACCAGCCTTCTCTGTGCTGCCCCAGGGAGAAAAATCACAGCATGCCTGTGATTTATGTTCCAAATAACTCCAACCTGTAGGTGGCTCAGCTGCATCACATGCTACCATTTATGCAAACTAGAGGCAGGTGAAGAAATCCTTTAGTGTTTAGAAACTGACTGATCAAGTTGTAAAGACAGGCTGATTGAGTTGGTTTGCTTCATTTCCAACTGCCCCAAGAAGCAGTTCACTGAAACAAAAAGAATTGCATCTTCCAAGGTTTCCCATTCATAGCATTTACTAATTTCGAAGGGCACTTATTCCTCTGTTTTAGTCTCTCACTTATATGCATGCCTATATTTTATTGAGCAGACCTGGGCATCATTAACAGTATCACAGTATCACCAAGGTTGGAAGAGACCATAAAGATCATCGAGTCCAACCTGTCACCACAGACCTCATGACTGGACCATGGCACCATGTGACATGCCCAATCCCCTCTTGAACACCTCCAGGGATCGTGACTCCACCACCTTCCTGGGCAGCCCATTCCAATGGTGAACAACTCTCTCAATGAAGAGCTTTCTTGGCACCTCGAGCCTAAACTTCCCCTGGTGCATCTTGAGTCTGTGTCCTCCTGTTCTGGTGCTGGTTGCTTGAGAGAAGAGACCAACCTCTTCCTGGCTACAACCACCCTTCAGGTAGTTGTAGAGAGCAATGAGGTCTCCCCTGAGCCTCCTCTTCTCCAGGCTAAACAACTCCAGCTCCCTCAGCCTTTCCTCAAAGGGCTTGTGATTAAGGCCTCTCACCCAGCCTTGTTGCCCTTCTGTGGACATGTTCAAGTGTCTCGATGTCCTTCTTAAACTGAGGGGCCCAGAACTGGACACAGGACACAAGGTGTGGCCTAACCAAAGCAGAGTACAGGGGCACAATGACCTCCCTGCTCCTGCTGGCCACACTATTCCTAATGCAGGCCAGGAAGCCGTTGGCGTTCTTGGCCACCTGGGCATACTGCTGGCTCATGTTTAGGCGGCTGTCAATCAGCACCCCCAGGTCCCTCTCTGTTTGGCAGCTCTCCAGCCACTCCAACCCCACCCTGTAGCTCTGCATGGGGTTGTTGTGGCCAAAGTGCAGCACAGGGCACTCGGATTTGTTGAATGCCATCATATTGGACTCTGCCCATCTGGTCCAGTCTGTCGAGGTGGCTCTGCAGAGCCCTTCTGCCCTATAAGTGATCAACATCTGCTCCCAACTTGGTGTCATCTGCAAATTTGCTGATGACTGTCTCAATCCCCTCATCCAGATCGTCAATGAGGACATTGAAGAGGATGAGGCCCAGTACTGATCCCTGGGGGAACACCAATAGTGACTGGCTGCCAGCTGGATGTGACACCATTCACTACCACTCTCTGGGCCCAGCCCTCCAGCCAGTTCCTAGCCCAGCACAGAGTGTTGCGGTCCAAGCCATGAGCTGACAGCTTAGCCAGCAGTTTGCTATGGGGGACGGTGTCAAAGGCCTTCCTGAAGTCCCGGTAGGCCACATCCACAGGCCTCCCCACATCCACCAGGCAGATCACCTGATCATAGAAGGAGATCAGGTTAGAGAGGCAGGACCTGCCCTTCCTAAATCCATGTTGGCTGGACCTGATCCCTTGGCCATCCTTCAGGTGCGCAGTTATTGCTGCCAAGATTATCTGCTCCATCATTTTTCCTGGCACTGAGGTCAGGCTGACTGGCCTGGAGTTTCCAGGTTCCTCCATCCGACCCTTCTTGTGGATGGGGATCACACTGGCCAGCTTCCAGTTATCTGGGACCTCTCTGGTGAGCCAGGACTGTAGAAAAATGATGGAGACCGGCTTGGCCAGCTCATCTGCCAGCTCTCTCAGCACCCTACAATGGATCCCATCTGGTCCCATGAACTTGTGAGGGTCCCAGTGGCTCAGCAGGTCCCGAACTAATTCCTCATGGATTTCCAGGGCACTACACTGCTCCCTGACCTCATCACCCAGCTCAGGAGGCCACTTGTCCTGAACTCCTCCTGCCTTGATGTTAAAAATTGAGGCAAAGAAGGTATTCAGGACCTCAGTCTTTTCCTCATCTTCAGTCACTGTTTTCCCCTCCAGGTCCAATAAGGAGTGCAGGTCCTTCTTGCCCCTCTTTTTAACATTAATATATTTATAAAAATGCTTTTCATTATCTTTCACAGAGGTGGCCAGCTTAAGTTCTAACTGGGCCTTTGCCTCTCTAACTTTTCTCCCACATAATCTAACAACTTCCTTAAACATACCTCGAGAAGCCTTCCCCTCCTTCCAAAGGTGATACAGCCTCTTTTTTCCTTACTTCCTACTGGATGAGCTGCTTGCTCATCCAGGCCGGTCGCCCTCCCTGCTGGCTCATCTTTCGGCAGATGGGAACCGCCAGTTCCTGTGCCTTCAAGAGCTCCTGTTTGAAGTAGGTCCAACCATCCTGGACGCCTCGGTTCTTGAGGGCTGATACCCAGGGAACTTTGTGAGTAAGTTTCTTAAACAGGCTGATGTTTGCCCTCCGGAAGCCCAAAGTGAGGGCTCTGTTAGTGCTCCTCCCTATCTCCCTGCATATGGAAAACTTCACTATCTTGTGGTCGCTGCACCCTAGGCAGCCTCCACAGTCACATCTCCCACCAGCCCTTCTCTATTGGAGAACAGCAGGTCAAACAGAGCCTGACCCCTGGTAGGCTCACTCAACAGCTGCATCAGGAAGCTGTCCTCCATGCAGTCCAGGAATCTTCTGGACTGCCTCCTCTCTGCTGAATTAAGTTCCCAGCAGATATCTGTTGGGTTAGCCGCTCTAAGGAGGATTTCTTGATTGTCATATTTTCAGAGTCTTGGGGAATCTGCCTCAGCTATATCCCTGCTCATGAGAAGTCTCCATGGGCACACAGCATTACTACAAGTCAGGTGTTTTGTAGGGTGTTAAGGAAACTTGCCCTTCCTAAATCCATGCTGGCTAGGCCTGATCCATTGGCCATCCTGTAAGTGCTGTGTGATTGCACTCAAGATGACCTCTTCCATAATCTGGCACTGAAGCTGACAGGTCTATAATTCCCTGATTCATCCATCCAGCCCTTCTTGTGGATGGGCACCACGTTGGCCAGCTACCAGTCATCTGGAACCTCTCCCATGAGCCAAGCATGTGGAGAAATGATGGAGAGAGGCTTGGCCAACTCATCTGCCAGCTCTCTCAACACCCTAGGATGGATCCCATCTGGTCTCATGAACTTGTGGGGATCCAAGTGGCTAAGGAGATCTCTAACTGCTTCCTCCTGTATCACAGGGGAACTATACTGCTCCCTGACTCCATCTGCCAGCTCAGGAGGCCAGCTGTCTGGAAGACAACCTATCCTGCTATTAAAAACTGAGGCAAAGAAGGTTTTATGTACCTCTGCCTTTTCCTCATCTTTAGTTAAAATATTCCCCTCCATGTCCCCTAAGAGTGGAGGTTGTCCTTGCCCCTCCTCTTGCTATTATATTTGTAGAAGGATTTTTAGTTCTTCAGAGCAGTGGCCAGTCTAACCTCTAAATGGGTTTTACATCTCTTTTTTTTTTCCTGCATGACCTAGCAACGTCCTTAAACATTTCATGGGATACCTCTCCGTCCCTCCAAAGATGATATACTCTCTTTTTTTCCCCTTAATTCATTCAGAAGCTCATTGCCCATCCAGGCTGGCCGTCTGCCCCAGTGGCTCATCTTCTGGCACATTGGCACAGACTGTTCCTGTGCCTTCAAGGATTCTTTCTTGAAGTAGGCCCAGCTCTCCTGGACCCCTTTGTTTTCAAGGGCTGTTTCCCAAGGTACTGTCCTGAATGGCATAAAAAGCCTCAAAATGGCTCTGAACCAGACAATGAGGCAGAAGCTAGTAGATCTGCTTCTTTAGGCTTGCCTGGACATGTTTCAGAGCCAGAATGAGCCAGGTGAGTGTGCTTTTGGCCACGTTTGGAAAGAAGGCTTTCTATAGGTTGCAATACCAGGGTTTTACTCCTAGACTTGTTTTGCTACTGGCCATTATTGTCTCGGGAAATCTATAAGTACCAGCCCAAAGGGCCAGAGCATTGTCTTGCCATTGTCCACGCTCTGGAAGGAACCACAAGCTTCGCTTGGAAGCTGAACTGTGTTTCAGTTTACCCAGACAAGGCAGCAAAGACCCCTTGCTATTCTCAGTGTTGTAAAGCCTAGAGGACAGATACTTGTCTTGCCGGGCCGAGAGGCGAAACCCCTGAGGAGCTGAGTGCCCGGGACAGTGTCCTTTGATTGGAGCAAGGAGCGAGCGCTGCTGCAAAAGGATTACAGCTGAGAAACCTCCTCTCTACAAAGCTTTTAGCTACAAACCCTTTGGGAGCAAATCCTGCCTCAGCAATAAGCTGCAGACACCAACAGAAAGTGAAACTCTGCCCCTGCAGCTTCCACATGGTCAGCGCCATTTTGGTTTGCCTAGATCTTAACGTGTGCAATGAGGTATTTGGATCAGTGAGTAATTACAATACCTGATTTTTTTAATAAGCATCTATTGCAGGTCTGTTGCCCTGGGGAATTCTGGGGTTCCCCCCCCCCCCCCCCCGTTGTGGGCAACCGCCGGCTTCATTGCCGAGGTTCCTTTTCTTTACAGTTTAAAGTGCTGTTTGTTGTTTCTGGATTTTTGTACATACTGTTTAAATTGTTATTTGTTCCTGCTGGTGAGGTATCTGTTCCACAATTGAAATCCCTCAAACCTGTAAATAGGCTTTATTTAATATTTTTGTGGGATTTTTTGTGATTAATAAAATTATTAATATTTTTATTAATCGCTCCACTTATTGAACACTTATTGTACCTCCCTGAGGTACAGGGCCACCCCTCTACCCCTTCTCCCTTGCCTGTCTCTCCTGAAGAGCCTGTAGCCATCAATTACAGTGCTCCAGTCATGTGAGTCATCCCACCAGGTTTCTGGGATGGCAACTATATCATAATTTTCCTGCTGTAACAAGGCTTCCAGCTCCTCTTGTTTGTTACCCATGCTGCGTGCATTAGTGTAGTGCACTTCAGCAGGGCTGCTTGTTTCACCCCTGACTCCAGCTTACCACCCTCAGACTCCAGTCTGAGGAGACTGGTTTCAGCCCCTTCCCCCTTCAAATCTAGTTTAAAGCCCTATCAACAAGACCTGACAAATCCCTTCCTATAATCCTTTTCCCTCTGTGAGATAGGCTGTTCTCACGTGCTAGGATTTTTCTCCCCTCTGGGATGGATGTTCTCCATCTGTTGCTAGCGGACCTGGTGCCAAAGTTCCCCAAGATCGAAAACCATGATGAGAAGATAAAAGTCACTGAGAACCTTACAGACATAACAGAAAACATTTTAACAGCACTAAGTGTCATGTTTTCATTGCTACTCATTGTTTTGAAAGAAATTCATAGCAACAGTGAATAAGGAACTCTGATCAGGATATTTATCTTGGTGTTGAAAAATGGATTCTAGCGGCCATGTATTTAAACATATTCTTTGTGCCTTGAATCCATTGTGATATTTCATTACAAAAATAAGATTTAGTGTTACAATAATCCTAAAGAAAAAAAAATTGTTTCTTCTTATCCCCTCCTAAGTAGTGAAGGTATTTGCAATTTTCACTCTGTACCAACTTATACCCTGCTTGCTTTACTTAATGTGTGAAGCCCCGTGTTGATAGCCTTCAGGCCAACAAAAGGCTCTTGAATCTTACAAACTCATATACGCATCCACCTTCAGACTAACTGACTCACAGGCTTCATAAAACTGTGACAGTTGTGGCTTGTTGTATAAAGTGCTGTGATCTATTGATGTGTGTAATTAAAAGGATTCCTGCATTTCCCATGATGCAAGTAATCTTCCATGAGCATTGGTGGCTTTTAGGCAGATGTGCTTCCTAGGGAAAAAATACGTACATTTGCATGACCAGTAACTGCATGAGGAAATCCTTATGTGCTATAACACACAGTAGATCCCAGGTTTCACCCAGACACAGCAAGATCTGCTTCTTGGTAGAAAAGACACTATTCTTCTGTAGTTAATAATACTTGAGATGGTGGAATTAAAGTATCATGGGTTATATCAGTACATTTATAATACAATTTTCATACCTCGATCAATCCATGCACTTCAATTTAAAAGTGAAATTAATTCTCAGAGACAGACCATGATACTGTATTAATACTTGAAATTGTCTTATAAGTGCTTACTCTCATATTTGGCATAACTATTGTACCACCACAGAAACTGCTTCTATTGACCTTTAGATTTAAGATATGTTGGATTACCATGATTGACACATTCAGAATTACTCATTCTTGCCAAATACAACATAACATTCCCTTTTCTTTACAACTGCTTCCACTTTCATTACATGAAATATGGCTGTATGATATACCACCTCTCATTGGATAACATGGGGGTTTTTTCAAAATTCAAGAAGATTTACATTGGAACTAAATGCTTCAGTGATTCCTCTGTTGGATTTCATTATACAAAGCAAGTCTGGTTTTGCAACCATGATTCACTGTACATTTTTTTGAACATAGTCATTTATATTGAATAAATATACACATTATCACCACAACACCAGATTTTCTTTAACAGTCTGCATGACACTGTACCGTAATGCTTTAATAAATTGCTTATGCCCTATGCACACTGCACTGCAGCTGCTTTTTTAATTGTGGTTTTTTTCTTCTTCTTCTTTTTGAGGAATTCTTTGAAAGCCATTCTCTCTACCAGAGGAATAAACTCACTGGGACTGTAGGCAGACCAAGGGAAATAGTACTCTCTTGTGATCTTAATGACTGATATCATGCTCAGAATATGTTCAGATCTGCACATTTTGCCCATGCAGCTGGGTGGCCTGCACAATAGCAATTAAGGAGGAATCCCCAGATAAGCTCAAATTTGGCTGAGGTTTGTTAAACCACATTATAGTGGAATTCAGTTACAGAGAAGAGAATCACTAGTTTTGGTGTGGCTGGGAAAAGGTGTGGTGGTCTCTGTTTTCTTTCTCCTGGACAATCTGAAGTATGGATTTGCCTCCACTATTAAGCAAATTAATTCTTTTACCTTCCAAAAGTCCTTGGAAGAAAGATTTAGGGTCATGTCTCATGTTAGCTAATAATTCCTAACTATTTTGAAGAATTTTATTCAGGCTAGGATCTGTCTTCAACCTGCTGGCATCATTGAGTTAAAGCCTCAGCAACCTCTTTTAAATGCTGTAAATCAGCAGAGATATTTAGCTGCCTAGAGGAGAATATGGATGTTTAGTAAGATTTACCTGAATGTCTAAACACGTCAGATACTTAATTCCCACAGAAAGTGACTGACAGTACTCCAAATACTTCTGTAAATAAAAATGCTTGCAGTTCTGTCAACAACAGATTTTTACAATGCTATTATCCTACCTTTATTCTCTGTCTGAACACATGTGACAGTCACATGCTTTTAGTATACTGTGGGGGAAAGCAACAATATCAAAACCAGTTTTGACCAGTCTCTAGATAAAACTTAGGCACATCTCACTGCGGTATCTCTGTTGTCCTAATCTCTGCTTATGCACAGCTGGCACAGTATTTCATACTCTTTGGGGTTCACCATTTCCATCACAGACAAAAACACACTGGCTCTTAGGTGCTATGGGTGACTGATTAAGAAGGCAATCTGCATAAAGAGAAGACAATGGGAATTGCTCATTTTGAATCAATAACTCGGAAAAAGCATGTGTGGTAGGCAGGGACAAATACCTAATCTTATACAGGTTTCAGTGTGCTATTGTTCTATGAAAAGAGATGCCATCTTCTATGATGGATTACATCACATTTTGCACCTAATAGGTTAAATGGTTATAAAGAGATTTGATCCAGCCATGGGAGATTTCCATGGTTAGAAGGATCCTCTGCTTATTTAAGGCCCCTACAACAGCTTTTCTGACCCAGCTCTTTTTCACCTTCATCATAGAAATGTATTACAAAGTGAGAAGTGATTTCAGCCTTCAAGCAACCCTAAGGGCAGGGTTTAGCCAGAACAGAATGGAAAAATATCAGTTTTTGAAGACAACTATTGGATATCTATTGCAACTGTCATTGGCCTAATTTGTTACTGCTTAGGAACTATTTTCCATCATAACAAAAAATACCTGAGAACGTCAATTACAATGAGGGATATGGACAAATAGTGTGCAAATATCTGCCACTGGAATTGTTTTTGTGTCCTCAGTGTCACTTACCTGCCCTACCTAGAGCATATTGTCGATTCATTCCTATTTAAAAACAAGATTTTATTTTGTGTTGGCTGAGTGATAATCACAATCATGTTTTGTGACTTATGACTTATCACAATTAACATGCACGCCCGATCACGCCGTCCAATATTTGCAGATATTGGTTTCTTAGCAATCTACATGGTTATTAACAAAAAAAAACCCAAAACACACCCAACAAATGAATCCAGAAAACTATGAGATGCTTGTACATATCCTATTTGCAAAAAGAAGGCAACAAGTGTCTGATGAAATATTCACTGCAAATCATTCACCAGTCTAAAACTGTAGTAAGTGTTAAGATAAAAGATTTCTAAACTCAACAAGCATTCAGTAAAATTTACCAAGCCTGGCATATCCTTTTTTTGGTCATGGCATTTCTGTCTATGAAAATTTATTCATGAATTTGAAAGAGTCTACACAGTTTGTGTTTACTTTCAGAATACATAATCATTCAGCAGTTAGCACAATTCTATATTACCAATAGATCTATGTTCCTCTGTTTCATTGCTTCACTTCAAAGACATATTAGTGTTGCATGTGGTTTAATAACTCCCAGAACACGTACCTTAATTTCTTCCCAAGGCATATCATTCCAATAGCGAACGTAGAGTTAGAACAGAACTAAATCACTTCTGTGATTTTACTTTTCAGCTTAGTCTCATCTCAGTAACTGCACTTTCTGAAGTTAACGGCATATATTTGCAATGTCTGCTTCTATCAGCAATAACATTTGATGTTAATAGTTAGTAACATGGACTGGTGTTGTAGCAGTTTGGGCTGGATGCCCTCTGCTACAGGGGATGTTTCCTGTGTCCAGAAGTCCATCCCAGTGGGTGGACACAGGAAATTAGGTATTTTGTACCATAATTCTCTGCACCACTATAAGATCCTGCACAGGGTCTGGCACTTCTTCTTTCTTTCCTCACCATCACCCAGTAACTGTGGGAGATATCAGGTGGATGGGCAGTCTCAGATCTGGCCAGCTGAGACTAGCCTAACAGTGCAGGGGGAAGAAGGAGCCCTGGGGTCGTGGGTGAACCCTCAGGTGGGGATGGGATGTTTCTGGATCTGCTTTGGGGTTTCTTTTGTCACCGCACTTCCGGCTTTCTGTACACATTCACCACTTCCCATTTATACTTTCCATCACTTTTGCAATCTGTTTATCTGAGTCGTTATTTCTGCCCGTGCTGGGGAGAGGGTCTGCCTCAACCCACTACAGGTATGTAGATCAAGGTCACGGATAAATCTTGTGTACCACACTGGGGGTGCACCTTCACAGAGAAGGAGACAAGACAGGTGAGCCTTAACTAACCAACAAGATATTCTATTCCATATATGTTACATTCAGTGTAAAACTGAAGAATTAAAGGGTCAAGCTCCCCTCTTCAATGGATGGTATCTGAGGAGGATTCTGTCCATTCTGCCTTCACTCCTAACCCATAGTTCCTGAATCCAGTTCCAGGATCCAGCTCCTAATTCTGCTTCCAGCCTCCCAGTGAGTTCAATATGGGACTTCCCCAGTACCAGCCCACAGCATCAGTGGGGATAGTGATGCAGTTGCCACCAGGGAGGTGCTGGCTGCTGCACTTTGGTCACAACAACCCCATGCAGTGCTACAGGCTGGGGTCAGAGTGGCTGGAGAGCAGCCAGGCAGAAAGGAACCTAGGGACAATGATTGACAGCTGGCTGAACATGAGCCAGCAGTGTGCCCAGGTGGCCAAGAAGGCAAATCGCATCCTGGCCTGCATCAGAAATAGTGTGGCCAGCAGGAGCAGGGAAGTCATTCTGCCTCTGTATCCAGCACTGTGTCCTGAAGGGACAAAAAGCCTCAAAAATGCTCTGAACCAGACACGGCAGCAGGAGCCATCAGGCCTGTTTTTTCAGGAAAATGCCCTCATTGCCCAGGCTTGTGTGAACATGCCCTGGAGTCCAAGTGGCCCAGGTGTGCGTACCTTTGACCATGTTTGGAGAAAACTCACTCTATAGGTTACAGTGTCAGGTTTTTATCTCTCAATATTTGTTGTCATTGGTCATCATTGTCTTGGGAAATCTATAAATACCAGCCCAAAGAGCCAGCGCTTTGCCTTGCAATTGTCCAAACTCTGGGAAAAATCACAAGCCTCGCTTGGAATCTGAACTGTGCTTCAGTTTACCCAGACAAGACTGCAAGACCCCTCACTGTACGCATTGTAAAGCCCAGGAGCAGACAGATGCGTCTCACCAGGCTGAGAGACGAACACCAGGAGGAGCTGAGTCCCCAGGAGAGTTTTGTTTTATTGGAAGAAGCAACAAGCGCTGCTGCAAACAATTGCAGCAGAAGAACCTCTCCAAATAGGCAAAGCTACAAAGTCAACATGTTCTGCACGCTTCAGCGGCAACTTCTTTTCTACAAGGCTTTCAGCTACAAACCTTCAGAGATAAATCCTGTACGTGCCTTAGCGACAAGCTGCAGACGCCAACAGAAAGTGAAACTGTGATCCTGCATCATTCACGTGGTTGACACCATTTTGGTTTTGTTTAAATCCCCACATGTGCTGCAGGGTACCATGATCAGTGAATAATTACAAAATCTGATTTTTATATGCATCTATTAAAGGTCTGTTGCCCTGGAGAATTCTGAGATTGCCCCCCACCTTGTGGGCAATCTCCGGCTCCATTGCTGATGTTCCCTTTTTACTTTACAGTTTAAATTGTTGTTTGCTGTTTCTGGATTTTTGCTCATATTGTTTAAATTGTTACTTGTTCCTGGTGGCGAGGTATCTGTTCCACCAGTGAATATTTTTGAACCAGTAAATAGGTTTTCATTAATATTTTCTGCATTATATTTTTTATTAATAAAGTTATTAATATTTTTATTAATTGTTCCACCTATTGAATATCAAGAGCCTCCTTACAATACAATACAATACAATACAATACAATACAATACACCAGGTTGGAAGAGACCTCCAAGATCATCACGTCCAACCCATCAAACAGTCCAACCCACCCAACAACTAGACCATACAGCCAAGCACCCCATCAAGTCTTCTCCTGAACACCTCCAGTGAAGGTGACTCCACCACCTCCACGGGTAGCTGATTCCAATGGCCAATCACTCTCTCCGTGTAGAACTTCTTCCTAACATCCAGCCTAAACCTGCCCTGGTGCAGCCTGAAACTGTGTCCTCTTGTTCTGGTGCTGGCTGCCTGGGAGAAGAGGCCAACCTCTGCCTGGCTACAACCTCCCTTCAGGTAGTTGGAGAGAGCAATAAGGTCACCCCTCAGTCTCCTTTTCTCCAGGCTAAGCAACCCCAGCTCCCTCAGCCTTTCCTCATAGGGCTTGTGTTCCAAACCCCTCACCAGCTTTGTTGCCCTTCTCTGGACACGTTCCAGCAAGTCAACATCCTTCCTAAACTGAGGGGCCCAGAACTGGACACAGGACTCAAGGTGTGGCCTAACCAGTGCAGTGTACAGGGGCACAATGACCTCCCTGCTCCTGCTGGCCACACTGTTCCTGATGCAAGCCAGGATGCCATTGGCCTTCTTGGCTGCCTGGGCACACTGCAGGCTCATGTTCAGCCTACAATCAACCAGTACCCCCAGGTCCCTTTCTGCCTGGCCACTCTCCAGCCACTCTGACCCCAGCCTGTAGCACTGCCTGGGGTTGTTGTGGCCAATGTGCAGAACCCGGCACTTGGATGTGTTAAATCTCATGCCATTGGACTCTGCCCATCTGTCCAGCCTGTCGAGGTCCCTCTGCAAAGCCTCTCTGCCCTCCAGCAAATCAACTCCTGCCCCCAGCTTGGTGTCATCTGCAAATTTACTGATGATGGACTCAATGCCCTCATCCAGATCATCAATAAAGATGTTGAAGAGCATGGGGCCCAGTACTGATCCCTGGGGCACACCACTAGTGACAGGCCGCCAGCTGGAGGTGGCGCCATTCACCACCACTCTCTGGGCTCGGCCCTCCAGCCAGTTCCTAACCCAACGCAGTGTGCTCCTGTCCAAGCCATGGGCTGCCAGCTTGGCCAGGAGTTTGCTGTGGGGGACGGTGTCAAAGGCCTTGCTGAGGTCCAGGTAGACCACATCCACAGGCCTCCCCACATCCACCAGGCGGGTCACCTGATCATAGAAGGAGATCAGGTTGGTCAGGCAGGACCTGCCCCTCCTAAATCCATGCTGGCTAGGCCTGAGCCCCTGGCCATCCTGTAAGTGCTGTGTGATCGCACACAAGATGACCTGCTCCATAATCTTGCCTGGCACCGAGGTCAGGCTGACAGGCCTATAATTCCCTGGCTCATCCAACCGGCCCTTCTTGTGGATGGGCACCACGTTGGCCAGCTTCCAGTCTTCTGGGACCTCTCCAGTGAGCCAGGACTGCTGAAAAATGATGGAAAGTGGCCTGGACAGCTCATCCGCCAGCTCCTTCAGCACCCTAGGATGGATCCCATCCGGTCCCATGGCCTTGTGGGGGTCCAAGCGGCTCAGTAGATCTCTGACTTCCTCTTGGAGCAGTGGGAAACTATGCAGCTCTCTGTCTCTTTCTGCCAGCTCTGCAGGCCAGCTGTCTGGAAGACATTCTGCCCTGCTAGTGAAAACTGAGGCAAAGAAGGTGTTAAGTACCTCTGCCTTTTCCTCATCCTTTGTTACAAGGTTCCCCTCCGTGTCAACCAAGGAGTGGAGGTTGTCCTTGCCCTTCTTCTTGCTATTGATGTATTTATAGAAGGACTTTTTGTTGTCCTTCACAGCAGAGGCCAGTCTGAGCTCCAAATGGGCTTTTGCCTCCCTAATTTTCTTCCTGCATGTCCTAGCAACATCCCTAAACATTCCGTAGGTTGCCTCCCCTTTCTTCCAAAGATGATACACCCTCTTTTTTTCCCTTAGTTCTACTAAAAGTTCATTACCCATCCAGGCTGGCCGTCTGCCCCGGTGGCTCATCTTCCGGCACATTGGCACAGCCTGTTCTTGCACCTTCAATAGTTCTTCCTTGAAGTAGGTCCAGCTCTCCTGGACCCCTTTGTTTTTAAGGGCTGATTCCCAAGGAACCTTCTGAATTAGTTCCTTGAGTAGCCTGAAGTCTGCCCTCCTGAAGTCCAGAGTGGAGGTCTTCTTGCTCCCCCTCTTGGATTGGCTGCATACCGAAAACTCAATTATCCTGTGGTCACTGGTGCCTAAACACCCTCCGACCACCACATCACCCACCAGCCCTTCCCTGTTGGTGAAGAGGAGGTCAAGCATAGCCTCACCCCTGGTAGGCTCGCGCAGCACCTGGGATAAGAAGCTTACTATTGCAACACACTGGTTAGGCCACATCTTGAGTACTGTGTCCAGTTCGGGGGCCCTCAATTGAAGAAGGACATTGAGACTCTTGAACGTGTCCAGAGAAGGGCAAAAAGGCTGGGGAGAGGCCTTAAGCACAAGCCCTATGAGGAAAGGCTGAGGGAGCTGGGATTGTTTAGCCTGGAGAGAAGGAGGCTCGGGGGACACCTCATTGCTCTCTACAACTACCTGAAGGGAGGTTGTAGCCAGGAAGAGGTTGGTCTCTTCTCTCAAGCAACCAGCACCAGAACAAGAGGACACAGTCTCAAACTGTGCCAGGGGAGGTTTAGGCTTGAGGTGAGGAGGAAGTTCTACAAAGAGTTCTTGGCCATTGGATTGGGCTGCCGAGAGAGGTGGTGGAGTTACCATCCCTGGAGGTGTTCAAAAAGGGCTTGGACATGGCACTTGAAGCCATGGTTTAGTAGTTATGAGGTGTTGGGTGGCAGGTTGGACTTGATGAACTTTGAGGTCTTTTTCACCCTTATTTATTCTATGATTCTATGAATATCAGGTTTGTATATATTTGTATATATCTACTTAATTTTATTGTCATTACTTTCATTAAAGTTGTTTCTTTTCCAACCTCTGTTCCTCTTCCGTTTCTCTTCCCATTTAGGAAGGGAACAGGGGTTAATAGTGAGCATCTATCCCTCATTTAGTTGCTGACCTAGCCCTAACTCTTGATATCAGCTTAAAAAAAAAAAAAAAAAAAATTATAGGTATTAATGTAGTTCAGTTGCTGCTTTTAATGTTTAGGATGAATTTGCTCTTTGACAGAAAAGTTCCATGGCACATGTGGAAGCTTTGTTCCCTCTACTAAGTCCTGATTTCAGGGTATGCACTGTAGCCATACAGCATATTTGCTGCAGGCAAAACTTTACCCAAGCTGCTATGATTGAAATATGTAGACATAGCTGGGAACCTCCATATGGAATCTAATAGTGTAAGACACAACTACTCAGACAACCCCTATTGCAAACAGATTTGGTACATTGTAATAACTACAATACCTATTTTGTGGGGTTTTTTTCTGTGTGTGATTTTTTTCCCTTTTTAATATCTAAATAGTGCACTATAAAATTGTTGACATTTCAGATCTAAAACACCACCCATTGTTTTCTGCAGCAGAAGTTTCAACACAAAAGGTCTGGCTACATAATTTCTTGATCTCTTTATAGAAAATGATTGTAATTTATGACAGGCTAGAGAAGGGTTTATGGGGGCTAGATAGCCTCCTTACATGGGTTTCTTTAGAAAAGAAGTCCTTCAGATTGCTGTAAGGATTTCTTCTTTATAAGAAATCCTGCATGTGGTGAAACACTAATAGCAAATACAGCATGGATTCAACAGAATAGGATCACCCTTTTTTCTAAAACACAGAAAGAATTGTACTGTTTTTCCTGCAGTATCAGAGAATAGTAAATACAATGTCATATAGAGTACAGAAATATATTGTTTCTTATAAGTAACCCATCAGGAATACTGATAGTCTTTCAGAACCTACTCCTCCTCCTAGTTCAGAAGTGTGACTGCTGAAATTTACATATTAAGAAGAGGCAGGAAAGAAAGTTCGACCTACATTTTTGGAAAGACACTAATAGTGTGTACTGAAATCCTAAAGCAATGGTAATTTACTAGACTGGGATACTAAAAGAGGGTTTCTGAGGCTTCAGCTACTCTGTTGAGTGTGTTTTTTACTGCCTATGCTTATGTCTGTGGAAGATGTATTAACCTTTTAATGACAACATTCCAGTACCTCTGCTCCCATAACGTTTGCACTTAGTAGGATTGATGCAGGCCACATTCCTGGATACATCAAGGATCGCTAACTGGTAAAAAGGCATCCTTCCTAGCCATCATAGTTTAGTGCCAGTGAGAGCCACAGTGTTTCCAGGCACCTGAGCAGAATGGATTTGTCTTTCATTCACACACACATTTAGATGTATTTATGTTATTACTGTCATCTATTAAATCCAAATGCTTGCCAAGTGTGTGTAGAGACTTCAGGTAGCATGAGTTGCCTTTACCCTGTTCCACCTTTAGTGATTCTATTATTTGATACATGATAAGAAAAATAAGCCCCTATTATGAAAATGAGGTATTTGAAAACAGTCACCTGATGATAAAGAAATATATCTTACTAATTCTGGATTCAAGGCACATAGACATATAAGAGTTATCATTTCAGATAGACTAATTTTACTAAGGTTGACTGATATTAACTTAAGAAAATGTTGGTTTGGGATAAAATTTAAAACCTGAATGGCATACTCAGCACCACCTCCATTCTCTGGATCACTGGATATAAGGGCAAGCACCTTGGAATGCATCTCAGGGCATTGTAAACGACCTGTCTTCCCATGAACTGTATCTCAGAGTACTACAAAAGACCTGATGCTAAAACTGTATCAGGACCAAAGAGAACTGGAAAATGCCAGTGAAACAAATAAAAGGTTTTAAAAATTAACCTGACCCAAGGACAAATGACCTATGTGCATGCTATAAGGTGCATGACGTGGCACACAAAGCTGTTGAGTTCCCTGCCACTTTAAAGGCCACATTGTAGAAGTCTGGTTAATGAAGTGGTTGGAACTGCAAACCAGCCTGAGTAAGGTAGGAAGAGATGGATAGCTTTCTCTGCATTTTGGAGAAAGGGGACTTTCTAGATCTGAAGGACTTTGCATGGAGGCAGTACAGTTTGTAGGTGTTAGCCAAAGACCTGAAAGGAGACACTTCATGGATCCTGAAGTACAGCTGAGAAGAATGGCTTAGGCTGTGGCATGACAGTGGAGGCAAGAGAATTCAATGCAAGGCCAGCTTGTGGGTGCCTCATGGGTGTGGTCTCACAGATGATATGACCCCTCATCAGAAAATATTTTGTGTATGCTTTATATCGAAAATTAAGATACTTTAGTAATTGGCACTTCCCTAAATTCTCTCTTGAAATAGATCAAGGTATACAGGAAATAAAGGATGTCAGAGAGAGAACAAAAGGAAAAGCCCGTTTTCAATTTTTCAATGCAATTATATGGCTTGGTGTTTTTATCAAAATAAATATACAAACCCAACACATCCTAAAAATACCTTATATTTAATTCTTTTTGTGTTAGCTTTGTTTGTTTCATGTAGAAATAACCTGTGCTGCATTGTTATTCATATGATTTATTTTTTTTTCCCCCGGGAACAGTACATTAATTTTGTCTCACCTAGGGGAAAGTATGCTTAGAACTAAGGTATTCTGGCAATGTTTAGCTCTCTCTGTTACATCCTTCTGCTCTGCTGATATTAACATAAGTATATAAGCTGCAAAAGGATTTTAGTAGTATGCAAGTAAAGTTTTCTTGGCTCACAATAAAGATTTGTACAATCACAACTAATCCGGCCCTCAGATTTTCATAATATAAAGTCAGCCCTTCTAAGTAGAAAACTTACAAGAAAAGGCCCCTGTACCCTAAATTTCTTAATCTTAATAAAACTCTAAAGATAAAAATATCACCATCAACCACCCCCACCCCACACACCTTAACTTAGACATCATCAAGCTGGTTTTACTTTCTATTTGCCTGTTTTTCTCTAAATCTCTTAATACTTTCACATCATTATCCTCAATGAATGTTGTCAGTAAACAGAACATTTAAGTATTCGTGTTGTTGGAATAAAATAGAATGTTGGTCCAGGATAAGGCAGCTGTACTACTGTTACTTGTAGACTAAACTGGTGTTTTCTGCTTTCTTGGCAGTTGTAAACTTCAGACTGATCTTCTGTTTCAAGTACAAATATACTGTTAATTTGATGGAGTTTGTAACGATCACAGTAACTTGAAAAATCAGCCTTAGAAATAGAAAGAAATAAAGTGATTGCTTTGAGCATAAATCTGTGTATATTTTAGGTGAAACTATAGATTAGGATACTGAACACTAATTATTCTGTATACATAGGGATTTCTTCCTGTCTCAGTATTCATCAACAACAACTGGATTAGGTTTTATTTCAGCTGCCCATGGTAAAACAGTACACCAGTAGTGGAGCAAAGAAAGCATGGCCATCTTCTGTTTACTATTACCTCCTTCTAACTACTAGATATAGATATTAGCTATTTTCTCATGCTGTATATTTTATAGTAGTAATATCCCATAAAATTCCAATGTAGTAGCAGGTGATACGATACATTTCCAGCCTATTTTTTTTTAATGAACACTATAGTGAGAAAGTGAAACTGTAGGGCAAATTTTAAAAAACAGAAGTTGAAGAGCCACATGAACAATGCAAACATTCTGCCGTATGCACAGGGGCTTATAGCCACCCAATTGGTGCTTGCAACGTTAGTAACACAGAGGGGTGCTTTCAATCAGGTGTCTGTTTTCATGTATGCTAGTAGCCTTCACTGCCAAATTCTGAATGCCCAAGCGTTGCTGATTGTAATCTGTGAATGTGGATATACAACTAATATTAATAGCAAATCACTTGAGTCTTGAGTGAGCACCATATCTGAGTGCAGTAAATCTAAACAATGCTAATAAATCTAGATGGTAGCTTCTTGAACTAATTTTGCTCGGCTAGAAGTAGCTGTTTGAGACAAAGAGTGAATACTAGTACAATTAGGTCCTGTATATTAAGCCTTTTTTCTTAGGGAGTTTTACAGCATTAATTAATTCTCATCATCTTGCTGTGTGTAGTTGAAAATTTTATTATCCTCATTTTACAGATAGATAAAATTAGTCACATAAAGGTTAACTGATTTGTGCAAGGTCATATAGTAACTTTGTAGCAGGGCTGAGAACAGAAGTAAAAGTCATAGTCTCTGCTACCCTGGGCTAATGATGAGTCCACATGCCATATGTTACCCTTTCATAAATGACACATACTTAGACAAGGGTTGACTATAAATTAAATATTTAAGAGATTCTGTATATATCTCTTCATTCTGTATGTATCATAAAGGGGTTTAGGGGCACTTGATGAAACACTGGATTGTGCTCTAGTGTTGAGGAGCAGCCTTGCTGTCTTTAGGTCTATTCTTCTCAGTTGATGACAAGCACTGCTGGCCTAACTGCAAAGGCAAAGTGAGCTCTGTATCAAATCACACTGTCATGGTATCACAGTACATTACAAGTTGGAAGGGACCTCCAGAGATCATCAAGTCCAAACTCCCTGCCAAAGCAGGATCACCTAGGGTAGTCTGCACAGGAATGCATCCAGAGGGGTTTTGGGTGTGTCCAGAGAGGGAGTCTTCACAACCTCTCTGGGCAGCCTGTAATGCTCAGTTAATCTCAGCTCTTCTTGAAAAAGTCCGTTTGCAATAGTATAGGGAAGACTATTTCAACTGGAGTAGAAGGGTGAAAAAAAAAATTCTGGGACCATCTGAAATTAAGTTCTTCCTTATATCCTTGGGAGTCCCTAGAATAATAGAATAGTAGGGGTTGGAAGTGACTTCTGAAGATCATTGAGTCCAATCCCCCTGACAAAGCAGGATCACCTGAGACAGGTCATACAGAAACACATCCAGACATCTTAAAAGTCTTTAGAGAAGGACACTCCAGAACATCTCAGGTTCCAGCGCTCTATCACCATACAGTGGAGAAGTTTTTCCTCATGTTGAGGTGGAACTTTCCATGTGTTCCAGTTTGTATCTATTGTGCCTTGTCCTACCACTGAAAAAGACTAGCATGTTCTTCCTGATAACCACCCCTCAAAGTTAGTAAGATCAATTCTCAGTCATCTCTTTTCCAGACCAAACAGCCCCAGGTCTCTCAGCTTTTCCTCTTAAGACAGATGTTGCAGTCCCTTAATCATTCTTGTAGCCCTCCATTAGACTCTGTCCAGTAGTTCCCTGTCCCTCTTGAACTGGATAGCACAGGAGTGGACACAATACTGCAGATGTGGTCTCACCAGGGCAGAGTAGAGGGTGAGAACTTCCCTTGACCTGCTGGCCACACTCTTCTTAACGGACACCAGGATACCATTGGCCTTCTTGGCTACCAGGGCACATTGCTGTCCCATGGACAACTTACTGTCTATGAGAACTGCAACGTCCTTCTCCATGGAGCTGTTTTCCAGCAAATCAACCCCTAATCTGTACTATTGCATGGTGTTGTTCCTGCAGGTGCAGGACTGTGTGCTTATATTCATCAAAGTTCATTAGGTTCCACTTTGCCCAGCATTCCAGTCCATCCAGGTCTCACTGAATGGCCACGCAGCCTTCAGCTAATCCCCCATTACAGACCATGAGCATCAAAAAGCAGCAGTTCTTTTGGGGTCTCCAGTGACAGTGAGAAGCTCTTCCAAATCTCTCAAAGACTGTGAGTAGTCAAGGAAATCTTCCATTGCTCCAACAGATTTATTTCCTACAGCTCCCAGCACTGCTGGATCAAACACAATGCTCTGTGGCTGTCTTGCCTAATTCAGCAGTACTTGTATAATGTTGGGATATAGGTTACACTTTTTGTTGCTTCTGCTTGTTACAGAACAAAAAATGAGTCTACGTTAAATGACATGGCCTTGACTGGGTTTGTGTGGTTTCAATCTTGAGAGAACAAACAAGATACAGATTCCTAATAACTTAGCAATTTAAAATAAAACAAACTGTGAAGGCAGTAAAAACAGGAAGCAAAATTTCTGTGCTTTAAAATTATGTAAATTGTATTTAAAGGTAATTCAAATTAAACATATATGCAATGGATGGCTGAATTACTAATCACAAATAAAGCATAAGACTGTACTATTGAGTAAGTTGCTAGTCAGAAATCAGTGATATGCATTTTTCTAGTTTGAATTCTGCTGTTAACCAGAAACAAAGCCACTAAGACAAAGACTGAGCAATTATTCCTTTTTTTTTTCTGATGTGTATTGTACTAGGCACAATGAAAACACACAGGAAGAGCAGCCCCTACCCAAAAGTCCTTGCAATCAAAACCACTTTAGAGAATAAATAAATAGGCAAAGTGGAATCCCATTGGTTTGATTTCCTTTGCTTAAAAAATTCATTTATTATAATTTTTGTTACTGTAACAGGTAATGAAGTAAGTTTAAAATGGCTGAAGGAGGTGAATAAAGAGCAGAAAATTAAGAAAGAAAGAGGGCACCAGAGGCAGAACTGGAGAGAAAGATGGAGCTTAGCTCAACAGACAGGGAGATAGCTGGAGCTAGGGAAGTAGTTTTGAGTCGATATGGGGAAGGTGCTTCCCTTTAAATTTTAAAAAAAGGACAGGGACTCTCAGAGGATTTAATCTTTCTTCCTTCCAAGCCTCTTTGTCTGAGTGGCTACCATCACTAAATTTGTAACCTCAATTAGTAATCAAGGAGAGAATGGCAAAAGTTCCAGGTTGGTTCTGGTTTTGTTTGTTTGGTTACAAACTACTTTGACCCTTCTGGCATATATATCTCCCCTAAATCATCAGCTTCTATTATTTTTAATGATTGCAAAGGTACTCTATTGTTGAGGTTTTATTTTGTTAAGAAGATTTGGACAAAAATGGTGAGTGGAGGATGGAGGATGCTAGTGGGAAGGAAGGTAAGCATTTCATATATTGATATGAGGCCTGTAAGATCTGAGATAAAGCACTACCATTACCTTCTCATACCTTTGCATTACTAGCCATTACTGAACAACACAGTACAGAAAGGCTGTTAGAGACGGCTAACGCCTATACATCTGGTGTAATGAAGAAATGTGAGGTTTAGGTATAGGAAAGCATAGCTCTAACACAGGGAGCTGAAGAAGGAGCTGAAAAGATATAGATAAGATTAGTGACATATGTAAAGGCACAGATAATGTGTGGCAGAGTCTGCCCAGCTGAATAGGCTGAAGCCAGCAGATATAGCAAGCCCATATTCTCCCTAATCCTCTCAGATAAGCTGTTCCATCCAGAATTATCAGCCAACAATCTTCAGGGTATCAGGCTGAAAATGAAGTTTCAGACTGCTTTGATTCCTCATCCATAAATGAGAAAGTGCCTGAAGGATCTTTATTTATTCTTGCTCCCTCCGAAACACTCTTCAAAAAGTGCCAATATACCAGCAACAGATGCACAAAGCCTTGCTTACTTTGATTGACAGAAAATGATAAAAAGCAGCTCTCACTTGACATTTCAGTTTCATGAGGCTCCAAGCAAGTGTATGTGTGTGCGTGTGTAACTTTAAAACTTCACAAGGAAATAAAAGGGGTATATGCAAACTTCAAGAGAGTGTTTTCTGAATAAAAATATCTAGCTTCAAGATCTAGTATGACAAGTATGATAAGTATGATAAGTAAGTTCAGTATATTATTTCAGTCCTGTGTTTATTAAATGCCTGCAGTATTTTTACTGTTAGCTTTTGAAGAGGTACAAAATAATTGGTATGCATGTCCACAGGAAATTGTGTTTAATTTAAAGATTAAAAGTATTTTAGAACAAATTTTCAAAATATGGCAAGGAGTATAGGTTCGTATCTCCTTTTAAATAAATTTAAATTATCCAAAAGTTGCAGGAAGGATTTTCTTTGGGTTTTATATTTCTCTTCTTGACTATTATACTCAGGGACAAAGGTAGAATACTGGCACCTATTTGTAGTATGCTCTAACCTCACTGAGGAAGTTGGCTGGGCAATTGTTGTGAGGAATATTTGCACTATGTCCTTCTTAGGTTTTATGACTTAATACTTTCTTTTATTCTTACACAATGTTTGCCTTGAGCTTCCAGTGACACTTTATTCCACATACATGAATACTTGGAACAGTGAGAGTGCTTGGGAATTAAACAATTTGTACCCAGAAAGGAAACTGCTTCAAAGAATCTATAACCCTCCACCTGCTATGATAGGATGCATCTGCTCTTCCTAATGAGGAATGCTTTTCCCTTCTGAAGATGAGAAAATGGAAAAAACAGAGTTTTTCTGGGGGAAAGAACAGAACCTTGATCAAAGGGAAGTGCCAGATTTCTTACTCTTTACTTGCAGTAGACAACAAAGATAATTAATTGAGGTACAACTACTGGAAGAATGGTAGAAAAAGGAAATTGTTCATGAGTATTAAAATGAAACCTTTAAAAGAAAGGGGGAAGAAATTTAGATAAGCATTCCTATTTCTTTCCTCTTGTTTCATTTCATTCAATAAGCTGATGAACAGTCCCGTCGATCCAGCCTATCCAGATCTCTCTGCAGAGTCTTCCTACCCTCCCACACTATTTAGAGTTACCTGCAAACTTACTGAGGATGCACTCAATTCCCGCATCCACATTGTTGATAGAGATATTAAAGAGAACAGGTCCCAGATACAGACCCCTGGGGAACAGTACCAGTGACTGGACTTCAAGTGCTTTTAACTGTTTTCACCACCGCTTTTTGGAGCTGGCCATCCAGTCAGATTTGTACCCAGAAAAGCATCCACCCACCCAAGCCAAGAGCAGCCAGTTTCTCCAGGAGGATGCTATGGGAAACAAAGTGAAATGCCATACTAAAGTCCAAATAAATAACATCCATAGCCTTTCCCTCATCCCCTAAGTGGGTCACCATGTAGCAGAAGGGTATCAGGTTATGCACGATCCCATGCTGACAGGGCCTGATCATTTGGTTGCCTTGCATATGCTATATAATGGCACTCAAGATGGCTCCATGGCCTTCCTTGGCACCAAGGAACTTGGAAGTTCCCTGGGTCCTCCTTTCAGCCTTTCTTCACTAGATGGGCATCACATTTGCAATTTCCAGTCAGCTGGGACTTCTCTGGTTAGCCAGGAATGCTGGTAAGTGATGGGAAGTGTCACTTCTACCAACTCTCTCAATGCCCTTGGTTGTATGCCATCTGGCACACAGACCTGCGTGCATGTAAGTGTTACAGCAGGTTACTAACAAACTCATTTTGGATTTTGAGCACTTCATTCTGCTTCCCATTCCTATCACAGAATCACAGAATCAACCAGGTTGGAAAAGACATCAGAAATCATCAAGTCCAACCTATTACTTAATACCTAACACCTCATGACAGCCAAAACATGTCTCCAAGTAGCTCACCCAATCCTTTTTTGAACACCTCCATGAACGGTGACTCCACCACCTCCTGGGCAGCCCATTCCAACGACAAATAACTTTTTCTGTAAAGAACTTTCTCCTCACCTCAAGCCTAAACTTCCCCTGGCACAGCTTGAGACTAGGTCCTCATGTTCTGGTTGCCTGGGAGAAGAGACCAAACACCACCTCTCTATAGCCTCCTTTAAGGAAGTTATGGAGAGTAATAAGTTCTCCCCTGAGCCTCTTCTCCTCCAGGCTAAACAATCCCAGCTCCCTCAGCCTCTCCTCATAGGGCTTGTGCTCAAGGCCTCTCACCAGCCTTGTTGCACTTCTCTGGACACGTTCAAGTGTCTCGATGTCCTTCTTAAACTGAGGGGCCCAGAACTGGACACAGGACTCAAGGTGTGGCCTAACCAATGCGGAGTACAGGGGCACAATGACCTCCCTGCTCCTGCTGGCCACACTATTTCTGATGCAGGCCAGGATGCCATTGGCCTTCATGGCCACCTGGGCACACTGCTGGCTCATGTTCAGCTGGCTGTCAATCATACCCCCAGGTCCCTTTCTGCGTAGCTGCTCTCCAGCCACTCTGACCCCAGCCTGTAGCTCTGCATGGAGTTGTTGTGGCCAAAGTGCATCACCCAGCACTTGGACTTGTTGAATCTTATAACTTAAAAAGAAACTCTACAGGAAGTGGAGGGAAGGACAGATAGAACAGGGGGTATATAAGGAAGCTGCCCAAGCAGCAAGAGGCCTGGTTAGGAAAGCCAAAGCAGAGTTCAAATTGAATCTAGCCAGGGAGGTTAAAGGGAGCACTAAGAATTTCTAGAGGTATGTTAATGGCAAGAAGAAGACTAGGGAAGGTGTGGGCCCCCTCAGAAAGGAAAGTGGTGAATTAGTCACAAGTGATGTGGAAAAGGCTGAGGTACTCAATAAGTTCTCTACCTCAGTCTTCACTGCAAGGGCCTCCAGCCACACTCCTGGTGTCATGGCAGATGATGCCAGGGACGGGGAGGAAGAACTGCCCATCATAAGTGAAGCACAGGTTCGTGATCACCTGAAGAACCTGAAAGTGTTCAAGTCCATGGGACCCGACGGGATACACCCACGGGTGCTGAGAGAACTGGCAGATGAGGTTGCCAAACCCCTCTATTATATTCCAAAAGTCATGGCAGATGGGGAAGTCCCCACAGACTGGAAAAGGGGAAACATTGCTCCCATTTTCAAAAAGGGCAAGAAGGAGGAACCAGGGAACTACAGGCCAGTCAGTCTCACCTCTGTGCCTGGAAAGATCATGGAGCAGATCCTCCTGGAGGCACTACTGACTCAGAAGAATAGTGAGGAGGTGATTTGGAACAGTCAGCATGGCTTTGCCAAGGGCAAATCCTGCCTGACAAACCTGGTGGCCTTCTATGAGCAGGTCACAACATTAATAGATGAGGGGCGAGCAACTGATGTCGTTTACCTGGACTTGAGCAAAGCCTTTGACACTGTCCCACACCACATCCTGGTCTCCAAGCTGGTGACACATGGGTTTGATGGATGGACCACTAGATGGATAAAGAACTGGCTTGATGGCCGCACCCAAAGAGTGGCTCTCAACGGGTCCATGTCCCAGTGGAGGCCAGTGACAAGCGGAGTCCCTCAGGGATCAGTCCTGGGACCTGTCTTGTTCAACATCTTTGTGGGTGACATGGACAGTGGCATCGAGTGCACCCTCAGCAAGTTTGCTGATGACACCAAGCTGTGTGGTGCAGCAGACACACTGGCGGGGAGGGATGCCATCCAGAGGGACCTGGACAGGCTGGAGAGGTGGGCACAAGCCTACCTCATGAGCTTCAACAAGACCAAGTGCAGGGTCCTGCATCTGGGTCGAGGCAATCCCAGGCACAAATAGAGGCTGGACAATGACTGGCTGGAGAGCAGCCCTGAGGAGAGAGACTTGGGGGTGCTGGTGGACGAGAAGCTCAACATGAGCTCTCAATGTGCACTTGCAGCCCGGAAAGCCAATCAGATCCTGAGCTGCATCAGGAGAAGTGTGGCCAGCAGGTCAAGGGAGGTGATTCTCCCCCTCTACTCAGCTCTGCTGAGACCCCACCTGGAGTACTGTGTCCAGTTCTGGAGCCCCTATTACAGGAGGGATGTGGACGTGCTGGAATGTGTCCAGAGAAGGGCCATGAAGATGACCAGAGGTCTGGAGCACCTCTCCTATGAGGACAGACTGAAGGAGTTGGGGCTGTTCAGTCTGGAGAAGAGAAGGCTCCGAGGTGACCTCATTGTGGCCTTCCAGTATCTGAAGGGGGCCTACAAGAAGGCTGGGGAGGGACTTCTCAGGACATCAGGTAGTGATAGGACTTGGGGGAATGGAGTGAAGCTGGAGGTGGGGAGATTCAGGCTGGAGGTGAGGAGGAAGTTCTTCCCCATGAGAGTGGTGAAGCCCTGGAATGGGTTATCCAGGGAGGTGGTTGGGGCCCCGTACCAGGAAGTGTTTAAGACCAGGCTGGATGAGGCTCTGGCCAGCCTGATCTAGTGTGGGGTGTCCCTGCCCATGGCAGGGGCGTTGGAACTAGGTGATCCTCGTGGTCCCTTCCAACCCTGACTGATTCTATGATACTATGATACTATGAATGCCATCCTGTTGGACTCTGCCCATCTGTCCAGTCGGTCGAGGTCCCTCTGCAGAGCTCTCCTACCCTCCAACAGATCAACACCTGCCCCCAGCTTTGTGTCATCTGCAAATTTACTGATGATGGACTCAACCCCCTCATCCAGATCATCAGTAAAGGTATTAAACAAGATCAGGCCCAGCACTCATCCCTGGGGGACACCACTAGCTGCCAGTTGGATGTGGCACCACTCACCACCACTCTCTGGGCTCAGCCCTCCAGCCACTTCCTAACCCAGCACAGAGTGCTGCTGTCTAAGCCATGAGCTGACAGCTTGGCCAGGAGTTTGCTGTGGGGGATGGTGTCAAAGGCTTTGCCGAAGTCCAGGTAGACTACATCCACAGCCTTCCCCACATCCATCAGGTGGGTCACCTTAAACATATCCTTAACGTATCACAAGTTGCCTGCCCCACTTTCCAGAAGCAATGCACCCACATTTTTCCCCTTAGTTCCTTCAAGGGCTGCTTGCCCATTCATCCTGGCCACCTCCGCAGGCAGATCATCTTTCGGCACATGGGCACAGCCTGTTCCTGTGCCTTCAAGAGCTCCTGTTTGAAGTAGGTCCAACCATCCTGGACCCCTTTGTTCTTAAGGGCTGCTTCCCAAGGTACTCTCCAAATTTGTTCTTAAATAAGCTGAAGTCTGCCCTCTGGAAGTCCAAGGTAAGGGTTTTGTTGTTGCTCCTCCTTGTTTCCCTGCATGGTGAAAACTCCACTGCACCCTAGACAGCATCCTACCATCACATCTCCCACCAGACCTTCATTATTTGAGAACAGCAGGTCAAGCAGGGCCTGACCCCCTGGTAGGGTCACTTAACAGCTGCATCAAGGAGGTGTCCTCCATACACTCTAAGAATCTTCTGGACTGCCTTCTCTCTGCTGTGCTGAGTTCCCAGCAGATATCTGGCAGGTTAAAGTCACCCACAAAACCAAAGGCTGGTGATCTTGAGACAACCTCCAGCTGCTTGTAGAATCATTATCTACCTCTTCATCCTGGCCGGGTTGTCTATAGCAGACTCCAACCAGGATGTCCATTCTGTTAGACCTCCCTCTGATTTTAACCCACAGGCACTTAGTCCTCTCATCCTCAACCTCAAGTTCTGTGGCATCAAGAGATTCCCTAATAGATAGAGCCACCCCTCCTCCTCTTCTCCCTCGCCTGTCTCACCTAAAGAGCTTGTAACTATCTAGTGCAGTGCTCCAGTCGTGTGAATCGTCCCACCACATGTAATGGCAACTCCATTGTAGTTTTCCTGGTGTACAAAGGCTTCCAGTTCCTCTTGTTTGTTACCTATACTGTGTGCATTGGTGTACATGCACTTCAGCGGGGCTGCTGATTTCACCACTGACTCTAGTTTATCTCTATCTGTCTTCTCTCTGGGCAGACTGGTTTAATTACCCGCCCACTTCAAACCTAGTTTAAAGCCCTCTCAATGACCCCTGCCAATTGTTGTACCAGAGTCCTCTTGCCCTTTCTAGATTGACTCAGCCCATCTAGGTCCAGCTCAGAGAGCTGGGCATCTAGCAAACAAATGGTCTTACTAATGAAGACAGACAAAGAAAGTATTGAGTACCTCAGCCTCTTCCTCATCCTCTATCAGTGTGTTCCCCCCCTGCATACAACAAAGGACAGCGATTCTCCCTAGTCCTCCTGTTGTTGCTACTATCTTTGTAGAAGCATTCCTGTTCTCTTCAACAGCTAAAGCTGAGAGCTACCAAAAGAGACCTAAGGGCCTTGGGTCAACTGGTCAAGGGAGTGGGAGCTAAGGTGGTGTTCTTTTCTATCCTCCCAATTGCAAGGACCAACCCAGAAAGACTGAGAAGGACGCACCAGATCAATTCTTGGCTTTGAGCCTGGTGCCTCCAACACGACTTTGGTTTTTGACCATGGGTCACCTCACATGATGTCAGATCTGCTGGTGGCAGATTGGGTGCATCTCTCTCAAAGTGGGAGAAGGTTTCTATCACAGTGGTTGGCTTGGCTCATTAATCAATCTTTAAACTAGATTTGAAGCGGGGGAAGGGGAGAAACCAGGCTCACTGAAAAAAAAGCCTGGGATGCGTGTGAGGTGGTGTTCCAGCTCCACTGCTACTTCAGAGAAGGCACAGAATAATAAGCCACATGTGGGGGGAAGATGCAAGAGCCAGCAAGGAAACACGTGCAGGGCTCACTGGAAGGTTGGTCAGACAGCAGGAGTGAAAACTAGTGGATTAACTCCCTCTCTGAAATGCTTATACAACAATGCATGGAGCATGGGGAATAAGCAGGAGGAGTTGGAGATCTGCATTAGGCTGCATGAATATGATATAATTGGAATCAATGAAACATGGTGGGACAGCTCCCATAGCTGGAGTGCTGTCATGGATGGCTATGTACTGTTCAGGAAAGATAGACTGACAAGGCAAGGTGGTGGTGTTGCTCTCTACATGTCGGCAACACAGACTGAAGTCAATACGGATGACCAATATGATCTAGTATTGTTCCTTTATTGTTCCAGTATTGTATGGCTGTAGTGCAAACATAGTGAGTATAGTACAGCAAAGTAAAGTGAAGAAGTGAAGGGAAAGAGAAGTGCATATTAAAGGAACTTCTACAACTTATATAAACTCAGGGAGCATCGTTGGCATAGCTTCATTGGTTCCCCACGAGTGACCACACATCGCACTATTATAGATTATTGGTCAAGCTACTACTAACACGCGAAGTTGTTGATGCAGGTGCATGTCCTGTTATTCCCAGATAACTTTTTGTGTTTATAGATACCAGTGTCCTGCTTTAGTTACATGCTGCAGGCACAGCACTGTTTTGCTACACTGCTAGCCACTTCTGCACTTATGCTGAGCATGGCATACCACCATGTCAGGCTCTAAGCCTACTGTGGTGGAGTAGGAAGGTTCCCCACACACACACACAAAAAGAATCCACAGCTAACTCAGCCAGAGAAGCAGATGAAAGCTATATTTTACAAGCAGAAAATGAAATGCAATGAATATGTACAAAAACATACAATATTTACAATATATACAGAAATATACAGCAATGTATGTAATACAGGAAACCTTTCCCCAACCCCCCTGCGGCCAGGGGGTTCGGCCTGCCCCTCCCTTCTCCCTCCCTACCTCCTTTTTCCCAAAAGGGTTAGAGAGAAAGAGAAAGGAAGGTAATTAAAAGGGGAAAACTTTGTTAAAGCTCAAAGCGAATGCAAAAGTTAGTTTTCTCTTATCTGGTTAGCAAGAATCATTCCTGCGTAGCAAGCTGCTGCTTCAGAGGGAGAAACAGGCCAGCTCACAGTACAGCGGGAAGAAGACTGACTGCCCCCCCTGACTGAAAGACCAAGCTAGAACCTACAGCCGGGTTCCACCAATGAAATTGGATTAGCATATCTTTGTTTTCATTTATATACCAAAACATTCAGCCAGAGTGTTCAGAAAGTGTCCCTTTCTTAAAGGCACAGCCTAAGCCGCTCACACCTACACTGTCAGATTGCTCACACTTCTCGTCACTGGCATTGCCACATCCACATGCGAGAGCAACTGGAATGTGTTGAGTTCTATCCAGGGAGTGAGGTAGAGCAGGTGGAAACCTTGTGGGTAACAAATAAGAGATGTGGAGAGGTAGGTGAAACTGTTGTGGGTGTCCACTATAGACCATCAAATCAAGCAGAAGATGCTGATGAGGCCTTCTACACCCTGATACTGGCTGGAAAGCCCACACACCTAGGCACATCCAGTCCAAAAGGCTCTGGCAGTGTGCTGAGGATAACTTCTTGATGCAGGTAGTGGAGAAGCCAAGAAGGAGAGGTGCACTGCTGAACCTAGTATTAACTAATAGAGAAGGACTGGTTGAGGACATTACAGTATCACAGTATAACCATGGTTGGAAGACACCTCAAAGGTCATCAAGTCCAACCTATCACGACAGACTTCAGGACTAGACCATTGCACCAAGTGCCACATACAATCCCCTCTTGAACACCTCCAGGGTGTCCACTATCTCCCTGGGCAGCCCATTCCAAAGACAAACCACTCTCTCAGTGAAGAATGTTCTCCTCACCTTGAGACTAAACCTCCCATGATGCAGCATGAGACTATGTCCTCTTGTTCTGGTGCTGGTTGCCTGGGAGAAGAGACCAACCTCTTCCTGGCTACAACCACCCTTCAGGTAGTTGTAGACAGCAATAAGGTCTCCCTGAGCCTCCCTCTTCTCCAGGCTAAACAACCCCAGCTCCCTCAGCCTCTCCTCATAGGGCTTGTGCTCAAGGCCTCTCCCCAGCCTTGTTGCACTTCTCTGGACACGTTCAAGTGTCTCAATGTCCTTCCTAAACTGAGGGGCCCGGAACTGTACACAGGACACAAGGTGTGGTCTAACCAATGCGGAGTACAGGGGCACAATGACCTCCCTGCTCCTGCTGGCCACACCATTCCTAATGCAGGCCAGGATGCCGTTGGTGTTCTTGGCCACCTGGGCATACTGCTGGCTCATGTTTAGGCAGCTGTCAATCAGCACCCCCAGGTCCCTCTCTGTTTGGCTGCTCTCCAGCCACTCCAACCCCACCCTGTAGCTCTGCATGGGGTTGTTGTGGCCAAAGTGCAGCACCGGGCACTTGGATTTGTTGAATGCCATCCCACTGGACTCTGCCCATTTGTCCAGTCAGTTGAGGTCCCTCTGCAGGGCCCTCTGCCCTATAACTGATCAACACCTGCTCCCAACTTGGTGTCATCTGCAAATTTGCTGATGACTGATTCAATCCCCTCATCCAGATCATCGATGAAGATGTTAGAGAGGATGGGGCCCAGCACTGATCCCTGGGGAATGCCACTGGTGACTGGCTGCCAGCTGAATGTGGCACCATTCACCATCACTCTCTGGGCTTGGCCCTCCAGCCAGTTCCTAAGCCAACACAGAGTGTTGCGGTCCAAGCCATGAGCTGACAGCTTAGCCAGCAGTTTGCTGTGGGGAACAGTGTCAAAGGCCTTGCTGAAGTCCAAGTAGACTACATCCACAGGCCTCCCCACATCCACCAGGCAGGTCACCTGATCATAGAAGGAGATCAGGTTGGAGAGGCGGGACCTGCCCCTCCTAAATCCATGTTGGCTGGACCTGAGCCCTTGGCCGTGTTTCAGGTGCACAGTTATTGCCGCCAGGATAATCTGCTCCATCATTTTCCCTGGCCTGAGGTCAGGCTGACTGGCCTGGAGTTCCCAGGTTCCTCCATGTGACCCTTTTGTGGGGTCACACATTGGCCAGTTTCCAGTCATTTGGGACCTCATCGATGAGCCAGGATTGTAGAAAAATGATGGAGAGCGGCTTGGCCAGCTCATCTGCCAGCTCTCTCAGCACCCTAGGATGGATCCCATCTGGTCCCATGGACTTGTGAGTATCCAAGTGGTTCAGCATGTCCCAAACTAATTCCTCATGGATTTCCAGGGCACTACACTGCTCCCTGACCTCATCACCCAGCTCAGGAGGCCACTCGCCCTGAACTCTTCCTGCCTTGCTGTTGAAGATTGAGGCAAAGAAGGTATTCAGGACCTCAGCCTTTTCCTCATCTTCAGTCACTGTGTTCCCCTCCAGGTCCAATAAGGAGTGCAGGTCCTTCCTGCCCCTCTTTTTTAGCATTACTACATTTGTTAAACTTCTTTTTATTATCTTTCACAGAGGTGGCCAGCTTAAGTTCTAACTGGGCCTTTGCCTCTCTAACTTTTCTCCCACATAATCTAACAACTTCCTTAAACATACCTCGAGAAGCCTTCCCCTCCTTCCAAAGGTGATACAGCCTCTTTTTCCCTTCATTCCTTCAGGAGCTGCTTGCTCATCCAGGCCGGTCACCTTCCCCGCCGGCTCATCTTTCGGCACATGGGAACTGCCAGTTCCTGTGCCTTCAAGAGCTCCTGTTTGAAGTAGGTCCAACCATCCTGGACGCCTCGGTTCTTGAGGGCTGATACCCAGGGAAATTTATGAGTAAATTTCTTAAACAGGCTGAAGTTTGCCCTCCAGAAGTCCAAGGTGAAGGTTCTGTTAGTGCTCCTCCTTATCTCCCTGCATATTGAAAACTTCACTATCTCGTGGTCACTGCACCCTAGACAGCCTCCCACCATCACGTCTCCCACCAGCCCTTCTCTATTGGAGAACAGCAGGTCAAGCACAGCCTGACCCCTGGTACACTCACTTAACAGCTGCATCAGGAAACTGTCCTCCATGCAGTCCAGGAATCTTCTGGACTGCCTCCTTTCTGCTGAATTAAGTTCCCAGCAGATATCTGGCAGGTTGACGTCACCCACAAGGACAAGATCTGATGATCTTGAGACAGCCTCCAGTTGCTTCGAGAATACTTCATCTAACTCCTCATCCTGATTGGGTGGTCTATAACAGACTCCAACCAGGATGTCAGATTTGTTAGGCTGCCCCCTGATTTTAACCCACAGGCTCTCAATCCCTTCATTTTCCACCTCAAGTTCTGTGGCAGAGAGTGACTCCCTAATATACAGAGCCACCCCTCCTCCTCTTCTCCATCACCTGTCTCTCCTAAAGAGAGTCCCTCAGTCCCCCTCAGGAGAGAGTCCCCAACAACTATAACCCTTCTCTTTTTCTTTGTGGAGCTGGTTGTTATAGTTGGTGGGGACTGCTTGGCCTTAGGCATCTTCCCAGATGGCTGCCCCTCAGCCATCTTATCCACACTGCCATCGGCCTGCAGGGCCTCATACTTATTATGCAAGGGCAGTGGAAGACGAGGAGAGGGCCGGGATGGATTCCCCTTGCCACCCCTGGCAGGGACCTGTATCCATGCCTCCCTGTTTTCAGGGACCTTTCCTTCAGCAGGGGAGATCTGCAGAGCCTACTCCCACATATCTAACTCCCTTTCACTTTCCCTTATTCACCTGAGCCTAGATACCTCATCCTTCAGCTCGGCCACTTCATCTTTCAGCTCAGCCACCAGACTGAGGAGAAAGTTCACCTGGTCACACCTGACACTGGTGTTCTCTCCTTCCCCCTCTATTCCAAGTGCCATGCTCAAGCACTCTCTGCAGCCATTAGCCTGGACTCCTGCATGCTGATGCAGCAACTCTGTCTGGGTAGATACTGTTTCTCTAGCCTTCGTCTGAGTGAGAACCATGGTTCAGCATTTGATTGAAAACAAATTTTTAATTTTTTTTTATGTGAGCAGCTTTGCAGCCACAATGGCATCGTGCGCACAGCCTGGGTGGGATTTACACTTCCCGCGGCTGACGTCTTGCTCCCAATCATGAGCAGGCATGTGAGAGGATAATCCTGCCAGACCTCCCTGCCAACCAGGGGGTCCTCCCGACCCGCAAAGCCCCGAAAAGAAAGCAAAAAGCCAGGCAGAAAGCTCACGATTCAAGTGGAGCGGTCCTGCATGCCAGTCCCGGTCCCGCTCTCAAGCCAAAATGGCTTGCCCATTAAGGGCGACAGCGATCATCACACGGTGGAGTTTAGTATTATATAGGGTAGAAGCAGGGCAGTAAGTAGGATTACAACCCTGGACTTCTGCAGGGCTTACTTTGTACTCCTCAGAGATATACTTGCAGGAATCCCATGGGCTAAGACTCTGGAGGATAAAGGAGCCCAAGTTGGACAATTTTTAAATGTCACTGCTTCCAAGCCTAAGATAGTGTATTCCCTTGAGTGAAAAATGGGGTAGGCATGCCAGGAGACCTGCATGGACAAACAAGGAGATTCTGAAGGAAATCTCATGGAAGAAAGATACTTACAGTTCATGGGAGAAGGGACTTGTCAATTGGGAGAACTATAGACTAGTTGTTAGGGCATGTTGGAAGGCAACAAGGAAGGCCAAAGCCCTATCGGTACTAAAACTGTCAAAGGAAGTAAAAGGAACAAGGGTTTCTTCAAATTTACCATTAGGAAAAGGAAGAATGGGGAAGGTGTGGCCCCACTGCCAAACGAGGTGGCAGCCCTGATAACTAAGGATGCAGAGAAGGCAGAGTTGCTGAATGCCTTCTTTGTTTCAGTCTTTATTCCTAAGACTGAACTCCCCTCTGAAGTTCCAGACCCTGGATGAAGGAGAATACTGAAGGAGGGAAGACTTTCCACTAGTCAGTGAAGACTGGGTTAGGGATCAGTTATACAGATTGAATATTCACAAGTCCTGATTGAAGACTGAATATTCACAAGCCCATGGCAGGGGGGTTGAAACTAGATGATCCTTGAGGTCTCTTCTAACCCTAACAGTTCTATGATTCTAAGTCCATGAGCCCTGATGAGATGCATCCAAGAAAGTTGAGAGAGCTGGCTGATGCTGCTCTACCACTTCCCATCATTTTTGCACAATGGTGGCAGACAGGAGAGGTGCCTGAGGTTTGGAGGAAAGCCAACATCACTCTAGTTTTCAAAAAGGGCAAAAAAGAAGTTCCAGGACACTATAGACCAGTGAGCCTCACATCACTCCCTAGAAAAATGATGGAGCCGCTCATTCTGGAGGTCATCTCTAGACATTTGGAAGAGAATAAAATGATCAGGAGCAGTCAGCATGGATTTAGCAAGAGGAAATCATACTTGACAAATCTGATAGCCTTCTATGATGTTGTAACAGAATGGGTAGATGCAGGAAGACCAGTGGATGTAGTCTACCTTGATCTTAGCCAGGATTTTGACACTGTCTCCCATACCATTCTTGCCAGCAAGCTCAGGAAGTATGGGATAGAACAGACAGTGAGATGAATTAGGAACTGGTTACAAAATAGAGTTCAGCTGGAGAGCTGTAGCTAGTGGAGTCGCCAGGGATCAATGATGGCTCTGGTCCTGTTCAACATCTTTCTCAATGACAATGATGAGAGTAGAATAGACTAGACTAGACTAGACTAGACTAGACTAGACTAGACTAGACTAGACTAGACTAGAATAGAATAGAATGGAATAGAATAGAATAGAATAGACCAGGTTGGAAGAGACCTTCAAGATCATCATGTCCAGCCCATCATAAAACACCAACTGATCAACTAAACCATGCAACTAAGCACCCTATCAAGTTTCCTCCTGAACACTTCCAATGATGGTGACTCCACCACCTCCCGAGGCAGCCCATTCCAATGGGCAATCACTCTCTGTCTGTAGAATTTCTTCCTAACATCCAGTCTGAACCTCCCCTGGTACAGCTTGAAACTGTGTCCTCTTGTTCTGATGCTGGCTGCCTGGGAGAAAAGACCAACATCCGCCTGTCTACAACCTCCCTTCAGGTAGTTGTAGAGAGCCATAAGGTCTCCCCTGAGCCTCCTCTTCTCCAGGCTAAGCAACCCCAGCTCCCTCAGCCTCTCCTCATAGGGCTTGTGTTCCAAACCCATCACCAACTTCGTTGCCCTTCTCTGGACACATTCCAGCAAGACAACAACCTTCCTAAACTGAAGGGCTCAGTACTGGACACAGGACTCAAGGTGTGGCCTAACCAGTGCAGTGTACATGGGGAGAATCACCTCCCTGCTCCTGCTGGCCACACTCTTCCTGATGCAGGCCAGGATGCCATTGGCCCTCTTGGCTGCCTGGGCACACTGCAGGCTCATGTTCAGCCTCCCATCAGCCATCACCCCCAGGTCCCTCTCTGCCTGGCTGCTCTCCAGCCACTCTGACCCCAGCCTGTAGCACTGCATGGGGTTGCTGTGGCCAATGTGCAGAACCCGGCACTTGGATGTGTTCAATCCCATGCCGCTGGATTCTGCCCATCTGTCCAGCCTGTCGAGGTCCCTCTGCAAAGCCTCTCTACCCTCCAGCAAATCAACTCCTGCCCCCAGCTTGGTGTTGTCCGCAAATTTACTGATGATGGACTCAATACCCTCATCCAGATCATCAACAGAGATGCTAAAGAGCATGGGGCCCAGCACTGATCCTTGGGGCACACCACTAGTGACAGGCCGCCAGCTGGATGTGGCACCATTCACCACCACTCTCTGGGTTCAGCCCTCCAGCCAGTTCCTAACCCAACACAGTGTGCTCCTGTCCAAGCCATGGGCTGTCAGCTTGGCCAGGATTTTGCTGTGGGGGACAATGTCAAAGGCCTTGCTGAAATCCAGGTAGATTACATCCACAGCCTTCCCCACATCCACCAGGCAGATCACTTCTTCCTGGAACACAGGGGAACTATACTGCCCACTAGAAGTCCAAGGTGGCAGTTCTGCTGACCACCTCTATTTACTTCTCCAACAACTGAGAACTATCTCATGTTGTGACCACTTTGCCCAAGATAGCCCCCAACTATTATTCCAGTGGGGATCTTGCTCGGGAGCACACCGCGACCGGCACCCTCGGGAACACTATCTGCTTCCTCTTCAACCTACGGGGGATGGCAGGGCACCCGGGCTCTCGGCACTCGGCTAGATTCGGCACGACCGTTTCTCCACGTGCTTGCTGCTCGGGATCGCTCGGGCTCCCGCGTCACTGCCGGCGGCTCATTTAAAAGCCATCGGCGGCTCGCGGCAGCCCCTGTTCCAGTGGGGGTCTTGCCGCCTGCTCTCGCTCGGCACGCGCCGCCACACTTTTTCTAAATTTTGTCCAGCAGGTCCCGCGGGCAGGGCACCATGGTGGTGACGCGCCACAACCACTCCTTCAAAACATCAGTCTCGACTCAGACTGAGGGGGAATACAAGCAGGTAGGCAAGTGTCACAAGCAAGAGGTGGGTGTCCAGGCTTATGGCTGCAGAGAGTGCTGGAGCCTGGCACTTGAGATGCAGGGTAGTGGGGACAATTCCTGCATCAGATGCGAGCAGATTGACTATCTGCTTAACCTGGTGGCCAGATTGAAAGATGAGGTGACTAGACTTAGAGATGTCAGGGATTGTAGAAGAGAGACCAACTTGAGTAACCAGGCTCTGCAGGCTCCCCCAGCAGAGGCTGATTATCCAAAAAGCAGAGGGGAATGGACGAAGGTTCCTCTTAAAAGACACAAATTAAAACCTCCCTGTCTCCCTTCACCTCCCCCACTGCCCTTGGAGAACAAGTATGGGGCACTGGAGGTCGAGGGGGAGGTGATTCTGATGCTGGAGGACACACCATCTGGGGTTTTCCATGAGGCAAAACAGCCCAGGGTGGGTCGGCCCGGGGTGGGTCGGCCCAGGGTGAGTCAGCCTGGGGTGGGTCGGCCCAGGGTGAGTCAGCCCGGGGTGGGTCGGCCCGGGGTGAGTCAGCCCGGGGTGGGTCGGCCCGGGGTGAGTCAGCCCGGGGTGGGTCGGCCCGGGGTGAGTCAGCCTAGGGTGGGTCGGCCTAGGGAGAGTCAGCCTGGGGTGGGTCAGCCTGGGGTGGGTCAGCCTGGGGTCAGGCAGCCTGGGGTGAGTCATCCCAGGGTGGGTAAGCCTGGGGTGAGTCAGCTTGGGGTGAGTCAGCCTGGGGTTAAACAGCCTTCCCCTGGCATCAAGACTTGCTCCCTTAAAAAAAAGAGGAGGGTGATTGTCATTGGTGATTCCCTACTGAGGGGAACAGAGGGCCCCATATGTCGGCCAGACCCTGCTCACAGGGAACTTTGTTGTCTCCCAGGAGCTCAAGTTGCTGATGTTACCAGAAGGCTGCCTAGTCTGGTGCAGCCCTCTGACTACTATCCCTTAATAATTATGCAGTTAGGGAATGATGATGTTGCAACTAGAACTCCCAGGGCTATCAAGAATGGCTATCTAGAACTATTATGTCATGCAGAAGTCCTTCTCTATTGATAAATAGAAGGTCCAGCAGGGCACCTTTCAGCTTGCTCCCTCACCAACTGTGTCAGGAAGTTATCCTCCAGACACTTAAGTAAAACTGTCAGGACTGTTCCATCTCTGATGTATTATACTTACAACAGACACCAGGGAAGTCCCCCAAGAGAACCAGAATATGTACAAATTTTCTGAATTCCTAAAACTGATAAGCTAGAAAAGAGTACATTTGTGTCTACCTTTTTATCACATTACCTTGCAGAAAAACAGAAATGCAGTTTTGTTCCTCCTAACAGAGGGGGAAAACTCTCCTGTTACTGGACTTGTTTGTTGACAGACACAAAGAAGATAAACTAATATTTACAGTGTTGGTTGTTGCTTCTTTAATATTGAACTTGGATCCTTTCTACATATCTTCAACCATAGTATCTACCCAATTAATAGACTTGCAGAGATGTTGACATTTTAAATTCACAGGTAGAAGCACTGGAGTGTGAACTAATGGCAAGTCTGTAGATGTTGCTTAATATGGTCCTATGTACAGTATAGCTATACACAGATATGGAAAAAATGCCTTCAAGTCCTGTATTTTTAAGTGAATATTAGTCCTCAGCCATGCTTTAGAATGATCTCTAACTGTCTGAGAGAAAAACTAAGCACAGTTGGAAGATGAATCTTTGGGTACCTGGTGAGTTCCTGCTTTGCCCATATATCAGTATGTTCAAGTCTGTGAGACAAGGTATAAAACAAAAAAGAGATTGAGAGGAAAACATGCAAAAAACTACTAAGTACTAGTGACTTTAAACAGCCATATCAGACATATTATTTTGAGGACAACAGGATGTCTGAAAGGTTTAAGGAAACTTGGGTTGTTTCCTTGGGTTGTTACCTTGTGGGTGAAAATTAGAGGAAAGACCAGCAGGGCAGACATCCTGGTTAGAGTCTGTTATAGACCACCCAACCAGGAGGAAGATGCTGATGAAGCATTCTATAGGCAGCTTAAGGCTGTCTCAAGATCACCTGACCTTATTCTCATGGGTGACTTCAACCTGCCTGATATCTGCTGGGATCTCACCACAGCAGAGAGGAGGCAGTCTAGGAGGTTCTTAGAGTGCATGGAGGACAGCTTCTTATCCCAGGTGCTGCGCAAGCCTACCAGGGGTAAGGCTATGCTTGACCTCCTCTTCACCAACAGGGAAGGGCTGGTGAGTGATGTGGTGGTCGGAGGGTGTTTAGGGGCCAGGGACCATGAAATAATTAAATTTTCAGTACTCAATCAATCTAAGAGGGGCAGCAAGAAGACCTCCACTTTGGACTTCCAGAGGGCAGACTTCAGGTTACTCAAGGAACTAACTCAGAAGGTTCCTTGGGAAACAGCCCTTAAAAACAAAGGGGCTCAGGAGAGCTGAGCTGCCTACTTCAAGGCAGAACTCTTGAAGGTGCAGGAACAGGCTGGGCCAGTGTGCCGGAAGATGAGCCGCCGGGGCAGAGGGCCAGCCTGGATGGGCAATAACCTTCGAATAGAAGTAAGGGCAAAAAAGAGGGTGTATTATCTTTGGAAGAAACGTGAGGCAACCCATGGAATGTTTAAGGATGTTGCTAGGTCATGTAGGGAAAAAAATAGGGAGGCAAAAGCCCATTTACAGCTTAGACTGGCCTCTGTTGTGAAGGACAACAAAAAGTCCTTCTATAAATACATTAATAGAAAGAGAAGGGGCAAGGACAACCTCCACTCCCTAGTGGACACGGAGGGGGAAAAGATGAGGAAAGGCGGAGGTACTTAACACCTTCTTTGCCTCAATTTTTACTAGCACGACAGAATGTCTTCTGGAGAGCTGGCCTGCAGAGCTGTCAGATGGAGCCAGGGAGCTGCATAGTTTTCCTCTGTTCCAGGAGAATACAATTAGAGATCTCAGCAGCTTGGATCCCCACAAGTCCATGGGACCAGACAGGATCCATCCTAGGGTGCTGAGAGAGCTGGCAGATGAGCTGGCCAAGCCACTCTCCATCATTTTCAGCAGTCCTGGCTCACTGAAAGATCCCAGAAGACTGGAAGCTGGCCAACGTGTTGCCCATCCACAAGAAGGGCCGGTTGGACGAGCCAGGGAATTATAGGCCTGTCAGCCTGACCTCAGTGCCAGGTGTGACCAGTTTAGGCTGTGCCTTTAAGAAATGGACACTTTCAGAACACTCTGGCTGAATGTTTTGATATTTGAATGAAGACAAAGATATGCTAAACCAATTTCATTGGTAGAATGCAGCTGTAACTTTTAGCTTAGTCTTTCAGTCAGTCTGGGCTTCTTCTCTCTGTCCTGTGAGCTGGCCTGTTTGTCTCTCTGAAGCAACAGTTTGCTACGCAGGGACGACCTTGCTAACCAGATAAGAAAACTAACTCTTGCATTCGCTTTGAGCTTACCTTTTAATTACCTTCCTTTCTCTTTCTCTCTAACCCTTTTGGGAAAAAGGGGAGGCAGGGAGGGAGAAGGGGGAACAGGCCGAACCCCCCTGGCCGCAGGGGGGTTGGGAAAAGGTTTCCTGTATTACATACATTGCTGTATATTTCTGGATATATTGTATATTTTTGTACATATTCATTGCCTTCCATTTCTGCTTGTAAATATAGCTTTCATCTGCTTCTCCGGCTGAGATAGCTGTGGATTCTTTTGTGTGTTGGGGTGGGGGGAACCTTCCTACCCCACCACACCAGGCAAGATTCTGAAACAGGTCATCTTGAGTGCAATCACACAGCACTTACAGGATGGCCAAAGGATCAGGCCCAGCCAGCATGGATTTGGGAAGGGCAGGTCCTGCCTCACCAACCTGATCTCTTTCTGTGATCAGGTGACCCACCTGGTGGATGTGGGGAGGCCTGTGGATGTGGTCTATCTGGAATTCAGCAAGGCCTTTGACATTGTTCCCCACAGCAAACTCCTGGCCAAGCTGACAGCCCATGGCTTGGACAGGAGCACACTGCGTTGGGTTAGGAAGTGGCTGGAGGGCTGAGCTCAGAGAGTGGTGGTGAATGGTGCCACATCCAGCTGGCGGCCTGTCACTAGTGGTGTGCCCCAAGGATCAGTGCTGGGCCCCATGCTCTTTAATATCTTTATTGATGATCTGGATGAGGGCATTGAGTCCATCATCAGTAAATTTGCGGACAACACCAAGCTGGGGGCAGGAGTTGATCTGCTGGAGGGTAGAGAGGCTTTGCAGAGGGACCTCGACAGGCTGGACAGATGGGCAGAATCCAGCGGCATGAGATTGAACACATCCAAGTGCCGGGTTCTGCACATTGGCTACAGCAACCCCATGCAGTGCTACAGGCTGGGGTCAGAGTGGCTGGAGAGTGGCCAGGCAGAGAGGGACCTGGGGGTGATGGTTGATGGGAGGCTGAACATGAGCCTGCAGTGTGCCCAGGCAGCCAAGAGGGCCAATGGCATCCTGGCCTGCATCAGGAAGAGTGTGGCCAGCAGGAGCAGGGAGGTGATTCTCCCCATGTACACTGCACTGGTTAGGCCACACCTTGAGTCCTGTGTCCAGTACTGAGCCCCTCAGTTTAGGAAGGTTGTTGTCTTGCTGGAATGTGTCCAGAGAAGGGCAACGAAGTTGGTGATGGGTTTGGAACACAAGCCCTATGAGGAGAGGCTGAGGGAGCTGGGGTTGCTTAGCCTGGAGAAGAGGAGGCTCAGGGGAGACCTTATGGCTCTCTACAACTACCTGAAGGGAGGTTGTAGACAGGCGGATGTTGGTCTTTTCTCCCAGGCAGCCAGCATCAGAACAAGAGGACACAGTCTCAAGCTGCGCCATGGGAGGTTTAGGCTGGATGTTAGGAAGAAGTTCTACACAGAGTGATTGCCCATTGGAATGGGCTGCCTCGGGAGGTGGTGGAGTCACCATCATTGGAAGTGTTCAGGAGGAGACTTGATGGGGTGCTTGGTGCCATGGTTTAGTTGATTAGGTGGGTTGGATAAGTTGATAGGTTGGACATGATGATCTTGAAGGTCTCTTCCAACCTGGTCTGGTCTATTCTATTCTATTCTATTCTATTCTATTCTATTCTATTCTATTCTATTCTATTCTATTCTATTCTTTAGTCATATGGTAGGTTAGACAACAAGGTAAAAGCTGGTAAACCTACACTTCTTTGTACAGCCAAAACATTGTTCATGTAACTATTTCTCCAGTGGATTTTGCATAGTGCAAAATGCTTGTTTTCTGGATGTGCTGACATGCTGGCATGACCTGTATTCCAAAGAGAGAAATCAAATTGTTTCAGGAAAGAGCTAAAGGGTTAAATAATAGGAAATGCCATGCGAAGTGCTCCTACAGTTTTAAAATGTTAATCAGTTTTGAAAGTGTAAGTCATCCCCTGCTGATAAAGAAAATGAACACAGGAACAGAGGCAAAATTGGAGTTTCTGAATTAAGAATCTATGTGGCTTTTCATCAGCGCTTGCTAGGCAATCCAAATACTCAAGCCTGTCATTGAGCAGGCTGGTGTACAACTTGGTACATTATATTATACACACATTTAGAGTCAGCATGCCTACCTGTGTTTCTTCAGTAGCCATTTTTATTATGCATGTACCGAGGACGACAAAGGAGAGCACTGAGACATTCAGAGGTCTCTGAAAGTGTCTGAACTCACAGATTGCTTTCATTGCCAATTACTACAATTCTAATATACATATTCCCAAGGGAACTATCACCTACTCTACAACCTTAGCTCTGGCTGATTTAACTAAAGTGGAATAAAAGCAAATGAAAATGGTAAGCTGTCACTGCTCTGTGGATGTTTGCAAAATCCTGGCTCCCTGTCCAGCTCTCCAATGCAGAAGAAAGGGAAGGCCCTTTACATTCTATCTTCTGTTATGAATTCTGCTTTACCTTGCAATTCATGTGCAAACTGAGGCTTCCCCACTATTGTTGAGGGACAGATTTCATCTGGATTTTTTTTTTCAGGCTGACTTTGTCTAGGTGCTGTTCGTTCCCATGGCTTAATTTGCTCAGGTATGGCATGAGGACTGAGGATGTTTGATGCTTTAAGGACCACACCAATTACGATCCCATTCAGGGGCAGAGTCTTCACAATAAGAACAGTATGGCTTTTTGTAGTTGTTTGTTGATCAGCTATCATAATAAAGGCTGAGGAAGGGATAAGGATCAGTGAAGATTCAGCATAGTTTTCTTCTTTTATTGCAGCCAAATAGATGCCTTAAACTCCTCACATAAAGACTAATATAAACAAAACAGACTTTTTCTCATTTTAAACTGGCGTTTGCCTTTTGCTTGTTTATTTTAAATATGTTGCATTTTATAAATTCAGAACTTGTAAGCCCAGAGTAGAATGCTTCCCATGGCCTCAAGCAAACATCTTTGATTCTAACATCCTATTATGCATGGATCAAAAACTAAGCTAATAACTGTTTTTCACCCGCACAACAAAGGCATCTCTGACAAGATAAAAAGTGATTGTCTTTAAAGGATGTTTACTAGCATTAGCCCAAAGTGGACAAACTAACAAGTGCAAAAGCAAAGTATGTGTGTTAGAACTAAGAAATTTTTGCAGAGCACCTTAGAAAGTACACAACGTTTAAGCAAGAGGAAAAGACATGGGCAGAGAACACATCATATTAATGCCACATAAAGAAAATACTATGAAACAAATGCCTTAATGATTGAAAAATTAGCATTTTGTTTCATGCAGTCTGTGAATGTTGCATACCTGCAAATGTGGTAACCTGGACAGGTCCTGGGGTTCAGATGGCCAAGGAAAATATATAGCATGTGTGATTAACTTTGTAAGCACCTGTGAATGTGCAACACTTCCTGGGATGCAGATAAACGTGTACCATGTGTAATAAACTCTGTAACACAGCTGAGAAATATGTGTGCCCCTGGCCATGTTTGGATATGCCATATTCTATTATTCCAGTTATCAGGGTTCTGTGTTACCAAAAGACATTAATTGTCTTGGGAAAGTATTTAAACCAGCCAAGAAGTCAAGCAACTTGCCTTGCCAGTGTAATGCCCCAGAAATCCATGAGGAAATAGTTCAGGACCTGCTGAGCCACTTGGACACTCACAAGTCCATGGGACCAGATGGGATCCATCCTAGGGTGCTGAGAGAGCTGGCAGATGTGCTGGCCAAGCCGCTCTCCATCATTTTCCTCCAGTCCTGGCTGACCGGTGAGGTCCCAAATGACTGGAAACTGGCCAATGTGGTCCCCATCCACAAGAAGGATCGGATGGAGGAACCTGGGAACTCCAGGCCAGTCAGCCTGACCTCAGTGCCAGGGAAAGTGATGGAGCAGATTATCCTGGCGGCAATAACTGCGCACCTGAAACACGGCCAAGGGCTCAGGTCCAGCCAACATGGATTTAGGAAGCGCAGGTCCTGCCTGAACAACCTGATCTCCTTCTATGATCAGGTGACCCACCTGTTGGATGTGGGGAGGCCTGTGGATGTGGTCTACCTGGACTTCAGCAAGGCCTTTGACACCGTTCCCCACAGCAAACTGCTGGCTAAGCTGTCAGCTCGTGGCTTGGGCAGCAACACTCTGTGCTGGGTTAGGAACTGGCTAGAGGGCTGAGCCCAGAGAGTGGTAGTGAATGGCATCACATCCAGCTGTCAGCCAGTCACTATTGGTGTTCCCCAGGGATCAGTGCTGGGCCCCATCCTCTTCAATGTCTTCATTGACGATCTGGATGAGGGGATTGAGACAGTCATCAGCAAATTTGCAGATGACACCAAGTTGGGAGCAGATGTCAGTCAGAGGGCAGAAGGGCTCTGCAGAGGGACCTTGACCGACTGGACAGATGGGCAGAGTCCAATATGATGGCATTCAACAAGTCCAAGTGCCGGGTGCTGCACTTTGGCGACAGCAACCCCATGCAGAGATACAGGCTGGGGTTGGAGTGGCTGGAGAGCTCCCAAACAGAGAGGGACCTGGGGGTGCTGATCGACAGCTGCCTAAACATTAGCCAGCAGTGTGCCCAGGTGGTCAAGAATGCCAACGGCATCCTGGCCTGCATTAGGAATAGTGTGGCCAGCAGGAGCAGGGAGGTCATTGTGCCCCTGTACTCTGCTTTGGTTAGGCCACACCTTGAGTCCTGTGTCGAGTTCTGGGCCCCTCAGTTTAAGAAGGACATTGAGACACTTGAACGTGTCCAGAGAAGAGCAACAAGGGTGGGGAGAGGCCTTGAGCACAAGCCCTATGAGGAGAGGCTGAGGGAGCTGGGGTTGTTTAGCCTGGAGAAGAGGAGGCTCAGGCGAGACCTCATTGCTCCCTACAACTACCTGAAGGGTGGTTGTAGCCAGAAGGGAGTTGTTCTCTTCTCTCTAGCAACCAGCACCAGAACAAGAGGACACAGTCTCAAGCTGCGCCAGGGGAAGTTTAGGCTCGAGGTGAGGAGAAAGTTCTTCACCAAGAGAATGGCTTGTCATTGTGTGACCGGTTTAGGCTGTGCCTTTAAGAAAAGGACACTTTCTGAACACTCTGGCTGAATGTTTTGGAATTATAACCGAAAACAAAGATATGCTAAACCAATTTCATTGGTAGAATCCAGCTGTAAGTTCTAGCTTAGTCTATTCAGTCTGGGGGGCAGGCAGTCTGCTTCTTCCCCCTGTACTGTGAGCTGGCCCGTTTCTCTTTCTCTGAAGCACCAGCTTGCATGGCAGGAATGACCTTGGATTAACAGAGCTAACCAGATAAGAGAAAACTAACTCTTGCATTCACTTTTTGAGCTTAACAAAATTTTACCCGTTTAATTTCCTTCCTTTCTCTTTCTCTCTAACCCTTTTGGGAAAAAGGGGAGGTAGGGAGGGAGAAGGGAGGGACAGGCCGAACCCCCCTGGCCACAGGGGGGTTGGGGAAAGGTTTCCTGTATTACATACATTGCTGTATATTTCTGTATATATTGTAAATATTGTATGTTTTTGTACATATTCATTGCATTCCATTTTCTGCTTGTAAATATAGTTTTCATCTGCTTCTCTGGCTGAGTTAGCTGTGGATTCTTTTGTGTGTGGGGGGGGGAAACCTTCCTACTCCACCACACATTGGAATGGGCTGCCCGGGGAGGTGGTGGAGTCACCATCCCTGGATGTGTTTAAGAGGGGATTGGACGTGCCACTTGGTGCCATGGTCTAGTCATGAGGTCTGTGATTATAGGTTGGACTCGATGATCTTCGAGGTCTCTTCCAACCTTAGTGATACTCTGATACTCTGATACTCTGATACTTGTCCTCAGCCAGACAGCAACAAGTGCCAAATGCTGCCTCCATAGCAGCTGAAGAACCTGTTCTAGCAGACCAACAACATGACTCAGGCCTTGCACCTGGACCAAGGTTGAAAGGGGAAAAGCTCCAAGGGAATTGAATCCCAGAAGAGGCTGCAGCTCAGCAATGGAGCACACAAGAGAGAGGCCCCTAGCCCTCTCCAAGCCAAGGGCAAGCTCCAAATTGTGAACTGTGCACAACAAGAGAGGCCCCTTAGCCCACTCTGAGCCAAGGACTGTGCGGTTAAAAACAAAACAGGGTGGAGGGCTTGTGGGTGCTTTGCCCTCCCTGCAGGGTGTTTTTCCCCCGGAAACTGAATCTGTTCCACTCCCCGCTCCCTGCCCAGCTAGGGTATAAAAAGCAGGATATTGCAGCCATTAGTCCTCCTTTTGGCTCCTGCCTCTTCTTCTTTGTCCCCCTCCCATCCATCCTTGTTCCTTGCCCTTGTGAACCTTACCTTTTACATATTTTTTTTTTGTTTGTTTGTTTAAAGAAAACTCTTTACTTCTCTACTTACAAGCTGACTCCAAATTCTTGTTTGGTGGATTTGCTCCTTCCCTTTATTTTTTCCCCTCTCTGTTGGGAGGGAGGAGGGGGAAGCGGGAGAGAGATTCTCAGCCTTGCCCTCATCTGGGCTCTTAACTCCCAGTTAAGGCTTAAACCACCACAGACTGCATGAATTATAGCCACAGCATCTGGGAAGATACTAGACAGAGGAGCAAGTCATGAGTACCCAGCTAATCTGCCACTGAATCCCATTTGTGGGAAAACCACAGATTTCCAATTTGAATTGCTGTATTGGAAATGTTAGATCCCTGCTTAAATCATTAAACTGTCTTTCTATGTGCAGTGTAAAATCCACAACTGAATAATCGAACCTGTGAATGTATTTCATAAATAAGTTACAGTGGTGTTTGAAGATACCACTGTCAGGAAATTGTAATTATAAAATAAATTAAAATATACATTTTTATTACAGTAACAAATATATATCAGAGAATAAGTGGCATCTCTCTTCTTCCAGGAATGTGATAATATGAGCTCAGATACAGAAATTTACCTCTTCATAATGAAATAATGTAACTAGCATTTTTCATCTAGATACATATATCCCTTTAAGGAGCTATCAATAGACACTGAAATGCTGCAGGAAATAGTGTAACTGGTCATGTAAATAATTCCTTGTTCAACTTTACAGTTGTTTTGGGTGCACTGCCTTTTAGCTGAGAGAAAATATATATGGATTTGTGGTCATTTAAGAGACGATGGCACTTTCCAAGGAGATATTTGTGAAAGTCGGTGTCATGCATAAATTGCAGCTTGGGTATTGAGGTCTACTTAAACTTCCCCACGTGGTTTGCCTGATGCTGTTGCAGAGTTCCTTTTCTCTCCGGAACAGCCACGTAGTGCAGCTCTTTGTGTCCTAATAATTATCACATTTTGTCTTGTGCTACATGTGGCTCAGTGGAAAAATTAGAGATTAATAATATCCCTCCATGTCTTTTAGTTTCAGAATCACAGAATAGAATCATAGAAACATTCTGGTTGGAAAAGACCTTTAAGATCAATGAATGTAGCTGTTACATAATTCCACCAAGTCTGGTGCCAAACCATGTACCTTAGCACCACATCTACATGTCTTTTAAACACCTACAGGGATGGTGATTCAACCACCTCCTTGGGAAGCCTATTCCAGTGTTTAATAAAGTTTTCAGTGAAGAAGCTTCTTCTAACATCTAACCCAAGCCTTCCCTGGTGCAACTTAAGCATTTGTTCTTGTCCTATTACCTGTTAATAGGGAGAAGAGACCAACATCTACCTCACTACAAATTTCTTTGAGGTAGATGTAGACAGCAAGAAGGTCTCTCTTCAACCTCCTTTTCTCCAGAATAAATGCCCATGTTTCAGCTGGGCAGAACCACCAACCAAGACAGCCAGATTAACCAGCTAATAGGTATTCAAAACCATGCTGACATTATGCCCACTGTATATGGACTGGCCAGGGCAAAGGACAATGGGTCTTGGAGTTTGGACTGTGACATGAGATGCTTCCTGTTTCCAGGAGTCACTCTTTCTTCTGCTTCCAGATTTTGCATCCCCCCTGCCTCTCTAAGTTCACCTTGCTTTTTTGTATTATTTCATTAAAGTCTCCTTACTTCAACCCACAGAGCTTTTTTTTTTTTTTTATTTTGCTTCCAGTCCTCATTCTTGTCCCAACTGGAGGCAAGTGTGAGGGAGTTTTGTATGAGAGACTGCATTGGAACTCAATTGCTGACTGAGTCAGAACCATAACATAAAAAAGCCCCGTTCCCTCAGCCACTCCTCGTAAGACTTGTCCAGACCCTTTGTCAGCTTTGTTGTACTTCTCTGGACAGGCTCCTTCTTAGAATCACAGAATTGTGTAGGTTCAAAATGATTTCTAAGATGATCGAGTCAAGCCATCAACCTAACACTGCCATGGCTATTAAACCATGTCCCAGAATGCCATGTCTATACATTTTTTCTTAATGCTTTGAGCAATGGTGATTTTACCACCTTCCTGTACAACTATTTAAATGCCTGATCACCCTCTCAGTAAAAAATCTAAACCTCTCCTGGCACAATTTGAGGCCATTTCCTCTTGTGCTATCACTTGTTACTAGAGGGAAGAGACCAAGACCTACTTCACTGCAACCTCCTCTTAAGAAGTTGTAGAGAGCACTAGATCTCCCCCAGCCTTCTCTTATTCAGGCTAAACAACTCCAGCCTCCACAGTCGCTCCTTATAAGCCTTGTTCTCTAAAGCCTTCACGATCTTTTTTGCCCTTCTCTGGACACATGCCAGCACCTTGATGTCCTTCTTGTAGTGAAGGGCCCAAAACTGAGTACAATATTTGAGGTGCAGCCTCACCAATGTCCAGTACAAGAAGAAAATCACTTCCCTCTTCCTGTTGGCCACACTATTCCTGATACAGACCAAGATGATGTTGACCTTCTTGGGCAACTGGGTACACTGCTGGTTCATGATGATGTTGACCTTCTCGGGCAACTGGATACACTGCTGGTTCATGTGGCTGTCAGCCACCACCCCCAGGTCCTTTTATGCTGGGCAGCTTTCCATACACTTTTCCCCAAGCCTGTAGCATTGCATGGAGTTGTTACTGAAGTGCAGGACCTGGCACTCAACCTAATTAAGCCTCATACAACTGGCCTCAGGCCAATGACCCACCCTCCCTAGATCTCTCTGCAGAGGCTTCCTACCCTTCAGGAGATTAATATTCCCACCCCATTTAGTGGCTTCTGCAAATTCATTGAAGATGCACACAATTCCCTAATTCAGATCATTGATAAAGGTGTGGAAGAGAATTGGACCCAAATACAGAGCCTGGCCAAAATGCACTTTTGACCAGCCTCCATCTGGATTTAACTCCTTTCACCACCACTCTTTGGGCCTGGCCATCAAGCCAGATTTTTACCCATTCAAGCCATGAGCAGATGGTTTCTCCAGCAGAATGCTGTGGGACATGGTGTCAAATGCTTTATTACAGTTCAAGGAAATAACATTCACAGGCTTTCCCTCATCCAATAAATGGGTCACCTTGTCATAGAAGGAGATCAGGTTTGTCAAGAAGCACCTGTCTTTCATGAATCCATGCGGACAAGGTCTGATGACATGATCCTGCTGCATGTGCTGCATAGTGGTACTGAAGATGACCTGCTCCACAATATTCATGGCACCAAGGTCACACTGACAGGTCTGTACTTCCCTGTATCCTCCTTCTAGCCCTTATCTGGGCATCATGTTTGCCACTTTGCAGTCAGCTGGGATTTCCTTGGTTAGCCAGGACTGCTGGTAAATGATGGGAAGTGTCTTGGTGAGTACTTCCACCAGCTCTCTTAATGCCCTCGGCTGTATGCCATCTGGCCACATAGACTTGTGCATGTCTAAGTGGTGCAGCAGGTCACTAGCAAACTTGGTTTGGATTTTGAGCACCTTATTCTGCTTCCCATCCCTGTCTTCCAGCTCAGAGGGCTGGGCACCCAGGGAACAACTGATGTTACTACTAAAGACAGGCAAACAAGGTACTGAGTACCTTATCCTTTTCCTCATCATTATGTTCCTCACTGTATAACAAAGGACAGAGATTCTCCCCAGTTCTCCTGATGTTGTTACTGTGTTTGTAGAAGCATTTCCTGTTCTCTTTAACAACTGAAGCCGGATTATTTCCAGACGGGCTTTGGCCCTTCTCATTTTCTCCCTGAATAGATTCACAGCAGCTTTGTAGTCCCCCTGAATGGCCTTCTTCCTAAGCAGCAACCAAATCCCTCTGTTTAATCAGACTGGCAACCCAGGAACCTCCAGGACTGCTCCCTCTCGGCTGTGTTATATTTCCAGCAGACATCAGGGAAGTTGAATTCCTCCAAATGAACAAGGACTAGCAACTATGAGACTTCTCCCACATGCCTAAAGAATATTTTATTTTATTTTATTTCTTTTGGGTTTGTTCAGTATTTTTGCTTTGTTGTGGTAATGTATTTGTTTGTTGTTTGGGGTGTTTGTTTGGGTGGTTTTGTGTTGTTGTTGTGGTGTTGTGGGTTGTTGTTGTTGGGTTGGGTTTGTTTTTTTTTTTTCTTTCTTTTTTTTTTTTTTTTTTTTTCCCCGTAAGTGGTGTGCACCTTTAAAAGCCACTGGGTTAACAGGCTGCAAAAATTCAACTTCATCTTTCTTATCATCATCACTGGCAACACGAAGATGTTGGTACATAGAAAGGAAGGTTAAAAATTCTGAATAAAAGACACCCAAGAGTTTTTGCTGATAATTAGTGATCACTGTTGCTATGATTTAAATGGAAGGTCAAGTTGATACAGGCAGTACCAGCCACTGCTCAAGTTGTGATGCATCTCGTGGCAGAATAGATAACAACATCAGTTGTTCATTTCAACTGAAAGAAACAGTCTAGCAAAAAGAAATAGAAAGAAAACAAAAAAAATTATAATTATATACATATTAAATATATATGTATAGGCAGAGGATGTTGCATAACCAGTGCATGACCACTGCAGGACAAAATATGGCTACAATTTTTTTTAAAGTGGTTAAGCTACATTTGAATTAACTCTGATCAAAATAACAGTTGAGCTACATCAATGCAAATTTCAGCTCATTAGCCTGTGGTTTGCACCTCACACTAAAATCCATAGAGCCACTGCAACACTAATTTTTCCCTCAAGCAAGTCTATTCAAAGCAGAAACGTGCATTTCTACAAATGCCACTGCCATACCTGGAGTATTGTGAGAAATGGGTTTGAATATTTGGCTTTCGCAAGGGGAATTACTGGGGACCTGGGCCTCGATTGTTGGGCCGATTGGTTGGTTATGGTTTGTATTGTGAGAGAAAGGTGAGGCGCCAACATGTCTAAAGACTGGCCAGGTCAAAAATGCAGGTGTTGTCTCAGGCCTGATGGAGAGGGGTGGGAGCGTGCTGGGGAATATATGAATATGTACGTTTTAATCTATGAAAATGTATGTTTGCCATCTATATAAGTTCAACTCGTGTTGTTACGGTGCGCCTCTAGCACATTCGCTCTGCGCCCAGCGCTGTGTTGCCTTTATTTTATAATAAACTGGTTATATAAATTTCAGCAGTGAGCTCGTTTCTCACAATTTGGTGACCCCGACGTGATTACCCTGTCTACGGCTTTCGGGACCCTTCAGAAGGCGGGGTGCCCCCGCCGATTTCGGCGGCCCGGAAGGAGGCCCCTGGAAGCCTCTTGGAACACGGGTAAACGATCCAGCCAACATTATAAGATAAAGGCAAGGGAAGGAGCTCCCGGTTGCTGCAGCTGCCTGTAATTCTTGTGCACAAAGTCCCGGGCAAGAAAAGGGCTGTAAGTATTGTCCGGTTGGGCGGGAATTGAGGTCAGTGCGAGAGTGTGCGTGAGACGTGGGCTGGTCAGTCCGGATCCATGAAGCGAGTGCGGAGTCCTTCTAACTGCGTTTCCAGTATCCCGCGAGGGATTTGGCCAGTGAAGGGACGAAGCGATTGGTGATGGAAAGCGTGGACCTCGGGAAATGGGGCAAGGGTCAGGTGTAGACCAGCCCCGGGAAACATGGGAGCAACAAGGGTACCCAGGGATATACCCCCGGACAGTCCTCTGGGGTTACAGTTAGCGTATTGGAGGCACAATACGCTGGATAAGGATAAGGCAAAAAGGATAATGGAGGAAGAGCATAGGGAGAAAAGTAGATTGTGGGAGAGATCTTAAGGTTTTTTTTATAATGGAGGAAGGGCCTAGAGATAAAAGTAGATTGCGGGAGAGATCTTAAGGGGTTTTTTTTGAAGCTTAAGGAAAGAGAGTGAAACCACTTTATAAAAGTGGGACCCCAAGAAGAAATGTTAAAATGTTCAGTAGGTCCAGGAGCTGAACGTAGGGTCAGCTGCGGGACGCCCTGGCCACCAGCTGGCAGCAGGGCTGGCCCGGGACAAGGCAGAGCTGAGCCACAGCCTGGCACGGCTGGAGGAGGAACCGGGAGTGCGGCCGCAGCCGTGGCCGCACCCGGCAGTTGCTACGGGAGTTGGATCGGCTCCGGGCGGGCCTGGAGTGGGGCCGTGGCTGCGACGCTGCAGAGGGCAGGCAGGGGCTGCACGTAGAGCAGCCGGGGCTGCGAGGCCATTATCAGTGTTTGCACCAGCACCTGCGGTAGTGCGGCGGGCGAGGCGCTGGGACAGACGCGAGCGAAGCAGGAGCTGTTGCGGGGAGAGCTACAGTGGCTGAGCCGTGCTCACCAGGGACTGGCAAAGGAACAGGCCCAGGAGGTGGCCAGGCTCAGGTCGGAGAAGGAGGGTAACTCGTGTTACCAAGGTTCCTAGAGGGAGTGTGGAGAGCGAGTTTTAGGGGCAAAGAGGGAAAAGGTTTAAAGTCCCGGTAGCTAAGGATGTTAAATTGGAACTGAGGCTAGAATTGGAGTAGGGTAGAGATAGTTCAATTGGACATAAGGGTAGTTTTGGGAAAACATTAAGGATGAGGCAGAGATTAACCCAGAAGACTGGACTAGTGAAGAAAATAGAGGGGGTTAGGTGTAGATAACCTGTTGGTCTTGGGAGAAAGGGCAATTGGGGTTGGAAGGAGGGGGGATCGTGTCTCTTCAAGCCCCAAGGCAAGGATTGTTGGGATATTGTGCATTGTGGATAGTCGTCTTTTTTTTTTTTTTTTTTTTTTTTAAGAATTGGTGGGGGTGATGTATGGAGTAATAATTCGTGTCAATCAGGTGATGCATAGGATCCAGGCCGTTCGGCGAGTTTTGCCTGGGTAGGGGTCCTGGCTACGGGGTCCCGGAATTTCTCTGTGCGTGGGGGTTCCAGGATTCTGGGTGGTAGCCAGGTGGTCTTCACAGCCCTGGAGAATTCGGGCTGTGAAGGGGCAGCGTTGTTTCTGCGGTCTGGGGGCTGCGGAGACTGGTCATCCGTAGGGATCGGGCGACCCGCGCTGCGTCCCGGTGTCCGGTGTCCCGGTGGTGAGGGACCTGGTCGGGAGTTTTTGGTATCCCGCGGTCCGCTTTCTAGAGGGGCCTGGGCCGTGGGGGCCCGCGTCGCGGTGGCATTCGCGGGTTTGACGTCCCGGTTTCGGGTGCTCCGGCGGTGGGGACCCGGTTCGGGAGTTTTTTGTATCCTGCGGTCGGTGTCTTGTGGGGCTTGAACTGCGGGGGCCCGTGGCGCGGTTACGCTCGCGGGTTTGACGTCCCGGTTTCTAGGGGGGACCTCGGTTTGAGGGACCTGGTTCGGGAAGGTTTTTTCCGTGGTTTGAGGCCTCCGCAGGAGGGCAGGGACCTGGGCTGCTGCGTGTGAGGGTTTTTTTTGAGGTTTGACTTTGCAAGGGATCGGCACAGTGAAGGGGGGTGTCGGTCATTCGCAGGGAGCGGCACTGGCGCTGCGAAAGAACGTAGCATTTGTATTGTGGTAGCCAGGAGATCCTGGTGATTTGGTGTCTAGTGGCTCGGAGCCGGCGCTTCCAACTGCCGCCGCTCGGTTTTGATCCCCGGTCAGTGATTAGTGATCAGGAGAATGGGACAAAAGAAAAGCAAGTCATCAGAACTCCCTCCCATTCCCATCCCAGAGAGCGCGTTAGGGATCATATTACAGTATTGGGATGATGACGAGTTGAGAAAAGCAAAATCAAAAAAAAAAAAAAAAAAGGGTTTATTGGATTTGCCAATATTTGAACCATCATGTGAATTGTAAAAGGTGTTTTAGTAAGGAAGAAGCTGAATATGCTGCTGTCTGGATCAGGGCTTCACGCCCTACCCCTGTTCCCACATTTACATTAACAACTGAGGATAAGGACAAAGACAAGGAAAAGGAGAAATGTGAACTTCTGGATAACTCACCACCACCTTACCAGAACCTGAACGGTGGTCCTCTGCAACCGACAGCCCCCCCCCCCGCTCAATCACCACCTCAAGGAAGCAGTGTTAGGAATGACCAAGAGGAAGGTAATACAGGTTTTCATCCACTTAGGGAAGTGCCTATGAGGGGGGCATCGGGGAGGAGTAGGATTTGTCACTGTCCCTCTTAATGCATCAGATGTCTGCAGTTTCAAGATGATCCCCTAGGTGCAGCTGAAAGGCTGGACCAACTTTTGGGTCCCAATATAGATACCTGGAAAGAGATGCAGTCTATTTTGAGTATCCTATTCATTGCAGAGGAAAGAAACATGATCAGACAGGCTGGCATGAGAATATGGGAGAGGCAGAATAAGGGGGGGCACCAGGAAACCAGAAATGGCCTAATCAAGATCCCCAGTGGGACCATCAGCAGCCCCTAGGGAGACAGAATATGGGTGACCTGAGGACTATAATAATACAAGGAATTAAAGAAGCTGTGCCCAGAAATTTTGATAAAGCCTCTAGCGAGCATTGGAGGAAGCCTCCTATGGAGTGGATGGTAAGATTAAAGAGAAGCTTACAGGTATATTCTGGAATAGATCCCAATTCTGCAGTTGGGGTGATACTTCTCAGGACGCAGTTTGTGGCAAAATCATGGGCAGATATTAGAAAGAAATTGGAAAAGATCAAGGATTGGCAAGACAGAGGTTTAGAGGAATTACTACGTGAAGCTCAGAAGGTGTTTGTAAGGAGGGATGAAGAGAAGCAGAAGGCAAAAGCTAGAATGTTGGTAACTGCTGTGAGGGAAAGTCAGAAATAAGGCAGTTGCTCGGATTTCTGGGGTACTGTCGATTATGGATAGAGGGGTAAGAAAAGGCACATGAGGAATTAGCCTTCAATAATAATAATATAAAATGGAGTCCAGATGAGTGATTGGATAAAATCAAAAGAATGTTGATTGATGCCCTGTTTTAAATTTGCCTGACATGGACAAGCCATTTGATTTTTTTGTAAGTACATCTAACCAAACAGCATATGGGGTGTTGACCCAGGACTGGACTGGAAGTAAAAATCCTGTTGGGTATTGTTCCAAGTTATTAGATCCTGCAACTAGGTGATTGGCTCATAAGCTCTAGTAGCAGCGGCCTTATTAGTAGAGGAGGCCAGAAAGCAACTTCTTCTTTTGTTCTTGTCTCAGATCCCACCTTGGGGATTCCCGATCTATGAAATTAAAGCTGGGGGTAAAGTGTTAAAAACTTGGAAAGGAGAGTCACTAATTTCCCTCTGGGAAGGATCTTTTCTTGGTTTTGCTAACAGATACAGCTGTCCATGCTGCAGAACAAGGGTGGACACATGTTTCGTGAGTAAAAGGAGCACTTCAGGAGTGTGCCTGTGAGCCTGACTGACTGCACAGAAAAAGCAAAACTTGCTTCAGCGTGAATTATGTAACACCTGGAACACCTCAGTCTGAAGGCTCTGGAGCTCGTGTGACATCGAATTTCATTGCAAGAAAGCATCAAGGAAAGCCCCCATTGCATTCTGTGTATAAAACATCCTGGGACTTAATGTCATTGGGGATGGGTAAAGTGTAAATGTTGTAAATGGTATTTGTTATAATCGAGGAGCATTTTATCCTGACTGAACTGGAAGACCATGTCCCCAGGTGTGGATAAATTCTCCTCCAACACTACTAATGGTAAACAGGTTGAATTGGTAATTAGGCCTACTAAAACTTAGAAAAGTGATGGTACATTTTTCTGCTGCACTGTGATTTTCTGCTATGCATTTTTGCTAGATTATGATGAATGTAAGCATAGGTGTGACAAAAGCTTGACAACTATTAGGTTTAGATTTCTTATGTGCTGAGAGTGTGTGTGGTTATAAATGTATGCAATTGTGGTTATGGAATTAGGTTTCCTGTGGGTTCAAAAACTTTAACTTCTTGATTATCAAATGCAAATTGGCTTGTTGGAACATTGATCTATACCAATTTCTGTAACTGTTGTTTGGTATTAATAAGTTGCAACTAGCTGGTTATAATTTGAAGTGATTAGGACAGAGGAAAACACCAAAAACTGTGTTCAGCTAGTGGGACCACAGAGACTGCAATACAGACGGCTGAAAGGACCGGTGAATCCACCCACTGACTGGACTGTGGTACCCCAAATGCAGGATATAAAGATGGTCAGGAGATTAGTTCCAGTATCAGAATAGGAATGGTAATGGTCCTTGCCTGAAAACATCACAAACTGGAAACAGGTTGGAGTTCGAAATTGGTACAGCCCCCTGGACAAGGGAAGGAGACATGGTCCGAGCAGAGCATTGGTGGGGATTGAAGGAGGCAAGACCGGGTAGACCTCTGTAATTGCCACGAAGATCTAGAACCATGGCTGTGGGCAGCAACCCCATAGGCCGTGTGAGTGGAGTTGCAAGTCAAACCGGACTCCTAATTCCCAGGATTAACCACTCAGAAGGAGAGACTTGTCACCCAGACATTGGTATATATGCCATACCCACTCCCTGTGTATGGTACCTAGTAAAGTAAAAGAGGGAAATATTTTCAGGCAAGGAACATCAGTTGTTATCCCATTCCTTTTACCAGGAAGTTGAAATTGGAATCCTTTTGCTTGTTGTAGAATTGTTGCCAAGTTAGGTTATTCTGGCTCAAGCCAAATGTAGTAAAAAGAAGGGGAGGGATTGTGAGAAATGGGTTTGAATATTTGGCTTTCGCAAGGGGAATTACTGGGGACCTGGGCCTCGATTGTTGGGCCGATTGGTTGGTTATGGTTTGTATTGTGAGAGAAAGGTGAGGCGCCAACATGTCTAAAGACTGGCCAGGTCAAAAATGCAGGTGTTGTCTCAGGCCTGATGGAGAGGGGTGGGAGCGTGCTGGGGAATATATGAATATGTACGTTTTAATCTATGAATATGTATGTTTGCCATCTATATAAGTTCAACTCGTGTTGTTACGGTGCGCCTCTAGCACATTCGCTCTGCGCCCAGCGCTGTGTTGCCTTTATTTTATAATAAACTGGTTATATAAATTTCAGCAGTGAGCTCGTTCCTCACAGTGTGAAATTCTTTGCCTCTGTTCAAGTGATATAACCACCTGGAAAACTAATCTTGCTGGCTTGCTGAGGATTTCCCATTTGTTAAAGCATGTTTTCAAAGCATCGTCCACTATACCTGACCTTCAGTTATGAATGATCTCACAGAGTCTCCAGTAGTCAGCCATGACAGAACAGTGTTGGATGGCTTTCGTATATGCCAAACCCAGTCTGGCTCTTGCCAGTGCCAATATCACAGCAGCATAAACACAGATTCAAGGTGCATTGTCCCCATCTTTCCTTGCACTTGGGGCAGACAAAGGCTTACCCAGCAGTTGTATACCTGCAGGTTAACCTGAAGAGGTCTATTAAACCATTAGAAATTGGATTTAAAACCAAAAGGAAAATATTCTGTAGTCAGAATGTTGTAGCTGAGAATAAAAATCTGAAAGTCTAGGAATAGCCAAGATGTGAGAGCAACCTTAAAAGTATCCTTTTTATTTTGTTTATTTTTTCTTATTACTGAAGGAAGAATAATTTCTCAAGATACAAAATACACTTACTTATAACACAGTATGTAATCAGTTCAGTCTCTTTCTTACCCATAGCAACAACAAAACTACACAGAACACTGAAAAGGAATGCATTAAAAAAAACATGACATGAGCCCTTCAGAGGTTTTCAATTATTAGTTTTTTCACATTGCAGAAAGGTACAAGCTGTCATTGTATAGTGGCTTCTTAAAATGCAGAGTATGAAATAGAAGTATTTCCTCCACACATAGCCTTTAAGCACAACCATTGTAAAATTTAAACTCTCCCTCTTTTTAGTCTCCTTTGTTCTTTAATAGCTCCTGACTACGACTTAACCCAACAATCAGAAAAAAAGAAGTTTCCATAGATGGAAGATAAAACAACGAAAGGCATCAGAGTCTACAGAGTTGGATATGGATCTTTGAGATGCTCCATTTCTTTTCCAGGCTATGCTATTAGCTCCCCATGTAGCCACAAGCAGCTCATTCCATTTGGCTACAGCTGGTTCCCTGTTATATAAATAGCAACAACACCACTTGCCCATGCTTTAAAATCTTCTGAGCAAATAAACTTGGATTTACCTGTTAAAAACAGGCTGATTCTGAAATACAAGATTGAAATCCACAAGAGTACCTCTGCTGGAAGATAATTCACAATAATAAATATTACTGCTAATATGAATTTAAATGCAGATAATTATGCACAATTTTTTTAGATCAACATTTCCCCTTAAATGACTCACACTATATAAGTTTATTTAAAGTTAACAGTAAAGCCAAATGAACTCATCATGTAAACTTGCTCCTGTTGTTGAAAGTTACACATCTTTGCAATGATAGTGTCATGATAGAGTCTAGAATATGCCTCTTAATATAGTATGTTTGTGAACTTCAACCTGCACACTGTTATTGAGGTCTTTGAACTAGTGGGAACAATATAAAAGCTGAAAAAAAAGCCTATAGCCTTTAAAAGAATTACAGATCAGACTATCACACACTGAGTTTGGAAATTCCTGCTATATCTTCCAAGACAAATGGCTAAAGATGTCTTTAACCACAGTGACTAAAATGGTCTACTTTTCACTGGCATAAGAAGTAGTACCTCCAGCACCACAAAGTGAAACACCCCTGTCATGGGTTTAGCCAGTTTAATCTGATGGTGTGTGTTCAATACCACGCTGACATCATGTCAGCATTAAAATGAAAGTGCTGACTGGAGCAAAGCATCATGGGGCTTGTGATTTGTATTGTAACATGAGAGGCCTCCTGCTGGAAGCAGCAGAGAGGCTGCTGCTTCCAGTTTCCTGTTTTGGGGTGTTGCTCTTTTCCACTGGTCTAGCTGTGGGCTTGGAGGGGTTGTTATGTGACAACACTAGACAAAAGCTGTCATAGCAGCAAGCAGTAAAAAAAGAACAGTTCAATATAGTTTGTAAAATATTAGCAAACCTGCTTCAGCATAATTCAGTAGAAATTGGTGTAAGCCCAGAAGTACTATACTGATTTGCCTTCTGCCATATGTTACATTGCTTTATTACTCATCATGTTATCAACAGTTTTCTTGCGATATGATCAAAGAACCATACACATTCACTCAAGTAAGGTATACATAAATCTGTGCTTCTATTTTTGTCTGTTCTTTAAACAAGAAACCTTAAGTGTTCTCATGGCTAAGATGTGTGTGAATTAAAAGTGAACTATTTACAACAAGAAAGCTAAAAGCTTTAAGACATTTCAGATAGACCTATCAATGGTGACAATCTGATTGCACTCCAGTGAGATAATAGATTCATAGAATTGTCAGGGTTGGAAGGGACCTCAAGGATCATCTAGTTCCAGCCCCCCTGTCATGGGCAGGGACACCTCATACTAGATAATCTCAGTTATCACTTAAACACTTAAGACTTAGCACTCTAGTGATTGGTATAGGAAAAAATACTCATACAGATAATTGGATTAAGCGGAAGCAACTAATTCTCACATAGTAAAATGTGCCTGTAGAGTAATTCTTGCACTTTTTCTTGGCTTTCATTAGTGGCTAGTGGTACATATTACTATCTATGCTTGTGATGCTGTGTGGCTGAACTACACAACAGCACAAGATGAATGATCTATAATTTTTTTTTAAGGACTTGATTGAATGGTGCAAATTCTCCTAGTGTCCACAAGTGCCAAAAGTAGAGTTTGATGCAATAAACCTACAGCTATAAAACATATTGTAACAACTTTTTTCACAATCCTATTGAATTTCAGAATTTGTACTAAGATGGAAAACTTTTAGGGGTGCTTACTGCTAATGATAACTTGTCTACTTATCTTAAAAATAATAAGGATTTTCCCCCTTTGCTTAAATGCACAATTTAGGTTATTTTCAGATGCCCTGTGAGCTTTCTCATTCTGGCTTGGCAAGGCAGCTGTTTGTTTGCCTGCAGTAGAGATGTGTTTTGGCCACAGTCAGGTTCACAATAGCCACTATGACAAAAAAAAAAACAAAACTAGTGCGAAGTGCCCAAAATGTCCAAAATATTATTTCTCATAGTAGTCTACAGCTATAGCTAACTTAGAATTTTTTAAGTTGAGGTGGATAAAGCATGTCAGCTTGTACAGATCTGCCATTACAGGGGTATTGCTTTGTGCATTTGGGCCAAAACTATTAGAAGACAGAGAGTGTGCATACTATGGCAAGAGTGACCTGAGGCACTTACTGCTTTATAGCTGTGAAAGTGCTTAGGTAATTGCAAGTGTAGAGTTAGAGACTAACAGGGCAGCAAGATACAAGGTGTGGCTGTCTAAAATTGAGATCCACAAACATATCCTCCAGGGCACCAAATCTTTAAAGTTGAATCTGGGATCAACATTATTTCGGCCCTAGCACAGAATTCTTAAAAATTGAGTGTTTCATGGCAAACAGGACTTGGAACTGAGAATATGATGAAAATACCAAGTACTGCAAGACTGGTGCTAAAATTGCACCAATAGTCTCATCCTGAAATCCTCCCTTCACCAAGGACCTGATTTTATTCTATATTTTTATAGACAATATAAAATCATGTAAATATTGACCATATCTACTCATTTCACCCTGTCGTGCAAAGCCCTGGAAACTTCTCAATTATATTATTTATAAAATTGCACCACAGTTTAAATACAGATTTCTTAACTGCTAAAGACCAAGCACACCTATATGTTTCTAGAAATTTCTGTCCTGACACTGAAACTGGCATTCTCTTTAAATTAAAATAAAGAAAAGAAAAAAGAAAAAAAAACCCTCAGAATTTAGAAAAAAATATATGCAGCAATTGCACAGCAAAGACAGACAAGAGGTGGGATGTGATATATAGCTTCTAATAAGAAAAAGGAAGTTACCCAAAGCATCTTGGATATGTTCCAGTTCTAATAATTGCATTTTGTCTCTCTAAATTCCCTCTATAATTTGCCTAACTCCAATTTGGTAACATGTAACGTGGAACTTCATTGGTGAAAAGAATTGTGGCTCTCCAAAGTCATACTTCTGTTCAGCTGAAAAAAGCTGAAATTCTAGTATTACTGTGCACAGCAATAGTATCTTTGAATGACAGAGAATACATGGTATACTTTGAATAAAAGAAGATACATTATTCAGATAACCATAAAAGGAAAGGTCTAACATATGCATAAAATATGCATCACTGATGTTCAAACCCATGCATATCTACCAAAGCAAAACCAGTACAATTTTACCTGAATGCTACTCTGTCATTTCAGTACATTTTTTCTGATGCTGAATCTTTACTGAGTGCATTATGATCTTCTCCAAGGACCAGAAAATGTGTTTTAAAGCAAAAATAAAATGCTCTGATAAATCAAAACATTCAAATGAGATTACTGCTGGAAAAAAAAATCTATTCTGCTTTTAAATTATGTTTTATTGTTTAGGATAATAATAAAACTTTTTATCCCAAGAGATTGAAACAATTTTTTATTCATTGGTGCCTCCTGCAAATTTCTTAAAAACTGAATTTTCATATCAAATGCAAATAGTGTATTCCTTAAGCTAATCAGAAAGTAGCAGAAATTGCCTGAGGCACACTGGGTGATCATTTTTTTTTAATGTGGTAATTAAAAGAAACAGCACCTTTCTAGCACAAATATTTCTATGTCACAGATGTTCAGTTGTCTACACCTTTACCTGTTGACTAGGAAACAAAACAAACAAATCACTTGTTTTTCAGATCTGGACCCATGATAGTAAATTTCAGACCACTGTTTGGAATGGTGCTATGTAAAACACTCAGAGGGGTTTTTTTGTTGTTGTAGGGTTTTTTTGTTTGTTTGTTTGTTTTTACCTAAAACACTTCTTGCTACTTATTATCTTACATTGTTTTAAGTTACATCTCTTGAATTTTACTGAGATTCATTTTCATGGAGATAAACTCCCAAATACCTACCTTAAAGTAAAAGCCTTAATCTTAATCTAAACACAAATTACAAGCCTGATACTGTAAGACAATATGCACTGTTCAACAGTGCCTGATACATGCAATAGGGTCCTTGTAATGAACTGAGACTGCTCCATAAATGGAAGATGCAGCTGTATTTCTACTTGCACTACTTAATGTACTGTACTGTAAATGGTAACACTGACATCAAAAGTGGTATTGCACAGAAGCCAGATCTTCAAACATTTAAACTGCAGCAACCTTATTGCAGTTGCCTGAGGCATGGTAGTTTACAACACTATAGATTTTAGCTTTGTATTGAGAGAAATAAAATTGCTAAATATGAGCTGCAGGAGTATAAGCCAAGTCACAGCAGCATTTGGAAAGTTTAGATAACTAAACAGAAACTATTCAGTGTTTACTTCTACTTAGTAGAAGTACCTGTGAATATTGACAGATTTCTTGACCCAAACTTACTTTAATAGAAATCTAAGTCCACCATCACATTCATCTGGACAATAAATTCTTAAATCAGGAGGTCTGCTCCCAGAAAGTTTAGAAAAGATATCAAAATCATAAACCTAACAATCTGGTGAAAGTCTCGCAAGGCATTTAGGCGTAATTTTAATCTAGTGACTAGCTCCACTGAATTAATAGCACAATTCATGATCTTGAAGTTAAGCAAATGCATAAAGCATTTTACTGATTCAGTTACAACTATTAGATCAGAGTTTCTTGGAGCTGCTTTTCAGACACTGCCAGATTTGTAGTTAGCAGAACAAATGTTGATGTCAAGGAAACTCCTGCAATTCTGTGAAAGCGAAGGGGCACACAAATTTTATGTCTCTTCAGGGGTTCCTGGATTTACATAATACTAACCTTGGAGCCTCTTCCTGAAATACAATAAATAATTCACAGATTCCACAACACTGTACAAATATTAATTAGAGCAAGTCTTATCACACCTCCTTACCAAAACTGAAAATACATTGTTCAAAGCCAGGCTCTGAGTGGCAGAGCTGGTAACACACTTCTAATACCCATTTGTTTGCTCCGTACTTTGATTTAGTATCTGATCTAGATAATGGTGTGTAATTTGGGATTTATCATTAGCAGCCCCTATAAAACTAGTACAACAGATCTGTGGGCATTGCCCTCTAATTCAAAGTAACAATCTTCCTACAATTGTGTTCATTGTTATTTAACTGTGGGGAAAAGAATCATATCAATTCAATTGAATGAATCTAGTATTTCCCTTTCCCTTGCTATCTCATATGAAGAAATTACAGAGCATTATTCACATTATGTTTGGTAAAGGCAACAGGGAAAGTTTGGTTTAGAAAATAGGTACAGCACATTAAAAAAAAAAAAAGCCATGAAATAAGCTGTTTTCTGCTAGGTTTCTGTATTACATGTTTCAAAGCTTCCTCCAGTTAAGGTTAATTTATTGCCTGTAGTAGTGCATATGCCTTAGCAATGTAAAGAGTGTTTCCCACAGCTTGGTTAATAAGATGCAGCACAGAAAAAGAGCCAATGGATCTGTTTGTTACAGTCTATTTTGTGAAGATATGACTGCAATACTCCAGTGCTGAAGTCAGTGAAATGACACCAGAATAAACAATCCAAGGAAAATGCAGGTTGATACAGCTCAAAAGATTCTTTGTTTCAGAACAGTAGAAATATCCAGCAACAATCTGTACAAAAGTATAAGATAGAAAAGAAGATAATTACATAACAAAACAAACCCCAAACTAACAGGGAATCATTATCAACCAGCACAGAGAGACTTTGTTTTTAAGTGAACATAATGGATTTTAAACATTTTTTTTTCAGGAGAGGCAATAAACTATTATGGAGGAGTTGGTCTCTTCTTCCAAGTAACTAGTGATAGGATGAGAGGAAATGGATTTAAATTGTGCCAGGAGAGGTTTAGACTGGACTTTAGGAGAAACTTCTTTACTGAGAGATTGGTGAAGCTATGGAAGAGACTGCCCAGGGAGGTGGTGGAGTTGACATCCTTGGAGGTGTACAAGGAATATGTAGACGTGGTGCTTCAGGATACGATTTAGTGGTAGTTGGGTTACAGTTTGACTCAGTGATCTTAAGTTCTTTCCCATCCTTAGGGGTCCTATGATATGTTTGATATCGGTGAGTTCAGAAATACCACATTATCAATTACTTTTTTCTTGTGTGTGGCACTAGTCTAGTAATTTTTGTTTGAACAGGCCATATGCTAGCATGTTTTTAATTGCAGGAAGTAACTGATGATTGTAAGGTGTTACTGTTCCTTTGGTATCTTCAGCTTTACTCCATCAATCTTTTCCCAGATAGGGATTCTGTTATGGCATGCACCCTTTCAATACTTCAAAGCAAAGTTAAGTACTCCTGTTTTGTTTTCAGCCACCTCACATCAAGTTCAATCCAATATTATTTGCAGGTTCTTCAGAAAACTATTGATTTGATTGCCTCTCAAGTTTATTTCACAATTAGTTAGATCCCATGGGTTATACCCCTTGTCTCTTTTATACCATTCATTGTTCATTGAAAGCAGTGCCATTAAACCTGATGGAGTGACTAGAGCTACAAGCAATTAGGGAGTTATCACCAGTCACTATTTCCTTAAGTAAACTTCGCAGAGGTTTGTGACATGGCCTCATCAAAAGGATTACTTATCTAGAACTAAGCATCACTGTTTACCTTTGAGATAGGTTTGGCTTGAAAGACTGGCTGTTCCCTGGGTACCTGGAGTAAGGATCACTACATGTATCTGTTACACAGACAGAAAAGTCCTTCAAACAACAATCATTTCCTCTTCACTTTCTTTAACTGTTGGCCTGTGAAGGTCCAATAACCATCATCTGACTGAATTTGCACTCCATTTTCATGAAGAGCAGACTCTAACCTCTACTATAAAATATAATCAGAACATGGGACAGAATATCACCACTTCCAGAATCCACTCTGGGAGGCTGGCAGCAGCTCTCCATACCATGGAAGAGATTCTGGACTCCCTAATGGGCTCCTCTGCAGTACTGGAGGCAGGAAAGAAGAATGTGTGGAGGATAAGAAAAGCAAGGCTGCAACAGGATGGTGTAATTGATGTTAGGTGAGCATGTTCAGACACAGTTGAATATGGGTAACAGAAACATCACAGAGTGCTTTGACATAATATGATGATTTGGCAGCATTTTTCAGACCATCCCAAAATAGGCACAATAGTCTAATGTTGACCATTTTCTGAAGAAAGGATTGCTGACTCCATAGATATGTATATGGCCATATAGAGGATTGCATGTTAATCTACTAAGCTCAGTTTAATAGAAGCAGAATGGATTCCATTGCTCTCAAAATTAATTTACTTTTGAAATACACTTAAAGTTCAAAATGCTTTTGACCCCTCTAAGACAGCAGGAAGCTCACACTGAAACTAATAAATTTAGTGAAACACATCATCTTGACTATTTGCATTCTGAATAATAACCAGAGAGGAATTACTCTTTCCATTCTGTAGGAAAGAGAAGTGCATATAAAGAGCAACCCTGATTGTTCATCAGATAAAAACACAATGGTGTCAAATTAGATTTTTCTTTTTGTAAGAATATACATACAGTAGCAATTTGTTAAAATCATTCTCTGCCAACCACATTAATCTACACTAGTTCCATAACTACTAAAAAACAGTATGTACATCTTATGATATTTCACAATACTCAGTATCTAAGCTTCCAATTTCCATTGCTTTCTGAGTGTGCAGCACAATGACAAGTCAACTTCAATACATAATTGAAATTTTGATTAAAAGATAAATGGTGTCTTTACTCTTTCAAAGCAGGAACATGGAAAATTGCAGACTATTATGTGAAAAGGAGATGTTCAAACTCTGGCACTCTGAAAATAATGTAAATACTTTTTTTTTTAATGTTCTTGCCGTAGTGTTTTTGTGCTGCTCAGTTTATTCACTTTGCTAAGATACAGAAACATTAATAGGGTCAATATAAAGAACATTAAACTAAAGACATATTACACCGGCCCACTCCCCATCATTTTTCAACAGTCCTGGCTCACTGGAGAGGTACCTGATGACTGGAAGCTGGCCAACATGATGCCCATCCACAAGAAGGGCCAGAAGGATGAGCCAGGGAACTACAGGCCTGTCAGCCTGACTTCAGTGTCAGATGATGGAACAGGTCATCTTGAGCGCAGTCACACAGCATTTACAGGATGGCCAAAGGACCAGGCCCAGCCGACATAGATTTAGGAAGGGCAGGTCCTGCCTGATCAACCTGATCTCCTTCTATGATCAGGTGACCCGCCTGATGGATGTAGGGAAGGCTGTGGATGTAGTCTATCTGGACTTCAGCAAGGCCTTTGACACCGTCCCCAACAGCAAACTCCTGGCCAAGCTGTCAGCCTGTGGCTTGGAGAGCAGCACTCCATGCTGGGTTAGGAAGTGGCTGGAGGGCTGAGCCCAGAGAGTGGTGGTGAATGGTGCCACATCCAGCTGGCAGCCAGGCACTGGTGGTGTCCCCCAGGGATCAGTGCTGGGCCCAATGCTCTTCAACATCTTTACTGAAGATCTGGATGAGGGGATTGAGTCCACCATTAGCAGGTTTGCAGATGACATCAAGCTGTGGGCAGGTGTTGATCTGTTGGAGCGCTCTACAGAGGGACCTTGACAGGCTGGACAGCTGGGCAGAGTCCAAGGGCATGAGATTGAACACATCTATGTGCTGGGTTCTACACATTGGCCAAAACAACCCCATGCAGTGCTACAGGCTGGGGTCAGAGTGGCTGGACAGAGGCCTGGCAGAGAGGGACCTAGGGGTACTGTTTGATAGTAGGTTGAACATGAGCCAGCAGTGTGCCCAGGTGGCCAAGAAGGCCAATGGCATCCTGGCTTGCATCAAAAATAGTGTGGCCAGCTGGAATGGGGAAGTCATTCTGCCCCTGTACTCAGCACTGGTCCAGTGCTGGGCCCCTCAGTTTAGGAAAAATGTTGTCTTGATGGAATGTGTCCAGAGAAGGGCAACAAAGCTGGTGAGGGGTTTGGAACACAAGCTCTATGAGGAGAGGCTGAGGGTGCTGGGTTTGCTTAGCCTGGAGATGAGGAGGCTCAGAGGAGACCTTATTGCTCTCTACAGCTACCTGAAGGGTGGCTATAGCCATGTGGGGGTTGGTCTCTTCTCCCAGGCAACCAGCACCAGAACAAGAGGACACAGTCTCAGGCTGCACCAGGGGAAGTTTTGGCTGGATGTTAGGAAGTTCTTCACAGAAAGAGTGATTGGCCATTGGAATGGGCTGCCCAGGGAGGTGGTGGAGTCACCATCACTGGAGGTGTTTAAGAAGAAACTGGATGGGGTGCTTGGTGCCATATTTTAGTTGATTAGATAGTGTTGGGTGATAGGTTGGACTCAATGATCTCAAAGGTCTTTTCCAATCTGTTAATTGTATTCTATTCTATTCTATTCTATTCTATTCTATTCTATTCTATTCTATTCTATGCTATGCTATGCTATGCTATGCTATGCTATGCTATGCTATGCTACTCCACTCTATACTCATTCAAAATAGTTTTTCTTCCTTTTGACTTCTAAACCTTAAGTATGTCTCTCTTACACTTAGTGTACTTTGAATTCACACAATTAAATCGGTGTATATAATTTTCTTGCATTACAAAATAAAAGTTGTTCAACAATGTCAATTTCCATAAAGTAATACTTTTTTACCAAAATTATGTGACAAAAATCTCCTTTTCACCTTTTGAAAAGTGGAATTTTTAAAAATCTTGGAATAGTCTTTATTGCACATAAGAAATCTTGAGTCAAGGACTTAAACAATTTGACTTACTCAGTAATTACTATGTATCAGATGCTAAATAGTGACTTTCATTGATGACACTGCAAATGATGGGAAAGCATTCTTTTACCTTCAGGGGCAGTGGGCATGGTAAATCCGTTCTCCTTTTTATATTGCTAGCAGACTCCTAACATTTTATAAGCAGTAAGGAACGGTTAGAAAAGTTGAAAGATGGGGTAAAATGGTAAGTCATGTTTTTGCATGCAGTCATCACTCTGGAGAGGGAAATCCTTGTTCTTCTTGTATTGTGGGTGAACAAAACAGGCTCTGCTGTGCAAGTGGGTGACTTCCTCCCCATTATAATTCCGGCTTTCAGCACTTACACTAGCTCATACATCCTCCTCCTATGAAACCATTTGATTAATTTTTTGGAAGCTAAAACAGTTTTGGATCCAATGCTGGAAACGGTGAACTTCAAGTTACTGAGATTATCATGGTTCCTATGCATGCAATGCACCAAAAATCTTGCACATTTATAACAGGGGTATAACTTGTTATATAGCTGCCACATGAATACAGTTGTGTGAAAATGCTTTGTTTAGGTGTACCTTTGTCACTTCAAATTGTATCATACTCATTCCATATTTACTAGACGCTAGCAGGATGTCACCAGAAAATGTGGAATAAACAGCTTTATGGCTACATCCATTTAGCAAATCTTGCAAGTAGGCCTCATGACTGCCGCTTCCACTCAAAGTGAGGAGGGATTAAGTAGCACTCACATCTCAAGCATGCTAAAAAGATGGAACCAGAACTTAATGATGCCATGGGACTTTGTGAGACTTCTTCAAAGGAGTTAAGGTTTCTCCCCAAACAATTTGTTGTGAATTAAAAAAAAACCAAAACCAAAACCAAAAACCCTTACTAGGAATTTCCATAGATTTTAATGAGAAAGGGAGCATTGTTGAAAAAAAAATTATTTTCAGTTATCTGCCCAAGCTGTTCTACACGGTGCATATTTGCAAACTGCATCCTTCCACTTTAGGCCCAAATATATGATAGGTACTAAAGTGTTATCCTTCCTGAAGGAAATATGCTTCTGTGGACTTCAAGAGAGGTTTTCCTGCCACATCCCACGTAAGATTTTGTAAGTAGAAATGTGTCATTGTAAGAATTTTGCATTATCATGAAATAAGAGAAATAAAGATTGTGAATACAAATCACCAACATCTATAAAATAATGAAATAAACCATGACTTTATCAATGTTAAAGATGAATGTAAATGCCTTATTGAAAAATAGTTTTGTGAGGGAGATATATAAAAGACTGACATATAAATCATTGTATTATACATAGTGCCATAAATTCTCTTACTGTGCTTACTAGCTACAACAGATCTCTAAGGTCACTAATGAACAATTTCGAAAGTTGTAGGCAGGGAGTGTTTTTAAAACGTACTGAGACAGGGTCACCTGACAGCACTTGTGAAATACAAGAACATAAACCGTGTGTCACGCTGTTACATTCCTCTACCACTAAAACCTGGCTCAACACCATAATTAAATTTTTAAGCAGAGAGAACTTGGTGCCAATTCAAGAGAAAACCTCACTGAGTTTATCTTTTTGAAAGATAAGAACACTTGTTACACAGTGCACTTAAATACGTATACTGATGTAAGATTTACTCTGAGGCGTTTTGAAAGGATAGAGTTATCATTTTAACACTTTATTTTTGTAAGTGTATGAGTACATAGCTGACAAAGCATGGTGACCTAGTAACTTGTTCCCAAAATAAATCATAGTAAGTTGAAGGCACAAGTCTTTAGTGATAGTCTTCAGACAGGAAATCTGTTGTGCTACCTACAAAATGGCCTCAGGATTGGACCCTGTGTTGAAGGTCCTCTGACACTGATAAATCTCTGGATTAAGATTACAATTCAACTATATAAAAAAAATCAGAGTCAGTTAGAAAATATTAACTGAGTTTCTTTCCCACCTATGCTGTAAAATACATATATAAAAGCATACATTGTTCTGTTAATTTCAGACCTTAGGCTTTGAATATAAAAATCCCAGACCAGTTCTGAATTAATAGGCCTGAGATATAACCACTCACTTTTCATAAGAGACGAGAAAGAATGGATGCAATGCTTTGCAACCCCGGCTCCTCTGATTTTTCGGAAGGGTTTTTTCATACCAGTCAAAACTCAGTACAGTTACTGCACATATAAAACTGCCTACATATTTCTTGCAGTTGATTCCCTTATGAGATATCTCTAGTATGATCTGTAAAACATTTAAAAGCTACCTTTTCCACATGTTAGATAACAGCATAACCTAGTATAAAAGATTTTCCGTAACAGAAGGAAAAACCAAGGAACTTTAAATACAAAAGAGCCTATATTTAAAGACCCACCAAGGCGGTCTTAGAAGTGACAAAAGACACGAAAACAGAATGCCATACCCATTTTGATCTTAACTCACATAATTTAAAAATGGCAAGTTACAGCACCCCTTCTCCTGAACTCCTGGGCTTCATGGTTCTTGCCAGAATGCTGCAAAATGACACAGTGATCAGTTATGTAAAGAGTTAAATATATACCATACATCCATCTAGCTAAAGAATAGCACACCAAACTCTGCCCTAATCTACTATCACAGTCACTGAAAATTAATGGGCAAGCAAGAGTGAACAGTATTGAACTTCAGTGAACATCATTGGTAAATTGCCCTCCAAAGGATGACAAGGGACTGTTTTGATGAAAAAGCTGTATACATTTGCTTTCTAAGATATTGAGTATCTTTCCATCAGGAGCTCTCTCCCTCATGCCAAACTCACACAAGGCAAGAAACAATGAATCCTGAAGTTATTTCTAGAACTCAATTTCTTCAGACATAATGTTTACTTTATAAGTGGACTTATCCTTCTCCAGGTTGCAGATTTAACAGGAAAATCTGCTGAGCTCACCCATCATGTTTCCAGACATGCTTGTGGCTCTGCAGAGTGAGTAGTTCTGATCTGCTCTTGCAAAGCTTTCAGGCATTTGGGTGACAGGCATTTAAGCATTTGCACATTTGGCAGTCATACTTCTGAATGTCAAGACTTGATCCTGGCACACGGTAAATGTCCTCTCTTTCAGAGTATTTGGAAGTGCTCCACTCCTTAGTTAAGGATGCTCATGACCAGTCTACTAAAAGCTGGAACACATGAGAAGTAGCGTTTTCAAATTAGGCAAGGCGTTTTATCTCCCAATCTTTAAACAATATTTAGCTCTCTAAATCCCACTAGAACACTGATTATGAACTTGGTAAATACAAAAATTCCAGCTGAAATGATGTATGTAAAGTAGGCTGAAGGCTGAGTATTGCAATACTTGACATGCAGACATTTCTGGTGGCATAAAATCAGAAGGTAAGACAGACATGTTTTGGTCCATTTTTTGGTGGATCACTTGCCATTTTAGGCCTCCCCAAAAAAATACTTCAAAAGGATTCAGAATCACTTGCCACAAGCTGCTCCAGATGCTAGTAGTTATAGCACTGATCACGGATTTTCTAAATACTCTATTTCAGAAAGAGAAGGAATTTCCATACTGTCTCCTGCAGCCCTAGACAGTGGTGGAAGATGGATGCCATAGTCACTTTCAGCACTACCACTGCTAGTCTCTTTCAAAATCCTGAGCTCCTGAATAGTGGACCTGTTCTTGGAGGTCACATAAGCAATGCAAAACCACAGTGACAAAACCTTGTGTGGCATGTCCCATGAAGGTCTCAAGGTGTTCAAGATATGCAGGCTTTAGCCAAAGATGTGTGGGGAGCAAAGAGAATTTAAGACCAAAAATCTAAGCATAGATAATTTAACTACCATAATTCCAGCACTAATTGCCAAGTGCAACTTTTGAGACTATAGATTTGGAATGCAGACATCAAAAATGATGTGACTGAACTGCAGCATCCATTTTGCATGCAGGTTTATACTGCACCTAATCAGGAGTACAAACTGCTTGAAGGCACATCTAGGCATCACAGGCACAGAAAGAAAAAACTCAGTCTAAGCCTATCCCTCGTGTGCGTCACTTGCATGGCATTATCTGCAGAGGGACTCGGCAAAAAATTGCTTTGGGGTCTTTTCAGGACATAGTACCACTAGGTGCAGAATTAGGTGTTTGGTGAAGGGAAATCAGGCGTTCACATTACAGCCTGACAGTGGCAGAAGTGAAACAGACATGAGATGTGAAGGCCTAAGAAGACACTTTCTGAAGCCTGGCCCCCAGCCTGCAGACCACGCATACGGTTGCAGCCACAGCCAAGCTGCCTACGAGATACAGCGGTAGTTACCTGTCCCTTTCCTTCCACAGGTGAATTCCAGGTTCATGTATTGCACCTTCAGCAACCGGGCCCTATCCACCCTCCTTCCACCTGACGCTGGCAGAAAAGTGCACCGTCGAAAGCCAACGTACCTTTACAATGTATCATTTAAAGGTCAGGTCTGGGAGTCTTACTCTTGAAAGTAGCTAATACCTTCTCTGTAGCCGCTTCCCAAAGACTGAATCTCTCAAGTAAAGCCAGCAGGGAAGAAAGCCTTAAATCACATCGTATTCTGCAACTATAACACGGCACGGGTCCACCCGCCCAGACGACGCTACAAGACGCAGCGGCAGTGGGCACGGGGGAAGAATGCTGCCGGTGACTTCAAATGGCTAGAAGCCGCCGCGCTGGCAGTCGCCTCAGCTCCTCCGCCTCGCCATCGGTGCCTCCAGGCTGTACGTGCCGCTGTGAGGGAAGGCCTGACACGGCGCAGCCTGGGCGGATGAAGCGAGGGCAGGAGAGCGCACGACCGCTCTGACAGCGGTTCTCGGGGATCACGATTAGGCAGACAGCCTAGGGGTACCACCCCCGCCTGGCCCGAACGGCAGCGCCGCTCTACCCGACGAGCCGTTACGATGGCATAGGAAAGGCAAGTCCGGGGCCTCTGCCAGAGAGGGTAGAGGCACGCTGCGCCTGCCTCTTTAAGCAGTCGTTTCCCCCTAATTAGCTCGGCTCCCGGGCGGTGCAAGCGGCTGGCGGTGGCCGCGGGAGGGGCGGGAGGCGGGGGCAGGCACCCCCGGCACCACCGCCCCGCGCGGAGGAGGTGGCGGGAGCAGCAGCGGCGCGGCAGCGACAGACGACACCAGCCCCACGTTACTTTGATTGACGGCAGAACAAATGTTTCCCCTGTTCGAACGCCGGCGCCGCGGAACACCAGCGATCTCGAGGCTCCACCTCGGGAGGCGGGCAAACAGCAGCAAGGAGGTAGGCAGAACGGCCTGATTGGTTGCGGGCCCGCGTGGCATCAGGCCCCCACGTGGGGGCTGAGCCTGGGTACGCCCTCCCCCTTTCCCCATTTCTCCCTCCCCGGTCCGTGTGCCCATTTGTCAGCGGCGAAATGATGGGCATTAATACAGAACGGCGATTAATGTGCGGCCGCCGCCGATTGGTAGCCGGTGACGCCCTTCATAGGCGGAGCGGCTGAGAGGGCTTGCGGGCGGGGGCGAGGCCGCTAGTGCCGCGATGCCCGACGGGAGGAGAAGTCCCCGGTAGGGCGGTGTGCCGCCAGGGCGGCGAGAGAGGGCGCCGACAAAAGGCGCCGGCAGGACTGCGGCTCCCAGGGTGCCCCGCGGGCGGCGGCCTTCCGGCTGTCGTGAATATGTATCAGAATGTTAATGACGAACCGCTGCTAAATTTGGTCAAAGGAGTCACCTCGCCAGAGCGTGCTGTGGGAGCGGTGCGGACTGGTGGCACGTCGGGCCAGGCAGGGCAGGGCCGGGCCGGGCCGGGCCGGGCCGGGTTGATCCGAGCACAGCGCTCTGCTAGGCGCAGCAGCTGCCGCCACTGCTGCTACCCAGAGTTGCGAAAGGCGAGGAGGGAAAAAAAGAGAAAAACCCCTCAAACTAACAAACCAACCATAAATAAAGCAGCCCGGACCATACTTATTCATCTTTCTCGCCTTTTTTTTTTCCTTTCTTTTTTTTTTTTTTTTTTTTTTAATAGATTAAAATAACTAAGCAACCAAACCAAACAAACAAACAAGGAAAAAAGAGCGGCCGAGCAGCGCTAGTGGGGAAGATGCGGTCCGGTCGGTAGGAGCGAGGACCAACCCGCCACACAAAAGGGCATCGCACCGTACCTCCGCGGCAGCAGCACCGCGCGGGCCAGCCGTCTTCCCCACCGGGGCGCCCCGCAGCGTTCCTCTCGGCGCTGGGAGAGCCGCTGGTAGCAGTAAAAGTTTGCAGAAGGGGAGAAAACTGCCGGCGGGGGTCTCTAGCGGAGCCCGCATCGGCGTCGACAGAGCGGATTTCTCCGCCCTCCTTCTCGCCCGCCGCCGCACGGGCCTCACTGCCCGCCGGAGCCTGTGGAGCGCGGCGCTCGGGAGAGCCGGTCGGCGCCGCCCGCTGACCGCCCCCGGGGATGTGGCAGCGGCACCCGCGCGCCGCGGACGCCGCCGTCGCCGCCGCGCCTCGTTGCTGTCGGCGGTGCCCCGCCAGCCTCGGGGCGGCGGGGCCGGGGAGTACGTCCCCGTTGCCGCCGCCGCGCTTGCAGCCCTGATCTCCGCCACTCCAGCCACCTGTGTCCCGCGAAGCGGCGTGGATGATCCGCGACCTGAGCAAGATGTACCCGCAGACCCGGCACCCGGTGAGTGGCGGTAGCGGCCCCGCGGTCATCGTTCCGGCACGCGCACCGCGGAGTTGTAGCCATTTTCTTATTGTTGTCCGCCGCCGCCCCGGGCCCGGCTTGGCTAGGCTTCTCCGAGTTGCTCCCGCCCGGTGCGCGGCGATCCCGGCGCTTGTCCCACAGCTACGGCTGGTGCGGAGAGTCCGCGCGGGAGACGCCTCCCCGTGCAGCGGCCCCGCACCGCTGGCTGCCCCGTCGGGACAGGATCTCGGGGCGCTTTGGGCATCGCGCTGCTGCCTCCGGCCAGACAGGGGACTGGAGGGCGGGGGGCCTGCGTGCCCACTGGGCACGGGTCCGAGGGCTGCGGCGGGAGGCAGCGGCGGGTGGAGGGTGGTGGCTGGGCGGGGGGAGCCGCGGGCGGGCGAGCGAGAGGGGGCTATTAAAAGACCCGCTGTTGCTTGCTTGCAGGCACCTCACCAGCCAGCGCAGCCCTTTAAATTCACGATTTCCGAGTCCTGCGATCGGATTAAGGAGGAGTTTCAGTTTTTGCAGGCTCAGTACCACAGGTAACGCTGCCTACTCTCCCCGAGCCCCGCGCAGGCTCGCCCCCGCCACTTCCCACCGCTGCTGCCTGGGGCGGGTGGCGGGGCAGGGGCGCGGGGACCCACTGAAGTCCGGGAGCAGGGCGGACACACCCCATTCGGGAGCTCCACCACGGCCCCTCGGCATCCCGCAACCGCCCCGAGTCTCGAGAAGCGGGGATTACATGGTCCGTGAGCCGAACGAAGCGAACGGATGTTCTCGTTGTCCCCACGCTTCGGTTTGAGGTTGGGTTGTGTGTTTGTTGTTTTTGGTGGGTTTTATTTTGTTGATTTTTTTTACTCCTGGCCGGCGGGGAAGGGGGTGGTGATGGAAAAAATACGTGGATGGCTGCGGTCGTCCTCTGCGTTTCTTCAGAATGCTGCTCAGGACACGCATCCCGTCTTGGCTCGGCCCCCTCGCGCCTTTCATTGACATGTCAAGTGCTGATAACCTGGAATTGAGGCGGCGAGCTAGTTCATTATCCTTAGGTGGAAGAGCGCAGCGTCCTCAAAGTGACAAGTGACTTCTGACAGGATTGCTTAGTGGGCTTCTGAAAACACAGAAAGATCATTGGAGGTGTTCATGTTTACCACAGTATTCCTTGAATTATCTACAATATTTCCATAGCAGTTCTGTTCTTGATAACAAAAAATAATAATAGCAAAAAAAAATCATAAGCTTTTGGCTCCTTGAAGTGGTAACACACATTTGATTCCTCTGTGGGCTGAGTGAAAGCAGAGATGCTTCTAAAGCTCTTTTAAATAAAAATTATGAAACTCGAATTACAGATTTTTAAGTGGCTTCTCAAGTTGAAGTGTTATAGATGTGAATCGTGTGTTTGTTCTGTGAATCAGTGTTGTTTTCTCTTATTAGAGAAAAAGACTCTTTTGTGCACTGTATGCAGTTTGCTTATGAGCTAAGGGTGTTGCACAGTATCTTGAAAGAGGAAAAGTACAAACCCCACCCTGAACTCCCAAGCAAAAGCTGGAATGCATGTTTCTATTTGTGTACTGGAGAAATGCTTGAAAAGGGGAATAACCTGTGCTCAGAATGTCAGTTTTGCATTATGAAGTACCCATGCTTTTTTCCTTTTTATGTTTTGAACAGTTTAAAGCTAGAATGTGAAAAACTGGCCAGTGAGAAGACTGAGATGCAGCGACATTATGTCATGGTAAGCAAGCTGCATAACAAATTCAAAATGTCTATTAGTTTGTATACTGGTACTGAAATACATTTGAATTGCTGGAGGCGAATGGAAAGATTACAGTCATGTTGCTGTTATTGAGGTTTCATCAAAGTTTCCATTATAAATCCTTAGTTGCAGCAGTTAATTTCCATGTGAAACCTACTTTTTAACCTTTAAGCAATTTGAGATACTTCTTCCAAATGCTAGGAGATTGCTTGTCAGTCCTTGGAAGCCTTGTACAGCTTTTGCAGTGTACCTGGGGATGATGTTTTATTTTTTGCTGACTTTGCCCAATCTGAAATGGTTTGAGATATTTTTTTATGTGTAAGGAAGTAAGGCAGGATTGTATGTGTATACATAAAACCCCAAAGCCTACTTCCTAGAACTGTTGCACCTGGGCAGCTGGTTCATCGTTTCACTAAATTCAGAATGGCAGGGATCTGAGCTGAGATTTCCACAGTGGTTGTGATCTGCCTGGTTAAATAATGTACATAGGAAGACATCTCTAAATGCATAATTGCATGATACTGGATCACAGGAACTCCGGAGGTGCTCTTGCTGTCTCTTCTCTTACACATCTATGAAGAATTAGCAGTTTTCCATATGTACATGACAACAGTCCTGATTCTCAAAAAGACGCACAACCATGCAAAATTCTTAACTAAGAGTGCAAGCAAACCTGAAGATTCTCAGCTGTCTTTCTCATGGCTGATATGCCTAAGTCTTGGAAATTGATGCTAACGTTCCATACCGAACTAAGCTTCCCACAATACTCCAGCACAACAGTTCTTATTTAGATTGGTGTATCTTCTTTGGCTCAAAATTTCCTTTTTCATTTTTCATTCCTTGCAATTTAGTTGCAGCTTTTTGTGTTTTTAATTTTAAATATTGAATAACCAGTCTGTTAGACATTACTGATTTATATGTATGTCTGGCTTCAAGCATGTTGGGTGGTTTTTTTTGTCATCTTTTATGTGTGCTAAGGAATAAAATTTGGAGCATTTTCCCTGGCTTTTTTTCTGCTTCCAATCTTTAACTCTGGTTGTGATTACTTTTTATGAATTGCATGGGGAGGGGTATTTTTTTCTTTATTTTCTTGTTTATGGCTAGTATTTGTAAACTAGGCATGAAGCAATGTAGATAAAGCAAAAAGCAGAAAAAAGGTTGCTGAGAAATGTTCTTTGGAATTCCAGGAGCTTTTCAAGCCCAAGAAATGTTTTTAGGTCTGTGTGTCTGTGTACAGATGATGTGTGAGTCAGTGAATTTTGGAACACTTTAGGTCTAATAGAGTCATCTTCTCTCTTAGTATTACGAGATGTCTTACGGGCTGAATATAGAGATGCATAAACAGGTAGGTAGCTAATTTATTTTGTGTAAGAATGTTCTGTGAAATTTCTCCCATCAGTCTTAAAACAGATGTGTATTCCATTTGACTTGCTTTAATTGGATGCTTGAGCGCATTGGAAATCTTTTCGTACTTAATGGGGCTGCAAAACTTACGTTTTGTATAGGGTATATGGCCAGTACTTAAGTTACGGTTTTGCCTACCAGTTGTGCATTCGTCAGCTGACTTTTCACATGCAATCTTCACACATATAAGCGATCCTATACTGTACAGAGAGAGTGTATGTGAGTAGGTGTGGGTGTAATATGTGTACCCGTCACATTTGCCTTATGTCAGACCTTTGGGGTTTATTTTTTGGGATGATATCTACATCACAAATGCATATTAGGTGTTGAGGGATTTCTATTTATATGTGGAAAAAGGTTATTCTCTTCAGTTAGCCTGGACCGATTTAAAGTGGAGCTATGAAGGCAATTGATGCACAGCCATGCTCTTGTTTTCCTCAGGTTGGTTACTTGGACTTTTGTCCAAAACCAGTGTCTTAGCATGTGAAACATGAAAGAGTAAATGAACTTTCTGTGAGGATGTTAGTATGCTTGGTTTTGTGCCTTGAAGTTTAGCACTTAGGCCAAGATTAGCAGATTAGTCAGATGGAGCATGGTAGTGTAAATCAGGGTTTCTTATTTGGTAATGTGTGTTTTTAACCTTCTCTGGAGGAGAATGAATTAAACATCTGACCTCTTTTCCAGTGAGGGAACTTATTTTATGATGGAGTTTAATACTGACAGCTCATTTTAGCAAACGGTTGAGCAATTTGGGGAGTGTAAACTGCAGCAATAAAGAAACGTCTGGATGGGAGAAGAAAGACCATCTGAAAATTGGTTTGTATGCATTTCTCTTCAAAGTTAGGGATTTGGAGTTGTGGAAATAGGATTTCTTTATCTTGTTGAGAGCAGACATACAAGTCAAATGCTTTTTGTAATGTTATTTATTATTTATTATATTTTTGTGTTCCATTACCATCCCAATACAACTGTACTGATTAGGTCCATTTGCATTAGATGGCATACGAATACGAAGGCAGTGGTATTTCCTACTTCAAAGCATTTTGCATCAACATCTTCAAACTTACAGGACCTTGTACATATGTAGGTATGTTGTATTCAGATGTACTTCTCACAGGTACCATGAAGACTCAATAAGTGTGTTAAATAAATGAGAGGAAAAGGCTGTGATTGCAATTGATTGGGTTGTCTGTATGTGCACCTGATGCAGGTTGGGGGTGCTGGTGGAAAAACTGGTTATTGAGTCCAGGAGACTTTGAATCTGTTCTCAAATGAATAACCAAGTGGTTTCAGGTCCCATTAAAAAAAAAGCCACCAACAAAACAAAATGGAAAAAGATCCCAACAGCACACATCCCCCTTTCAAAAATACCTCACAAAAGACATGCTAAAACCTGCCCCAAATGAGTCAAATACTAGATGTGTAAATAACTTGAAAAGACCTTACAGGCCACCTATGCAGCAAATCTTGCAGGCATTTGAAAGCAAGCATTGCAGTCAAATTTACTTACATGTCTAGGTACTTTAGTTTTACACCTGTTTGTTGTATGTAAACTTAAAACTGTCTGCACAAAATTTTGTTGGACAAAGTCAGCTTGCAAGATGTATAATTAAATTATTTTTGAATTGTGAAAAAGAATACATAGGGATAGGCCTTTTAATTTCTAAATGCTTTACTTCACTAATTGTATACCTTGTAGTGATGAAGTCATCAGTGATATTGTGGAAAAAATAAATACTTTGTTACAATTTATTGTGGGGAGTGCAAATGACTGGTTTTTAATTAAACAGCTTTTTTAACATTACTGTTCAGTGTGTTCAAATGAGTGGTCTATGTAGCATACTCATGCAAAAGGCAAATATTTGTCAGATGTTGATTCAAATTAGCTGTGGCTAAGTTCACTATAATTCTTAAATCTGCTATGGGTTTCACATCTCTTCTCTTTTATTGCCATAGTTTTTTTTTTTTTTTTTTTTTTTCTTTTCTTCCTTCAGCCACTGCAGAGTATTTCCCATCTTGATTATTTCTGTGATGCATGCAAAGCTTTCTTTAGTCTTCTGCCTTAAATTCCCTTTTCTTGCTCTCCCATCTTTGAATTTCGCTGGAATTGAGTTATTCTCCCCCCTCCCCTCCCCTTCCCCCTCCCCTCCCCTTCCCCCTCCCCCTTCCCCCTCCCCCTCCCCCTTCCCCCCCCTTCCCCCCCCCTTCCCCCTCCCCCTTCCCCCTCCCCCTTTCCCCCTCCCCCTTCCCCCTCCCCCCCCCCTCCCCCTTCCCCCCCCTTCCCCCTCCCCCCTTCCCCCCTCCCCTCTTTCCCCTTCCCTTCCCCTATCCCCCTCTCTCTTACCCTCCCTCTCCCCCCCCCAACTGCTTTCTAAATACAATCATATAAAAAATCCTGAGGGCAGTTTATCACATTATGAAATACAGACAGCCCTGCAAACCGCCTACTTATTATATTTTCTTTCTTTTTTTCACTTTAGCACAGAGGCATATCTGTCTTTATTTGTTTTTCTGGGCAGACAGCCTTGGTTCCTCTCGGGTTCTTTTCCAGATGTACTTGCTGGATGCCCTTGTAATGGAAAGCAGGCAATAATGCAGTGAAGTTGCCCTTTGGCATAATTGGGTCTAGTTCTCAAGATCAGGTTAGGCTTATTCACTTATTAGATTTGCGTCTCAAAGGGTTCAAGAGCAGGACTCCCTGGAGTCCTTGGAAGTACACTAGTAATTGGTGGCCCTGATATTTGAAACCTTTGTGTATTTTTCTGTGAAAGCTTCTGTTCTTCTTGGCTGCTCCCAGCCACACAGTATTTATTTTTAGAGAAATTTTTCACTGGAACAGAAAATGATGGCTGTGATGGAGTCATGACTCTGTGACTTAGCAAATTGATAAAAGGATAAACGTGCAGAGAGCAGTGGTAGTGAATGTGCCTGTGTGTCTGGGGGAGAAAACAGAGGAAGAGCATTTCTTTTCCCACCCCTTGTGTGATGCTCATCATCAGTCATCCTGTGTTGATTTTGATAGAAGACTATTAAAGTGAAACCTATGGGGAGTTCGTCATTCTGAAAGGAAAGCTAATGTAATTAGTACCAATTAAAGTACATTTAGTAAATTGGATTTAATCTTAATTAAGCCTGCATAATGTTGCCAATTTTTAACAATTATGTTTGAGAACATAATTAATTTAAATTTTGGTAACTGAGTAAATAGCATTAGGCTGTTAGAATTAGTAATTTTTTTTTTTTATAACATGTGTGCGGTATGTTGTGACATGTGGTGTTATAGCCTAAAATACTAAGCTAATTTGTGACATTCTGTACTAGTACAATAGAGATTCAAGACAGACACATTCTGGGGAAAAAGAAGACATTGAGTTGGGGAGTTTTGTATCATGATGTGAATAGATACTTCCATGCAGTATTTAATTTCAACAGTAATGTGAACGTGAACATTTGAATGCAGTCTGAAGATGCTAATTTCTTAATAAGCTGCTTTGTAAATATTTGTTTGTAAGTGGCTCATCTCATAGTTTATGAACGAATAGCTGACATGCTGCTCTGTGATTCAAATATACTGTTGGTACTTGGTGGTGGTCATTTGGCTTAATTTCTGAAATTAGGCTGTTTTAATGTTATGGTAAACAGTTTATTCAAATTGCTGTAATCAAATATGCTTGCTGAAGGTTTTAATTCAGCATTGTAATTACTGCTTAAAATAAATGTCTTTATTTGGCTGCAGAAAACAGATATTTGTGAATGGGACTGATGGAAAGCATGAATAGGATACAGCATTTACTTTTTGCTTTGATTGTATCTTTTGGAATGTATTTGTAAATTCTGTGCCACTCTTTTTGGTTAGACCTCTGTCTTTGAACTAGTTCACATGCTAGAACTTTAGATTTCAGCATTTTTTAAAAGAAAATTCAGACCTTTTAAGAAGATGGGTGTTAAAAAATAAATTAAATGACTTTTAAAGATCACAGTAAAAGAAAAAAAACCGAGTCCAACCATGTAAATTTTATTGCAAGACTGGGGCAACAACCATTTGAGTGCTACTAAAATATTAATTGGCTAGAAATGAAAGGGCTTTGCTAGCTGATAGGATATCATAGTCATAGCTGTAGTAGTCGATGGTAAATGATGATAAATGGCATTAGGAACCTTTTAGCAAACTGTAATAACTATGAGGAGGGAAGCAGTATGGATTTGCATTATATCTGATACCCTCTAGTACCAAGTGGATTGCCAATACTGCTTGTTTAGCATTTTCTAAGGGCAATAGGATATTGATTCCTGACTTAGAAGGAACGGCTCTATTTTCACCATTGAAAAGTATTGCAGGTTGTTAAGAAGAAATTGACTTGAAGAGGCCTGACTGCTGCCCATCATGGAGCAAATAAAGCAAAACTGCCGAAGCATAGTAGAGCAGTGAGATGGGGCCCTCAGCAATTTGTTGCTATTAATTTACCATGCTCGACAGCAAATCAATCGGCATCTACTTCATCTGCTGGAGAAAATGCTGTCCAGGGCAGATAAAAGGCCCTGCGTGGTACAGGGAATAGACTGATTTGGCCAGATGGAGGCTGTAGTTAATGTGTAAATAAGTGAAATCAAGGCCACTGTTGCCGAGAAAGCTGTTTTTAATTAGATTGGGGCTTTATAGTAAGCTATTTAAGAAAGTAGCATGGAGAGTAAGGGGAGATTTATTGCTGACTGAGTTAATATATGGGCTATACGACACCCCAGCCTTGAGTCTGCTTGCTTTTTAAGCCTTAGTAAATTATTTTGGTAGAAGGGTAAAGATGGGAATCAATTTGTTTAATTTAGGGTAGTCTTTTGAATGTTTTTCAACTTTATAGCCATAAAACACATATACAACAGGGAAGTGGTTTGTATGTGTTACCTGTGTATCAGACAAATACTCTTTCTTTCTTTTCTTTTTCTCTTTTGGCAATGGTTTGATCTGTGCTTGAATGTGTGTGTGTGCATGCATGTGTGCACAAGGTTTTTAAACATGTTCAGTAGTTGATTGCATATTATCTTCCATTTAAAGAACAGCTGGAGATCCAGCTAAAATTATACTGGCTGAATTTATTCTCCATTATAAAAAGAAGGAAAGATTTAATAGAGATACAGTGGGTAGTCAGAACTGAACTGGGAAACTTCAAAATGAGGAGATTAGAAGTGAAATTTTGAAGACTGCAGCACACATAGGACTACTAAAGGCAAAGAGAAAAAACAGTGGCTTTTCCATCAAGGTTGCAAAATGTGAAAAATAGACTGTCAAATCAGTTTGACAACTGAGAATTGTTTGTTCCAGTGTTAGGTTATTTAGTCTCCAAAGCCAGCAGAAAAGCTTATGGAAAGTTAGAAAATATATTGCTGTGCAGTTAAACCAGAAACCTATTACTTGATAATAACTGCTATATTCTGAACCATTTTTGTGTGCTTTCTTTTGCTCATGATGCAGATAATAGCCATTCTGTGGAGAGGTCCTTTTACTTACTGGGAAGTTCGTTGTGGCCACTTCTCCACAAATTACTGTTGAAAAGAGGTTTTACCACCGGAACTGCAGGATAACATGCATAAGGACTAGAACTTTCGTTCACCCTGGTTTCAGTGTTCATAAGTAAAGCAAAGTGTAGTTTTTTCCCACTAGTTTTAGACAGATGCTTGAGATACAGGAAGCAGTAAAACATGTTGAGCAAATTTTTAAATTAAGCCGTAGACTCTGTAGAGCATGCCTTTTGCCAGTACAGACAGTCCTTAAACATAAAAGCATTTGAAAGTTGTTAATTGCTGTGATGCCACCTCACTGATTGTATTAATTTACAGGCCAGCTTGTAATTCTGAAAGGGGCCAAGTGTGACCATGTGGTTAGGTCTGTCTTAACACCTTACCCTATAAATTTTTTGTTGTTATGTTTTGGTTTTGTTTTTAAATGCAAGAAACTTCACTGATTACAGTAAAGGACACAATTCTGATGAGAACTCCCATCTCTTTTAGGCAATATTAAGTGAGAGGAAATGTAGAGGGAGAGGTCTCTCTCCCATCTGGTGCTGCGCTGGCTCTTTTGGGTCAGCTCTTGTGTCTGGAAATACAACTCCAGCATAAGGCTCCTGTGGAACAGTCAGAACTTGCTACTGGCCGTGAAGAGGAAAGCTGCATCATAGTTTTCTATTTAATAATTTTTGCATGATTTTGTATGGTGAGATTTGCCTGCTTTTGAGGGTCAAAATAGGTATGCTGATATTGTTCAGTGCAGGAAAAAATGTTGCTTAGCAGATGGGTTTCAAATTGAATTACGGAATGCTGGGATGTCTAAATTTTACATGGCTCTTGCCCCATCGTGTATGCGCATTGTGGTGCACTCATCTCATTACCAGTTTCCTAGAAGAGCTCTTTCAGTGCTGAAAATACACATTGGGAAAGTAGAATTAAGACTGCAGAGGTGATTGTAAATCTGGTTTGAAAATGTTTTACTGCTTGGCTTGACAACTGAAATAACTTTAAACATAAAGCAGGCTTTAGGCATGTGAAATGAGTGCCATTGTAAGGTCTTTGAGGCAAGGATTCCGCTTCTGGGTTATATTAGAAAAAGTGAAGTGGATGCTCACACCCGTAAATCACAGTCTGTACCATGGACTTGGTGCATTAAAGCTGGGAAACTGATTTTGTGACTCTTGACACCAAGGCCATGAAATGTTTACAATTCAGAATTGTCTATTTGGTCTTAGCTTTTCTTTTTCAGTGTGTGTTTTGTTTTTTTTTTTTTTAAATGATGTCATGTACTATTAGTGAACATAATAGAGAACTGGGTGTGGGCCAGTTTGTGAAGAGTGTGATTATAATTGTCACAGAAGTCACTTCTTTTGCTGTCTGCAGATTGAGCACATCTGGTGCCACTCTCTTTCAGAAAACCTGTTTAGCCACAAGGCACAGCGGGAGCTGAACAAAGATGTTAATATGAAGCACAAGATATATAAAATGATATATGAATTAACAGATGACAACATACTCAAGGCCAAATCTATCTGTACTCAAGAAATAGTGTCCTGTGAAGAAAATTGTTTGAATTAAAAATTATTTTTTATTTTAAAATAAAAAAGGTATGCAATAGTTTTAAACATAGGGATAAAGAAGTATTCTTATTTGTGTGTTTTAACAATTTCTGTCTCTGTTCAAGACATGTTCCACTTGTACCCTAGATTACTTTGAGTACTTCTGTATGCTTTTTTTGCTTGATATTGCGTATCTGTAGTTCAGTGTAGCTGGAAGCATTTTGGCATGATGTCAAAAGCAGGTGTCTGTAACTTTAAAACAAAACAAAAGACTCACATATGTCACAAATAGTAAATGGAACTCTAACTGGTGCTTTTTTGCCTACATGGATAGGATTTAGACATAAACAATCATCTTTCCTGGTCCAGGACAGGATATAATGCTGTGGTATTGAACACTGTGATGTTATGGTTAAGACATTAATTGTGCACATGTCAGGTAAGTCAAAGTTACAGTCCCCATAGTAAGCTTGAATTGGTCTCTTTATGGTTATGTATTTTTGTGGTACACTGTAGTGCCAAGTCTAAATGTTAAGTCATGCCAGTCCCCAGAAAATCATGAGACTGGCTTAAAATTAATCACAATTTAACAATAATATTTTTTTAAAAAATTTCCCTTCTAGTTCTAAGCTGTCAAGTTCTACTTGGCTCATGCTTCTTAGTTTTTCCTCCAGTATTTTTCTGTAATAGTTTTTTTTGCAAGAAAGCAGTGAAATGTCCCAACATTCATGATAAAGTCAAATAAGCTGGGTATGAGATACATCTGGGAACTTTTTTCATAATTTCCTCTTCTTGGAAAATAAATGAGGTGGTACTGTCTTAAAAATAATACCAAATTTAAAATATATGCATATTCATTCTACAATTGCTTGTTAAGCTTTTGTGTATTTAAGTATCATACTATGGCACAGACATGCTGGTCACAATTCCCTTTTCTATGTTAGAAGGAGAGGGAATACAGTATATAGTTTTGAGTGGGGGTCTTCTAACTTATGCTCTCTCTTTAGGTGTGCTTTAAATGGTTTCTCTGCAGGACCTTATACTACCAGAATTTTCTGACATTTACCGGATGAGATTTAACTTCTTCAAAAGAGAAAAACCTAGCTCTGTTATGTTTGGAATGTGGAACATTGGCAATAAAAATGTGTGCTTTTCTTTTGCATTTGCTTGGAAACCTTAGCAGAGCATCTCACAGATGAGCAGAAGTCAAAATCTCTCTTTTGTGCTATGAGGAATCTACATAACAATAGGTCCTGTTGCTAGATTTTGTTTGGCATGTCTCATGGTTGTGTACTGTGCGCTTATTGTGCATCATCAAGAGTACTTAATTAAAAACCCACCAAACCCACCACCACCACAAGTCCACCCTTCTTTTATATTTGCTCTGTCTGCTTATGTGTATGGCTTCTCCTAGTGTCAATTGTTTGGAGAACTTGAAAACACAAAAAATGGTCTCTGCTGCCATCCTGGCATACCCCATAGAGAAGCGATTGCTCTAGGATGGAGTAGCACTTCATAGAGGGCATGGTGAGCCTGCCTCTGAAACATCGCCCATGCTGCGTATGCAGGCATAGCCAGTGATGCAGGTTTACTACAGTATAAGAGTACTTTGGAAAGCAAAGGGTTGGCTTTTGCCTGTTCTGGCTTTGAAACCAAATTCAACAAATGAAAACATGTCAAAGCCAACACATGCTCTCTGCAAATACTTAATAAAACATTGTCCTATTTGTAGGTAGTGACAGCAAATGCTGTTGATATTTAACACTGACAATTTTAAACTCCAGAACAACAGCAGCAAGGTCTGGTCTGGGTCTGTTGTGTCCTCAAGGCAGAGAACTTCCTCAAAACTCATTATGGGGTTACAACAACCGGTTTAGCAGGCAGTGTGGGAAGAAGAAGTAATTTGAAGCTCTCTCAGTGGCACAGTGATTCTTAGGTCCCTCTTGAAGCAACTGGAGGAGGCTTATGTAATGGTATGTGGACCTCAGTGTTTGGAAAATCAGGCTTGCAGGATGTTCTCCTTGACAGTTGCTCAACGACTAAAGCTATCATTTGCCACAGTAATGTGACAGCATTATTTAAAATTAATCATAATGCAAAATAGAGTGAGTGTTTAGCTGGGAGTTGAGGGAGAAGGCATTTTTGTACCTTATTTTCTTTCTCATGTCTCTTTGCTTCTTGGAGAGAGCTGGAACTCCATTTTCACTCATTCTTTATAAAACAAGTATCTGAGGACTTCTAGTTTAAAATATTCAAATATCCAATTAACTTACCTGTCTCTGTTACTTCTTTTTGGTGGTCAACCAGTTGCATTTGACTCAAATTTTACCTTTTAAAACCATGGGGAAAGTGGAGCAATGAAAGTTTGTATTACAGAACCGCTTTTTCCCATTTCTGTGCTTTCACAGGGATGAGTATGGAGTTTTCAGCCATGCTCTGTAGCAGAAACACTTGCAGACCTAATTTTGAAAATACAGTGTTGCTTTCGTGTTAAGCTTTCTCATCAGTGAGTTCAAGGGAGACAAAATAACTCTAGTGCAGCCCAGCTAAGGCTTGGAGGAGGGAGTTTTCATAAATCCGACAGTAGTGTCCTTGTGTTTTCAGGAAGGCCCCTTCTCTGGGGTCATGCAGGGCCGGGTTTCTGTTAGTAGCCCTGGTGGTGTCTGACCAGCTCCCTGTCTGTGTTTGGAGATCCTTCATTTGATTTGAGGTGGAGAAGCCACCACCTAGCTACTTGACAGTTCAGTAGCCAGTTGCAGCATGGACTTTGTGTGGGTATTCAAATCTTGCAGATGTGAGCATCAAGAGAAGCACAGAATACTGAATGAATACATATTTGCTGTGAAGGGAAGAGAACTCCTTCCAACCTGTATCTGCTGTGTGATGAGGTCCAGCAGTGCCTTAACTGTTATGGGACTTACTTTGTTCTTATGTCCTAGAGGTTACCAAGAGATTATACTACAGATACTGTAGTTGCCCTCCTGCCTGTGGCTGTGTTAATTGCATTTGGAGATAAAAGCTGGAAATAGGAAGTGGCTGGTCTTGTGATAACATGGAAAGAAATAAAAACCAAAGAGGGTAAGGTCAAAGCTACCTGCAACACTTAGCCTGGATGTTTCATTTGAGGGAAGAGGCAGGGAATGAGGAATGGTTGGAGTAAGCTTATTTTTTAACCCCTCATGTCTCCTCTTTCCCTGCAGTACCATTCACTCTGTATGGCAACCATGCACTTTAACAGTGCCCCATTTGAAACATGGTGCTGTGCTGATGTGTAAGAGAGAGTTAGCTACAACACCACCAATACTGTCTGCTATCTGTAATTTTTATAAAGCATATGACTAGATACAAAGTAGGTGTCTCTTCTTAAAATATCAATCCATAGTGTTTGAATAGCACAAGATTGGGAAGACTGTGCATAAAATACACCCCATATGTTTGTGTCAATGTGTTAACAAGGGACGATTATGTATTATTATACTCAATTTAACTAGTAGGATTTCTGTCCTAATTGCAGAAAGCTGTTGCAGTCTGAGCACATTGTTTATTTACAGTTTTTATCAGTATTTCTTAATTTCTGGGAACAAGCAATGTTTTCTTTCACAGGTCTTACCCTGAATAATCAAACAACAAAATCCAAGCATTGATGAGCTTCTTGCTAATTTGTTACTCTAAAACATTACTGATGCAAGAGATAGCTTCTCCAAATGTCAAAGGACTTTTTATGTCAGTTACTCCAGCGGAGTGGCTGGAGAGCAGCCAAACAGAAAGGGACCTGGGGGGGTACTGATTGACAGCCACCTAAACATGAACCAGCAGTGTGCCCAGGTGGCCAAGAAGGCCAACAGCATCCTGGCCTGTATCAAGGATAGTGTGGCCAGCAGGAGCAGGGAAGTCATTTTACTCCTGTACTCAGCACTGGTTAGGCCGCACCTTGAGTCCTATGTCCAGTTCTGGGCCCCTCAGTTTAAGAAGGACATCGAGATGCTTGAGCGTGTCCAGAGAAGGGCAACAAGGCTGGTGAGAGGCCTTGAGCACAAGCCCTATGAGGAGAGGCTGAGGGAGCTGGGGTTGTTTAGCCTGGAGAAGAGGAGGGTCATGGGAGACCTCATTGCTCTCTACAACTACCTGAAGGGTGGTTGTAGCCAGAAGGGAGTTGGTCTCTTCTCTCTAGCAACCAGCACCAGAACAAGAGGACACAATCTCAAGCTGCACCAGGGGTAGTTTAGGCTGGAGGTGAGGAGAAAGCTCTTCACTGAGAGAGTTGTTCACCATTGGAATGGGCTGCCCGGGAGGTGGTGGAGTTGCCGTCCCTGCATGTGTTCAAGAGGAGATTGGATGTGGCACTTGGTGCCATGGTCTAGTCATGAGGTCTGTGGTGACAGGTTGGACTTGATGACCTTTGAGGTCTCTTCCAACCTTGGTGATACTTTGATACTGTGAAATCCACCAAGAAATAATTTGGAGTCAGCTTGGAAGTAGAGAGGTAAAGAATTTTCTTTAAAGAATATATATATATGTAAATAAATATTTATAAATAATAACAGCAAGGGTTCACAAGGGTAAGGAACAAGGATGGATGGAGGAAAGTACATATACAAAACCAGTCCTTTGGAGTCCTTTTAAGAAGCCTGGATGTAGCATGGAGAAGGATCAGGCCTGACCACATGGCAGAGAAGCAGGGAGCCAGCAGCTGTCCTCATCCGGGCAAAGGCAGGGGCCAAGAGCTAATGGCTGCAGTGTCCTCCTTTTTATTGGTTTGCTGGACAGGGAGGGGGAGTGGAACAGACTAAGTTTCCCATGGCGAAACCCCTTGGTGCCATGGTCTAGTCATGAGGTCTTGGGTGATAGGTTGGACTTGATGATCTTTGAAGTCTCTTCCAACCTTAGTGATACTGTGATACTGTGATACTTGTTGTGTAATTGTCCATATGTAAATATGGAGGTGTTACTTTGAAAAGTAAATTGCTTATAAGCTCTTAGTTCAATTTATTGAAGAGTGAGACCCCTGTTTCCTTTGAATCTCTCTGCTTTTCATGTGCATCTGAAGATGCCTGTTGACGTCGTCATCATTAAGCTAGTAGTGTTTCTTTAACGGGGTCAACATTAGGAGAAAGACATTTTCTGTGGAAAGACACTTGGTTCTTTTCTCCTTCATAACGTTCCTTGTTTTATCTCTACAGATTTGTGACGCCAAAACATGCATCCTGTTTCAGTTTTTCTTAGCTGAAGAAAAAGTCTTAGAATTCTGTGTCTGGAACATCCGGGAAATTTCTGGGGAATGGTTTATTTCTGACATTTTCTCTAAATCCCCATCTGACTGAGGATGATAATTGTTCTTTGGTTTGATCATGTAGAGAGTGATGTAAAGAGCAACAGCACCAGAGGATTGTAAAAGAAGAGAGTCCCTGTAAGCATACATGTGGGTGGGGTTTTTTTTTTTTTTTTTCCCCCTGAGATTGTAGGCTTCCACTTGAAGACACATTTTCTAATACGTATGTATAATGCTTTTCAGCCTTGCTGTTAGGCATTTTCAAAATCTACCTCTGTAGAAGGACATAGACTTCATTTTACAAGTACAAACCTCCATCTTCCTTGCATATGCAACATTTTTTTTCAAATTTTCCTTCAGCCATGGGGAGATATAGGCTGTGTGGATGTAGAAAATTATGATATTTTGTCCTTTGTTGCTGTTTACTTGGCTGTGTTTTCTACCTTAACATCAGGTGTGTATTTCTTCTAAAGCATTGATTTTTAACAAGTCTTTTTGTGTGAGAGAGAAGAATTCTGGGGTAATCCTAGTTTAAACATTTCCAAAGGAAAATGCCGCTGTAAGTATACACTGTGTTAAGGGTCATATGGTTTGTTTAAGCCTGCAAGAGAACCTGGCGAACCTGAAAATCTGTAGACACTGAAAATACCTCTGTGTATGAGAAGTGAAGCACAAAGCTCAGATGAGGACGAAGAAAAGCTGCTAGGGTCTGGGACTTGGGAGGATTCACATGTAAGTTGTTGGACTATGCTGTCAAAGGCTTCCTGTGAGACTGCAGACAAGCTGCTTTGACTGCTGTCTGCAGCAAGACAAGAGCCAGGCTGTGGGTGCTTTTATGCCACTGGGCTGTAGGGCCATCTGAATGAGGGCAAAGTGATGTTTGTGGTGTGTGTGGCAAGTTACAAGTTTTAGCCAAAAGCTGAAGAAATCCAGTACTTATATAGAGGGTAGCTCATAGAGAAATGTTGAGGTCATGGGTGTGTATTAAATCTATGACTGCTTGAAGGCTGAGACATCAAAAGTTGTTGCGCCAGGACATGCTGACTTGGCTTGGTAGTCTCAGAAACATGTTTTGAAAGGTGGCACCTGATTTTTTTTTTTTTTTCAAGTTTAAGCATAGTGTGCATTTTTCTTAAGCCCAAACCCAAAACAACCCCCTCTTAAAAAAAACAACCAAACAACAAACCAACCAAACAAACAACCAAAGAACAAAAAAAAAAACAAACCCAAACCAACCCCCCAACAACAAAAAAACCCAACCAAACAACAACAAAAACCCCACCACCAACAGAACCACAAAAAACCCACCAACATACCCACAAGAGAAAAAACCCAAAAACCTAAAGAAAGCAACAGTCTTGGTTTATCTTAGTTTAGCTACTTTTCTGTCTAGTAGAGAGAGTGATGTTTTCTCCCAGAAGAAAGCTCTCTGGTTTTCTTGAGCTTTTCAGTGGTTCAGGAGAGCTGAAAGAGGGAGAGATGCATACTGTGATGTCTTGAAAAGGCTCTGGCCAACAGGGAGGAGTGGTGCTGGGCTCCAGTTTCTGCCCCAAACCTGTTTACATGTTTTAGCCCATGGTGATTTTTCATGTGCAGTGATTCTGAGGAGGAACTAAAAAGGAACTTGGGGACTTTGCTTCTTCAGTGGAAAAATTATTTCCTTCTCATGTTTCACAGAAGCCTATTAGACAGGATGTTCTTGTAGGATGTGGGAAGAAGTAAAGAAATAATTCAAGTAATGTATGTAATGCTCTGATTAGACTTTTTAACCACTAAGCTGTTACATGTAATTCTACCTGTTCCTCACCCCCTTGTTTTATTCTCTTTTTTGATTTTGATCTGCTGCTGCTGTGTTTTATGTGGGAATAAATTTTGGCAGTGGTTGTCATCTCCCTAGGGGACAACTACTTACAGTTGTGTTTTAACCACCATTGAACAGACTTGCTCATGTCCTGCTAACTGAGGAGTCAGCAACTTCTCGTGCAGTTCTGCAGCTACTTAAAGGCAACTTCAGTTTTGTTTTCAAGAGCAGAAGTTATGTTGGGGCAGAGGAAAGGGATAAAGTCATTGTATCCCTTGTTTATGACTTAAACTTTTTCTCTCTTCTCTTTCCTTTGCTTTTGCCTGTCCAACGTGGTATCTTATACTAGTGGAAACAGATTAACTTAGTTAAAAAATCAGTCATATTGAAATGCCTTCCCTTTATAGTAAAGGTTAGTACTTTCCAACTTATTCCTTTATCTTCACTGAAGCTCATTTAACAGAAAAACACTCTTGAGCTATACAGTATCAAACATATTTCCTTTATACCTCCTCCTGGCTTTTTATGTTGTCTTATGTGAAAAACAGGTAGTGATTATACACAAAGAGGCTGGCAAACAGTCAGTGATTTTAAGGTTTCCATTCATGTATTCTGGTAAATTTCTAATGAAAACAGAATAGCACAACTAAGTCTTTAATTGCCACGGGAAGCTGCTGTTAGGAAAATGAATTATTGTAATAGTTGTGCGAAACAACAAACAAAACAACAATTATAGTAATAGTTGTGCATGAACTAAAACAGATACAGTGTCTTTGTATCTCAGTGGCTAAAAATGTTAGGATTTGAATGAGTATTTTTCATAGAAATGCTTGCCTGAAACCTTTTGATTAAAAGGGTGGAAAGATTGCAGACCTAGCAAACTAAACAAGAAATTAACAAGCCCAGAGACTGCATTTTGGTAAACCATAGATCTACTTCATGGCAGAAAGCCAGAGATCCTTTGAAAAAATAAAATTAAAAAATCTCAAAACAAACATACAAAAAACCCCCACACCAACAAAACTACTACACAAGACACAGACATGAAAGTTGGTTTTTACTGTCTAATCTGTAGTCTAGTGTAACTGAAAAAACCAAAATTTTTTATGAGTGTGGGGTTTTTTTCAGTTTTGACTACAGCATTTAATTTCTTCATCTGACCACTAGTGAGCTGGTGCATTCACTGCCAATGTACAATAGTTCTTATTTATTGTTTTGAATTCACTGTGCAGGTTGTTATTGGTGATTTGGTTTACCAGATGATCCCAGCAGGTTTCTTTAAAGACTAGGCAAAATTTGTGGCTGAACCAGATCATGATGCTAACCTGAGAAGTGAAAAGTTTGGGATGTGGTTGACAGTGCTATAACTGGGTTGCAGGATAGTGGAGGAAATGAAATGGAATGCCTTCCCATGCCCAGAGAACTATGATTTTCTGTTACAGCATGAACAGGTTTCCAAGAGTACTGCTGTGTGGTTTGCTTTTGACTCAGAGAAGTGTTCACAGAAAGTCTGAGCATAGGGATTTTGTGTGTTAGAGGCTGAAGTTTTTTGAGCACTCCAAGCAAGAGAAGATGGCATTGGTAATTAAAGAGGTGATCCTGCATTTGGGTTAACACCATGGTAGATTTGGGCTGGGGTGAGATTTGTGTTTAAAATTAAAAAGAAATCTGGGAGGAGTGGGCTGTTTTTTAACTTGGATATGTTCATCACAAAATTTGGTACATGAATAAAAAAGTGCTAGCAGGACAAGGGTGGAGCAAGCAGGAATATCTGGATTAGGCAAAAGTCTCTTCTGTGCCTGATTTTCTGCCACTTTAAAGTACATGTGAAGCTGCAGTTGAAGTCCTCTATCCTAAGAGCAGATATGGCATAACTGGTGGATTCATAATCTGGCCCAGACAGCTTTATAAGAGGGGTCATGGCTGCAAAATTGTACCAGCTCTGAAGGAATCCTGTTTAACTGATGCCTTTTCTGATACGAATATATTTAAGGAAAAATACATTAATACTATTATCACATGGTTAATTTGTTTACAGAGTTGATTATCTACTCCTTTTATTTGCTTACCATTGACCTACTGTCCACATTCTAGATGTTTTTATTGAAATCTGTGGATGCCAAATTATGACAAGTGCATCTTGAGTATTTGAATTTAATGTTGTTCATAGTAGGTCTCTACAATGTAAAGTGTCATCTCACAGGGAGTCACAGCACTGGAAAAGGTGTCATGAAATCTACATTTCCTTTGCTCTGTGCTGCCTGTTCTGCTTTTTATGACATTTTCTTAAACTTTGTTTTGTTAGAAAGTTATTTTACACTGAAATTCCTTTTGGATGTAGAGTGTTTGAAAATTTCAATAATGCTGATGCAATTTAAAGTTAAAAGCCATTTAATATTGCTTGATTCAGAGTCTGTCCTTGCAGGAGTTTTACTGGGGATATGCCATTCAAATTAATCTGAACATACAGATTGGTGTATCCAACTATATTGGACAAGTGAATTTCCTGGACGTATTAAGGATGTGTGTCTTACAAATGCCTTAGCATTTGTGTATCAAACATGTCCTCTTAGGAAGGTTAGAAAAAGAATTGTAAACTGCCTTATTATTTTAGATATACTTTGCTAGTGAAACTACCAATCATTAGATAATCATGTGTCGAAGGATAAAATTACCTACTCTTTCCTTGTCTTTTATCCCTTAGAAGATATCCCAGTTGCAGAAAGGCAGAAATTCAAATAGAATTATTTTCAGCAGAGGTAGTTATGATCACAGCAATTGAAATTATGAGCAATGACAATTCATAGCAATATTTTCTCATCAATAGGAGCTGAAGCTACAGACTTTTTGTGTTTTTTTTTCTTGCTTTCAGGAAAGCAGCAGTGTCCTGCATCAAGGATCCCTTCCCATTGAGCTAGTTGTTGCAACAAGTATTTTACTTAAAAAATAAGAATATAAACTGGTGTCCTCTGAGTGGAGGCACAGATGTGTGAAATGCTAGAACTTTCAGTCTTGTCATGTTAGGTGACCTTGCATAGTTGGCCATCTTCTTGGTACTGTCCCACTTACTTGCATGTCAACCTGCTCCAGAGAAAAGGAATTGGGATAGTGCCTGTCTGTGTTATCATATGCTGTAGGGTGTAAACACAAAGTGGTGTTTAGTGATAATTCATCCTAGCTTGCCCATCTGTAGAGTGCTGCAGCATGGAAGTTCATGGCTGGTGGTTCAGTAGGTGTGTGTTACTGTCATCTCAAAACATGAGGAAATAATGAATCTTGAAGTTGGAACTTGCACTTAAATTCAGAGTAAAAGAAAATGTGGCCTGTTTATGCACCCTTAATATTTTAGATAACTTTCACTTACTGAGTGCTGATTAAAAAGAAAAGAAAGAAAAAAAAAAAAAAAGAAGGGAAAAAGATGTCTAAAATGTAATCTGATTCTCAGGTGATCACTGCTTTCCAGAAACTAATAAATAATACAAAGGAGTGTGAAATATTTATTTATTTATCATCAACAAGAGTTCACTAGTATCATACTTCCACTTGGTTTAAAAGTTGAGATAGTAACATAACTGATCTGAATTTGTATTGTTGGAAGGACCCAGAATTGAAGCCTGATTATAGCATTGCTGTAAAGTCCACTGCACTATCCTTTCATCTATTTCAAGGTGGTTTTGAAATCCTGATTTTGTCTACTGTCTTAAAAGGGACAAGATTTTTTTGGTATTATCTCAAATATAAAAATCTGTTACCATAGTATATGGAAACTGCATCTGAATATTTTCATAGTACAACAGGAAGGTGCAATGGAAAAGGAGGTAAATGTTGCTTCATTTGTGTAGACTACTTCTCCTTGAAATGAATACCATTCTTTTTGCTGGGTTTCTTAAGGTGTACACCATGTGGTTTGAAGCTGCTGGGTGAGAAGAAGAGATGGGGGATTGAAGGCAAGACATAATAAAGTTTTCAAACACTAAAGTAACCACATCTAACATCCGCTAAATAGAACAATGTTCCAATTCCTAGTACTTATCTTTTTTTGGAAGTAAACATAGTCAAGCGTGATTATTAATGAGTCAGGCAAGCTATGGGCTCTACCATTCATGACCAGCTGGGATGAGGTGGGTAAGGAAAGGAAACTAGGTGTGGAAGAGACGAAATGTTATTTCTGATGCAGATGGGCTGATTCCTGTGGGATGATTGTGGAAGTAATAAATTGACTTTAGCAGTTGTGATGGTTTTCCTGTTTGTATAGGAGACTTCTGATAGCTGCTTTTGTAAGTTCATTTATCAGCTTTATGTATCTCTTTAAACCCTAGAACAAGACACTGCTTGCTGGAGAAATTAAATTTACTTTTTTTTTTTTTTTTTTTTTTCTTTACTATTGTGTGTTACTACTGTTTGCAGTGTTTTCTGCAAGGTTCAAGACTGAAAAGTACAACTTTGTAGATGCAACTGGCAGCCTTGCAGAGTCTTCAAAGTTTTCAGGCAGGCTAGTTTATCAGCTGCTTCTTGTTTAACATTTGGAGCATACTCCTCCAGAGAAATAACTGTAGCCATAACATAGGGCGTGGATGTAGGATAATGGATGCCGATAGCTGCTTCTGAGTGTTCTTTATGTGTATGTGAAATGAAAGGCAAATGCTGGTGGGGGTCAGAAGTGAACACTAACAGTTCTGTTTTGTAGAGAGAAAACAAAATTAGTGGGTTTTTTTGGTAATACAAAAAAAAAAAAAAAGAACCAGAACCCCTTTCCTAAGTAACTCTATGTGTAAATTTTAAACGTGTGTTTTCTTTCAGTATCACTTAGTAGAAATGTTCATTTTTTTATTTTTATTTTTCTGAAATGCTGCCTCCTTAATATTTTTCCAGGGCAGTTAAGGATACCTCAGATTAAATGTTAACCTGCAGAGAACAGGCTTTGACACTCATATTTATTTGTTTAGTTTATTTAAAGTTTTTCTTGATGTTTTCATATGAATTACTGATCTCCAGTATTTCTGACTACTTTTTCTGCTACCCCTGAGAAATGGAATCTTAGCTTGTGATATGCATAAATAGCGAACTTTCTGCATCCAATAAGTGAAAAAATGCATGCTGAAGATATGTACAGTTGCAAGAACAGGCTCAAACCAGCTTGTGCCATAATCCAGCAGGTGCAGAAGAGCAGTGGTCAGACTTTTTGGAGGGATGTGTGCGGGGAGAAATTGCATAATAAGAGAGACTGGTGATTGTGCTTGTGTTGCTGTGTTTCAGCTATTATGGAAAAGATTAAAATGGGGAATTCCGACTTCATCGCAGCTAGGAGAGAGGTACAAAAGACAGCTCGGGGCTGAAGCTGCCATACCATGATGCCACGGCTTTATAAGCTTAAAAATAAGTTCAGTTTGTTTAAACTATGGATTCCTTCAGCCGGTGGACAATAGTGAAAAATTCTCATCCTTATGTTATAAGACCATGCTGAACAAAGAAAATATTGCTGTGAAATGAAGAGCATTGTTAGTTGTGGGTTGTTGGTGAGAATCATAAAATATGGTGGGCCTGGTCCAGCCTGTCCCACCATGGTGAGCTGAGATGGAAGATGATAGACCAGCTATGGATAGGTGACCGTGGCCACAACTGGACCAGAGTGGCTCCAGTCTGCCAAGACAGTGGCTATTTATTAAGAGGTTCATACATACTTTATTTCACTTTTCCACAGCCTGCCAATCCTCAAGATTTGTTTTACTGTAACAGAAGTTTTTTATTTTCCCCAACTGCTTTTCCTGTCTGCTTCAAAGATACAGCATTTTGTTATCTCCACCTCCCATCCTTGCTCACATGATTCCGAGGTACATCACTTATCACCTTTTGGGCTCCCCCATAGATATGAAGGCCAGGTAAACATTTTGTTAGCTGCTCCCTTGGGTTCCCACAGTTAGTGTAAGTGTAGTAGATTATAGAGGATTTCAAAGCTCTGCTGATGGCCACAGCATCTCCTGTAGCAATGTCCTCTTTTTACCTGTTTCTGTCTGCTTTTTCATAAAGTGCTTCCTGCTGCCTTTGAGGAAGGAAAATTGTGGTTGGTTGAAAGTTGCCCCCCAACATTAAATTGTCAGACTAGCCCAGCTGGAAGCAAATGAAGCTGTATTTAAAATCAAAACTACAATTTACATTCTACCACTTTCTGTTCAAGATCTCTGGAAAACTTAAAAGGTACAGCCTAAAACTACCACAAAAATTGAAGCCCATCTCTGCCTTTTCATGTTCCACTTGGAGCCTTTTTTCTGGGCTCTCTGCAGGTGCTTGTGGCAGGGCAGGATGCAGCTTGCTACTGGTGGCATCCGTAAAAACTGAGGGATTGCGGAGCTCTTCAGGCTGTGCCTTTCTATTCCCCTGCTTGCTGGTAGTTAATATCAGCAAAAAACATTAATATTTAACTTCATCAAGTGAGGGGCTGAAGCACATTTGTATGTCACCAATTTTTTTATTCAGGGCTTGTAGTATTTCCTCCAGTTCTGTAGGAAATTCTGTAGAACTGGAGTAAGCGCTTCCAGACAACGGTCTGTGATTAAAACAAAACACATTCTCCTTTATGAAAGAAGAGTTAATTTTCTGTGAAATATTGAGATTAGCTTTTTTGTTTGCTTTATTCAGGGTTGTGATATGTCTCAGAAAGTGTAATAATACTTTTTGTTTCACTAATTTGTGGAATGCTTGTTTAGATATTATGGGTGTGCACATGTGTTCTTGGTAAGCACTTAATAAACTAGATTGATCTTTCTGGCAAAGGCTGCATTGTGTAGAACAAATTAAAGCCAAAACAGCAGTTGTTTCAGATTATTTTTCTGAAAGTGTAATTGCATATGTTCTTTTTCCTACTGACTGCTGAAATAGGCTTCCTAATAGTGTTTTATTATTCTGTTTCAACAATACATATGTAGTAGTATTGTTTCCATTCCATTGACGAACCTGCAGCCTTAAGTGGTAATTCTTTAACAGCAATATTTTTTAATTTTGTTTTTAATAATTGTAGTAACTCTGGAACTTTGTGAAGTATAGTGAAAATACTTCCCTGAAGTTTACATATTATAAATAAAATCCCAATTCTCTTTTTCCCCCTTCACTGGAAAAGAATGCAAATGACCTTTTTTAAGCAACAAATTGATTCTGAACTCCCTGTCTATTAGATGATTTCTGAATAGTTTAATATTTGGAGTTTATATAATTCTTGCTTTTCTTTTAGTCCTCATCTGTGCTAAGAGTTCAAACATACGCTAAAATACTTTATCAAAGTACTTTAGCACATTTCCATATTTTTCTGTGTACTTATGTCCAATTTTAGCCGTGTGGCGCAAGGGTAAATTGAATTAAACCCCTACACTGACATCCTGAAAGAGATTCAGAAATCTAATGGTCCATCACATATTCCTGTACAGTGGGTAGTTGCAGGGCCATGGTTGTACCCCAAGAACCAGCTGGGTTACCATATGAGACCTGAGGTGTGGCTTTGCCAAGAGGCTTATCTTTGAACACTTTTCTCAATGCTTTTCAGGAGCTGAAGAAATTTAAGGTCAGGGGTTTAGGCATATTTAGGCAGTTAAGTACCATTTAACCATGGGCTTTGGTCAAAAATATTTTGTTGGCTGCTGTTGCTCTTATGTTCTAAATCTGCAATAATGCTGAGAGACTGTTAACTGCTATAGGTCTTCATTCCTTGTATTCAGTTCTGGTGCTATGGATTTATTATTGTCTCTTTATATGCATATCAAAATGAAAAAGTTTTTTAAATCAGACTTAGTAAATGTTTAATCTTCTCTTTTTAAAAATTGTTGCCAAATAAGTAGTAATGAAAAGAGCTCAAAACTGTTAGTGTGTTCTGTAGGTGTCTCCCAAAGCATACAAACAATGTAAGCTTTCATTAGATGACTAAAAAGATTATTTTAGCCTGAGCTTTTCCTGCCTGCCTGCCTCCCCCTCATCTTTTCTGGTTCCATGCTGGTGTGTTTTTATGCAAACCCAAATGTCTTTTGTGTTTACGGAATGCAGTAATATAAATGTCAGTGTTTGTTAACATATTTGACAAACTATGGCAGCAAAAGCTATTCTTTTTGTATTTTGCTGTGAACAATTGTCCTTTTATTGGGTCATTAATGCTATTTCAGAACATCATGCTATATCCACAGGCAGTAATTTAGCAGCTGTTTATCAGGAGCTTTCATAAAGCTTTGAATAGTATTATAACATTCAGTAACCCTAAACAACAGCATTTCAGAATCTGTGCTGGTTTAAATGGGATCTGTTAATGTAGTTGTTCAGGGATGCGTGACCCACATAACCTAAAAATTTGATTGGAAGTTACAGTGCTGGCATAGGCTGATGGATAGCAGATTAGAGCCCTGATTAACCATGTGATTCACAGGCTGGGAATATATTGTCCTAAGAAAGATTCATCAGATGTAATCAGAATTTCAAGTGGTCAGATGAAATTCAAATGCACTCTCTGTTTTTCAGTTTTTTTGTCCACTTCCTTGTACTTTTCTTCATAGGTTGTCTTCTGTAATTTATTTATTTCATTTCCAGGGCTGAAAAATACTTCTTTGATAAATCTGTTCCTCACCCTAAAGCTGTCTGTCTGTTATTCATCAGAAAGCAGGTCGCAGTTCAGTGAGCAGAAGGAAAGATTTTAATAGAAGCTGTGCCATGGGCTGTAATGCATCATTTTAGAGCCCTAATTACATTACAATGACAAATATCAATGGTGACAACAGCAATAACCTACATCCTTTAATAGCTATGCTGGAAAAGGAGTTTGGGTGCTGTGCCATCAGATTAGACTTGGTTTTAAAACATAGACCATTAGAAGTGTGTGTGTCCACAGTATTATTGGCTGATAACTGAAGCCCAATGAAAGAGCCTTTAAATAAACGATGCCTCTCTAAAGCCTGGTCCCATGAGACAGAGGAGGCAAAATTAGATGACCGTGCAAGCAGATTTGTTTCCGAGGCAACTTCGGCTTTCCATGTGAAGAATTGGATGCCTCATTTTATGAAATCATAATTTTTTCTTCTTCTGCCATTTCGGTTTATCATGAAAAACCCGTTTGCCTGACATCTAAGAGAAGAACCTAATTTGTTTTTTAAACTCAGGGTTTTAAAAATCTGTATGAGCATAGAAATGTGACTTGAGGTTTTTTTCCATTTCTGACTTTCTACCTTATATAAAAGAAGAACAAGTTTCCAGGCCCCCTTCAATGACAGTATCATTAGCTCTACGGAGCTACTGATCTACATTATCAGTACCTACACCTTCAAGTTTTAGGGTGTTGTTGCAAGAAAACCACTCTAGCTAGCAACCAGTGGCTAACTCCTATTGTATGTTTTGTGGTAAAAGTCAAGTTTGTTGCTCTGGTGTTATTGGTACAGTTAATTTCAGAAACAGTTGCATTGTCAGTGTAGAGGATACTTTGTATTTATTTTGTGAAATTATATTTTTTTTGGGACAGAACATGTCATGTGTTCCTACCTTTGTGTAAGTGCATGGTATTTTACTTCCTGCCTTTTTACTGGCTGTGGTCTGCCAGGGTAGGCAGTGCCCCTGGTCCACTGCCACTCATTTGGGCAGTTTTCTTGCTGCCCCAGTGTTGAGAATGGTAACTATAGCTATATGCACAACCACACAACTGGGGATGCTTGTAGTTATGGGAAGTGAAGACCATTTTAGTAAGGAAAAATAGTGTAGGCATCTTCTTTGGCATAGCAAAAGCATCTCTTTTTTGTTGTGACTTGCCCTGTGGGCACTGTGCATAGCTGAGAAGTGCTACTGGAGAAAGCCTTAGCATGTCCTGAAGCTGTTAGTGAACTCTTTTCCTTCTCTGTAGGTTAAGCTGGCTTCTGTCTTCATCATCTCACAGTCTCCTGTATACAGCATGAAAAGACTTGCTGTTCTGCACTGGCCTGGGATTGGTATCAAAATGTTTATTACAGTTGTGTAAACATTCATATTCAGTTGTGGTGGAGTAGGAAGGTTCCCCGCCACACACAAAAGAATTCCACAGCTAAATCAGCCGGAGAAGCAGATGAAAGCTGTATTTTACAAGCAGATATGGAATGCAATGAATATGTACAAAAAAACATAAAATATTTACAATATATACAGAAATATACAGGAAACCTTTTCCCAACCCCCCTGCGGCCAGGGGGGTTCGGCCTTCCCTCCCTTCTCCCTCCCTACCTCCCCTTTTTCCCAAAAGGGTTAGAGAGAGAGAGAAAGGAAGGTAATTAAAAGGGTGAAAACTTGTTAAAGCTCAAAGCGGATGCAAAAGTTAGTTTTCTCTTATGTGGTTAGCAAGAATCGTAGAGAGACATGAGCCAGCTCACAGTACAGGGGGAAGAAAAAGACAGACTGACTGCCCCCCCGACTGAAAGACTAAACAAGAACCTACAGCTGGGTTCCACCAATGAAATTGGATTAGCATATCTCTTGTTTTCATTTATATACCAAAACATTCAGCCAGAGTGTTCAGAAAGTGTCTCTTTCTTAAAGGCACAGCCTAAACCGGTCACAATCCACCCCTGCTAAACAATTTCATTGGCTGTTTGTACTGTCCATCCAATCTAAAACAATATCTACAGTTTGTAAGTAAAGTTCATAGTCCATTTCGGCTATCCTCAGGTGTAGATGATTCAGAAGTCCAAGAAACAAGAGAAATGGAAAACAGTTTGTCTCTTCGCAGACGAAGTGAAGAAAAGGGAAAACAGGGAAACAGGGAAACAGGGACTCTCAGTTGACTCAGGGCTCTCAGGGTTCTCAGGGTCCGTGCACCGTGGATTCCTCATGGATTTCTTCCTTTGGGCGCGATGTTGCTGTACAACACTCTGAAATCAAACTCTTTCAGCTGAAGATAAATTTCTTTGTGGAATACACTGAATTTCACCATTCTCTTGCATTACCCAATAAGTGTGACCCAGACCTTCAGCTGAAACCACCCCTCGGACAGGTTTAGCCTCTCCTGAGGGAGAAAATATCCAAACAGTTTTACCTAACAGATTCTTTTCTCTAACAACAGGAACTCTATCACCTTCTACTTTCTGTAGCAGATCTGAGTGTGCAGGTCCAGCTCGGTTCACTGAACCTCTCCTATTTACCAGCCAGGTTGCTTGTGCTAAATGCTTTTCCCAGTTTTTCAAAGATCCACCCCCCATGGCTGTAAGAGTGGTCTTCAACAAACCGTTGTAGCGTTCAATCTTCCCTGCAGCTGGTGCATAGTAGGGAATGTGGAATATCCACTCGATGCCGTGCTCTTTGGCCCAACTCTTTACAAGGTTGTTTTTGAAATGAGTTCCATTGTCTGATTCAATCCTCTCTGGAGTTCCATGTCTCCACAGGATCTGTCTCTCCAGACCGAGAATGGTGTTGCGTGCAGTTGCATGTGGTACTGGATAAGTTTCCAACCATCCAGTGTTTGCCTCTACCATAGTAAGCACATACTGCTTACCAGAATAAGAACGTGGTAGAGTGATGTAGTCAACTTGCCAAGCTTCACCATACTTGTACTTGGATCATCTGTCACCATACCATAAGGGCTTAAGTCGTTTTGCCTGCTTAATAGCAGCACAAATGTCACAGTCATGGATGACTTGTGTGATAGCATCCATGGAAATGTCTATGGATCTGTCACGAGCCCACTGGTAGGTTGCATCTCTGCCTTGATGTCCTGACGAATCGTGAGCCCACCGAGCTAAGAATATCTCACCTCGGTGTTTCCAGTCGAGATCAAGATCAGAGTCCATGTCTACTGGAGAAACTCTTGCAGCTAGATCTGCCTGATGGTTGTGTTGCTGTTCCTCAGTAGCTTTGCTCTTAGGGATGTGAGCATCAATGTGTCTCACCTTCACTGGAATTCTCTCGATTCGATCAGCAATGTCCTGCCACAGGTCAGCTGCCCAAATGGGCTTTCCCTTCCTCTGCCAACCACTCTTTTTCCAGTTCTTTAGCCAACCCCACAGAGCATTGGCTACCATCCATGAGTCGGTGTAGAGATAAAGCTTTGGCCATCTCTCACGCTCAGCTACGTCGAGAGCTAGCTGGACAGCTTTTACCTCTGCGAACTGACTGGATTCTCCTTCTCCATCCTTTGCTTCTGCGACTCGGCGTGTTGGACTCCACACTGCAGGCTTCCACCTTCGCTTGTTCCCGACAAGACGACAGGAACCGTCTGTGAACAAAGCATATTTCTTTTCATCATCAGATAGGTCATTGTAAGGAGGAGCTTCCTCAGCACGAGTTACTCTCTCCTCTGGAGGTTTAGTACAGTTGGTACCTTCAGGCCAACTTGAGATCACCTCCACTAGACCAGGTCTTTCAAGATTTCCCATTCGAGCTCTCTGTGTTATCAGAGCCATCCACTTAGACCAGGTGGAATCTGTTGCATGATGTGGTGTGGAACCTTTGCCTTTGAACATCCAATTCAAAACTGGTAATCTGGGAGCTAAGAGGAGTTGTGATTCAGTTCCAATTACTTCAGAAGCTGCTTTCACTCCTTCATAGGCAGCTAGAATCTCTTTCTCTGTTGGAGTATAATTAGCCTCTGAACCTCTGTAACCTCGACTCCAGAAACCAAGAGGTCGTCCACGTGTCTCACCTGGAGCTCGTTGCCACAAGCACCAGGTTGGACCATTGTCACTTGCAGCCGTGTACAAAATGTTCTTAATGTCTGGACCATCTACCATCTCGGACAGGTCCCAGACCCATTGCTTGAACTACCTCTTGCTTTATCTGGTCAAAGGCTGCTTGTTGTTCAGGTCCCCAGTGGAAACTGTTCCTCTTTCGAGTCACATCATACAGAGGTTTCACAATCTGACTGTATCCAGGAATGTGCAGTCTCCAAAATCCCACTATCCCCAAGAAACGTAGAGTTTCTTGCTTGTTCATGGGATTTGCCATGGTAGAGACTCTATTTACCACATCCACTGGAATGTGTCGGCGTCCATCCTGCCACCGCACTCCCAGAAACTGGATCTCTCTGGTAGGTCCTTTCACCTTGTCTCACTTGATGGCGAAACCTGCACTCAGAAGAATGTCAATGATTTTGTTACCTTTCTCAAAGACTTCCTCAGCAGTTTTACCCCAGACGATGATGTCATCGATGAACTGGATGTGTTCTGGAGCACCACCTTCCTCCAGAGCATCGTGGATCACTGCATGACAGATGCTTGAGCTGTGGATCCAGCCCATGGGCAACCTGTTGAAAGTGTACTGGAGTCCTCTCCAGGTGAAAGCAAACTGAGGCCTGCATTCCTCTGCTATGGGAATAGAGAAGAAGGCATTAGCAATGTCTATGGTAGCATACCATTTGGCCTCTTTGGATTCCAGCTCATATTGGAGTTCCATCATGTCTGGTACTGCTGCACTCATAGGTGGAGTTACTTCATTCAGGGCTTGGTAGTCGACTGTCAGACGCCAATCTCCATTCGGCTTTCGCACAGGCCAGACTGGACTGTTGAAAGGTGAATGAGTTTTGCTGATGACTTTCTGACTCTCCAAGTGACGAATCAGATTCTGAATGGGCAACAAAGAGTCACGGTTGGTTCTGTATTGTCTGTGATGCACAGTCTGAGAAGCAACCGGCAATTTAATGTCCTGAATCTTGTGTTGTCCCACAACTGCAGATTCATCAGAAAGCTCAGGTCTAACAGACAGCTTCAGTTTTTGTCCATCAGCTTCTACAGATGCTACTCCAAAAGCCCATTTGTAACCTCTAGGGTCTTTGAAACGCCCTTCTCTCAGAAAATCAATTCCCAGAATACAAGGTGCGTCAGGTCCGGTCACAACTGTATGCTTCCTCCACTGTTTACCAGTTAAACTTATATCAACCTCCACCTTAGTTAACTCTTGAGATCCACCAGTGACTCCCAGAATAGTTATAGCTTCTGATCCCTGATAATTTGATGGCATTATGGTGCACTGAGCCCCTCTGTCAACCAAGGCCCTGTACTTCTGAAATTGCGAAGTGCCAGGCCACTGGATGTACACATCCCAATAGATTCTGTTATCTCTGTTACCCCTCTCCTCCCCCTGGCGGGAGGCAGGGCACCCTAGTTATGGAGATTATGCCCACATGTGCAATGAGCACAGTGTGCAGTGTTGGAACTGGAGCCACTCTTGGAGCTATTAGAGTTGTCCTGGGGAACTGTGGAAGTAACAGCTACCCTTCTGGTATTGCTACCTCGGGTTCTGCCACCTTGCAGTTCCCTCAGTCTCCTGAAAAGATTAGCAGTTGGTTGACCATCCCATCTGTTCATGTTCTCACCAAACTGATCACGCAGAGTTATCCAAATACTCGCACGTGATTGCCTTGGTGGTCTGTTTTGGTTGGATCTGTTTTGGAATGACCTGTTTTGGAATGACCTGTTTTGGAATGACCTGTTTTGGAATGACATCCTTGGAGGACGTCTATTCCTCACAGAGGAAACCTGTATCCATCTGGAGGAAGAATTGGAATTATCTCTTTGTGCCAATTGGGAGAATGTATTTTTAAATTCATCCTTCAGCTCTTTCATGCAATTCTCAATTTTTCCAGACATAGTTTCAATGGCTGAAACCAAAGAAACATGTGTCATGCTATCCTCCAATTGTCTCATCTGATCAGTGAATTGGCCAACCGTAGGAGAAGCTCCACCATAATTTCTTGCCACAATTCTGCTTGCCAGAATATTTGCATAATTAGGAGGAGCAAGTTTGATGAGCTTCTTAGCAAGACCAGTTCCTACAGGGATTTCATCAGGATTCAGAGTCTCATGGCCACCATAGAGTACCTCTCTAACAGCAAATTCTCTCAGACTATTCCCTCATCTATGGTAGTCCAGGGTTTAGCATTCCATGGAAGATCGTCTCGGGAAGGATACCTCATGAGAGTTGCCATTAAAAGGCGTATCCAGAGAGTAACCTTGACAAGAGTCCTGCCTAGATGTCTATCTATTCCGTTATCCTTTGAGAGAGTTCCTAGTTGAGCTGCTGACTTGTCTCCAACTACCAGAGCTGGAGCACCTGTATCATAGCATCTACCAAGCCAAGCTAGGATTGGCTCCTTATCTGCTCTGATGTAATCTTTACGCACACACCTCAATTCCTCCCTGGGTGACGAACAGCTCTCAATGTCATCTGACTCCTCCTCCTCTGCCTCATCTTCCTGAAGTTCTTGTCCCAGTAATCTTACTGTCACTCCCCTAAGAATCTGCTTAAGGTCAGGATTACCACCTTTAGTTGTTCTGCTATCAGCAATTTGCCCTGCATCTCCATCCAGTGATGATCTCAATAACTCAGCTATATCTTTAAGACAAACCTTTTCCTCCATCTCAGCAGGGTCTCTTTGAGCAGAAGTTCCCTCACCAGGATCCTGCTGCTCTTCCCCATCAGCATCTGGATCAGCTTTGCCCTTTTTTCCTCTCATACTTAAAACAGCTACCTGCTTAACTGGAGCTGTGTTTGGATTTACAGCTGGCTTAATAGAAGCTGACAGGTTTTGAGACGAATCAGCTGCTGTGGAGGACACTTCCGGTCCTGCCGAAGAAGGAGGAGGAAATGGCTTTGCCCCATTAATGGCTGCCGAGGGCGTGGAAGCCATGTTAGGAGCTGCCGCTGCCGCTGGCTGATTGCCAGAGCCACCAACAGCACCGTTCAGAGCAGCCTTTCCGATGGACTTTTTAGCCTTGTCGTTAACTGATACAGATTCTGCATTTTCTTCATCACTAGATACTTCTACCTGTTCCTACTAGAACAGGTTCCACTAGATACTTCTACCCTGTTCCAGCGGGGATCTTGCTCGGGAGCACGCCGCGACCGGCACCCTCGGGAACACTAGCTGCTTCCCTTTCAACCTACGGGGATCGGTAGGGCACCCCGGGCTCTCGGCACTCGGCTAGATTCGGCACGACTGTTTCTCCACGTGCTTGCTGCTCGGGATCGCTCGGGCTCCCCACATCACTGCCGGCGGCTCATTTAAAAGCCATCGGCGGCTCGCGGCAGCCCCTGTTCCAGCGGGAATCTTGCTCGGGAGCACGCCGCGACCGGCACCCTCGGGAACACTAGCTGCTTCCCTTTCAACCTACGGGGATCGGTAGGGCACCCCGGGCTCTCGGCACTCGGCTAGATTCGGCACGACTTTTCTCCACGTGCTTGCTGCTCGGGATCGCTCGGGCTCCCCGCGTCACTGCCGGCGGCTCATTTAAAAGCCATCGGCGGCTCGCGGCAGCCCCTGTTCCAGCGGGAATCTTGCTCGGGAGCACGCCGCGACCGGCACCCTCGGGAACACTAGCTGCTTCCCTTTCAACCTACGGGGATCGGTAGGGCACCCCGGGCTCTCGGCACTCGGCTAGATTCGGCACGACTGTTTCTCCACGTGCTTGCTGCTCGGGATCGCTCGGGCTCCCCGCGTCACTGCCGGCGGCTCATTTAAAAGCCATCGGCGGCTCGCGGCAGCCCCTGTTCCAGCGGGAATCTTGCTCGGGAGCACGCCGCGACCGACACCCTCGGGAACACTAGCTGCTTCCCTTTCAACCTACGGGGATCGGTAGGGCACCCCGGGCTCTCGGCACTCGACTAGATTCGGCACGACCGTTTCTCCACGTGCTTGCTGCTCGGGATCGCTCGGGCTCCCGCGTCACTGCCGGCGGCTCATTTAAAAGCCCGTCGGCGGCTCGCGGCAGCCCCTGTTCCAGTGGGGGTCTTGCCGCCTGCTCTCGCTCGGCACGCGCCGCCACACTTTTTCTAAATTTTGTCCAGCAGGTCCCGCGGGCAGGGCACCATGGTGGTGACGCGCCACAACCACTCCTTCAAAACATCAGTCTCGACTCAGACTGAGGGGGAATACAAGCAGGTAGGCAAGTGTCACAAGCAAGAGGTGGGTGTCCAGGCTTATGGCTGCAGAGAGTGCTGGAGCCTGGCACTTGAGATGCAGGGTAGTGGGGACAATTCCTGCATCAGATGCGAGCAGATTGACTATCTGCTTAACCTGGTGGCCAGATTGAAAGATGAGGTGACTAGACTTAGAGATGTCAGGGATTGTAGAAGAGAGACCAACTTGAGTAACCAGGCTCTGCAGGCTCCCCCAGCAGAGGCTGATTATCCAAAAAGCAGAGGGGAATGGACGAAGATTCCTCTCAAAAGACACAAATTAAAACCTCCCTGTCTCCCTTCACCTCCCCCACTGCCCTTGGACAACAGGTATGGGGCACTGGAGGTCGAGGGGGAGGTGATTCTGATGCTGGAGGACACACCATCTGGGGTTTTCCATGAGGCAAAACAACCCAGGGTGAGTCAGCCTGGCGTGGGTCGGCCCGGGGTGAGTCAGCCTGGCGTGGGTCGGCCCGGGATGAGTCAGCCTGGCGTGGGTCGGCCCGGGGTGAGTCAGCCTGGGGTGGGTCGGCCCGGGGTGAGTCAGCCTGGGGTGGGTCGGCCCGGGGTGGGTCGGCCCGGGGTGAGTCAGCCTGGCGTGGGTCGGCCCGGGGTGAGTCAGCCTGGGGTGTGTCGGCCCGGGGTGAGTCAGCCTGGGGTGTGTCGGCCCGGGGTGAGTCAGCCTGGGGTGGGTCGGCCCGGGGTGAGTCAGCCTAGGGTGGGTCGGCCCGGGGTGAGTCAGCCTGAGGTGAGTCAGCCTAGGGTGGGTCGGCCTAGGGAGAGTCAGCCTGGGATGGGTCGGCCTGGGGTGGGTCAGCCTGGGGTCAGGCAGCCTGGGGTGAGTCATCCCAGGGTGGGTAAGCCTGGGGTGAGTCAGCTTGGGGTGAGTCAGCCTGGGGTTAAACAGCCTTCCCCTGGCATCAAGACTTGCTCCCTTAAAAAAAAGAGGAGGGTGATTGTCATTGGTGATTCCCTACTGAGGGGAACAGAGGGCCCCATATGTCGGCCAGACCCTGCTCACAGGGAACTTTGTTGTCTCCCAGGAGCTCAAGTTGCTGATGTTACCAGAAGGCTGCCTAGTCTGGTGCAGCCCTCTGACTACTATCCATTAATAATTATGCAGTTAGGGAATGACGATGTTGCAACTAGAACTCCCAGGGCTATCAAGAATGACCTCAAGGTCCTGGGGGATCTAGTGGAGGACTCAGGTGCACAAATAATTTTTTTGTCTATACCCTTAGTTGCAGGAGGGAATATGAGAAGGAACAGGTCAGCAGCGGTACTCAACAAGTGGCTTAGAGGTTGGTGCAGTCAGAAGAATTTTGGCTTTTTTGATCTTGAAAAACTTTCTACTGCACCAGGTCAGCTGGCAACAGATGGAGTACATCTGTCCCAGAGGAGGGGAAAGGTCACAGTACATGAGAATGGCCTGTCCCCCAAAGGTAATAAGATTCTGGGAAGGGAATTAGCAAGTCTCATTGACAGGGCTTTAAACTAGCTTCGAAGGGGGAAGGGGCTGAAACCAGTCCCCCAGACAGGAGTCTGAGGGTGGTAAGCTGGAGTCAGGGGCAAAACCAGCAGCCCAGCTGAAGTGCATGTACACTAATGCACGAAGTATGGGCAACAAACATGAGGAGCTGGAAGCCTTGTTGCAGCAGGAAAGATATGATGTAGTTGCCATCACGGAGACATGGTGGGATGACTCGCATGACTGGAGCGCTGCAATTGACGGCTACAGGCTATTCAGGAGAGACAGGCAGGGAAGAAGGGGTGGAGGGGTGGCCCTGTACATCAGGGAGGCTCTTGATGCCATTGAGCTAGAGATCAGGGATGATCGGGTTGAGTGCGTGTGGGTAAGAATTAGAGGGAAGACCAGCAGGGCAGACATGCTGGTTGGAGTCTGTTATAGACCACCCAACCAGGAGGATGATCTTGATGAAGCATTCTATAGGCAGCTTAAGGCTGTCTCAAGATCGCCTAACCTTGTTCTCGTGGGAGACTTCAACCTGCCTGATATCTGCTGGGATCACAACATAGCAGAGAGGAGGCAGTCTAGGAGGTTCTTAGAGTGCATGGAGGACAGCTTCTTATCCCAGGTGCTGCGTGAGCCTACCAGGGGTGAGGCTATGCTTGACCTCCTCTTCACCAACAGGGAAGGGCTGGTGGGTGATGTGGTGGTCGGAGGGTGTTTAGGCACCAGTGACCACGAGATAATTGAGTTTTCAGTATTCAGCCAAGCCAAGAGGGGGAACAAGAAGACCTCCACTCTGGACTTCCGGAGGGCAGACTTCAGGCTACTCAAGGAACTAACTCAGAAGGTTCCTTGGGAAACAGCCCTTAAAAACAAAGGGGTTCAGGAGAGCTGGACCTACTTCAAGGAAAGAACTCTTGAAGGCGCAGGAACAGGCTGTGCCGGTGTGCCGGAAGATGAGCCGCCGGGGCAGACGGCCAGCCTGGTTGGGTAATGAACTTCTAAAGGAACTAAGGGAAAAAAAGAGGGTGTATTATCTTTGGAAAAAAGGGGAGGCAACCCATGGAATGTTTAGGGATGTTGCTAGGTCTTGTAGGAAGAAAATTAGGGAGGCAAAAGCCCATTTGGAGCTCAGACTGGCCTCTGCTGTGAAGGACAACAAAAAGTCCTTCTATAAATATATTAATAGCAAGAGGAAGGGCAAGGACAAGCTCCACTCCTTGGTGGGCATGGAGGGGAATATTGTAACAAAGGATGAGGAAAAGGCAGAGGTGCTTAACACCTTCTTTACCTCAATTTTTACTAGCAGGACAGAACGGCTTCCAGACAGCTGGCCTGCAGAGCTGGCAGGAGCCAGGGAGCAGCATAGTTTTCCCCTGTTCCAGGATGGGACAGTTAGAGATCTTCTCAGCCGCTTGGACCCCCACAAGTCCATGGGACCGGATGGGATCCATCCTAGGGTGCTGAGGGAGCTGGCGGATGAGCTGTCCAGGCCACTCTCCATCATTTTTCAGCAGTCCTGGCTCACTGGAGAGGTCCCAGAAGACTGGAAGCTGGCCAACGTGGTGCCCATCCATAAGAAGGGCCAGTTGGAAGAGCCGGGGAATTCTAGGCCTGTCAGCCTGACCTCAGTGCCAGGCAAGATTATGGAACGGGTCATCTCGAGTGCGATCACACAGCACTTACAGGATGGCCAGGGGCTCAGGCCCAGCCAGCATGGATTTAGGAGGGGCAGGTCCTGCCTGACCAACCTGATCTCCTTCTATGATCAGGTGACCCGCCTGGTGGATGTGGGGAGGCCTGTGGATGTGGTCTACCTGGACCTCAGCAAGGCCTTTGACACAGTCCCCCACAGCAAACTCCTGGCCAAGCTGGCAGCCCATGGCTTGGACAGGAGCACACTGCGTTGGGTTAGGAACTGGCTGGAGGGCTGAGCCCAGAGAGTGGTGGTGAATGGTGCCACATCCAGCTGGCGGCCTGTCACTGGTGGTGTGCCCCAAGGATCAGTGCTGGGCCCCATGCTTTTCAACATCTTTATTGATGATCTGGATGAGGGCATTGAGTCCATCATCAGTAAATTTTATGGATGACACCAAGCTGGGGGCAGGAGTTGATCTGCTGGAGGGCAGAGAGGCTTTGCAGAGAGACCTCGACAGGCTGGACAGATGGGCAGAGTCCAATGGCATGAGATTTAACACATCCAAGTGCCGGGTTCTGCACATTGGCCATAACAACCCCAGGCAGCGCTACAGGCTGGGGTCAGAGTGGCTGGAGAGCGGCCAGGCGGAGAGGGACCTGGGGGTGTTGGTTGATGGGAAGCTGAACATGAGCCAGCAGTGTGCCCAGGCAGCCAAGAGGGCCAACTGCATCCTGGCCTGCATTAGGAATAGTATGGCCAGCAGGAGCAGGGAGGTCATTGTGCCCCTGTACTCTGCTTTGGTTAGGCCGCACCTTGAGTCCTGTGTCCAGTTCTGGGCCCCTCAGTTTAAGAAGGACATCGAGACACTTGAACGTGTCCAGAGAAGGGCAACAAGGCTGGTGAGAGGCCTTGAGCACAAGCCCTATGAGGAGAGGCTGAGGGAGCTGGGGCTGTTTAGCCTGGAGAAGAGGAGGCTCAGGGGGAGACCTCATTGCTCTCTACAACTACCTGAAGGGTGGTTGTAGCCAGGAAGGGGTTGGCCTCTTCTCCCTAGCAACCAGCACCAGAACAAGGGGACACAGTCTCAAGCTGCACCAGGGGAAGTTTAGGCTCGCGGTGAGGAGAAAGTTCTTCACCGAGAGAGTGATTCGTCATTGGAATGGGCTGCCCGGGAGGTGGTTGAGTCTCCGTCCCTGGAGGCGTTCAGGAGGGGACTGGATGTGGCACTTGGTGCCATGGTCTAGTTGTGAGGTTATGGTTACAGGTTGGACTCGATGATCTTCAAGGTCTCTTCCAACCTTGGTTATTCTATTCTATTCTATTCTATTCTATTCTATTCTATTCTATTCTATTCTATTCTATTCTATTCTATTCTATTCTATTCTATTCTATTCTATTCTATTCTGGGGTAGAGTTAGAGCTGTGCTTTCTGCGTTTTGATCTACGCTTAGTTACAAAGCACGCCTTAGACACTTTTTTCTTCTCCCAATACAGAGCATATAACAAGAACACATTACTTATCACCAACAGCAGGATTGCACACATCAAATAAATCACCTTTGGATCCCACCGTTCAGAGCAGCCTTTCTGATGGACTTTTTAGCCTTGTCGTTAACTGATACAGATTCTGCATTTTCCTCATCACTAGACACTTCTGGGGTAGAGTTAGAGCTGTGCTTTCTGTGTTTCGATCTACGCTTAATTACAAAGCACGCTTTCAACGCTTTTTTTTTCTCCCGATACAGAGCATATAACAAGTACGCAATGACCATCACCAGCAGATTTAAACACATCACATAAATCACCTTTGGATCCCAGCCATCACTTAAAACAACCTTTTTCGCCTACCGGGATCTTAAACTCTTTTATCTCTATGGGCAGAGTGCTGGAGGTCACATTCTCGTATCTGTTAAGCCAGAAGAATCCCAGGCACCGGTCGTAAAGAAGCTGAATCTTATACTTAAACCATAAATACAATCTATACATCAAGTATCTGCCTAAGCGATCGAAAATCAATCCCAGAAGATGCTTATAGATAAGGGCCCCAAAAATTGAAAAGAACAGACGCTCCAAAAGCCAAAACACTTTCATGTTTGCAACTCCGACTCGAGCAGGCAATAAATCAAGCAACCTTTTAGCCCAGCTTCTGGACAGCAATTATCCACAAGCCGCACGTTGGGCGCCAATTAAAAAAAAATATGTGGTGGAGTAGGAAGGTTCCCACACACACACAAAAGAATTCCACAGCTAACTCAGCCGGAGAAGCAGATGAAAGCTGTATTTTACAAGCAGATATGGAATGCAATGAATATGTACAAAAAAACCATAAAATATTTACAATATATACAGAAATATACAGGAAACCTTTCCCCAACCCCCCTGCGGCCAGGGGGGTTCGGCCTTTTCCCTCCCTTCTCCCTCCCTACCTCCCCTTTTTCCCAAAAGGGTTAGAGAGAGAGAGCAAGGAAGGTAATTAAAAGGGTGAAAGCTTGTTAAAGCTCAAAGCGGATGCAAAAGTTAGTTTTCTCTTATCTGGTTAGCAAGAATCGTAGAGAGAAACGAGCCAGCTCACAGTACAGGGGGAAGAAAAAGACGACTGACTGCCCCCCTGACTGAAAGACTAAACAAGAACCTACAGCCGGGTTCCACCAATGAAATTGGATTAGCATATCTCTTGTTTTCATTTATATACCAAAACATTCAGCCAGAGTGTTCAGAAAGTGTCTCTTTCTTAAAGGCACAGCCTAAACCGGTCACATCAGTCACCTGTTTTCAGTTGCTTAGAGCATTTTGAAAGATGCATTTTAGCTTAATGTCTCCAGACTCAGAGTCTGCCGGAGGTGGATTTTTGTATAAATACTGAGAAAATATGTCTCAAACACTTTCCGTCCAGAACAGCAGTAAAAGAGAGACATACTTCTGTTGGGGAGGTGGGAGGAAGTGATAAAAAGTAAAACATATTAGCTGAAATAACTTTAAATAGCTGGGGTTGACTACCTAAATTGAGAAGAAATGCCTCAAAGTGAGCTGAATGACATTTCTTTTGTTGACTAAGTTATATTCTGGCTGAGTAGAATTTACGGATTTGATGGAGAAGTCAGTGAAGCTTTACAGTGTATGTTACTCAAGAGGTCAGATAAGGTAATTTTAACAGTCCACTCTGGCCTTAAAATCAGTGAATCTACAAGCTTCTTAGAATTACATGCTGAGCTCCAGTATGGCACTTAGAGCCATTCCGATTTCATAAGCAGTGCAGTAGAGGCATCCAGTTAATGTAGCTATGGTGAAAATACGATCTTCAGCTGAGCATAGCCAAGGCAAAGGCTCCCATCCTGGAACTGCACCGGAGGTGGTTAAGTGTGTGATAGGAATCTTAAAGATAGGTATGAGTTGCTGTTTTGCAGTGAAGGAAAACATTGCTTTTTGTTTTTTACTAAAGCACATGTGTCTTAAATGGCAGGTCAGAGGGGCTTCAGGTCATGTTAGGATGGCAGAAGAGCCTCGAAGAGCAAGACGCATAGTTTCCTCATTGGTTTTAGGACATTTTGAAGATTCCTTTAAAAAATACAGCAGTGTGTCTGCATGTTAAAATTTCCTAATGACTAAATTAATGGTGCTTGAACCACTACAACACAGGTACTTTGTAGCTGTGCATTATATTATGGTCCTTAATCAGATATTGTTCTCAAGCAATGCTGTTTGGGATCATACAGGCTCTCTGGATGAAGCTTAGATGCATGCCTCTTGTCACTCCCTGTAATGCTTTGTGTAACAAGCAGTTTGTAAATCTCTGTGTCAAGTAGTACAATGAATGGTGTTTATTTAAAAAGTTATTTAGGTTTTACATAGCATGATATCTGATTTTATAGGCACATACAGACCTCTGAAGTTAGCAGGTGAGTTAGCTTTGTAGAGAACAGAACATATTCTCGTGTCATTTAAGGTACCTATGCTGCCAAATAAACAGGAAAGGTGCAGTAGATGAAGGTTACAAAAAATGTTAAAATGCATAACAATGAGATAAGGACTTGCATAAGCAGTGAAGACCAGCGAGAAGATACTGGGACAGTATAAGACAGAAATTATTGTATAATTAACCTAGAGGGGTTTAGATGTATTTAAGAAACTGTACAGCAAAGTAGCATGTGTTAACTCAAGTGTATCACAGTGTGCACAAGGGGGCAGAGTTAGTTTCCTATGTGCCCTTACCTCTAGTGTACCATGCCCTCTGGTTATATATCGGTATAACTGTAATACTCCTTGAACCTAGATTCATTTTATAAGTGGTTCTGATTTTTTTACAGCTAGCTCTGATCTGTTCTATAGATTCTTTTCTAAGTGCTTCTAATTTAAAAGACAGCATAGCAATAAGGCCAGAAAGGTCACTGTTAAAAACCAGGAAGCCTAAATTCTGCAAGTTCATATGTCTTCATCATACAATTAGCAGTTTTGCAAAAGGAAGAGCATTCTGTCCTCCAGTATAATGAGGAACTGATCCTGGCTACAATTTTTTACAAGAGAGTTATGGTTTATTGCAAGACAGTCCACATGGCTTTAAATATTCTGGTTTTGGAGCTGTAATTCTTGTGTTGTATTTCCCAGTCTCCTCTGTCTCTTCAGTACACAGAAAAAGAACTGATCTCCAGTATGGAAATAAAACTAGTATTACTAATTTCTGATCCCAATTGCTGCATGAAAGTAACTACTATTAACCTTGTGTTTGATAACAGTGTAAAAAAATACAATATCTCTTTCTAAAATATGTGGTAGAAGGATTATCAGTGAAGTGGTGTATTGTGTTGCTAATACTCTTGTGATATGCAGCATTAGTATAGAATTAAATAGTTTATTTGTTCCCTTCACTTACAATGGCATTGCTGTAATTTGAAATGATCCTTCTTTTTACCTCTTAGGGGAAAGTTTAATTCAATACATAATATTTTATGTTACTTTTTTTTTTAACTTCTCCAGATGATTTTTTTCTTCAAATGCTCTTGATTGTGTAATTAGAATTAACTTTTCTTTGTATCAGTTTTAAACAGTATTTTCTAAGGAAACCTTTCTAGCCAGAAATAGCTAGATTTTGAGGTAGTGTTAAATTGTTGTGCAGATACTTCTGTAATTTTGATAATTGCCCTGGCCAGAGGGTGACCTGAGATGGAAAAAAAAACAAACAATACCAAAAATATATCTTCTGTGTTCATGGGTGACAGTTGCATCTGAGAATATATATAATTGAACTTTTCTTCCTGTCACTTGCAGGCAGAAATTGTCAAGAGGCTGAATGCTATATGTGCACAAGTCATTCCCTTCCTGTCCCAAGAGGTAGGTAGTTGTTTTTACCAGTGCTGATTTAAACAATTTCCTCATCATATCTATTACAAAAGTGAGACTTTATGTTGAGACTGTTTCCTTATGAATCTCTTGATGCTTGTAGATGACTTTCCACTGTGCTATTATCGCTGTAACTTCATTATCTTTTCCAAGTCTGTTATAATATCATTTAAATATATTTATTAAATGGAACATGTTGTAATGTGCTAAGCAAAATTTTAGTGTTTTACTCTCACATACAATGTGGTTTTCTCACAATTACTGCTTTGTCAGTTTGAAATCAGAGGACAGCTGAGCTTGCCAGAATACTAGAAAGGCATAATTTATAATACATTCTTGGCAGTAGGCATTAAGATTCAGCAGCAAACTTACATTTCAATATACTGAGTAGTGATATTCAACACAGTAGTCATACAAATACAGCTTTTTGGTGCTGTTTTTTCTCTCTGCATCCCATATTACTTACTGCCTTAAATCCTTCAATATTTTCTGTGGGTTTGGGGGATATAGACAGAGATTGAAACTTGGTGTGAGCTAATTTCTCCAAGCACTGATTTTCTCCAAATAACAATTTCCCTGTATTATTTTGAGTCTACTGTAGACACTTCTACGGGCCACTGGGATTTGGGGAAGCTTTGAAGCCCCAGGAATGTGTGAAATAAAATGAAAGTGTGGTTCATGAGAGGAGACCTCAGGTCAATAGTGGATTCCCCTTCACACCCTGCTGCGGGAAAGGGGGCGGAGACTGGAGTCTGCTAGTGCAGGCTGGCATGCATCTATACAATGCATGGTTTCATTTCAGTAGAATGGGTATCCAAGAAGTTGAGCCTGGAAAGTATCAGTGCATTGCATCTGTAAAACATTGTGCCTGCGAACATAGTGCAAGTCTTTCTTACACCTTTCCAATGCTTCCATGAAATACCATTGATTTTTAAGACCTTCTCATCCAGCTGCAAACAAGAAGCTGTGTGCTTGATATTGGCATTCAGCTGATGTGCTGTGTGTGTGCACATGTGTGCATCTGTGTTTGAAATAAGAACAGTGCTATCAAAACTAATATCTGACAGTGTACCTGAGTGCTGCTTATAAAGATGGATTTGTGGAAACTAAATGATGTGTAATGATCTAGTTATATTGCTGGAGGACCAGAATTCAAGTGCTGCATGGATCTGAAATGAGTAGCTGTTTGTGGTGTGTTGAAATTACCCCCAACATAAAATTGCCAGACTAGCTCAGATGTAAGCAAATGAAACTTTATTTACAAGCAAAACTACAGTCCAAAATATGAAATTCAATTAATATGTACAAAATATACAATATTTACATGTATTTACAATTTATAAACAAGAAGTCCCCTGGACAAAACCAGGGGGTTAACAGCTTCCTCCTTCTCCCCCCCCCCTCTCCTGACAAGAGGAAGAAGAGAGAGTAGCTTGTTAATACTTAGCCACAACAAAGGAACACAGCCAAGGTTAGCAAGCTCACAGAAGCACCAGTTGCTATCTGCTAGCGCAAAAGAACAAAAAAGAGCTACCTTTGTTAGCTATCAGACCAATGGGATTATTTAGACTTTATAATTATTTTCTTTTTTACATCCAATGGTAATTTGTTTACATTCTATCACTCTCAGTTCAAGATCTGTGGAAAATTTTCCTAGACACAGCCTAAAATGGCCACCTGTTGATGCTCTGTTTTGACTCTAGAATGTGTTTTAGTTATATAAATTTATATATATATATAAATGAGGTGTAAACCTGATTAGTACTAGCGCTGAAGTGAACACTAAAATAGAATGATGTTTAAACAAAGAGTACTTGGCAGGCAAAGCTGTAATCTTGGCAAAGACACTGGATCAGCATGGGATTACATGGTTTTACAGTATATTTGAAGAAAGGTATGTTTGATTGACAGTGACTGATAGCTTTATGGCCTTTGATTTTGAAAAGCCCAGCCTCCCCTCCCTCTGCTTGCTCTTGTGGAATTGAGGGGGAAAAGAAAATAAGGCTGTAGGTTTTTGAGATTTGGTATTAGTGGTATTCCACTGAAGTGAGCATAGATTCTCTCCTGTTTCTATGCTCACTATGTATTGGGAGCTCCTGTCCCTGGAGCTAAATTGCCTTAGGGTCATTCTCCTAAAAGCTGGTATTTGTACATTTTAAATTTCTGCCCTAGAGGGAGAGATACTGTGAAGTCTTCACATTGTGCTAACCTCTTTTCTTCCACTGAGGAGAATCGCCCATGCGGTGTGATGTGCAGCCACTTGTCAACTGTGAGCTAAGGGGCCTGATACCTGTTTACAGCCTACTGGCCATCAGGCTAGGCATGGAGAATAATTCAGAAGTAATTCTGAACTTAGCCATTGTACTAGTTTCTTATTAATATATTTGTCGTAAGAACTATGTAAGCAGAGAACTCAGATGATCCAAATTTAGAAAATTGCATTGCCCCATTTCTGTCACAGGTACAGTACCACCCAGTGAGGGCTTAAGCGCACCAGTGTCAGTGTGCTTAGTGACTGCTGTTTATGTTGTTAGGCACTAGATCAGAGCTTTGAGTTAAGCAGTTTTAGATCTGAAAGCAAGCAGTTATAAAGCTTCTGTGTTAGTGAGCCTCTGGTTTTTAAATCTGTGGCAAATAATGTTCCCTTCACCTGTTTGCACATGTCATTTATCAAGTCTTGTAGCTCCTCCTCAGTGCATGTTGCATGGTGTCAAAGTGCTTTGGACTACAGTAGAGATGGAGAGATTAAAAACCAATACAGAACCTTCATATTTTTGTATGCATTAACAAAGGAAAAAGGGGGCACTTCCAAAAAGCTGTCATACTCCTCTTCTGTGGAGGCAAATGTGTTTTTTTAGTTCATCTTGTGTGAGGGGGCGCTACTAGGTAGGGGGATTGAAAGAGGAAGCACAAAAAACCCTTTCACATGTTTGACTGTGTCACTGATCATAACAGCTTTCAAATTGGGGTTCAGAAAAACTTGGTAACTGCTTGACCTCTCTTAGTAGAAAGATTTATTTAAATTGGTTTATACTGGCATATGCTGATAAAACAAAAGAGACCAGAACTCTAGTTTTTACTATTCTGCTAGTCTTGATTTCTATGTAATTTGTGTCTTTAAAAAATGAGTGTCTTAATGGAAGTCTTTATTTTACCATCTAGATTAATAGACAGTTGAATCATAGCATGCTTTTGCTGTTTATGCCTTTTGCATAGTCTAATTGTGGAATGGTGGCTGAAAAATGTGATCAGACTCCTTTGTATTGTGCCTGAGGGAAAAATGAACAAAATACAGTGGTTACATGCACTGATGGCAACATTATTGCCTCATAATAGCACCAGGTTAACTTGTATTATTGCTTGTTAACTTTGTAAGGACTCAATGGCTTGCAATAAGTCACTGTAGAAGTAAGAAATCATGGCCAAAATTGCTAGAAATTCTGTCAAAAGGATGCAATGATAATACATCACCCTACTGTGTACTAATGTCTGCTTTATTTCAGGGGGTAATCTGCTAAAGTGCTAAGGAAATTCTCCAGGCTTCAGTGAATTTTATTCTGCTCTACTTCATCTAAGTATATATAGGAAATAAAGTCCCTAACCTGCCTAAATCACAGTCAAGGGATACTTGTTTTTACATTGCCTTCAGCTTAGACAAACTGTAAAAAGCAGCACCAAGAAATATGAGCTTCTTCTCATTTTGATATGAGAGAGTGACTTTGTGGTCCAGGTATCAGGTGCACCTCAGAGGCAGGGTGTGTGTTTAGTGTCTGCTGCAGTTGCAGGCTTCCTGTGCTGCAACAGTAATTTTCTACCTCACTGTGATGCTGTGAGATACCAGTGTGCTCAAAGTAGTTCCTATTGCATAAAGTGAAGGGGATTCCTTCAGGGTTATTGTGGTGGAGTAGGAAGGTTCCCCCCCCACACACAAAAGAATTCCACAGCTAACTCAGCCGGAAAAGCAGATGAAAGCTGTATTTTACAAGCAGATATGGAATGCAATGAATATGTACAAAAACATACAATATTTACAATATATACAGAAATATACAGCAAAGTATGTAATACAGGAAACCTTTCCCCAACCCCCCCTGCGGCCAGGGGGTTCAGCCTGCCGCTCCCTTCTCCCTCCCTACCTCCCCTTTTTCCCAAAAGGGTTAGAGAGAGAGAGAAAGGAAGGTAATTAAAAGGGGAAAACTTTGTTAAAGCTCAAAGCGAATGCAAAAGTTAGTTTTCTCTTATCTGGTTAGCAAGAATCGTAGGGAGAAACGAGCCAGCTCACAGCACAGGGGGAAGAAGAAGACGACTACTGACTCCCTCCCGACTGAAAGACTAAACAAAAATTTACAGCCGGGTCCCACCAATGAAATTGAATTAGCATATCATTGTTTTCATTCTAATATCAAAACATTTGGCTAGAGTGTTCAGAAAGTGTCTCTTTCTTAAAGGCGCAGCCTAAACCGGTCACAGTTATAGGTAAATGTTTAGAAGTTGTTAGCATGCAATTAACTTAGTTTTGATCTGCTGTATCTGGTATAGATAGTTTGATACTCACATAAATGAATGATCTAGCCAGTAAGATGCAATGCATTTTAGGTCTAAAGTTGTAGAACATGCCTCTACTAATTTATGTTTTTTTCTCAACTGAATTGATGAGCTGTGCTGGTGTGACAAGTTGGGGCTGTTTCCTGTCTGGTCAAGGTAGTGCATTTGGCTGGCTGCAACTTGTGGCTGTTGTGGGACCCTGCTGGCTATTCAGGGCTGAATGACCGAATCCACTGGATAGTGGTGTTTGTTCAGTATGGCTGGAGATACTCATATATCACAATTACCTTCTTTTGAGTAAATATTGATGATGTTTATCTTGATAGGACACAAGCAGGCTGGCTAATTTACACCTAATGATGTAGTTGGGACAACCAAATGCTCAGCATAACGTGCAAAAACTGCTTGAGAAGCCAGAAAAATGTTCATGATATTGGCTCCATCATCTTCCATGACACTCTTGCCACACTGCAAGCATTAATTAGGCTGGAGGAGACTGTAATAAAATTTTTCAGATGGTGCATTTTCCCTTCCAACTGCCAGTGAACTAGCTAATAATAAGTTAGAAGGATTGCCCTGTAATAGGGGATCTTCAGTTCTCAGTGCATGATAAGGTAGTCAGATATACTTAAAAGTACAGTAAAATGTCAAGCATTGGTGTGCATACACACCAACAGACATACCTAAAGGAAATGCTGGATGCAGTCTTTCAAACACTTCAATATTAGTTGATGTTTTTCCTTTTACAAGATAGCTATGGGCTGTCATGTGCCTGCTCTTCTCTGTACATACATTCCCTAGAGGGGCTTTTAAAGTTCAGTAAATTTGGATGAAACAGAGCAGGAGTCTTTACATGCTGTTCAGAAGGAAGTAGTTCTGGAAAGTGAGGGGCTGAAAAGACAATATTGCTTTTCTGCATTGTACACTTGCCCCAAGTTAGAGCTGAAACAGTAAGTTCAAGGAAGATGTCAAATACCTGTTACCTTTATATCAAGGAAGGCAATCTTGTTAGTAATTTGTGTATATATTGCTAATAATGTTCTTACATTTTTATGAAGTGGTCATGAAGTCTTAACTAAAGTTACAGGCCTGGTTGCAGTAACCCTACTGATCCTTTCCTAAGTGTGTGCCATGCCCCACAGTAAATGTGTGTTTGCTCTCTGGTTTTCACTAGTGTTTTTGGTGCAACATCATCTCATTATGCCCTGTCTAGATTTGGCTTTTCAGAATGGCACTACTGCAGTTGTTAAGTAAGACTCAGTCTGTACTCTCTCTTAACTGATAATGCAACAAAATAATGGGAATAAAACATGGCAGAGTCTGCTTGCTTCCCAGAAGTGAATTGTTCACTGAATTTTGCTTTGGATGTTGGTGGTGGTGCTTGAGACAGACTGGAATTGGGTGTTTTTAGCATCAGCCTCTGTGCATATGGGCCAGGAGGCTGTCCTGTCATCAAGAGCTCTGGGGATCTGTGGTGTATGAAGCAAAAGGGTACTGAAGCTTGGCCAGCTTGACCGGGGGGTAATTGTATTCATTTGGCAGAAGACCACAGGATCCCTGAGCCTCGTACCCACCATGTCTGATGTAGCTTCCCAGGTGGAGCTCTGGTGGGAACACACTGCCATCGAAATGTCAGGCTGGAGGATGTGCTCCACTCTTATGCCAGTGTTAAATGGCATCAGTGAGCACATCTGTGAGAGGTGTGCCTAGGTAGAGGAACTCCTCTTCTTAATGGTGGAGCTGTGGGAGGAGGTAAGTAGGTTGAGGACTATCAGAGAATGTGAGAGAGTGGAAGAATCTTGGAGTTAAGTTTTGCCTTCCCTGAAACAATCCCAGCATGCAGACAGAGCTCATGATGTGGAGAGCTTCCTGTCCTCTCTCTGCCTGCCTGAATATGGCAACTTAGAGATAGGGGGAAATGGCAAGAAATTCCTGGCCAGTGCAACAGGCAATGTAAGCAAGCCTCCCAGTGACTACCCCACCATTCCAGGTACCCTTGTGAAATAGGTACCATGCTCTGCAAGATGATGTTAATGATGACAAGGATAATGGTTCACCTGTCTCGGAGGTGCTGCCAAGGTTCAGTTGGTCTGCAGCAAGTGTGTAAACCTCCTCTGTAAAGAGCAAAAGACAGGCCATTGTAATAGAGGACTTGGTTCTGAAGGGAGCAGAAGGCTCATTGTGTGGACCGAACCTGTTGTTTTAGGGAAGTCAGCTGCTTCCCTGGGGCCCAGGTTAATGATGTAAAGAGAAAGTTTTTTGTTTTTTCCCTAGTACAGCCCTTAGTCTACTACTATCCACTGCTGATCTGTCAGGTGGCAATGAAGTAGTGACAGGATGTCCAGGGGTAATAAAGAGCCTTGGGTGACTGCTTAAGGGATCAGGAGCACAAGTAATGTTCCTCTCTTGAAGGGTTAAATCTTGGAGAGCTGAGTTCCAAGCACTGCTGGCCTGATAGGAGGGGATAGTGTTGGCCTTGATGGCTTGTGAATTACAGTCCAGCAGTGTGGTTGGAGGAGGGCATTCATTTGATGACGAATGGTTGTTGTGACTGGAGTGTGTAAGACTTGAGACATACCAGGTTGTTATAACAGAGTCCCTGTTCCAGTAGTAGACTGCTTTTGTATTGTATAAGCTTTTATAAAGAAGGATTTTGTGTAATAAACTGGACACCTATCCTGCATCAGGCTGAGTCCCGTCTCTTAATCGCAGCATCCTCTGTCCCTCCAGTTGTGGGGAGTGATGCAGGAATAAATATGAGGAGCCTGCAGATCAATGCCTGTCTCCAAACCTCCTGTCCCTGGCAGGACTTTGGGTTCTTTTACCATGGGTTGATTTACAGAACACCAGGCCCACTGGCAACAGATGGGATACACCTGTCTTAAAAGGGGAAAAGGATCCAAGCACAGGAGCTAGCAGGGCTTATTAAAAGGGCTTTAAGCTATGTTGGAAGGGAGTACAATGTAAAACTGGGCTTGCTAAAAATAAGCCCGAGGGCAGCACCTCAATATTTCAAAGATGGTGCATTGGCAAGGTCTTTCAGTCTGCTGTGTGAGTGGACGTAGGGAATGGAGACCCATGAAGCAGGAAAGATTCAAGGATGTTTCACATGTCAAGAATCCATTGATGGAGTAGTAACCATGGGAGCACATGAGACCAGTCAGGTAGGAATTCAGACTTTTGCCTGCAAAAATGTGGCTAAAAAATTAGGCTAACTGTGAAGTGCATCTACACTAATGCACACAGTATGGGCAATAAATAGGAGGAGGTAGAAGCCACTGTCCATCAAGAAAACTGATATAATGGTCATCACAGAAGTGTGATTGGATGTCTCCCATGACTGGAGTGCAACAATCCGTGACTGCAACTGCTTCAGGAGGCGTGGGCAAGGAATGAGAGGTGTGGCCTGGGACTCTATATTAGGGAGTGTTTTGATTGTCTTGAGCTTAATGGTGGTGTGTTTTGGGTGAGAATCAGGGGGATGGGCAGCAAGGCAGATACCATTGTGGGATGTTACAGACCACCCAACCAGGTTGAAGAGACAGATAAAATATTCTATGATAAGTCTCATGAATGGTAGCCCTTGATCTTGTGAGGGACTTCAACTTCCCTGACATCTGCTGGAAATATAACACAGCAGAGAGGGAGCAGTCCTGGTGGTTCTTGAACTGTCTGGAGGATAACTTCCTGACACTGCTGGTGAATGAGCCAGCTAAGCAAGGAGCACTGCTGGACCTGCTGTTTATCTACAGAGGAGGACTTGTGGGTGAGTGGTGTAACAGCAGGGGGCTGTCTTCAGCAGAGCAATCGCAAAATGATAAGAGTTCTCAGTTGTTGGAAAAGTAAAGAGGGAGGCTCAACAGAACTGCCATGTTGGACTTCCATCAGTCAGTTTTTGGCCTGTTTCAGAGAGTGGTTGACAGAGGCCTTTGGAAGGCAGTTCTGAAGGGCTGAGGAATCCAAGAAGGGTGGATGATCTTCAAGAAATGAGTCTTAATGGTACAGGAACAGTCATCCCCATGTACCTTGAGTCAGTGTGGAAGAAGGTTGTCCTGGCTGAGTAAAAGAAATTGGTTGCTGTTTAGGGAGAAAAAGAGAATTTATGGTCATTGGGAGAAGGGGCAAGCCACTCGGGATGACTGCAGAGTTGCTGTGAAGCTATACAGGAAGAAAACAAGAAGAGCCAAAGTCCACTTGAAAATTAATCTGGCTACAGCTGTTAAAGAGAGCAGGAAATGCTTCTACAAATATATTAGAAGCAACAGGAGGACTGAGGAGAGTCTTTGTCCTTTGTTATATTCAGGGGCTGAAGCACTCAATACCTTCTTTGCCTCAGTCTTTAGTGGTAAGATGAGCGCTCAGCCCTCTGAGCTCAGTAGAAAAGGATGGGAAGCAGAATGAAACCTCTGTAGTCCAAGAGGAGATGATTAGTGACCTGCTGCACCATTTTGACCTACACAAATCTATATGGCTGGATGACATGCACCCAGGGCCACTGAGAAACCTGGAGGAAGTGCTCAATCAACCACTTTCCAATTTTTACCAGTATTGATCTCATCTACAGAAAAGGCCAGAAGGACAGCCTGGGGAACTACAAACCTGACAGTGTGATCTCAGTGCCATAGAGCAGATCATCTTGAGTGCCATTATGCAACATGTGCAGGGTTCCAAGTGATCAGGCCCAGTCAGCATGGATTCATGAAGGGTGGGTCCTGATCTCCTTCTATGATGGGAGGAGCTGGGTTAGTGGATGAGGGAAAAGCTGTGGATGCTGTCTACCTTGACTTTAGTAACACATTTGACGCTATGTTCCACAGTATTCTGGAGAAATTGGATGGTCATGGTTGGATGGGTGGATGCTTTGTTGAGTAGAAAACTGGCTGACTGGCCAGGGCCAAAGATGGTCACTAATGGTGTTCTTCAGGGCTCAGGAGAGGGGCCAGTTCTCTTTATTATTTTTATCAGTGATCTGAATGTGGGAATTGAGTGTAGCCTCAGTAACTTTGCAGATGGCATTAAGGTCTAGAATGTTGTTGTGCTTGCAGATTGGAAGGCTATACAGAGGGATCAGAACATGCTTCATCAATGTTCTGAAGTCAGTTGTACGACTGGCCAAGTGTGAGGTCTTGCACTTGGGTCACAACAACCCCATGCAATGCTACAGGCTTGGGGAAGAGTGTATGGAAAGCTGCTCAGCATAAAAGGACCTGCGGGTGGTGGTTGACAGCCATCTGAACATGAGCTAGCAGTGTGTGCAGTTGGCCAAGAAGGCCAACAACGTCCTGGCCTGTGTCATGAATAGTGTGACAAGCCAGACCAGGGAAACTATTGCCTCCCCTTACTCAGAATGGTTGAGGCCACACCTTGAATACTGTTTCCAGTTTTGGGCCCCTCGCTACAAGAAAGACATGGAGGTGCTAGAGTGTGTCCAGATAAGGGCAGTGAAGCTGCTGAAGGGTCCATAGAACAGGTCTTAGAAGTGGCTGAGGGAGCTGTTGCTGTTTAGTGTGGAGGAGTCTGAGGAGAGACCTTATCACTCTCTCTTAAAGGAGGTTATAGTGAGGTAAGTGTTGGTGTCTTTGCCCTAGTATCAAGTGATAGGATGAGAGGAAATTGTCTCAAGTTGTACTAGGGGATATTTAGATTGGATATTAGAAGAAATTTATTCACTGAAGAGTTACCAAACACTGAAATAGTGTCCCCAAGGAGGTGGTTGAGTCCACCTGGGGACTGGAGGTGTTTCAAAGATCCATAGGCGTGTGGTGCAAAGGGACATGGTTTAGCCCTGGACTTGGTAGAATTAGAAAATTATTGGACTGGATGATCTTCAAGGTCTTTTCCATCTGGAACAATTACATGATTATATTCTGTGAATACCTGTGCAGGAGCCCAGGCTAGGTGACGAGAGTTTGGCAAGACAAAGTGTTGGTGAAAAAGCCTACATCCTTCATATGGTTTGTGTTGTTGCTACCCACTGTCAGTGTGAGAGGAGGTGATTTTCCATATGAAGGCAAGTGCAGACACACTGCTTATTACAGAAATCAAGAGCAGATGAAAAGAAGAGAAAGAAGTTAAAAAGGAGAAACCATACTAGTCTGCAAGATAGGCAAGGCAGTTATTGAGTTAATTGCTCTGACCTGTTAAATTGAATGGAAAATATTGTTTTCTTGTAACTGAAAAAAGTGTGTCTGTCATTCGCTTGTGTGCACAGGGGAAGGCTACCATTATATGTGTGCGAAAGCTACAACCCCATGTCTATATTTGGGTTGGAAAAAGGTAACCCTTTTTTTGTTGTTGCTTTTTTTACTTGGATGTAAAATTGCTACATGATCAATTGGGGGATAGGCAAACATATACTGCATGGTTTTAATATAGTGCTGCTTGTTTACTGTCCCACTGGCTGGGGAAAGTGTTCAAGCCCATGGTAAGCACTGGAGCCATCCACTCATAGGTACCTGTGTGGACTGCACTAGCCAGCTGTCACCTAGCTTGACAGTCCCCTGAGCTCATTGCTTAACACCGTGGTTTCAGGTTGCAGTGGGTCGCAAAAACCCACATGGGCTTCTCTGTATGTGAAGCTTTCCAGCTGTTACCAGAGCCACAGCTGCTAATGTGGAGCCCCTGACCTGCCCTGGGCTGAGAAATGGTGAGGCAGCTGTCAGGCTCTTCAAAACCTGGATGGCCCAATGCCGTGCCACTGAATGACTGCTTTCATGGGTCTTTATCCACTCGAGTGTGTGTAGCCTTGGGGTCATTCAGGGCAGGCCCCCTCTAGGGTTTTGTGGGGCTGAGTGGAAGTGTGCTGCAGTGCTGCAGTGAGGTGGAAGTGATGGAAAGGCTAATTACAGACCATCTCTTCTGGGTCTTTTGCATACTATGCCACTGATGGTTAAATCAATGTTAAAGCAGCTAGCAGTTGGAGAGTTTTAATTGTCTCTACTGTACCTAATTTAAGTTCAGTGTTACAAGGCCCATGGGTTTTTTCATCTCTATGAAGGCTTGATCCCAAACCTGTTAGAATCAATGAAAGATGCCTTGTGTGGCTGCTTAGGGAATTTCTGTCTTAACAGTGCTTTCCAGCAGAAATCTTAAGGTAAGATTTTGGTCTGCTACCTCTACACCTTCTCTTCCCCTCACCTTGGAATGAAAGAATGTTTCTCTTAAATACTCCTGAGAGCCATTCTTTGTCCATTTGCTGTAAATGAAGTTAAAAAATTCCAATTCTTGTAAAGTGGACTTACTTTCATCCAGGTTTTGGAAAAATTGGAGTAATTTCTACAGTAAGTTTTATGTTTTCAGTCAGGCTTTCTATATGTCACTTAGAAGATTTTTTTTTTCTGTCCATGGAAACAGGATTTAAGTAAATGGGTGTTGGACTTGAATGCTTATATGTAAAAATCAAGAGCAAGTTCTCCTTCTTTAGTGCAGAAAGCATTGCCTAGGAAATGGTAGGAGATTAAAGATGACTCAGTAAGTAAAGTGGGTTTTGTTTTGGGTTTTTTTTTGTTTTGTTTTGTTTTTTAATAATATATTAAAGATATTTAGACCCCTCCTTTTGGATTTTTTTTTTATTTTTTATATGACTTGATCAAAAATGCTATGACCCATTTTTGGTGGGGCTGACCATCACCAGAAGATGGTAGTGTCATTTTTTGGTGATTATTCTGTTGTGTCACCAGTCTTTCAGCTATGTAACCGATGAAAGTGGTGCCTGCTCTTAACTTGTGATGGCCTGGAGATAACACATCATCAAGAACTTGTGGCTTGAGTATTGTAATTTCCTTTCTATTGTCTATTTGGTGATAACATCACTACATTTTTATTTATTTTATTGTAGTTATTTTATTTCTGAATGCCAAGAACACATTTGCTTATGCTTGACCTTACGTTGTGTGCTTAGAAGGGGCAGATTTGGTTTATGTTAACACTGTAGCTTTAGGAATCTAAATGGGACTGCTGTGATTCTGTTTGCAGCAGTATGTTATTTGCTCTCCTGGTATTTTGTTAATTTAATCCTTCTTTGCTTAAAAACAAACAAACCTTAAAACCATTTTCTTCCTTCCAGGAGTGTTTCTAAATTACCTCCTTTGTTATTTGCATTTATCCATTTTTTGTAGTTGAGGTCAACATTTCTTGCAGTTACAGGTAGATTTTTAGTCTTGCTTTTCCTTACCCTGAGGGCTTTTATGGGAAAGAGTTTATCAATAAAAACACCACTTTTGTTTTTGTGTTGCTCTGAGACAGCAAATCTGAGACTGCCAAGCCCCCAAGGTAATGGAACCCTTTCTTATGGCTCCTTTTTCCAGTGAGGCTTAGGCTGCTGCCTGGGAGGTCTTTCTCATGCTCTTCACCAACTCCTGTGTTGGAGGATGTCGGGAGGATTTGAGTCCCCACCTTATGCCCTTAGTAAAGATGCACGTGAGGTGTTGCTGCATGATCTGTCCCTTGGCTCTGCTCTGCCTGTGTACACAACCATGATGGGCAAACTGGAGGCTTTTTGTGCAAAAGAACAAATGTTGTTTTCGATATAGATCTGATGTTTCTTCGTTACAGCTTCGGCATCTCTTGAGGTAGGCAAGAGCTTAGTCCTCTCCGTGTTCAACCCATGTAAATGAAAGATGACTCACTCACAGGTCACACAACCTACTTGCAGCTCTCCCTGTCTGCCCCTTGCATCAGTCACATGCAATCCCAGTCCTGTGAGGCTGCCTATGCAGATGAGTTTACCTACAGTGGAGATAAGAACAGCCATGGATCTGGTTGCAAGATGAGGACCCTATTTTATGTGTAATTGATGTTTTCAAATAAATACCAATCAGTTTTCAGCATACAGCAATTTTGAATTGACTGCAGGAGTATGATATCACTCAAATTCAGACAATATAACAACTAAAGCTTACAAACTGTGTTGTTAATTAGACCATGTGTTTTTGATGGCCTTTTTAAAGCTATCAAAATGTACATTTGGGGGATTGAAATAATTAGTTCTCTTTTACATATTTCACAGAATTGTGAATGGCATTTTAGATTCCTTTATTGCAGTTGAGTTGCTTTGAAATGTACCTACAAGGAAAATCTGCATATCCTTTAGTGACTTGGATGCCATGCCCTTATTGAAAATACATGTGTTTCTTTTTCAGTATGCTTTTAAAAGATAAAAAAAAGGCATTTTGTGGTTGTAAGAAGAGTGGCTTGCATTTTAAGTTGTCATGTAAATTCAAAATCACACTGTGCTGATGAATAAAAGGAAGACAGTTCCCTGTTTAGCAGTGTTGCAAAATAGCATTGTGGGGAGCAAAGGTGTAATTCTTGACAAGGAATGGCATTAAATATCCTTCTCTTCCCTAGTGCTGTTACAGATCAACACAATGTGACTGTCTGTTATAACTGAACAGTTATTTCAAGCCCTTCATTTGTCTGAAAAGCAAAGAAAAAAGGAAAAAGGAACAATCTGTGCTTAATTGTATAGAAAACAAATAATTTTATTCTGTTTCTGATCTTCATTTATAGCACCAGCAACAAGTGGTGCAGGCTGTGGAGCGTGCCAAGCAAGTGACCATGGCAGAACTGAACGCAATCATTGGGGTATGTGGCCTTTCTATTTTAGCTCTAATAGCGTTTATAAAAAGATTTTCTTTCTCTTTCTCTCTTGTATGAACTCATTTCCATCAGGTGGGCAAAAGTTGTGAGCAGTGATGTAGTTCAGTAGCTTGACCTTCATGAAAGCTGAAAACATTTTCTTGACTAATGGAGTAATTAGTGTCTGTTCTGTATCCATTTCCCAAAGCCAGCTCAGTATCCCTTTTTCTGTTGTCCTTTTTAAGTAATATTGCTTTCTTTGACCACAAGCCAAGTCAGCTTCTGCAGCCACAGTAACAGGTAGCATTCATATAACACTGTTCTTCAGGAGGGTTTCCCATCCCTGCTGTCTCCACCTTTTTCTGGCTCTAGACTGCAAACATTCACTACACTTCTTACATTAAAGAATAATTGTTACTTTAAAAACAAACAAAAAGCAACAACAAAACAAACCAACCAAAACTGATGGCAGAACAACTCATCACTGGTGTGCTTATAGGCACCCTGTCCTAGTCATATAGAATATATGGGGATGTGGAGCCCTTTTTGTAAAAAGCTTTGCTGCCAGCAGTATTAGCCCAGTGTAGCAGTCCTGTGAGATTTTATGGCTATGGGCAGTCACAATATTTACCTTTTACAACTGGACAGGAAAAGCAATACAATGAAAGCCTTGTATGTTCACACTACATAAAATAAAGGTGAGAAAGGTGAGCTTAATAGCACATTATTCACATGTATAATTATGCAGCTAGTGCAAGCAGTTGTTTAAGTTACTTTAATGAAGATACTACAATTGTGCTTCTCATCTTCTGTGCCCTCCCAAATGCTTTTATGTATAGATTTTACGCAAAAGTATTTTCCTTTTTTATTCAGTGTATCAAACACACTTTGAAATGCTAATTATTACATTTACTTTCATTAAAATTCAAATTGCTTAGTGAAGATGTAGATAAGGGTCGCAGAATAATCAATCTGAAGTGAAGATATTGCTTCAATTATGCCTCTGTCTTTTAACTAGGAAATCAAGGCTCTCTGATCATTGCTAACAGTAGTGTTGAGCACATTCTGACTGTACCTTCTTTTTAATAGGCTGTTTCTAGTTCTATTTAGTATCCCTCTGACCACAAGAAAACACTGGTAGTCAATTAGAAGATATAAATGGAAAAGAGTAACCTTCATTTCCTCTGAAGTGCCCAATTAGAAAGAAGGGGGTGAATCGCAACGAGTCGTGTAGAATCATGAATAACATTTGTTATATGTCTTTTATGCTTCATTGGGGAGAGTGGGAGATGAATAATTTTCCAATTAGCTTTCATTACCTAACCAAAAATATTGTCTTCTATTAACATTCCTTGTATAAATTAAATAAAGGCTGACTTCCTTGTTAAAGAAGTTTTTATATGTGTGCTGCATGTGCATATGTAGCATGTACATATATGTGCATGTACTGTTTTGTATCTGTGTACTTGCATGTGTATAAATACTTTACAAGTCTACTTCTGTACATTCTGGCCATTAACCCTTGTATGTTTTAGAGAGACTGCAAAGAGCAATTTTCTTTCTAGTAAAGAGTAAGTTGATTGATGTACAACATCCAGTGTTATAGATACTGGCTGTTGCACTCATTATATAAGTTTTTCCTGCTTTCATGACCATTAAACCACAGAAAATTAGTACAAAAAGAATAGACACTTGTTTGGGAGCCTGGCTGTACATTTGTTGATCTTCATCCACCAGACAGAACAAATTTCCTGTTTTGTTTTTCTGAATTTAGCTCTTCAAGTCCATTGATACTCTGTTGCTTCAGATTTTCATATCTGAACATTGCTTTTGTGTGTTCAAGTTGGACAGCTCTCACCTCCCTCACGAGGCTTGACTTTAACTTGTAGTACTGCCTTTTTTCACTCTCATGTTCTGTGTTGACTTGGGAAATGTTTTGTGGTCCTCTCTTCAGTTTTAGGAAGATTGGAACAACAGAAACTGAAAATTACATGTTCATGAGGTTTGAAGACAAGTAGTGTCATCTTTAAAAGGCTTGTTAAGAAAAAGGATTAACTAGGTTAGCAAGTTACCAAAAAGCTGACATACTACCTGTGTGAATACCAACAATAATGCTGCCTCTGCGCTTAAAGCCTGAAAATGTAGCATGGGATTAAAAAAAGGCTTAGCATACTTTGTAGAGTGAATATTGATAAAAATGAAAAAAATAACATAATTAGAAATCATGTTTTCTCTGTATCTCTAACCATATTGTCTTAGGTTGTTTTGCTGTTTGGTACTTCTGACAGAATTTTGGTTATTTTAACCCTGTGATATTTTAAAAGCTTCTGAAATTCATGTTGCTTCACAGTTCTAAAAAAATAAATGTAATTTTTAGTTACCCACTGAGCTGTGTGTCAGACAAAGACAGATGCAGTATTTGAACTTCTGAACTTTTGAAATACGGGCAACAAAGCTGGTGAGGGGTTTGGAGAACAAGCTCTATGAGGAGAGGCTGAGGGAGGTGGGATTGCTTAGCCTGGAGGAGACTCAGGGGAGACCTTATTGCCATCTACAACTACCTGAAGGGAGGTTGCAGCCAGGTAGGGACTGGTCTCTTCTCCCAGTCAACCAGCACCAAAACAAGAGGACACAGTCTCAAGCTGCACCAGGGGAAGTTTAGGCTGGATGTTAGGAAGAAGGTCTTCACAGAAGGAGTGATTGGCCATTGGAATGGGCTTCCCAGGAAGGTGGTGGAGTCACCACCACTGGAAGTGTTTAAGAAGAGACTGGATGAGGCACTTGTTGCCATGGTTTAGTTGATTAGATGGTGTTGGGTGATAGGTTGGACTCAATCTCAAAGGTCTTTTCCAACTTGGTTTGGTCTATTCTATTCTATTCTATTCTATTCTATTCTATTCTATTCTATAAAACTGTGGCGTAAGTTTTTCTGTGCCTTGGGAGACCCTGTTCAGTTCACCTCACTCATGCTAAACCCCTTTACCTTGAACAGAGGAACACTGGGTTTGAATTTAAAATGGACTTTAGCAGAAAGGAGGTTGGCATAAGAAAAGAATTGACTGTGCACAAATCATGTCTCTCTTTGTGTTTCACATGTATATATTTTTGTATGAATGTGTTCTGATATAATGGAATCTGATGAAGCACCTTTTAACTTTACAGTATTATTCCATCTTCATTGGTAACTGAACCAAATCGCTGCTCTGTGCAGTTTAAATGCAAAATACTGAAGTGAGCCTGAAACCCAGAGGGACTACTTGCTCTCCTGACAATAACCTAGTTATGTTTAATGGAATGAAACACAGTTATTATGACTTCTTTCACAGGTCATGTTCAGTTTAAAACTGTTGACAGGCTGAAACAAGTTAAATATAATCTATATTCTTGTGGAGAGATGCAAAAATTAAAACTAAATTAAAACTAGGTATCATAAGTGTGCTGTGGGAGGACCATAAATATGTAGGCATCCAGACTCTGCATCTGGTGTTTGCTGTGGACAGTATGGTACTGCATTCTTGCTTGGAGCAATTTGTAGTAGAAACCAGAGCTCCTTTCCATGTTGGGTGTATGGGGATGAGCAGTGTGGTGTATCCAGTTGATCTTGTAATGTGTAATTGCTTCTATCTTTTTAAATTAAAATCTGCAATATCTTGCCATTGCAACAACACACAAGTTGTAGCCTTAAACCAGTTATAGGATCTAATTAGGAATGAAGCTTTCATTTATCTTAGATTATTTATTGATTTGTTAATTTATTTTAAAACCCATTATAATAGATATAATCAGAACATGCTGTGTGAATGTGGTTGCATTTTAATAAGGAGGCCAGGGAATTAACATGTAACTCTATAAGAATTTTGTCAGTGTTTTTTCCCCCCTCAGTTTAAAATAACCATTTTCAGCTGTAGTTGGGTCATAAGGCAGAAAAGGAGGCTACTGCTTTCATGCCTGTTTATCAGACAGAGAGTTATAAACGTACAAAAAACCATAAAAACAGGTATGTGATAGTGCTCAAAGAAAATGCAGTTTAGCACAAGAAATGCTGAACCTCAATTTTTAGCGGTGACATTTTAATGATAGGAAGTCTGTGAAATTATTTGCCATCAATTGTGAAGGCAATAACAAGCCTTGGTGGTTTTTCACACCCTCTGTGTTAAGTGCTTTCAGAATGACAGCGTAAACTGTGTTGGAGAACTCCAAGGAAGTAAAACTGATTAAAATGTTCATGCTTGAATGGTGCTGATGGAATAGTTCATTTGGACTTTCTCTACCTCCTGCAGCTCAAGCTGAAATATTAAAATTCAGTGGATTTAAATCTCACTCCCTCAGCTCAGGAAAAAGGCATTACATTTTAATGGGTTTTAAACTCATAATTCATTGGTTTGAAGCAGTGCTATTAAATCTATTTAAATATTACTTGAATTACTAAGGAAATTATTTAAATTATTTTTCCTTTACCATTCTATATATCTGTATGAAAAAAAAAAAGCATTAATTTTTAAGCATTTTGTTTTGTTATTTTACTCTTATTATCATCTTTAAAAATAAGCAAATGGCAGTTACTGGAAGAAATTACTTCTTCTGTATTGTCACATATAATCATCAAACTACAAAGTTCCTTCTTTAATGCACTGCTTGTTAGAATTTCTGCCCTGTGCTTGAGACTGAGGCCCAATTCAAAAGGTGTGTAATTTTTGGTTGCCTTCAGGGGACCATGATCCATTTTACAGATGTGGAGAACAATACCTATTTTAAAAAATAGCAGTATGCCATAGCAGGCATGGAAATCTTTGAAAGCAGTGTGGTTCAGATAAGTGCACACAAGTTCTAACAAAAACCTGGCAGCAGTGCATGCAGTCGTTGCTGTCGTTGCTGTGGGTCCAGAGCTCCTACTACCAAATACCAAGACACCTTTTTGTGTTGGTGCTTAATGTACAGAGTCATCTCCCACTCTTCGTGGAGGGTGGGTTGTTTCTGCCTGTTCTGTGTGATTATAGTATGAAGAAGAGCAAAGGGGTTTTGGTTGAATCAGTGCAGTTTAAAGGAAATAATTTTGTTTCTTGTTTCAGTGGCAAAGTCATTCCTGCCAAATGCATTCAGAAACAGGAGCTTCAGGGAGGATGGGGAAGCACAGTAGAATGATCAAGTGTATTGTAGTTTGGGGGCATCAGTTATTTGTCTCTCCACCTCTTCAGTGGAGCTGGTTTAAAGCTGTATCAAACATTGGTTGAAGCTTGCATGCTGTAAAACAAGTTGGCTACTGGCTTTGTGTTGTACTGAGATTGTAACACGTGGAAAGAAGAGAGATTTACTTAAAGGGTATGTAGGTTCTGAATAGGTTAAAGACACTTCGTTTTTTTTAGGGCAAAGAGGTGTTTTGTAAAGATTTTTCTTCTCCTCTTACTCTTTAATACAACCTCCAGAGAGAGCGTTGCAGGCTTCCACATGGAGCATTATCCTGATTTAAAGAAGTTGAAAAGGAGGCACAGGATCTTTTTATGCATTTTCAGGAGGTTTAATTATAATGTAAACAATCCCAGGTTCCATATTTACTGAAAAAAAACCCCAGCACTCTGAGGGTGGATTTTAAACACTGTTGCTATACGTGGAATGGGCTGCCATTATTTTCCTCTTTTCCTTTTATTTTCAGTAGCTGTGATGGATACTGAGTCTGCTTCTGTTGGTTTTTCACTATATGAACAGTCAGTAATGTTCCAGTGTGAAGTTCAGGCCACTTACTACATCTCATTGCCAATATGATGATGCCAGAGGCCCTGCTTGTAATGCTTAAGTGTTTGCATATGACATGACATTTACCACTCACCTGCTGTATCCTGTCCAATCAGGCAGGAGAACTGACTTCTGCCTCTATGTTTCTTGAGGTTTTTCATACTCTGGCACCAAATCTAAGTGACTGTTTTTAAAAAAAAAATATTTTATTTTTAACTAGAATTAACCAGTGCAGATGTGAGGAGTCCTACAAAGAATCTTCTTCATGTTCTACAGCATGAAAATACTCAATATTTTCTTTATGACTTGTGTATGCTCTCACTTCACAGACAGTAGAAAGGAGAAAACTCTATTGCCAGTTCCGTACACTCCAGTGTATGGAAGCTGTTTCTTAACCAAATACAGATTTGTCGTACTCCAGCAGACACAGTTCAGTATGTGCTATATATTACCTTCAGTGATTGCCTTACCCTGGTGCTTAGGAAAAGAAGTAAAAGTGCATAAAGGGTCTGTTTGGTTTTGAAGTAATGTGAAGGCAGGGGTTTCCCAAAAATAGCTCACTGCAGAATCGGCAGTGGAGATACAGGCCATTCAAATACCTACCATTTACAGTTCAGCCTAAAGAGTTATTATTGTGTCATGATTTCATAACAGACAGTTCTGATAGCACTCCTAAACAAGGTTGTATATTTGTCATCTAGACTTTTTTCCAACCACACTGAGTTGCCTACAGGCAACCAGGACTCCAAACAGATGATCAGTTAAGCATTTGCTTTTCTTCAGGTATGTAAGTAGTTCTTTTGTTGTCTTCAGTCTTAAACATATGCTAATGCAAGGGCTTCACTGCTTAAGTGGGATGAGTGCTAAGTACTGCATAAAACACTACATCTCCCGGTGATATCAGCTTGTAGAGTCGATGGCATCCACATGTTCTAATATGTAATTGTGACCCATGGGACTGACCAAAGCAGAATCAGAAATGACAGTTTTTAAAGACCTAGAATGGGTTGGAAAGAATACATCAATCCAAGCCACACAGGTTTTTATCCTAGGCAAAGTCAATTTGCTGAAATCCAGCACAGTAGGTGTTTGTGTGTGGTAGGCATGATTAAGCATGGTGTTAGCATTTGCAGGGTTATGGAGCCTCTGCTTTTCAGTAGTTGCTCTCCAGAAGTATGACTTCCTAAGGATTGACTTCAAAAGGTGCTTTGAAGAAGTGTATGTATGAGATGCATAACATGCATCTCTTTTATGCTAAGACTACATGGCACTTATGCTGTACCTTCTGAGGAAGCTTAGAAGTGAATTATAGTTACCACATAAAAAGCTTTGGTGATAGACCTGCTTACGGATTTACCAACTGTGGTGTCTCTGTGACCAGTGGCATTACTTAACTTTTCTTCCAGCTTTTATTGTTTTAATTTATTATACATCTCAAATGGTACTTGTTTGTTTGTTTTTTAACTTTCCAGTCATGTTCCTGTAGCCCAGGATTTCAGAAACTTTTTCATGTGAAGACCCTTTAAGATGGTTTTTTAGGACTCCTTTCAGAAAAGCATTAGCTTCACTTTCATTTTCTAGTTACAAACAAAAGGGATGTGCTCTTCCTACTGTCAGTCCAGAAGAGAGGAAAATCTCTTCCCAGTGTCTGTGGGTAGGAAACGAGTGGAGTACTTTGTAAATAAGGTGCTACAACTAGTGTGCACTTACCTACCACAACTAATTTTTGCCATCTGTTTGTCTGTAGCAGAAGACATCCTCTCACTGGCATTGTTATTGTTCTCTCTGCATTGGTCTTTGTGAAAAAGGTTTTGAAGCAGATAACGTGGTACTAGTGTGTGGCACATTTCACATCACTGATGCTCTGTATGGCAAGACCTTGAGCTTGCATGCATTTACTGCTTTCTGCCTTCCCTTGCAGGAGTTGTGGATTTTCTTTTTCTTAGTAATTGATAGGGAGAAGGAAGGAGAAGAGAACTTAAGTAGCATGGTTTATGCAATGATTTCTCCCCTTTAATAAATTATAATAGAAAATAATTTTGAAGAGCCTAATTCTTCTCCCCTCCCACAAAGTGTGAAGTTGAGATGAAGAGAAGTCCTGCAAGTAGAAACAGGAACTACTTGAACTCAAAGATTCTGGGGGAAAGTGCACTTGGCCTTGTGCAGGGGACTAGGATTTTCCTTTCTAAAAGTGGTGACATTTTTTTTACCACCAATGTGTTTTTGTGCTAGTAGACTGTGTTATTGCTTTTTGTTATTTTTGCCCTCTGTCTATGCTGGTTTTCAGAGTGAAAAATAGCCATAAGATGGGAAAGGAGAACAAATGATGAAACGTATCCTGACACATGTTCCTGTGTATAAGATTAAGAACATAAATGTGCTCTGCGTATATTGCCTTTCAACCCACAATATCATTCAGGAGATAACTTTTTCTTCCTAGATCATTTGAAAGATCTTTGAGGCAATCTGTAGAGATATAATTCTGATAGTTTCTTTGTTATTTGTGTAGGAGTTCTAAATGCTCCCCTTCTGATTAATAACAGCTACTGATTTTCTTTTCCTTCCACACTGCAGTCTTTTCAGTGAAATTTGCTTTCCTCTGATAGAATCAGCATCCTCAAAGGTAGAAACTGCTGATTCTCAGAGAATGAGAAGCTGGGGATTTATATATATATAGTTACCTATTATTATTATTATTATTATTATTATTATTATTATTATTAATGTCTTCCTCATACTCTTTTTCTTTCTTACTGTTTTTCATTCTTTATACTAGATTTTGTCTAACCAGTGCATTCATTTTCTTTTCTGAACAGAAACAATACCTGTACTTTCCAGTAGATCAGCTGTGTCTGAGTGTTTAAGAGTTCCCATCAATCTCTGGATTCACACCGGGCATATTCATTTGCAAAATGATCACTCTCCCTTAAAAGAGTAAAGCTAGTAGGTTGCTTTACTGTCCAACTGCACCACAATCTCTTTATGGCAAATCAATCACAAGATACCTATGCATAAAATTCTAGGATCATGTCATTGGAGGAACTGCAGCAAGACTGTCTTTGTAGGCTGTTTTGCTGTGTCATATGTTAACATCAGGAAAAAACTTTTTTATTATGGTATGCCAGCAGAGAGAGAACTATACAAAGAAAGTAAAAGCAGTGCAAATCAGTCAGAGGTATGAACAGGTGAGAGAACTAGAAGTTCTTATAATCCTGAGCACACTCACAACTGTGTGCCAAAGGACTTCCTTTCTTCCTGGTCTCTGGAGCTATTGTTTTTATGGTGTTATTTCCTCTTCATCTTGGTTACTGATTTATCTCTGTGTTATCCTACTAATGATTCACTCTGAGCAATTAATCACTTAATCTAGCAAATTTCAAACAGGCAACATAGCTATTTGCTTTGGAATTGCTTTACTTTTTACTGTAAACTGCCTAAAAGAATAAAAAGAAAATTGTAAAAAATAAACCAGATCAGTAGTAACAAGATGTTATCTTTATCTGATGTGTTAATATGCCCTTAAAGTTTTACTTCTGTTTTTACTACTGAGATTAATTAAATGATCCATCTTCTTAAACTTAATACTAAGAAGAATGCAGTTTTCCCTTTTGTCTTCTTTCTGATTACTCCGTTTACCATTGCTCTTGAATTTTTGTGTGTTGGATGTTTCTTAAAATCATTTTATAATTCTGCAGGGCATGTATCATGGTAATTAACTGCTGCTGGTTTCATTTTAAAATATTTCTGAAAGATTTACAGAATAATAAAGCCTGGTGTACTGCCTATGCAAGTTTCCACCTATGTTTGACTTTACACATTCCCTAGTCAACTATGTTGGGACTGTCTCAAGTTAGCCACATGCTAAGAGTTCATAAATTATGTGACTAAGGATTAACAAAATTAGAAGATGGAGGAGTGGGAAGTGAAAGCATTACAGCAAGAAAAAAAAAAAAAGTGGTTCTCTGTTGGATAATTTTCAGGCTTTCCTTGGAAGTTTTCAAATTGTGTCAAGTTCTGTGATCTAAATTGGTAGTATAGGCAGAAACAAATGTAAACTTTCTTCAGTAGTGAAATATTTCTGTGTGGGAAGAATATCATTCAGTTGTCTTCCTCCTCCGTATGCTTGGCAATTTGATGACTAGAGAATGCTACCTCTTCTTACCACTTTGTGTCACCTGATGCCCAGTGGTTTGAGGAATTGCCCCTGTTTTTGTAACTTTCCATGTGTGGTGGAGTAGGAAGGTTCCCACACACACACACAAAAGAATTCCACAGCTAACTCAGCCGGAGAAGCAGATGAAAGCTGTATTTTACAAGCAGATATGGAATGCAATGAATATGCACAAAAACATACAATATTTACAATATATACAGAAATATACAGCAATGTATGTAATACAGGAAACCTTTCCCCAACCCCCCTGTGGCCAGGGGGGTTCGGCCTGCCCCTCCCTTTTCCCTCCCTACCTCCCCTTTTTCCCAAAAGGGTTAGAGAGAAAGAGAAAGGAAGGTAATTAAAAGGGGGAAACTTTGTTAAAGCTCAAAGCGAATGCAAAAGTTAGTTTTCTCTTATCTGGTTAGCAAGAATCGTTCCTGTGTAGCAAGCTGTTGCTTCAGAGGGAGAAAAGCAGGCCAGTTCACAGTACAGGGGAAGAAGAAGACTGACTGCCCCCCCCCGACTGAAAGACTAAGCCAGAACTTACAGCCGGGTTCCACCAATGAAATTGGATTAGCATATTGTTGTTTTTCATTTATATACCAAAACATTCAGCCAGAGTGTTCAGAAAGTGTCCTTCTCTTAAAGGCACAGCCTAAACCGGTCACACCATGTAATCAAGCAGCTGTGCACAGGCCACCAGGGAAACAGATTCTCACCACTGACACCCATGAACAATGGAAAAACAAAACCAAACAGTGAGTTTTGTGGGCATTTGACTATAGTAATATGTTTCAAAGGTCTGGAAATGGCAGTTAGGGATGAAGATGCAATGTCACTTTTTCTTTACCTTCTTGAGTATGTCTGTTAGCAAACAGAACTTAATTATGTAGTTATATGCCTTTTTATTTTTTACTTTTTTATATTCTGAGACCAAAAGTCTGCACAGTGTTTCATTTGTTTCGTTGAATTCTTGTAATTCCTGGGTTTGGACCAGTGCCTCACTTTTGCTGTACAATGTTGCTTCTGCTGAAGGAGCTCTTTAGTCCTTTCCTGTACCAATCCTAGTCCATGATCCTCCTGTTGCTGAATTTCTAGTCCCTGCTCAGTCTAGCATTACATACAATACTATTGGTGTCTGTATGGCACAGGCATGTGGGGCTCTACTGGAATTTTGAGTGTTGTCTTAGATTTATGTAATTATGTGGTTTTCATATGAAAGTGTGTTTTTTGTGCCATTACAATGTAATTGAATTGCACCAAATTGCTGTTGTGTCACTGACACTTGTAGCTGCGGGCACCATCTTCTTTCTAGATGTCATGTTTCCATTGTTCTCTGTGGCAGAGCTTGTCCTGCTGAAGTTCTCCATGGATGGAAGGGCTGTGGGTTTGGCCTTTTTTCCTACTTTCTCCTGTTATTTTCAGAGCTCTCTGCAACTCAGCTTGCAGTGATAATTTGTTGTTTCCTGAACAAGAGGGAGTGGGCCAGTTCTGCTGTTCTGGGTGGTCTCAAGCCATTAGGCACTGAGGTGTCATTACCCATGCTACTCTTAGTGCTCATGTTATGTGTGGAATTCACTGATGATGTGCAGTACATCTATGGTGCAATCTGTGTTGCTGTTGTTGTGAGCCATGTAGAGAGGTTCCCAAAAAAGAGCAGTGGAAAAAAAAATTACTGTATTTGCACTACAGTTTTCTTGAAACTGTTTGGAATCCATAGAGGAGGTCCTACAATACAGATTGGGTAAGTCAGTAATTAGATCTGTATGGATTGTATAGTACTGGGCAATGAGTGTCCCACATCTGGTACACTTTTGATTGGTAGTGAAATAGTTTACAAGGTGGAAGCCTCTCAAAGCCTTTGCTTCAGTTTGTAGCATGTTCTTAAATAGGAAGAAAAATTACTGTGTTCAAAATGAGACTCCAGAACACAGATTATTTTGCCCATTCTTTTTCTTGCTCTTGGCCCCCTCCTCCCTCCCCAGATCAGGCATCCTAGATTACGGAATCATAGACTATGTCTTGCTTGAAGAGACTTCAAAAACCATCCAGTCCAGCCTTTGACCCCGCACTGAAGGATCAACACTAAGCCATGTCCCTAAGTTCCAGGTCCACATACCACTTGAACACCCCCAGGGATGGTGAGTCTGCCACTGCCCTGGAAAGACCATGCCAGTGTTTGATAACCCTTTCAGTGAAGAAGTATTTCTAATATCCAGTCTAAACCTCACCTGGCACAGATTGTAACCATTTCTTCCAGTCCTGTTGCTTGTCATCAAGAAGAGGCTGGCCCCCTCCTTGCTTCAACCTCCCTTCAGATAGTTGTAGAGAGTGGTCAGGTCTCCCTTCAGCCTCAGACTGAACAACCTCAGCTCCCTGAGATACTTCTAATAGGTCACATGCTCCAGGCCCTTGCTCCCTTGCTGTAAGGCAGCCCCACCCAAATGCTGAAGCTAAAAAATACTTTGTTTGCTCTTGATTTATTTCATTGTAGTTAGTTACACGCTGAGAAATAAAGCTTCCTTCCATAAGAGTGACCAAAATGTGTTTGATACTTCCAGTGAGAAGGAACACTTGCTGGAATGACATGGATTCACAAGCAGGGAAAGGATTGAACCTTCCCTTTTCCAGCTGGGAGAGTCTTTCTGGTTTTCTGTTTTTCCACACTTCCTGTACACACCACTTTTACAAAGGGAGCTGTTTCATGGTTGGTTTCCCTCCCCCCGCTATGTTTTCAATCTTTCTCATCCTTTTCCTGGCATTGATCTGGGATGTATGGTGTACCACTGCCAGTCTGATTCTGTTGCACAGGCTATATTTCAAGAGTACGAGAAGGACCTGTACTTCCACAGAGGCGTGTCAAGGGAGGTGTGTGCATAGTGTGCTGCACAAGTTACCTAGCATGCTGTATGTCACTTGTAGTTGTTTACTTCCTGCTCACCTTTATGTAAGGGTTGATGATAGGGCAGGGAGAAAAAAATCAAGTGAACAGCATATTTTCTCTTGATTGATTAAAGAGCTCACTTGTAAGATGGGAAGTGAATTTAGGTTCACATGAAAAACAAAAGCAGGACTTGAATTGTCAGAATTGGGAGTTTAAAGTGGCGTGTTTTCACATGAAGTGAGTTTTTCATTTGTGGTTCTTCCAAAGTCCTGTATACAGATGGAGGGGGTTTTGGGACGGGGTGGGCGGTGCAACAATCCTGGAGGACTTGTGATTTGATTTAACCTGAATCCTGAGCAGTGACTGCTTTAAAACAAAAGAAAATTTCAGAGCTAATCTAGTCACAGATCTCACTGGGGATATATTTAATGTAACTTTTTCACTTGTTTAGGTTTTTTTCCCCTGCTTTCCCACTGAGTAGCCTCAAACAGTCTGCCCCACAATGGTTAGTAAAGCACAGAGCTCTGGTTGAGGTCAAGCACTGCAATTCGAACCTCTCAAGGGCTTTCTCTATGTGTTGCCAGTGTACTGGTAAAAATGACTTTAAACTCTTGTCAGCGCGGTTACTGGTGCATGCATCACAGTCCCACTCAAATAAACCTGTCACAACACAGAGTCAGCAGCTAGAGAAGAGTACAAGGGCAGGCTTCTAGCTTTTCATTCGAGCATCACTAAACGTGCACAGAGTGCCCAATTATTTCAGCATTATTGAGCAAGCCTACAGGAGGACCCAAGCCTTGCTACATTAGATTTTCTTTAGTAATTTGCTCAAGTACCACTGAGGACACTTAGAGGGCTTAAAATGGTGACTGTAACCAGTTTCTTTTTCTGGATTGTTAATTCAGATTTTCTCTTTCAAATTAACTCTCACTGCATACTGTGCAGTAGCACTGGGAGAACTGTTTAACACTAATTTTCTCAATTTTAAGCCTGTTTGTTGTTGTTTTTTATTTTTTTCTTTATACAACTGCTTTTATAGTTATGTGTTTTGGTTATACATGTGGTGTATTTCTGATAGAAAGAGTATGATGTGATACCTTGGTCAGAGAAATAAAAATTTCACCAAAACTGTATAAAATTCCTTTCCATTGTTGTTGGTTGTCTTTTTGTTTGTGGGTTGATTTTTTTGTTTGTTTTCTTTTGGTTTGTTTTGCTTATTTTATTTTTATTTGTGTGTGTGTGTGTGTGTCTTTCAATTCAGCCTGAATTTTACCAGTTGTGTTGTGTCCAAACATAAGATTTTTTAAACACCAAGCTGTTTGTGGGAGTTGATATCTGGATCAATGAGGTGCATTGTCTGATCTGATCAATCACATTTGATGTACAGGAGCAATCAGACAACCCCTAGCTTGCTGAACAAATTCAATATCTATGTGTCATTTTTCACAGCAGCAACAACTCCAGGCTCAGCATTTATCACATGGACATGGTCTTCCTGTGCCGCTCACTCCACACCCCTCTGGCTTGCAGCCTCCAGCCATCCCACCCATTGGCAGCAGTGCTGGTCTCCTGGCGCTGTCCAGTGCACTGGGGGGACAGTCCCACCTCCCAATTAAAGATGAGAAGAAACACCATGATAATGATCACCAAAGAGGTATGTGCTGCCAGATAGATATATTACTTCATTTTGTTTCTTTTTTCTTGTTCCCTTGTTTTAAAACACTCTTTTTAAAAAGAAAGAAAAAATCACAACATTCCTAGCTAGCTGCTTCAGTACTTGTCACCTAGCAGTAGCTAGAAATTGTACACAAGTGTAGAAATCCAATTTTACAAGTCTGTAATGGCTGTACAGTGTTAATAATTAGCAGTACAGAAAAGTTAATATCTGTGCAGTTTATAGTTTAACAGACATCAGAATTCTTTCTTCTGAGTATGATAAATGCATAATTTTATGTAAACTAACCAGTCCTTTTCTCTTTCTGTCTTCCCCTACCTCCTCATCTCCTGCTGCTGTCTCCTACCCTCCTTGTGTACGGGGGCTGCTCTGCATGCAGACAGAGACTCCATCAAGGTAGGACTCCATTTCTGTAGGTATAAGGGTGACTCAAAGGAGCTGCATGCTTCATTTTTCTGAAGTATGGTCTAGAATAGTGGAAAGAGTCACAAAGAGATGCCAGATTTTGGCCTTTGTGTTGATTAGCAGAGCCCTGTGTATATTTTGTATCACGCTTAGAAAATGGATGATAGTGAGGCAGCTAGGATTGCGGGTGGCACGCTGGCCAGTGGGTTTGGTGGGACAGCATTGAGGCTGTCTCTGCCTCAACTGGTGGTTGAGGTGTCTCTGCCCAAGCTTATGAGACAGAAAGAATTAACCAGTAGTTTTAAGGAGTTTGGAGCTTGTGAGCTGTAATTCTCATAGATACTAATCATACAGCTGCAGAAGGAGAGCCTTATGGCATGCAGGAGAGAGTTTGGGTACTGCCATCTGTCCTTACCAAAACAGCTGGAGAGGAGTAAGCTGCTGCTCCCTACCCTGGCAGAGGTGGTATTGGCACTGAGGATTCTGTCTTCCTTTTCCAAAATTTAATTTTCAGGCTCAGAATGACTCCACAGCACACATGTGCATCATCCTGTACATAGTAGTGCTTATGAGTTGCAGTAATGCACACCTTGCAGCTTGTGTATCATGGAGCATTCAGTGATGTATTTGACTGATTCAGCACATGTGGCTGGATGGCTGTCCATACTGGATAACCACCAGAATCCCTCAGAGTCTCCTAAGGTGTTTCATGCTGCAAGTGAGGAGGTGTGTCTGGCTCTACCCTCTCCTGGATCTGTCTGCTCACTGCACTTTACTTGGAGGTTTGCCTACTGGTAGCCCACCCGCAGCCATTGTGGCTGCAGAGCCGATCGGGACCAGCACCCGGGACCGCTCTGTTTGAACCGTGAGATTTCTGCCTGGCTTTTCACTTTCTTTTCGGGGCTTTGTGGGTTGGGAGGGCCCCCTGGTTTGCTGTGAGGTCTGGCAGGATTGTCCTCTTGCGAGCCGGCTCAGGATTGGGAGCGTGACGTCAGCTGCAGGAAGTGTAAATCCCGCCCAGGCTGTGTGCGCGATGCCATTGTGGCTGCAGAGCCTTCCTGCTGCTCACATGAGAGAAAAAAAAATTCAATCAAATGCTGAACCACGGTTGTCACTCAGACGAAGGCTAGAGAAACAGTATCTACCCAGACAGAGTTGCTGCATCAGCATGCAGGAGTCCAGGCTAATGGCTGCAGAGAGTGCTTGAGCATGGCACTAGGAATAGAGGGGGAAGGAGAGAACACCTGTGTCAGGTGTGACCAGGTGAACTTTCTCCTCAGCCTGGTGGCTGAGCTGAAAGATGAAGTGGCTGAGCTGAAGGATGAGGTATCTAGGCTCAGGTCAATAAGGGAAAGTGAAAGGGAGTTAGATATGTGGGAGCAGGCTCTGCAGATCTCCCCTGCTGAGGGAAGTGTCCCTGGAAACAGGGAGGCATGGATACAGGTCTCTGCCAGGGGTGGCAAGGGAAATCCATCTCGGCCCTCTCCTCCTCCTCCACTGCCCTTGCATAATAAGTATGAGGCCCTGCAGACTGAGGGCAGTGGGGATGAGAGGGCCACGGAGCAGCCATCTGGGGAGATGCCTAAGGCCAAGCAGTCCCCACCAACTATAACAACCAGCTCCACAAAGAAAAAGAGAAGGGTTATAGTTGTTGGGGACTCTCTCCTGAGGGGATCTGAGGGACCCATATGTCATCCCGACCCATCCCACAGGGAGGTCTGCTCCCTACCTGGGGCGCAGGTAAGGGACATCACAAGGAGACTCCCAAAGCTGATCCACCCCTCTGACTATTACCCTTTGCTGGTAATACAAGCTGGAAGTGATGAAATTGACAAGAAGGGCACCAGGGCAATCAAAAAGAGTTCAAGGCCTGTGGACAATTGATTGATGGGGCAGGAGCTCAAGTGGTGTTCTGCTCAGTTCCCTCAGTGACAGGGGAGTACACTGAGAGGAACAGGAGAACCCATGCCATCAACAGTTGGCTCAGGAGATGGTGCCAGCAATGGAATTTTGGGTTCTTTGATCATGGGGCAACTTTTACTGCACCTGACCTGCTGGATCCTGATGGGGTGGAGTTATCTAGAAAGGGTAAGAGACTCCTAGCATTGGAATTGGCAGGGCTCTTTAAGTGGGCTTTAAACTAGGTCTGAAGAGTGTGGGTGAGGAAATAAGTCCCTCTGAAGAGGAGAGAGTGGGACACAAATTAGGGTTAATTGGGAAGTCGAGAACCCAGCTGGAGTGCATGTACACCAATGCATGCAGCATGGGCAATAAGCAAGAGGAGCTGGAAGTCCTGGTCCACCAGGGTGACTATGATATAGTCGCCATCTCAGAAACATGGTGGGATGACACGCACGATTGGAGTGCTGCACTGGGGGGTTACAGGCTCTTTAGGAGAGAGAGGCAAGGGAGAAGAGGAGGAGGGGTGACTCTGTATATTAGGGAGTCACTCTCTGCCACAGAACTTGTGGTGGAAAATGAAGGGATTGAGAGCCTGTGGGTTAAAATCAGGGGGCAGACCAACAAATCTGACATTCTGGTTGGAGTCTGTTATAGACCACCCAACCAGGATGAGGAGGCAGACAAATCATTCTATAAGTAATTGGAGGCTGTCTCAAGATCATCAGATCTTGTCCTTGTGGGTGACTTTAACCTGCCAGATATCTGCTGGGAACTTAATTCAGCAGAGAGGAGGCAGTCCAGAAGATTCCTAGAGTGCATGGAGGACAACTTCCTGATGCAGCTGTTGAGTGAGCCTACTGTTCTCCAATGGAGAAGGGCTGGTAGGAGAAGTGACTGTGGGAGGCTGTCGAGGGTGCAGTGACCATGAGATGGTGAAGTTTTCAATATACAGGGAGATAGGGAGGAGCACCAACAGTACCCTCACCTTGGACTTCCAGAGGGCAAACTTCAGCTTGTTTAAGAAAATTATTTGCAAAGTTCCCTGGGTATCAGCCCTCAAGAACCAAGGGGTCCAGGATGGTTGGACCTACTTGAAACAGGAGGTCCTGAAGGCATAGGAACTGGCAGTTCCCATGTGCCAAAAGATGAGCCGGTGGGGAAGGCGACCGGCCTGGATGAGCAAGCAGCTCCTGAAGGAATTAAGGGGAAAAAAAGAGGCTGTATCACCTTTGGAAGGAGGGGAAGGCATCTCAAGGTATGTTTAAAGAAGTTAGATTATGTAGGAGAAAAATTAGAGAGGCAAAGGCCCAGTTGGAACTGAGGCTGGCCACCTCTGTGAAAGAAAATAAAAAGCATTTTTATAAATATGCTAATGCTAAAAAGAGGGGCAAGAAGAACCTCCACTCCTTACTGGACCTGGAGGGGAACATGGTGACTGAAGATGAGGAAAAGGCTGAGGTCCTGAATACCTTCTTTGCCGTAATCTTTAACAGTAAGGCAGGAGGAGTTCAGGACGAGTGGCCTCCTGAGCTGGGTGATGAGGTCAGGTAGCAGTGTATTGCCCTGGAAATCCATGAGGAATTAGTTCGGGCCCTGCTGAGCCACTGGGACACACACAAGTCCATGGGGCCAGATGGGATCCATTGTAGGGTGCTGAGAGAGCTGGCAGATGAGCTGGCCAAGCCGCTCTCCATCATTTTCCTTCAGTCCTGGCTGACCGGTGAGGTCCCAGATGACTGGAAACTGGCCAATGTGGTCCCCATCCACAAGAAGGGTTGGATGGAGGAACCTGGAAACTCCAGGCCTGTCAGCCTGACCTCAGTGCCAGAAAAAACGATGGAGCAGATTATCCTGGCAGCAATAACTGCGCACCTGCAGGATGGCCAAGGGCTCAGGTCCAGTCAACATGGATTTAGGAGGGGCAGGTCCTGCCTCTCCAACCTGATCTCCTTCTATGATCAGGTGACCCACCTGGTGGATGTGGGGAGGCCTGTGGATGTGGTCTACCTGGACTTCAGCAAGGCCTTTGACACCGTTCCCCACAGCAAACTGCTGGCTAAGCTGTCAGCTTGTGGCTTGGGCAGCAACTCTCTGCACTGGGTTAGGAACTGGCTGGAGGGCCGAACCCAGAGAGTGGTGGTCAATGATGCTACCTCCAGCTAGAGGCCAGTCACCAATGGCATCCCCCAGGGATCAGTGCTGGGCCCCATTCTCTTTAATATCTTCATTGGTGATCTGGATGAGGGGATTGAGACAGTCATCATCAAATTTGCAGATGACACCAAGCTGGGAGCAGATGTTGATCAGTTCGAGGGAAAAAGGGCTCTGCAGAGGGACCTCGACCAGCTGGACAGATGGGCAGAGTCCAATGGGATGGCATTCAACAAATCCAAGTGCCCGGTGCTGCACTTTGGCGACAGCAACCCCATGCAGAGCTACAGGCTGGGGTCAGAGTGGCTGGAGAGATGCCAAACAGAAAGGCACCTGGGGGTGCTGATTGACAGCTGCCTAAACATTAGCCAGCAGTGTGCCCAGGTGGCCAAGAAGGCCAATGGCATCCTGGCCTGTATCAAGAATGGTGTGGTCAGCAGGAGCAGGGAGGTCATTGTGCCCCTGTACTCTGCTTTGGTTAGGCCACACCTTGAGTCCTGTGTCCTGTTCTGGGCCCCTCAGTTTAAGAAGGACATCAAGACACTTGAACATGTCCAGAGAAGGACAACGAGGCTGGTGAGAGGCCTTGAGCACAAGCCCTGCGAGGAGAGGCTAAAGGAGCTGGGGTTGTTTAGCCTGGAGATAAGAGAGACCTCATTGCTCCCTACAACTACCTGAAAGGTGGTTGTAGGCAGGAGGGAGTTGTTCTCTTCTCTCAAGCAACCAGCACCAGAACAAGGGGATACAGTCTCAAGCTGCGCCAGGGGAAGTTTAAGCTCGAGGTGAAGATAAAGTTCTTCACTGAGAGAGTCGTTCATCATTGGAATACACTGCCCAGGGAGGTGGTGGAGTCACCATCCCTGGAGGGGTTTAAGAGGGGATTGGATATGGCACTTGGTACCATGGTCTAGTCATTAGGTCTTGGGTGATAGTTTGGACTTGATGATCTTTGAGGTCTCTTCCAACCTTGGTGATAATTTGATACTGTGATAGTTATTGCCAGCTCTGGGCAGTAGTTGCCTGCCCATCTCTGGGTAGCTGGTTGTAATTACAGAGTAGAGCCTGAGGGGCTTGCACAATTTTCAGGAGCAGAGGATTTAAGCCTTTTTAGATGATAGTGAGTGTGAAGTCAAAGATATACTTCTGTTACAAAGGGCAAAATCTATGCCTTATTGAACACAATTTTTAATGTTTTCAGTGGTACTTTTTTAACAAAGATGTAATTTATTCTTGGGGCTGGCCAAATGGCAGAAGAGGTGTTCACAGGATGTGTCTCACATGCATCAGACAAAATTACTAGGAACTCGCAAGGCATGCACTGGAAGCCATCAGGATGAGCAGGATGCCTGGCACAGGCTTTGCCCCACCAGAGGCCTGTCTTGAGGCTGCCCTGCAGAGCACTATGCCTTTGCTTCTCTGGCAGCACCAGGTAAAGACATGTCCCACAGCCTTCCCTGGTGCACCATTCTACCACTGGCACCTATGCATGTCCCAGCTGAGTGCAGCTGAGCTGATGGTTGTCAGTTTTGCTGTTACCCATATGGCTCTGCATAACAACCAGGAGTTGACAGGACCTGTCATGTTTTACTGTGAGCAGCAAAGGAACTGAAGCTGTCTATCTGCCAACAGAGGACAACAATGTGTCAGATTCCAGTTCAGCTTCCTTTCATGAGGTCTACAAACTGAGATTATTGCTTTGTGTGACAAGGCTGGATGCAGATTAATGATGATTTCCCTGGAATGCCCCATTTCCTATGAACAGATTAGTCCATTTTCTGTATTCCTGCACACAAACAAACAAGACAGATACCTAAATTCCCACCTAAAATGGGAATACAAGGCCACCCAGTTTCTTTAGTGAGTATGCATACCTGTACAATTGGAACCACAAGCATTTCACTCAAAAAAATGAATGAGGAGAACTGCTAGCATATGCCAATCACTGGTTTTAAACAAAATACATTAGTCATGTTTCTGTAATGTGTGTGGGATGTTGTGGTGTTTATGCTGGCATAGGTGTTACATGGAGTGTTTATACCAAAAAGGCTGATTTTGCCTGGGAATTACTCAAAGGCACTGTTGTTCATACTGCTTTGAGAAGGAGAAGAGAGCATTGCTACTTTGTGCCAGTTTACTGTGACATAAGTAGATGTTTGTCTTGCATGATGTTCAGGTTGTGAGTTGGCTTGTGTGTCAGCATTATGGGGCTTACTGCCAGCGTTGCAAGGTGAAATAGTTTGCTAATTTCCTTAAATGTTTTCAGTGATGCCCAGAGTAGCAGTTAGTCACTTGTGTGATCGATCTCTCCTCCCTTAAGTGGCTCCTGGTTAAGAGAGGCTTTTTATGGTTGTCTGCTGTTTGACTTGAGATGGTTTTTGTCAGCCAGAACGTGCTAGTTGCCAGCAGCTGGAGTATGTATGCTTTTATGAAATAATTTATTCATGCAGGATAATGCTCCTTAACATTTAACAGGTAATGAACGTGACATAAATTTCCTTCTTGCTTTAAATTTTTCCCTTTCCTCTTCTAATGTGCAAACAGGCAGCTCTGCTTCTCTAAATAGTAAGTAATTTTTGGCCATCTGTCAAAAGGAAATTTCAATACAAATTTAAATTAATGGTGCCTGAAATTTTTTATAGCTCCTCTAAAAGCCTCTAATGTGCAGAAAATTCTGAGTCTGGTGGTAGTAATTAGTGTAGCATGTAATGAGGATATGGGCAATGTTATACAGCCCCAGTGTAACGTTTTGATATGGTAGCAAAATTTTGATTTATAACAAGGTTGTGCCTGGGTTTAATTGTGAGAGACACTTTAAAGTGTTTTCTTGCTGATACAGATTATTAAGCAGGGCAGATTTTAGAAGAGCTCATAAAGTGTAAATTTATGCTTTGGTGTATGACTCAAGTAACAGAGGTACTGTATCCATTTCTGCAGAGGAGGAGGTTTGCCTGAAGTGTCCTGTTCTTTGCTATCTTTTCCAGTGCCTTAGATCTGTTGGGCAGTTACCTTTGTGAAATTTGCGGCCTCTAACTGTGATAGTCCTAACCCTCCTTCTCATTCAGGCCAGGGAAAAGACAGTTTGCATCACTTTTTAAATGTGAAATTTTCTGCCTGGTAAGCTAGACCAGGCTCATATCCTTCCTTGGCACCTCCCGGGAGTGAGCAATTCACTGCCGAAACAGAGTAGTTTACCTTCCAGATAACACAAGATTGTCCAGGGGCTATTCCTAAACAATAGATAAGTATCAGCTCAGCAAGCTTTGTGGAGAAGGCTGCCTTTGGAAGCACTTTCATATCGTGTTGGATTCAGTCCTACGAGTCCTTCTCAAAGTCTGAAGTGTGGGAAAACTCTACTTGTGGTAAACTGGGTCATGAGAGCGCTCTTTGTGCAGCGTCAAGGCGGCGAAGCAGACAAAGAGAAGGGTGGCAAGCGCCAGGGCTGTGCTCTAAAGTACAGCCCTGGCTTTGTCGCTCTGAGAGAGCATTTAGACAGAAAGACAAACAGCTCTGCAGTTAACTGAGTAGCTTTTCACAGAGGACTTGATGTGTCTGCTTTTCAAAACAGTCAAACTTCTTTTTTGAAAAAATACAACAACAAAACCAAACCAACCAAACAAAAAAAACCCACAAAGAAACAAAAAAAGGCAAAACCACCCCAAATAAGCAAAAATTCCAGACTAAACCTTGAGGATTATTCTACAGTGGATTCTTGCATGCTAATTGCATCTCCTGCAAGAACTGTTGATGAAGAAGTCATGTTCTTCTTCCCAGGCTTAATACCATGTCTGGGACAAATGTGGCAAAAGTTTCTCGTCCCTAACAAGTTCCCTTCTGTAAAACATGCCCTTGTGAAGATGCCAAGGAAGCATTTTGTGAGTAAAATGACCACCTGCAGCTGCAATGAAGAACCCCCAGATGTTGTGTAGCTTGTGGGACTGCTCAGAGGTAACCAGGATGTCCCTGAGTAGGTTACTCGGAAGTTTGCATCTTCTGACTCGCCACCTTGTTCAGGATTCAAGTAATGTAACCTTTTTCTACCTCTCTTGTCATTCTTTTGCTTATGTTTTCTGTTGTGTGTTTTGTTGTGGTGGTGGTGTTGGCTTTTTGGTGGTTTTGTTTTTTTTTTTTCTGTGTGTGTGTGTTGTCGTTTGTTTGTTTGTTTTTTCTGTTCTGTTTTGTTTTTCACCTGAATTGTTTGGAGCAGATACTACACCCACAGTAGGATTTGCTAATGTGGTGGAGTCTTTATTCATTTTGATGCTGGAGGTTACTGTTTCAGCAGATTCCTCCAGAGATGAAAAAAGTTGCTTTAAAGGAAAAGATCTGAACTAATGTGTCAAATGCAGTTTAGGGGTGAATGTCTGTTCAGCACCCTAGTGGTCTAGGCAAAGTTTGCCAGGGCATATTGAAGTAGGTTTATCAGTAAGATTCCTTTTGCCTTAAGTTGTGTGAAGGTTGTTAATTGCATGTGTCATATACAGGGAAATTGAACTAGTGAGATTTCTGTGTACCTTCTACACTTTTGGTGAGAGGTACTCCAGTGCTTCTCAATTTAGCTTCTCAAGCTGTTAGCCACTATTAAATGTTTAGACCTCTATTCACTTAGCATGTAAGAGTAATCTGCTTACTCCGGCAGCTATAACTTGATACTTAAAAAAAAGAGTTGTATGTGTGTCATGCTTTTCTGGAAAGAACAAGATAGTTTACAATCAAAATGCCCAACATATATTATAAGGCTTCAGGATATTACCAAATGTGACTACACTGATGAACTTGTTCTTTTGCTGGTAGAGGAACACAACATTAACTACCCTGAGGTATTAGTGTGGACTTGTCTTGTCAGGATTTTGTAAATTATACTGCTTCCAGTGGTGTGTCCTGCTTAAATGTCTTTGCATCCAGTATGTATTTAATAAGCTAAAGAAATCTGGTTATCTGTTGCATGCCTAAAGACATCTGCAGAATTTATTTCTGGATTGGTTTGTTATTTTGCCACTTTAATACCAGTCAGCTGACAAGCACTTCATAGGCTTGTTAAAATCTAAATGTTACGCATTCATGTCGTGGATTCGGCTCCTAACTTTCTCCCATTGGAAACAAGGCATTGCATAGATTTTTTTCCTTCCATAATGATGAAGTGGTAGTTTTAAGCTGAGCATATTTGAACTAAAATTGGCTCCATGAGAGTTGTGTTTTCGATCTTTGTGGGTGCTTTGGGAGCAGTGTTATCAAAATATAATGAGCCATTTCTGTTGGCTTGTGATACAGTGGTTTTTTTCAGTGTTAATTGATATATGCCTCAGGGTGTGTAAGCTGTGCTGCATGTAACAGGTGCCCTAATTCCAGAAAATGTGTTGTAATTGTTTGTTTGTGGAACAAATGAATAAATATCTGTGGGGCATAGCTGGTCCTCAGGTGGTGAACGTGAGTGGATTGATGATGTGATTGGGTGAGACATGCTTGTTTGTTGCAGTCTTGTCCAGTAACTGTCTGCTGAAGCAGAACAAATATTAATTAGCAGGGTCCTGTTTGTTGTCTCGCTATATCTTATGGAGATGATATTTTTGGCACTGCATTTTTTTTATTAATATCCCTTTCATGGCTAGATTTGTAGCATGTCATTCAAACCTTGTGGTTTTCTTTAGAAAAGAAACTGAACCTCATGTTTGTATCTCCCTGGTGCATTTTGGTTTTCTTCAAACACGCCCCCCCAGTGTCACATCATTTGACTTTTTAATGAGGTCATCTGGGAATATTAGTTAGAGTATTTGTATGAAAGTAACAGCATATACTCTAGTATAAAATGATTAGCTGCTTCTGCTGCTTGTGATGGCTTCACCTACTTTACCAAATAGGTTTTTTCCCACTTCTGTGTATTAATGGTACACTGGCCTCTTACCTTGCTGCGGGGTGCCTCTTCCTCAGTAGTGTGCCCATTTTTGAACAAACTCTTGCAGCGCTTCTCACTGACAAACTTTTATTTTGCTGCATAGTTATTTAAAGTAACTCCAGTTTTCTCCCTCTAGGTGCTCTCTACATGGGTTGTATTTTCTAACCTGAGCACTCATTATAATTATTTCCATGACAACAGACAGTGATGTTGATAACACAGGAGTATGACTTCACATCATAGAGTAGGAAGAGGAAGTTTGCAGGAGTGAGGTGGGTGTTAAGGTCTTCTACAGTGCAAAGGCTTTGACAATGTAATAGCTGGGGGGAAAGAAGGGAGGAGAGGAATTTGTTTATTAACTCTTACGATGTTCTACTCATCTTAAGTGTGCAGTTACTTTGGGTGCTGGCATTCATGGCTTACACCAGCTGACTCATGTTGATCGTGTGTGGAATGAAGAATATGATGCAGGGTTGGATTAAACAGGTGTTGGTCAAAATCATGAGAGAAAATAAACAGTACTTAACCATGTTTGTGTCAAAGTGAGACACAAACTAGATAGCTTTTGTGCCTTGTAGATTCTGTTGGCACTTTGTTTTTGTTGTTAGCATTTTGATTTTGAGTTGTCTTTAAAACCCTTAGACCCGAAGAAGGAAATGAGTAGTCTGACTGATTCCCAAGTTATTATGCAAGATTGTTAAGTGTATTGTGAATTACAAAGTTTTAGCTGTGCTTTGAGGAGAAAAGCAATTAGGCCAGCCAGCAGGAATCAGCCATAGAGGGAATTTGCAGAAAAGTTATGCTCTCTCCTGCCTCTCTCCAGTACAGCCCTAATTGAGTCAATTAATTAGATATCTAAAGCTCGATTAGCCTAGTCTGCATAGCAATTTGAAAAGTTCTGTCTTTTCCTGAGTGGCATTTGGCCTTTTGAAGAACAAAAAACTGGAAATGTTAATGTTTTTCAGCCAACTAAAGGAAGAAAATAAAAATGTCTCCATAGCAACAAAGCTGCTTTCTAGATGGTTTCCTAAGATATGCCTGAACCAGAAGCAGATGTCTGATTTGTGAATCTCACCTCCCTCAATGTAAACAAATAACTTCTAGGCAGGTGTTGGAAATAATATGGAAATCCTGTTAAGGGGCCCTGGGTTCCTGTCACTCAGGAAGCCCCTGCCACAAAAGGGTTGGTTGTCTGAATTAAAAGAGGCAGAGTAAATTCTCGTTAGGCTTTAGCTTTTCCCAGGAAATTATTATCTCTGCATGCTCTTTCTCCCCTGAGTCTGAATGCAAGTCATTTCTGCTATTGATCCCTCTGCCACCCTGGCTTTTTTTCTCTCCTGCTGGATTAGCACTTAATGTTGGTGGTGGCTGCTGCTGCTGCTTGGGGCATTGTGGCATTTGTGATTTTAACCCACATCCCTCCATCTCTAGCCCTGCCTTAATCAGGGAGAGGACAGCAGAAGGAGTTGCCTAATGTCAACCTGGAGCAAGGAGCGAAAAAGGATAGGGAGAAGGGGAGGAAGTGGGTTGCTTCTGATGGGGGAAGCAGAGCAGCTGAGTCTGTCTTGTTTGTGTGAATTTATAGATGATGTTACAGCCCTTGCCACTGTGAGACTGACTGCTGTCTGGACATGGGATTTTCCTTTTTCACAGGGATTGCTCCTTTGGAGGGGCTTGGTGGTGGTTTGCATGGCTTCATTTCTGGCATTACATGCTGGGATGCAGTATGAGAGTGTCGTTTATCTCACAGTGTTTCTATGTTTCTAGGACCTAGTTGGTGGATTTATTTTTTTTTTTAAATAATTCTCTTGAATTACTGAGACATTGTGTTTTGCCTGCCGCAAGTAGTCTGTGAAACTTAGGATACCTTTGCACTTTCCAGTGTCAGACTCTGCTGTGTTAGAGCCCTGCACTTCCATGGCTTGGTGAACATGTTACTTTCAGACTGTAGGTGAAAACTTCAATGCTGGATGGTCAGGAGCAGGCACTGAGGGTGCATTTTGCAGGATTTCTAGGCTGGAAGTGGAGACTCTGTGTGTGTGCCCCCCTCCCAGTCTTTGCTTTCCTCAGTGTGCCTAACATGCATAGTGATGCTCATAGTAATGCTCAGAGGGTTAAATGTGGATAAACACAAAACAAAGCTTCTGAAAAGCCTGACGATTATCATGCAGCATTTCTCGGACTATAGCCCCCAAGACGCACTTCATAAAGCAAATAAAGCACGCACTGGTGGTCTCCTGTTGCCCTGGCAACAGACCACAGGGCAACCTGTGTGAGAGATGCATGAACATCTGCAAATTAATCTTTTTTAGTTTCTTCTTTCCTTGCCGCTGGTGGGGCTGTACTGGCTCGCAGTGATGGTGTCTGAGCTGGAGGGTCCCACAGGGATGCCCCTGGTGCATGGAAGAGGGGCAGCCCTTCCTGTTTTAGAGGGACTGGGCCTGACAATGCTCATGCTGGGGTGCTGCAGGCTTTCTTTTGGCTATATGGGGGAACAAGTTAAAAAATATTCTTCCTAAATATTGGGCTTGTCAGTCTGTTGTGAAAAAGGTAATGTGAAGGGAAAATTAAAAGTGCTGGTGTCCGCTGGTGTCCACACCACAGTTTACTGGAGTTCACAACTCTGTGGTTCTCTCTTATCAGACTAGTGGAAACTGAAGTTGAGGAGTAGGTGGTCTAACACAAACTGCGAAGTGGAGACAAGTAACAAAAATGAGCTATATGGTAGCCAACCCAGGAGGAGGCTCTGCCACACCTGTGTTTGAGAAATGCCACACATGGGGATCAGTGGTTTCAGCAGCCTCCCCAAGCAGTTGCTGAATGGCAGCCTGAGAGACAGCAGCATCCCAACCATGCTGTACAGGTGCGTGCAGTGGGGCTCCTCTTGGCCCCTGCACAGCACACTGGGAAACATTTGGTGTTTGGCTCTGGGTGCTGTGACAGATGCTGGCTGTGAGCACAGGTCTTGCCCCATTGCTCTCCACTAAGTCTCCAGGAAGACTGTAGGGGGAACACTGTGTATGTCATATTATCAGTGCATGCTGGATGCAATCAGTGTTTTAATGAAGTATTGGAAGTGAAAGGCTTCTTTAATCTGCTACTTGCACTAAGATGACAGCAGACTGCTCTGCATTACTTCTTTCTGAGCTGCAAGCTTATCAAAAAACACTGAGATGCTTTTAAGCGAGGTATTGCAGCCAGTCAGATGGTACTTACTTGCATACAAGTATTAGCAGGCACAGCTGTACCTCTGTTTTTCTGCATCTCAAGAGGTAGCAAATGCAGTTGTGGGTGTTTCCTTAATGTCTAGTTATGAGTAAGTAGGACGGAGGTGAGGGAGAAGGGAAAAATTTTCAGAACGGTTTCTTACTTTTTTCATTCCACAGGTTGAGTGGTCTACCATATCTTCTTCATACAGTGAATTATCTCTGGCATATTTCTTGTTACTATATTTTTTGAAAGAGGGCATACACTATTTTCTTTGTTATATTAATAATGCTAAGTCAAAGTAAATAAAAAGAACACTGACTTTGGCTTACTTTGTCAGACTGGTGTACACTGCAGAGGTACAGTGTGGGTGGGTGGAAAAAGGGAAAGGAGAGGTGTCTCTTGATAGCACCTACTCCCAGAAGAAGGATTGTCTGCAGGAGTGTGTTGCTTGGCTTTGGCACAGAATACACACAACACAAAACTTGACAGCTATGGCAACAGAGCTAAGTCCTTCACTCATTTTATTTTAATAGTAATGTGGCCTGACTATATAGAAGTCATTGCTTGCACTGAGTTGAAAAACCAGTGGTGACCTTAGTAACTCGAAGCTTTGCCTTGTGATGTTACAACACCAGGCATTAGGAAATCATTGTACTTGGCTTGCAGTAATTATAGCTGTGTGTTTGTGTCTTGTCTCTCCCTGATACATTTGCTGAAACTGTACCTGTTGGTACTGTATTTCTGTCTTGTCTGTCTATTTATTTTAAAAATACCATACTGCAGTTTATTTTTGTCCTTGAAGAAATGAATGTTTTGCTTTTTCTCCCATGCTTTAAGAGTTACGTGCGATGACCTGCAAGTACTATTTTGTGATGAGCTTTGGTGTGGGTTTTTTTTTCCATTCCCTTGAAGCACAGTATCTTTCCATCTGTCATATCAGGATGTGTAGTTAGCATTGGGGTAGCAAAGACACCCTTCATTCTGTGTGAAGGCAGATTTAGTTTGGTGCCTTTATGGAAAGCACTCAAGCTCACCATTTAGGTATCTTAAAGCTTTATATCACACTGCAGTTATTTGAAAGCAACTAAGTATTTAGGAGACCTTCTGCAGGACACAGGAGGTGCTTCATGAGGGTTTTCTGGTAACCTTAGCCTTGGCAAAGGCAGGAGGTGCCATTCTTCAACTCTTCTTTGTGTTCCAGGGGATAAGGAAGAGGACACATTTTTGTGTGGTGTTGATGCTCTTTACTGTTCTTTTTAGAGTATCTGGAATCAGACTGCAGTTTGTCTCCCAGATAATCTGTGGAAGTTGCAGTCTTTTTTATGTCAATTTTTTTCTGTCCTATAATACTTTTCTATTGTGCCTTTGGTGTCCATGAATCCTAAGCCATTCTTCAAATACCACTAATGACTATAACATGCCTTCTAGTACTGATAATCAAACTTCGCATTGCAAATAAGAATAACTCAAGTTACAACAGTAAATTTAACTGAAGTTTCCCATAAAGTGAAGTAGTGCCAAAATGGGTACTAACAGCTGCAGGAATCACAAAGTGACAGAGCAGCAGATACTTAGTAGACAAGTGTTTCATAACTGTTTCAGACAGAAAGAGGAATAAAACTTAATTTGATTGAAGATGGCTCTTTGTGTTGACAACACTCAACTCCAGACATTGTTGTACAAAATGTGTGTTACACATTATCATTACCAAAAAAAAAAAAAAAAAAAAAAAAAAAAAAAAAAAAGAAAATAAGTGTCTGGATTTAACATGCTGACAGGATTTCTGTTACTAATTTGTTTTGTCTTCAAACTCTTGGGGATTCTCTCTGGATCCTGGTTATTCACACACAACTTCTACTGTAGATGTGGAAAAAAAAAAAAAAGAATAAAAGTTTCCACATGTGCTTGATACTGTGTTCTGGTTCAAGGTATGTATCTGTCCGGCACTGCACTGCCAAGTGCATGGAAACTGGTTGTAGGAAAAACATTTGTTTGTATCCATGGTTGTTCTTGTCAATCATAAGAATAAACACAAACAAGCACCACTTGTTACCTAATCTGCCCATTTTCTTGAAGTTTACTTAAAGTTTGAAAAGAACATGTTAATGACATGGTTGTGACAAAACACAACAGAAAGCAGGAAGCAGACATCTGAAGTTGGGCTATTTCCTACATTACAGAGGTAACTGAAGTGAAGGATGTAATGCCTAGTACTTGGTTGTGTGATGTATGACTAGCTTGCCTTACTTTTTGAAAGTGTAAACATGAACCTTTGTGAAGTCCCTGGAGAACTGCACTTGAATATTCATCTTGTGGCTGCAGAGAAAAAAAAACATGCTAAAGCATGTGATTAGAAGAGATCAAATGAGCATGGGGGAGGCTGAAGGTGATAACTCTTTTACAACCTGCATAAAAAAAGGGGAAGAAAAATTTGAGGTAGCACCCTGTGCTACCCACAGCCTAAACCGGTCACACACCCTTGATTATGCTGCATATAGATCAGTCAGATAGCAGACCTATGTCTACCATTTGTATGCTAAAAGCTGTTTGTTCTCTATTCAGTTACACTGGAAGCAAGGTGTAGGAAGGTGTTAATCCCCTGAAGATTAAGGCTTTCCAAGACCATTGACTAGCATTACTGTCTATTATGCTGTCAGAATTTGCCTAATGTTTCTTTTCCCCCTGTTGGACAGCTGGTGCTTCCTGGGAACCTATTTGAAGAGCCATCATTTAGCAGTTCGGGGGGGGGAAGCCTTGAATAATTCACAAAACAAATGATTAGGCAAGCACTTATCTATCTAACTGAATTATACTACCTGTTTACTGAAGCAGTTAAGCAGGAGAATAACATTTCCTTCTCCAAAGAGTTTACAGTGGTAGTATTAAACCACCTAGTTATTGGGTTTCAACCTGTTGTTGACACTCTTGTAAATGAAAGCAACCTGGACAGGCACTGAGCAGCTGGGCTGGATAATTGTGAGGGATTCAGGTTTGTTGCTGTTACCCCAGTGTTTGTAGTGGGTTGTTTGCTTTGACTTTTCTTGAACTGTTGAGAGAAGTATTAGATGCAAATGAAAACAAATAAAGTGTGAGATGCCAGGAGGGTTTGGCATTAATGGTAATTTTCATTCCCGTTTAAATGGGAGATATCAACACTTACCTGGATCAGAAATGGAAGGTGTGTTTGGCATTTGTGTGCTTCCCCCTCCCCTTTCTCCTTGTTTCCTTACTGCTAAGTAAGTTTTGGTAAGCACAGATGAATGAAAACAGAGTGGAAACAATTTCACCTAACTTCATGTCCTAATTTCATGTCCTAACTCTTTGGCACCATGTTTAGAAAAGTATAGGAAGGGAAGGAAAGGGAAAGAGAAAGGAGGGAAAGGGAAAAAGGGAAAGGGAAAGGGAAAGGGAAAGGGAAAGGGAAAGGGAAAGGGAAAGGGAAAGGGAAAGGGAAAGGGAAAGGAAGGGAAGAGGAAGGGAAAGGAAGGGAAGAGGAAGGGAAAGGGAAAGGAAGGGAAGAGGAAGGGAAAGGGAAAGGAAGGGAAGAGGAAGGGAAAGGGAAAGGAAGGGAAGAGGAAGGGAAAGGGAAAGGAAGGGAAGAGGAAGGGAAAGGGAAAGGAAGGGAAGAGGAAGGAAAGGGAAAGGAAGGGAAGAGGAAGGGAAAGGAAGGGAAGAGGAAGGGAAAGGAAGGGAAGAGGAAGGGAAAGGGAAAGGAAGGGAAGAGGAAGGGAAAGGAAGGGAAGAGGAAGGGAAAGGGAAAGGAAGGGAAGAGAAAGGGAAAGGAAGGAAAGGAAAGGGAAAGGGAAAGGGAAAGGGAAAGGGAAAGGGAAAGGGAAAGGGAAAGGGAAAGGGAAAGGGAAAGGGAAAGGGGAAGGGAAGGGGGAAAGGGGAAGGGAAAGGGAAAGGGAGGGAAGGGAAGGGGAAGGGAAAGGGAAAGGGAAAGGGAAAGGGAAGGGAAGAGGAAGGGAAAGGGAAAGGGAAAGGGAAAGGGAAAGGAAAGGGAAAGGAAAGGGAAAGGGAGGGAAGAGAAAGGGAAAGGGAAAGGGAAAGGAAAGGGAAAGGGAAAGGAAGGGAAGAGAAAGGGAAAGGGAAAGGGAAAGGAAAGGGAAAGGGAGGGAAGAGAAAGGGAAAGGGAAAGGGAAAGGGAAGGGAAAGGAAAAGGGAAGGGAAGAGAAAGGGAAAGGGAAAGGGAAAGGAAGGGAAAGGGAAAGGGAAAGGAAAGGGAAAGGAAGGGAAGGGGAAAGGGAAAGGAAGGGAAGGGGAAAGGAAAGGGAAAGGAAGGGAAGAGAAAGGGAAAGGAAAGGAAGGGAAGAGAAAGGAAAGGGAAAGGAAGGGAAGAGAAAGGGAAAGGGAAAGGAAGGGAAGAGAAAGGGAAAGGAAAGGAAGGGAAGAGAAAGGGAAAGGAAGGGAAGGGAAAGGGAAAGGAGGGAAGGGAAAGGGAAAGGAGGGGAAGGGAAAGGGAAAGGAGGGGAAGGGAAAGGGAAAGGAAGGGAAGAGAAAGGGAAAGGGAAAGGAAGGGAAGAGAAAGGGAAAGGGAAGGGAAAGGGGAAGGGAAGGGGAAGGGAAGGGAAAGGAAGGGAAGGGGAAGGGGAAGGGGAAGGGAAAGGGAAGGGAAGGGGAAGGGGAAGGGGAAGGGAAGGGGAAGGGAAAGGGAAAGGAAGGGAAGGGAAGGGAAGGGGAAGGGAAAGGGAGGAAGGAAGGGAAGGGGAAGGGGAAGGGGAAGGGAAAGGGAAGGGAAGGGGAAGGAAGGGAAAGGGAAGGGAAGGGAAGGGGGAAAGGAAGGGGAAGGGAAGGGAAAGGAAAGGGAAGGGAAGGGAAGGGAAAGGGAAAGGAAGGAAGGGGAAGGGAAAGGAAAGGGAAAGGAAGGAAGAGAAAGGGAAAGGGAAAGGAAGGAAGAGAAAGGGAAAGGAAAGGAAGGGAAGAGAAAGGGAAAGGGAAAGGGAAGGAAGGAAGAGAAAGGGAAAGGGAAAGGAAGGGAAGAGAAAGGGAAAGGAAAGGAAGGAAGAGAAAGGGAAAGGGAAAGGAAGGGAAGAGAAAGGGGAAGGGAAAGGAAGGGAAGAGAAAGGGAAAGGAAAGGAAGGGAAGAGAAAGGGAAAGGGAAAGGAAGGGAAGAGAAAGGGAAAGGGAAAGGAAGGGAAGAGAAAGGGAAAGGGAAAGGAAGGGAAGAGAAAGGAAAGGGAAAGGAAGGGAAGAGAAAGGGAAAGGAAAGGAAGGGAAGAGAAAGGGAAAGGGAAAGGAAGGGAAGAGAAAGGGAAAGGGAAAGGAAGGGAAGAGAAAGGGAAAGGGAAAGGAAGGGAAGAGAAAGGGAAAGGGAAAGGAAGGGAAGAGAAAGGAAGAGAAAGGGAAAGGGAAGGGAAGAGAAAGGGAAAGGGAAGGGATGAGAAAGGGAAAGGAAGGGAAGAGAAAGGGAAAGGAAGAGAAAGGAAAGGGAAAGGAAGGAAAGGGAAAGGAAGAGAAAGGGAAAGGAAGGGAAAGGAAAGGAAGGAAAGGAAAGGAAGAGAAAGGGAAAGGGAAGGGAAGAGAAAGGGAAAGGGAAAGGAAAGGGAAGGGAAAGAAAGGAAAGGGAAAGGGAAAGGGAAGGGAAGAGAAAGGGAAAGGGAAAGGAAAGGGAAAGGGAAAGGGAAAGGGAAGGGAAAGGGAAAGGAAAGGGAAGGAAAGAGAAAGGAAAGGGAAGGGAAGAGGGAAAGGGAGGAAGGGAAAGGGAAGGGAAGGAAGAGAAAGGAAAGGGAAGGGAAGAGAAAGGGAAAGGGAAAGGAAGGGAAGAGGAAGGGAAAGGGAAAGGAAGGGAAGAGGAAGGGAAGAGGAAGAGAAAGGAAGGGAAGAGGAAGAGTAAGAAAGGGAAAGGAAAGGAAAGGAAAGGAAAGGAAGGGAAGAGGAAGAGGAAGAGAAAGGGAAAGGAGAGGAAGGGAAAGGAAGGGAAGGGGAAGAGGAAGAGGAAGAGAAAGGAAGGGAAGAGAAAGAGAAAAAGGGTAAGGTAGAAGGGATAGAGTCAAGAAGCGAGAGGATTAAGTGGAATAGTATACACTAAGTAGTTTAGATAGCAAAATTGAAGTAATTTACTGGAACATTTTTAATTTGTTCTAAACAAAATACTCTGTTGTATATTCAGTTGGGGAGTAGCTTAGCTGTTGTGAAGCCAGTAAATTAATGGTATTTTTAGTGAAATAGCAAAAGCATGTCAACAACGTAGCTGTGGATGATAATGTTGGCATTTTATTTATGAGAAATGATCAGTGCAGGGGACAACACATTCTAGTGTGACTAGAATGATTGAGCACAGAGGGAGAAGTGGCTGTCCTTCTGTAAGATGATTTCATTATGTATTTAGTCTTCCAGGAAGAGAAATAGGAGAAAGAAAACATTTAAAAATACGTGTCTAAGATGCTTATCTTTGTGGTTTCTGTTAAGGAATATAGGTCCTTAATTTATAAATGGCAAATTTATAATATGGCAAATATTAGTAAAAATATTAGTAAACTTAGTATTAAAGTTGTCCAAAACTTATTAAATAGGTTCAATATATGGTTAGAATATATATTTACAATGGGAATGTACAGTATTTAGGCAACTATAACAATGTAACAATTTAATGCAAACTGGTAGGAATATCAGATTCAATTCCTGGGAGCGAAATGGCGCTCAACCACAGTGGGCGGAGACTGGACAAGAACCATTAAGCCAAAGAGGCAATGAATTAATTACTCACAGCTGGTTCCACCCAAGTGGGGAGTGCTGCTGCTGTGTATAGGTGTTGAGGCTTTGGGGTGCTCTCATGTGCCAGGCACAGCAGGTTGCTGGCAGGAATGCCATGTGATCTTTGATGGCTGATCTACCTTCAGCAGACCGTGGGCTGTTTATGATGCTTCTCACAACAGGCACTTGCTTTGTCCTGGGGAAACTGAGGCACAGCAAAATCCTGGTTGCAAGGGGAAGCAGGCTTGGCTCTGACTCCTAAGCTCATGGCTTCTGTCGTAGCTTGTAATGTGTAGGCTCCTGTCTTTATCCCAGGCTCTGGACCGGGCACTTGAGGCAATGCAACTTAAGTCAACTTCAAGCCAGACAGGTCCAAGCAGGTTCAAGCAAGGCAAGGCTTGAGCAAGGCAAGGTGACTAGAAATCAGCCTGTATATAAATCTTGCCTGAGATTGGATTGGGCCAATAGGGCAAACTGAAGCCAGCACATAGTTACCCAATGAGAAGGGGTTCTGCCAGGCTGTGGCCATAAAAGGCAGAAACATAGGCCTGGTCAGGCAGGAGCAATGGCCAGTACACATGCCTTTACTCCAGATACAGGGGTGTTCACCAGATGTGCATAGTCCTGTCCCCTTTGTTCCTTTTCCTGTGTTACCCCTATGTTCTCTAGAAAGGAGTGGGGAGAGGGGGACCAGGTCTAGACATATGAGGGTCTGTCTGGGTTTGTGCTGGGGATCATTTGGCCCTACAATGGCAGGTTCCCAGAGACTGTGTTACCTCTGTCTGACTCACAGTTTAGTCCTGGAGTTTTGTGACTGAGCATTGTTTGCTTAGACCCTTAATACATTTAATGTATTCCAAAATACAGTCATGTAGCAACGTAGTGTGTCTGGAAGGTCTTATCACTTGGCAGGAGAGATGCTTCATGTTTGTTAATCCAGATGTAGTGTTCTTGTAGGAATCAACCTCAGAATGGTCAGTGGGAAAGTGGCAAATAGAGTTCACAGGTGTGAAGCTACTGTTGATGAAAAAAGACATGGTATTGTGGTGCTGTCTGAAGACATATAAACGTGTGCCTTGCTTCTACTGTAATTTGTGCATCTGGTTGTACCTGAAGTACTCACTGGGTTTCAGAGCACCAAAGATGTCATATGCATGTATTTTTTGTCACCTGCTTTCATGCAGCTTTAAGTTGTCCTAAACCCAGCCACCATATTAGCAAAGTATTGTGGTGTTCATGGACCCACTTTGAGCAATCATCCATATTTTCCTTAGCCCTGTTGTTACAGTTTTCATATTATTCCTGGTCCTTCACAATCAGAAAAGAAGGGAAGAACAACAAGGGAGAAATTGCCTTTTACTGCTGCCATTGCTATGATTTCATTGCTATGAAACATGCAGTGGGTTATATGTGCCAAACCATGGCCCTGTGGACATCAGTAGCAAACATTTTGGCCAGATGTTAAATATTGTTGGATCAGGGCCTGAATTTGTTACTATCCTAGGAATATTAAAAGAAAGTGGAGAAATACCAAGTGATTTTCAGCAAACTTCTTGTAGGAGTAGTGTTACTATAAATAACCAGTTTTGGGCCCCTCAGTTCAAGGACAGGGAACTACTTGAAAGAGTCCAGTACAGAGCTGCAAAAATGATGAAGGGAGTGGAACATCTTCCTTATGAGGAGAGTTGGGTCTCTTTAGCTTAGAGAAGAGGAGACTGAGAGGTGACCTCATAAATGTTTATAAATATGTAAAGGATGAGTGCCAAGTGGATGGAGTCAGGCTCTTCTTGTTGGTGCCCAATAGCAGGACAAGGGGCAGTGCGTAGAAGTTGAGGCATAGGAAGTTCCATGGAAATATCTGTGTTGTGGTTTGGGAGGGTAATTCTCCCACCGCAGGCAAAAATAACAACTTTGACAAACAGATTGCAAAAAATGGTGGAAAGTTTAAATGGAAAAACAAACAAACAAACAAAAATAACAACAATGAAAGTTTTACAGAGAACCACAAGCACCATGACAAAAGAGAGAGATCCCAGAACATACCCAAAAATGTCCCATCCCCACCTGGGGGTACACCCAAAACCCCCCCAGGGCTCTTTCTTCCCCCCAACCCAGCCTTGGGCCTGGGCAGGCCCAAGGGAGGCAGCTCACACCTTTTTACCTAGGCACCAGCGAGGGAGGAAGGAGGAAGTGAGGATCCTGCACTGATGTATTTTAGGGGAGCAGGGCATTATGGGAATGGAATACCTAGTCTCCTGAGACCACCCGTTGGGACATCCCAGGTGTGGTCTGTGCAGTGGCATCTGGGCTAGCACCCAGCCTAAACCACCACAATGAGGAAAATTTTTTTCACTCTGAGGGTGACAGAGCACTGGAACAATCTGCCCCTTGGAGTCTCCCTCTCTGGAGATACTCAAGACCCATTGGATGCATTCCTGTGTGATTTGGTATAGGTGATCCTTCTCTGGCAGGGGGAGTTCAGGACAAGTGGCCTCCTGAGCTGGGTGATGGGGTCAGGGAGCAGTGTATTGCCCTGGAAATTCATGAGGAATTAGTTCGGGACCTGCTGAGCCACTTGGATACCCACAAGTCCATGGGACCAGATGGGATCCATCATAGGGTCCTGAGAGAGCTGGCAGATGAGCTGGCCAAGCTGCTCCCCATCATTTCCCTCCAGTCCTGGCTGACCGGTGAGGTCCCAGATGACTGGAAACTGGCCAATGTGATCCCCATCCACAAGAAGGGTTGGATGGAGGAACCTGGAAACTCCAGGCCTGTCAGCCTGACCTCAGTGCCAGAAAAAATGATGGAGCAGATAATCTTGGCGGCAATAACTGCGCACCTGCAGGATGGCCAAGGGCTCAGGTCCAGCCATCATGGATTTAGGAGGGGCAGGTCCTGCCTCTCCAACCTGATCTCCTTCTATGATCAGGTGACCTGCCTGGTGGATGTGGGGAAGGCTGTGGATGTGGTCTACCTGGACTTCAGCAAGGCCTTTGACACCATCCCCCACAGCAAACTGCTGGCATCATCTATAACACAAGCTGTCAGCTCGTGGATTGGACAACAACACTCTGTGCTGGGTTAGGAACTGTCTGGAGGGCCGTGCCCAGAGAGTGATGGTGAATGGTGGCACATCCAGCTGGTGGCCAGTCACTAGTGGTGTCCCCCAGGGATCAGTGCTAGGCCCCATCCTCTTTAATATCTTCATTGGTGATCTGGATGAGGGGATTGAGACAGTCATCAGCAAATTTGCAGATGACACCAAGCTGGGAGCAGGTGTTGATCAGTTCAACGGCAGAAGGGCTCTGCAGAGGCACCTCAACCAACTGGCCTAAACATGAGCCAGCAGTGTGCCCAGGTGGCCAAGAAGGCAAATGGCATCCTGGCCTGCATCAAGAATAGTGTGTCCAGCAGGAGCAGGGAAGTCATTGTGCCCCTGTACTCAGCACTGGTTAGGTCACACCTTGAGTCCTGTGTCCAGTTCTGGGCCCGTCAGTTTAAGAAGGACATTGAGACTCTTGAACGTGTCTAGAGAATGGCAATGAGGCTGGTGAGAGGCCTTGAGCACAAGCCCTATGAGGAGAGGCTGAGGGAGCTGGGATTGTTGAGCCTGGAGAAGAGAAGGCTCAGGGGAGACCTTATTGCTGTCTACAACTACCTGAAGGGTGGTTGTAGCCAGGAGGGAGTTGGTCTCTTCTCTTAAGCAACCAGCACCAGAACAAGAGGACACAGTCTCAAGCTGCACCAGGGCAAGTTTAGGCTCGCGGTGAGGAGAAAGTTCTTCACTGAGAGAGTCGTTTGCCATTGGAATGGGCTGCCCAGGGAGGTGGTGGAGTCACCATCCCTGAATGTGTTCAAGAGGGGATTGGACGTGGCACTTGGTGCCATGGTTTAGTCATGAGGTCTTGGGTGACAGGTTGGACTTGATGATCTTTGAGGTTTCTTCTAATCTTGGTGATTCTGTGATTGGACTGGCTGATCTTTCAAGGTCCCTTCCAGCCCCTAACGTTCTGTGATACCATCTTGCTCATGGTGAATCCCCCAATTGGTTTTGTGTCTCTCTTTGGAGAATACCCTGAACAATTGTACATTGAGCTAAAAAAATTCTTATTGCAAATTCTGACCCTGAATGATGGAAAAATAAATCTCTGAAAAGTAGGCACTTAAAGCCTATCTAGGGTAATGTCTGTACAGCATTTGGCAAATCCACTTTTGGATTGTCTAACTTATGTGGTAATTCAGAAAAAAATGTCTTGTGAGTGTTCTGTCGTATTGCCTGGATGCTTTTTGACCAAGCTTGGGTAGTTTTCTGATTCATGTGAAATGCACTTTCCCCTGTGGTCACACAGATTTAACTATTTAGGCTACTCTGCTTTGCATGCAGATCTGTAAGAAGGGCCCCACAATGTGTTTTGTCATCAGAAGGCAGAGTTTCAAGAAGCCAAGACCTGGAAATAGGAATGTACTTCTGGAAAGAGTTTGCATTGAACAACACTTTTGAATTATCATGGGAGCAAGAAGGAAAGAGAGAAGTGGTGTACTAATAGCCTGAGGTAGGCTTGAACTCACCCAAATCGTAAAGTGATTATGCTCCATGGTGCAGCACTTTTTCTCAGAGTCCAGTGCCAGAGAGTGAGAAACTGAAATGTTAAACTGGCCAGGTAGGAGTAAGAGTGGAGACAGGAGAGAGCATTCAATAATGTAGCACAGGAAACTGTAAGATAATGAGACCAAAGTAGAAGTATGACAGAGATGTGATGCCTTAAATTGGTGGTGCACGAGCTTCAGCACAGAAGGTCTTTACTGGCAATTTGCCATGAACCAGTGGGCTGCATCTGTATCGCATATAATTTACATTGGCTTTTAATCAGATAAATGTACAGTGTGTTTGTTTTTCTTATTTATGCTGTGTTGTAAATGAAAACACTCCACAGTGCAAAGCAAAACAGACCGTGTACTTGGCGGGTTATAACAAAAGGAGTAACAATTATAAGGCTGGCTCTGGAGTTTTGAAATGAAGGAAGTTTATCTGACATCTGGCCATCTTTTAGAAGGCCTTACACATTCCAAAGTACAGATTTGAGTTTGTTAGGCAGCTGGAAGTTTGGCTTTGTTCACCTTTCCTATACATGAAGTTAATTTGAGAAAAAGCATTTAAAAAACGAGGTTGCAGTAGCACATTTCCTGGTTAATTTCTGTTACTAATTAGTAATTAGTGAGGAAAAAAAAAAAAAAAAAAAAAAAAAGCCAGCAAAGAAGAACCAGCAATGTTTTCTTCCTGAAATTTTCTTTGGGGTATGAAGTTGCATCTCATTTGTGGCTTTAGGTTCTTCTGAGTTTAGCTAATGGCAGTTTTAGTATGATTGTTGTATTTAGTGAAAGATACATTTGGTCCAAGATAAATCCCCTTGGGTTCTGGCTGGTCCCCATGGTTTAGTTGATTGGATAATGTAGGGTGATAGGTTGGATTCAATGATCTCAGAGGTCTTTTCCAACCTGGTTAATTCTATTCTATTCTGTTCTCTATTCTCTATTCTCTAATCTCTTCTATTCTCTATTATTTATTCTCTATTCTATTCTTTTCTATTCTGTGCTATTCTATGCCATGCTATTCTATTCTATTAGAGGGGCTAGGGGCAGCTGGATTTATCTGTTAACAGATACACCAGTTACTGCTGTGGCTATAGACCTGACACCAGATGCATGAACAGCCTGCCTGCTGAAGGTCTGGCCACATTCAAAAGAAGCTGTTGGGTGCACAAACAATGCAATTTATTTTCATCAATCATATACAGATTCTTTGAGAATACACTAGAGTGAGATGCAGATGAGCTATATAGCTCTAAAATACAATGTTAATTACAAACATGAAATCTACCAAGTAATAATTTGGGCATATTCAGTGTCATGACTCTTACCCAAAAGGTATCACAGTATCACAGTATTACCAAGGTTGGAAGAGACCTTGAAGATCATTGAGTCCAACCTGTAACCACAAACCTCACAACTAGACCATGGCACCAAGTGCCACATCCAGTCCCCTCCTGAACGCCTCCAGGGATGGCGACTCAACCACCTCCCCAGGCAGCTCATTCCAATGACGAATCACTCTCTCGGTGAAGAACTTTCTCCTCACCTCGAGCCTAAACTTCCCCTGGTGCAGCTTGAGACTGTGTCCCCTTGTTCTGGTGCTGGTTGCTAGGGAGAAGAGGCCAACCCCTTCCTGGCTACAACCACCTTTCAGGTAGTTGTAGAGAGCAATGAGGTCGCCCCTGAGCCTCCTCTTCTCCAGGCTAAACAATCCCATCTCCCTCAGCCTCTCCTCACAGGGCTTGTGCTCAAGGCCTCTCACCAGCCTTGTTGCCCTTCTCTGGACACGTTCAAGTGTCTCGATGTCCTTCTTAAACGGAGGGGCCCAGAACTGGACACAGGACTCAAGGTGTGGCCTAACCAAAGCAGAGTACAGGTGCACAATGACCTCCCTTCTCCTGCTGGCTACACCATTCCTAATGCAGGCCAGGATGCCATTGGCCTTCTTGGCCACCTGGGCGCACTGCAGGCTCATGTTCAGCCTCCCATCAACCAGCACCCCCAGGTCCCTCTCTGTTTGGCCACTCTCCAGCCACTCCGACCCCAGCCTGTAGCTCTGCCTGGGGTTGTTGTGGCCAAAGTGCAGCACCCGGCACTTGGACTTGTTGAATTACGTCAAATTGCACTCTGCCCATCTGTCCAGCCGGTCGAGGTCCGTCTGCAGAGCCCTTCCACCCTCTAACTGACCAACATCTGCTCCTAACTTGGTGTCATCTGCAAATTTGCTGATGAATGTCTCAATCCCCTCATCCAGATTGTCAATGAAGACATTGAAGAAGATGGGGCCCAGCACTGATCCCTGGGGGATGCCACTGGTGACTGGCCTCCAGCTGGAGGTGGCACCATTGACCACCACTCTCTGGGCCTGGCCATCCAGCCAGTTCCCAACCCAGCACAGAGTGTTGCTGCCCAAGCCACAAGCTGACAGCTTAGCCAGCAGTTTGCTGTGGGGGACGGCGTCAAAGGCCTTGCTGAAGTCCAGGTAGACCACATCCACAGGCCTCCCCACATCCACCAGGCAGGTCACCTGATCATAGAAGGAGATCAGGTTGGAGAGGCAGGACCTGCCCTTCCTGAATCCACGTTGGCTGGACCTGAGCCCTTGGCCATCCTGCAGGTGTGCAGTTATTGCCACCAGGATAATCTGCTCCATCATTTTCCCTGGCACTGAGGTCAGGCTGACTGGCCTATAGTTTCCGGGTTCCTCCATCCAGGCCTTTTTGTGGAATGGTACCACACTGGCCAGTTTCCAGTCATCTGGGACCTCACCGGTCAGCCAGGACTGGAGGAAAATGATGGAGAGCGGCTTGGCCAGCTCATCTGCCAGCTCTCTCAGGAGTCACTTGGCTATCAATGGCACAGCAAACAGGCAGAGCAAGTCGGAGTCTGATTATTCCGATGGAGACAACGACAGCATCAACAACACTTCCAACTCCAATGACACAATAAACTGCAACTCAGAATCTTCTTCCAGAGACAGCCTCAGGGAGCAAACCTTGAGCAAGCAAACCTACCACAAAGAGACTCGCAACAGCTGGGACTCCCCTGCCTTCAGCAACGATGTGATCAGGAAGCGCCACTACAGGATCGGCCTCAACCTCAACAAAAAACCTGAAAAAGGAGTCCAGTACCTCATTGAACGAGGTTTTGTGCCAGATACTCCTGTTGGTGTTGCCCACTTCCTCCTGCAGAGGAAAGGTCTCAGCAGACAGATGATCGGAGAATTCCTGGGGAATCGGCAGAAGCAGTTCAACCGCGACGTGCTGGACTGTGTGGTGGATGAGATGGACTTCTCAACCATGGAACTGGATGAAGCACTCAGGAAATTTCAGGCTCATATCCGTGTTCAAGGAGAAGCCCAGAAAGTAGAACGGCTGATTGAAGCTTTTAGCCAGAGATACTGCATCTGCAACCCAGGTGTGGTGAGACAATTTAGGAACCCTGACACCATCTTCATCCTAGCCTTTGCCATCATACTGCTGAACACAGACATGTACAGCCCCAACGTGAAACCCGAGCGCAAAATGAAGCTATAAGACTTTGTCAAGAACCTGAGAGGTGTGGATGATGTGGAGGACATCCCCCGGGAAATGCTGATTGGGATCTACGAACGGATCCGCAAGCGGGAGCTGAAGACCAACGAGGATCACGTGTCCCAAGTCCAGAAGGTGGAGAAACTTATTGTAGGGAAGAAACCAATTGGATCTCTGCACCATGGACTGGGCTGTGTCCTCTCCCTGCCCCACCGGAGGATTGTTTGCTACTGCAGGCTGTTTGAAGTTCCAGACCCAAACAAACCTCAGAAGCTTGGATTGCACCAACGAGAAATATTCTTGTTTAATGATCTCCTCATGGTGACCAAGATTTTTCAGAAGAAGAAGAACTCGGTGACGTACAGCTTTCGGCAGTCCTTCTCCCTCTATGGAATGCAAGTGCTGCTCTTTGAGAAATTTTTTGGGGTCAGAGTGGCTGGAGAGCTGCCAAACAGAGAGGGACCTGGGGGTGCTGATTGACACCCGCCTAAACATGAGCCTGCAGTGTGCCCAGGTGGCCAAGAGGGCCAATGGCATCCTGGCCTGCATTAGGAATAGTGTGGCCAGCAGGAGCAGGGAGGTCATTGTGCCCCTGTATTCTGCATTGGTTAGGCCACACCTTGAGTACTGTGTCCAGTTCTGGGCCCCTCAGTTTAAGAAGGACATCGAGATACTTGAGCGTGTCCAGAGAAGGGCAACAAGGCTGGTGAGAGGCCTTGAGCACAAGCCCTATGAGGAGAGGCTGAGGGAGCTGGGATTGTTTAGTCTGGAGAAGAGAAGGATCAGGGGTGACCTCATTGCCCTCTACAACTACCTGAAGGGTGGTTGTGGACAGGAGGGAGTTGGTCTCTTCTCCCAGGCAACCAGCACCAGAACAAGGGGACACAGTCTCAAGCTGTGCCAGGGGAGGTTTAGACTCGAGGTGAGGAGAAAGTTCTTCACTGAGCGAGTCATTCGTCATTGGAATGGGCTGCCCGGGGAGGTGGTGGAGTCGCCGTCCCTGGAGGTGTTCAAGGGGAGATTGGACATGGCACTTGGTGCCATGGTCTAGTTGTGAGGTCTTGGGTGACAGGTTGGACTTGATGATCCTTGGGGTCGCTTCCAACCTTGGTTATACTGTGATACTGTGATACCCTATGTTGGATCCCATCTGGCCCCATGGACTTGTGAGTGTCATGGGTATCCAGGGCATTACACTGCTCCCTGACCCCCTCACCCAGCTCAGGAGGCCACTTGTCCTGAACTCCTCCTGCCTCGCTGTTAAAAATTGAGGCAAAGAAGGTATTCAGGACCTCAGCCTTTTCCTTGTCTTTAGTCACCGTGTTCCCCTCCAGGTCTAATAGGGAGTGCAGGTTCTTCCTGCCCTTCTTTTTGGCATTAACATTACTTTTACAATTACTTATTACGTATACAATTATACAATTACTTATAGAATGATTTGTCTGCCTCCTCATCCTGGTTGGGTGGTCTATAACAGACTTCAACCAGAATGTCAGATTTGTTGGTCTGCCCCCTGATTTTAACCCACAGGCTCTCAATCCCTTCATTTTCCACCTCAAGTTCTGTGGCAGAGAGTGACTCCCTAATATACAGAGTCACCCCTCCTCCTCTTCTCCCTTGCCTGTCTCTCCTGAAGAGCCTGTAACCCCCAGTGCAGCACTCCAATCGTGCGTGTCATCCCACCATGTTTCTGAGATGGCAACTCCTTCTGGGGAGTCTGTCCCTTCTGGGGGAGGAGAGCAAATCTGTTGGTCTGCACCTGCTGTTTGGCCTCAAAATTCTTGTCCTTACTGTATATAGGAACCAGAGTGATAGTCATACCTTGTATCTACTGTTATGTAGAATGTGGAGGCTGGAACTGTGGTCAAAACATTGTTCCATTATCAATCGTAGAAACAAGCATTTTTTACAAGGTGATCAGTGGAAAAATAAGCCCCGGGGCCCACTCAGTGACATGGCAGCACAGACCACTGGATCTCCAGCCAGCCTCTGCACCTGCCTCATTCGCTATGTGTTTATAAATAATTTTGTGTGTGTGTGCTTTTCCAATGTTTAGTGCTTCCAGCAATGATGCAGAAGTGTTTCTTCTTTTACATTTTCTATGTCTCTGTGTTGCAGATTTATGCAGTCTAAGAATGGGCTAAGATTATTTTTAGACATACTAGTTTCTGGAGTTTAGTCTAAGCACTCTGTTTTAGAGTTGGATTGCTTTAGTTGTCTGGTATTGTTTTTGCTTCAAATGGAAAGTGACTCCTGTCCCTCTCTTGTTTTTACCATGCCAGTTTTGCATATTTAATGGATCTATCCCTCTGATATTGGAGTGCCTCCAAATCTTCGATACATTAATTCTCACAACCCTGTAAGGGAAAGATGTACACTATAGGCTTCTGAAATTATCCTTATTTTATGGGTAATGAACTGAGGCATGAAGAGCCTTAACTGACTTAACATGATCAGATGAAAGTGCAGACTTCCTGAACCTAGATTACCCATATTTAAACACAGTTTTCTATCCTTCCCAGCTTCAGTGTTTTTACTTAGGCGTGAGGGTTTCCTTTTCATCCTATTTTATGTAATTCTTATTTTAAAAACCTCTTAATGGATTTAAGACCCATTCATGGCAAGTGCATGTGTGCCTCTTCCTGGTGGGTAGCTTGTGTGTCTTAGTTTGCCACATTGATGATTTTGAAAGAATTCTGGTTACCCTTGACCTCCTGATCTGTGTGTGACTTTCCAGAAGAAAAGCTTTATCCTTCTTTCGTGTTTGATTACATTAACCTTGTGTGTAGTATGGATCCTTCAGTACTGCGCAGAGTTATAGATGTAGCAGAATCAGGAGGCTCACTGTGTTACAATAAACAATAAACCAGGTTGAAAGAGACCTTCAAGATCATCGCATCCAACCTATCAACCAATCTAACCCACCTAAACAATTAAACCATGGCACCAAGCACCCCATCAAGTCTCCTCCTAAACACCTCCAATAATGCTGGCTCCACCACCTCCCTGGGCAGCACATTCCAATGGGCAATCACTTTCTGTATAGAACTTCTTCCTAACATCCAGTCTAAACCTCCCCTGGCACAGTTTGAGACTGTGGCCTCTTGTTCTGGTGCTGGCTGCCTGGGTGTGGTGGAGTAGGAAGGTTCCACACACACACACACAAGAATCCACAGCTAACTCAGCCGGAGAAGCAGATGAAAAAGCTATATTTTACAAGCAGATATGGAATGCAATGTATATGTACAAAAAATATACAATATTTACAATACATACAGAAATATACAGCAATGTATGTAATACAGGAAACCTTTCCCCAACCCCCTGCGGCCAGGGGGTTCGGCCTGCCCCTCCCTTCTCCCTCCCTACCTCCCCTTTTTCCCAAAAGGGTTAGAGAGAAAGAGAAAGGAAGGTAATTAAAAGGGTGAAAACTTGTTAAGCACAAAAGCGTTACTTTTCTTATCTGGTTAGCAAGAATCGTCCCTGCGTAGCAAGCTGTTGCTTCAGAGAGAAAAGAACGGACCAGCTCACAGTACAGGGGGAAGAAGAAGACCTGCCTGCCCCCCGCCGACTAAACAGACTAAGCTAGAACTTACAGCCGGGTTCTACCAATGAAATTGGTTTAGCATATCTTCGTTTTCATTCAAATACCAAAACATTCAGCCAGAGTGTTCAGAAAGTGTCCTTCTCTTAAAGGCACAGCCTAAACCGGTCACAATCCACCCCTGCTAAACAATTTCATTGGCTGTTCGTACTGTCCATCCAATCTAAAACAACATCTACAGTTTGTAAGTAAAGTTCATAGTCCATTCCGGCTATTCTCAGGTGTAGATGATTCAGAAGTTCAAGAAACAAGAAAAATGGAAAACACTTTGTCTCTTCGCAGACAAAGCGAAGAATAGGGAAAACAGGGAAAACAGGGAAACAGGGACTCTCAGTTGACTCAGGGCTCTCAGGGTTCTCAGGGTTCGTGCACCGTAGACTCCTCTTGGATTCTTCCTTTGGGCGCGATGTAGCTGTACAACACTCTGAAATTAAACTCTTTCAGCTAAAGTTAAATTTCTTTGTGGAATACACTGAATTTCACCATTCTCTTGCATTACCCAATAAGTGTGACCCGGACCTTCAGCTGAAACCACCCCTCGGACAGGTTTAGCCTCTCCTGAGGGAGAAAATACCCAAACAGTTTTACCTAACAAATTCTTTTCTTTAACAGCAGGAACTCTATCACCTTCCACTTTCTGTAGCAGATCTGAGTGTGCAGGTCCAGCTAGGTTCATTGAACCTCTACTATTTACCAGCCAGGTTGCTTGTGCTAAATGCTTTTCCCAGTTTTTCAAAGATCCACCCCCATGGCTTTAAGAGTGGTCTTCAACAAACCGTTGTAGCGTTCAATCTTCCCTGCAGCTGGTGCATAGTAGGGAATGTGGAATATCCACTCGATGCCGTGCTCTTTGGCCCAGCTCTTTACAAGGTTGTTTCTGAAGTGAGTTCCGTTGTCTGACTCAATCCTCTCTGGAGTTCCGTGTCTCCACAGGATCTGTCTCTCCAGACCGAGAATGGTGTTGCGTGCAGTTGCATGTGGAACTGGATAAGTTTCCAACCATCCAGTGTTTGCCTCTACCATAGTAAGCACATACTGCTTACCAGAATGAGAACGTGGTAGAGTGATGTAGTCAACTTGCCAAGCTTCACCATACTTGTACTTGGACCATCTGTCACCATACCATAAGGGCTTAAGTCGTTTTGCCTGCTTAATAGCAGCACAAATGTCACAGTCATGGATGACTTGTGTGATAGCATCCATGGAAATGTCTATGGATCTGTCACGAGCCCACTGGTAGGTTGCATCTCTGCCTTGATGTCCTGACGAATCGTGAGCCCACCGAGCTAAGAATATCTCGCCTCGGTGTTTCCAGTCGAGATCAAGATCAGAGTCCATGTCTACTGGAGAAACTCTTGCAGCTAGATTTGCCTGGTGGTTGTGTTGCTGTTCCTCCGTAGCTTTGCTCTTAGGAATGTGAGCATCAATGTGTCTCACCTTCACTGGAATTCTCTCGATTCAATCAGCAATGTCCTGCCATAGGCCAGCTGCCCAAATGGGCTTTCCTTTTCTCTGCCACCCATTCTTTTTCCAGTTCTTTAGCCAACCCCATAGAGCATTGGCTACCATCCATGAGTCGGTGTAGAGATAAAGCTTTGCCCATCTCTCATGTTCAGCTACATCGAGAGCTAGCTGGACAGCTTTTACCTCTGCAAACTGACTGGATTCTCCTTCTCCATCCTTTGCCTCTGCGACTTGGCGTGTTGGACTCCACACTGCAGACTTCCACCTTCGCTTGTTCCCGACAAGACGACAGGAACCGTCTGTGAACAAAGCATATTTCTTTTCATCATCAGAAAGGTCATTGTAAGGAGGAGCTTCCTCAGCACGAGTTACTCTCTCCTCTGGAGGTTTACTACAGTTGGTACCTTCAGGCCAACTTGAGATCACCTCCACTAGACCAGGGCTTTCAAGATTTCCCATTCGAGCTCTCTGTGTTATCAGAGCCATCCAGTTAGACCAGGTGGAATCTGTTGCATGATGTGGTGTGGAACCTTTGCCTTTGAACATCCAATTCAAAACTGGTAATCTGGGAGCTAAGAGAAGTTGCGATTCAGTTCCAATTACTTCAGAAGCTGCTTTCACTCCTTCATAGGCAGCTAGAATCTCTTTCTCTGTTGGAGTGTAATTAGCCTCTGAACCTCTGTAACCTCAACTCCAGAAACCAAGAGGTCGTCCACGTGTCTCACCTGGAGCTCTTTGCCACAAGCACCAGGTTGGACCATTGTCACTTGCAGCCGTGTACAAAATGTTCTTAATGTCTGGACCATCTCGGACAGGTCCCAGACCCATTGCTTGAACTACCTTTATGTGGTCAAAGGCTGCTTGTTGTTCAGGTCCCCAGTGGAAACTGTTTCTCTTTCGAGTCACATCATACAGAGGTTTCACAATTTGACTGTATCCAGGGATGTGCAGTCTCCAAAATCCCACTATCCCCAAGAAACGTAGAGTTTCTTGCTTGTTCATGGGATTTGCCATGGTAGAGACTCTATTTACCACATCCACTGGAATGTGTCGGCGTCCATCCTGCCACCGCACTCCCAGAAACTGGATCTCTCTGGTAGGTCCTTTCACCTTGTCTCACTTGATGGCAAAACCTGCATTCAGAGTCCTGCCTAGATGTCTATCTATTCCATTATCCTTTGAGAGAGTTCCTAGTTGAGCTGCTGACTTGTCTCCAACTACCAGAGCTGGAGCACCTGTATCATAACACCTACTAAGCCAAGCTAGGATTGGCTCCTTATCTGCTCTGATGTAATCTTTACGCATACACCGCAATTCTTCCCTCGGCGAAGAACAGCTCTCTATGTCATCTGACTCCTCCTCTGCCTCATCTTCCTGAAGTTCTTGTCCCAATAATCTTACTGTCACTCTCCTAAGAATCTGCTTAAGATCAGGAGTACCACCTTTAGTTGTTCTACTATCAGTAATTTGCCCTGCATCTCCATCCAGTGATGATCTCAATAACTCAGCTCTATCTTTAAGACAAACCTTTTCCTCCATCTCAGCAGGGTCTCTTTGAGCAGAAGTTCCCTCACCAGGATCAGCATCAGCATCTGGATCAGCTTTGCCCTTTCCACTTCTTGTTTTTAAAACATCTACCTGTTTAACTGGAGCTGTGTTTGGATTTACAGCTGGTTTAATAGAAGCTGACAGGTTTTGAAACTAATCAGCTGCTGTGGAGGACACTTCCGGTCCTGCTGAAAAAGAAGGAGGAAATGGCTTTGCCTCATTAATGGCTGCCGAGGACGTGGGAGCCGTTATGTTAGGAGCTGCCGCTGCCGCTGGCTGATTGCCAGAGCCACCAACAGCACCGTTCAGAGCAGCCTTTCCGATGGACTTTTTAGCTTTATCCTCAACCGACACAGATTCTGCATTCTCCTCATCACTAGACACCTCTGGGGTAGAGTTAGAGCTGCTTTCTGCGTTTCGCTCTACACTTCATTACAAAGCAGGCTCCCTACCTCCCCTTTTTCCCAAAAGGGTTAGAGAGAAAGAGAAAGGAAGGTAATTAAAAGGGTGAAAACTTGTTAAAGCTCAAAGCGAATGCAAAAGTTAGTTTTCTCGTATCTGGTTAGCAAGAATCGTCCCTGCGTAGCAAGCTGTTGCTTCAGAGAGAAAAGAACGGGCCAGCTCACAGTACAGGGGGAAGAAGACCTGCCTGCCCCCCGACTGAAAGACTAAGCTAGAACTTACAGCCGGGTTCTACCAATGAAATTGGTTTAGCATATCTTCGTTTTCATTCAAACACCAAAACATTCAGCCAGAGTGTTCAGAAAATGTCCTTCTCTTAAAGGCACAGCCTAAACCGGTCACACTGGGAGAAGAGACCAACCTCCACCTGTCCACAACCTCCCTTCAGGTAGTTGTAGAGAGCAATAAGGTCACCCCTCAGTCTCCTCTTCTCCAGGCTAAGCAACCCCAGCTCTCTCAGCCTCTCCTCATAGGGCTTGTGTTCCAAACCCCTCACCAACTTCGTTGCCCTTCTCTGGACACGTTCCAGCAAGTCAACATCCTTCCTAAACTGAGGGGCCCAGAACTGGACACAGGGCTCAAGGTGTGGCCTAACCAGTGCAGTGTGCAGGGGCAGAATGACCTCCCTGCTCCTGCTGGCCACACTGTTCCTGATGCAGGCCAGGATGCCATTGACCCTGTTGGCTGCCTGGGCACACTACAGGCTCATGTTCAGCCTACCATCAATCAGTACCCCCAGGTCCCTCTCTGCCTGGCCACTCTCCAGCCACTCTGACCCCAGCCTGTAGCACTGCCTGGGGTTGTTGTGGCCAATGTGCAGAACCCGGTACTTGGATGTGTTAAATCTCATGCCATTGGATTCTGCCCATCTGTCCAGCCTGTTGAGGTCCTCTGCAAGGCCTCTCTACCCTCCAGCAGATGGACTCCTGCCCCCAGCTTGGTGTCGTCCGCAAATTTACTGATGATGGACTCAATGCCCTCATCCAGATCATCAATAAAGATGTTGAAGAGCATGGGGCCCAGCACTGATCCTTGGGGCACACCACTAGTGACAGGCCACCAGCTGGATGTGGCACCATTCACCACCACTCTCTGGGCTCGGCCCTCCAGCCAGTTCCTAACCCAACACAGTGTGCTCCTGTCCAAGCCATGGGCTGCCAGTTTGGCCAGGAGTTTACTGTGGGGGACGGTGTCAAACGCCTTGCTGAGGTCCAGGTAGACTACATCCACAGGCCTCCCCACATCTTCCAGGTGGGTCACCTGATCACAGAAAGGGATCAGGTTGGTCAGGCAGGACCTGCACTTCCTAAATCCATGCTGGCTAGGCCTGAGCCCTTGGCCGTTGTGTTAGTGCTATGTGATCACACTCAAGATGGCCTGTTCCATAGTCTTGCCAGGCACTGAGGTCAGGCTGACAGGCCTATAATTCCCTTGCTCATCCAACTGGCCCTTCTTGTGGATGGGCATCACGTTGGCCAGCTTCCAGTCTTCTGGAACCTATCCAGTGAGCCAGGACTGTTGAAAACCGATGGCAAGTGGCTTGGCCAGCTCATCTGCCAGCTCTCTCAGCACTCTAGGATGGATCCCATCTGGTCCCATGGACTTGTGGGGATCCAAATGGCTGAGCAGATCTCTAACTGTCCCATCCTGGAACAGAGGCAAACTATGCAGCTCCCTGGCTCCTTCTGCCAGCTCTGCAGGCCGGCTGTCTGGAAGGTGTTCTGTCCTGCTAGTAAAAATTGAGGTAAAGAAGGTGTTAAATACCTCTGCCTTTTCCTCATCCTTTGTTACAATGTTCCCCTCCATGCCCACCAAGGAGTGGAGATTGCCCTTGTCCCTTCTCTTGCTATTAATATATTTATATAAGGACTTTTGTTTTCCTTCACAGCAGAGGCCAGTCTGAGCTCCAAATGGGCTTTTGCCTCCCTCGTTTTCTTCCTACAAGACCTAGCAACATTCTTAAACATTCCATGGGTTGCCTCCCCTTTCTTCCAAAGATAATACACCCTCTTTGTTTCCCTTAGTTCTATTAGGAGTTCATTACCCATCCAGGCTGTCCGTCTGCACCGGCGGCTTATCTTTGGCACACTGGCCCAGCCTGTTCCTGCGCCTTCAAGAGTTCTGCCTTGAAGTAGGTCCAGCTCTCCTGGACCCCTTTATTTTTAAGGGCTGTTTCCCAAGGAACCTTCTGAGTTAGTTCCTTGAGTAGCCTGAAGTCTGCCCTCCGAAAGTCCAGAGTGGAGGTCTTCTTGCTGCCCCTCTGAGATTTACTGAATACTGAAAATTCAATTATCTTGTGGTCACTGGTGCCTAAACACCCTCCGACCACCACATCACCCACCAGCCCTTCCCTGTTGGTGAAGAGGAGGTCAAGCATAGCCTTATTCCTGGTAGGTTCAAGTAGCACCTGGGATAAGAAGCTGTCCTCCATGCACTCTAAGAACCTCCTAGACTTCCTCCACTCTGCTGTGGTGAGATCCCAGCAGATATCAGGCAGGTTGAAGTCACCCATGAGAACCAGGTCAGGCGATCTTGAGACAGCCTTAAGCTTCCTATGGAATGCTTCATCAACATCTTCCTCCTGGTTGGGTAGTCTATAACAGACTCCAACCAGGATGTCTGCCCTGCTGATCTTCCCTCTAATTCTCACCCGCAAGCACTCAAGCTGATCGTCCCTGATCCCTAGCTCAATGGCATCTAGTGCCTTCCTGATGTACAGGGCCACCCCTCCACCCCTTCTTCCTTGCCTGTCTCTCCTGAAGAGCCTGTAGCCGTCAATTGCAGCGCTCCAGTCATGTGAGTCGTCCCACCATGTCTCTGTGATGGCAACTACACCATAATTTTCCTGCTGCAACAAGGCTTCCAACTCCTCTTGTTTGTTGCCCATACTTCATGCATTAGTGTACATGCACTTCAGCTGGGCTGCTGGTTTCACCCCTTACTCCAGCTTACCACCCTCAGACTCCTGTCTGGGGGGACTGGTTTCAGCCCCTTCCCCCTTCAAATGTAGTTTAAAGGCCTGTCAATGAGACCTGCCAATTCCCTTCCCAGGATGTTTTTACCTTTGGGGGACAGGCCATTCTCATATACTGTGACCTTTCCCCTCCTCTGGGACAGATGTACTCCATCTGTTGCCAGCTGACCTGGTGCAGTAGAAAGTTTTTCAAGATCAAAAAACCCAAAATTCTTTTGACTGCACCAGCCTCTAAGCCACTTGTTGATTGTAGCTGCCGACTTGTTCCTTCTGGTATTCCCTCCTGCAACTAAGGGTATTGATGAAAAAATTATTTATGCACCTGACCCCTCAACCAGATCCCCCAGGGCCTTGACGTCATTCTTGATAGCCCTGGGAGTTCTGGTTGCAACATCATCATTCCCTAAGTGCATAGCTATTAAGGGATGGTAGTCAGAGGGCTGCACCAGACTAGGCAGCGTCCTGGTAACATCTCTGACTTGAGCTCCTGGGAGGCAACAAAGTTCCCTGTGAGGGTCTGGCCAACATATGCGGCCTTCTGTTCCCCTCAGGAGGGAATCACCAATAACAATCACCCTCCTCTTTTTTTTAAAGGAGCAAGTCTTGATGCCAGGAGAAGGCTGTTTAACCTTAGGCTGTTTAACCTTAGGGTGTTTAACCTTAGGCTGTTTTGCCTCAGGGAAAATCCCAGGTAGTGTGTCCTCCAGCATCAGAATCACCTCCCCCTCAACCTCCAGTGCCCCATACTTGTTTTCCAAGAGCAGTGGGGAAGGTGAGGGGAGACAAGGAGGTTTTAATTTGTGTCTTTTGAGAGGAACCTGCATCCATTCCCCTCTGCTATTTGGATAACCAGCCTCTGCTGGGGGAGCCTGCAGAGCCTGGTTACTCAAGTTGGTCTCCCTTCTACAATCCCTGACATCTCAGTCTAGTCACCTCGTCCTTCAGTCTGGCCACCAGGTTAAGCAGATAGTCGATCTGCTCACACCTGATGCAGGAATTGTCCCCTTGGCACTTGAGTTGCATCTCAAGTTCCAGGCTCCAGCACTCTCTGTAGCCGTATGCCTGGACACCCACCTCTTGCTTATTACACCTACCTACCTGCTTATATTCCCCCTCAGTCTGAGTCAAGACTGATTTTTGAAGGAGTAATTGTGGCATGTTACCACCATGCCTGCCCCACCCATGGTACCTGCTGGACAAAGATTCAGAACAAGTGCGGCGGCGTGTGCCGAGCGAGAGCATGCTGCCGGAACGGAAACGCTGCGAGGTGCCGCCAGCTTTTAAAAGAGCCGCTGGTGACGCAGGGGAGCCCGAGCAATCCTGAGCAGCAAGCACATGGAGAAACGGCAGCACCGAGTCTAGCTGAGTGCCAAGAAACCACAGCAGTCCTGCTGTTCCCGTAGGATGAAAAGGAAAGCAGCTAGTGTTCCCGAGGCTGCTGGTCGCGGTGTGTTCCCGAGCAAGATTCCCGCTGGAACGGAAGCTGCTGCGAGGTGCTGCTGGCTTTTAAAAGAGGTTCACAGCAAATGTTGTTGGGAGGATCACAGCAAGTGGAGCACACATGCCATATGTACCCCACCTGCCTCTGCCCCAGTTAACCAGCGGTCATGCAGTATATATGTGCCATGCCACCAAGCACACCACTGAAAATCTGAGGCTAATGGTAACCCATCTTGATAGCATACCATCCACCAGCAGTGTGATTTGGATGGACTAGCACTGTGCCTGAGTTGTGCCCTATCATTTTACCTCTGGCCATGGGCCATATTAGCACAACTCTGCCACTTTCTGTATGAGCGGCCTGATTGTTCATCCATGTATCAGGATCATTGCCACAGTGCTGTGCTGCCAGCTAGCAAGGTGCCCAGTGTGGGCTGCTGCACAGCTGGAGGACTATTCCAGGCTTCCACTGTGCTGGTGCAGAGGGAGCAGCCCCAGAAGTGGATATGGGAATGTGATTTTTGTCAGTAGTCAAAAGTGTCCTGTGGGGAGAGCGTGTGTAGTCCGGGAAGAAGGATTCCCATCTGTGGGCTGGAGCTTTGGATACAACTGTGCCTGCTGTGAAAGAGCTTGTTATACTGTCTCACTGTAAGGGCTCCATCTGGTGCTCTAGGTGTTTTTAAATGTGAAATTATGTTTACCGTCAGAACTAAAGTCTGTGTACAATGAACAGTCTGTTGGTCTTACTAGTCACATCAAATGCTGGAAGCCTTTCCTTTACCTCTCACACTCTAATACAAAGGAAGAACAGTGAAATGGAGAGTGATGAACTGGGCAGGTTCAGAACCTGTTGTCATCATGGTAATGAATCCATGGTTTTCTCTGTTTCAGGGCAGGATTAAGCTCATTATTGAAAGTAAGCAAGGTGGCATTGCAAGGAAACTGATTCTGCTGTTGTTCAAGCAGCCTGAATTTTGGTTATTAAACAGTGGTGTGACTTAAAACTCAGCCTCTCAAATTCTAACTAGAGACTGGCTCACAGTGCTTTGTGTACTCAATGTAAAGTTGCCCTACTCACTCATCAGGTCAAGCCTGCCCTACATTGATGACAAATTTGAAGATGGTGTGTGCAGGTATTGTCATAGTAGTCAAGCCTTGCATTCGTAAACACTTTGCTAGCTGTCTAACTTCTGCCTTGCAAAGTCATTGTCTTGCAACTGTTAAGGAGGGGAAATATGCTGACAAAATTCAATGGTCTGTAGTCTCCCAGCTAAGAAACACATTTTACAAGTTATCCCATGCATCCTTCCCAGTCATTTGGTGACCTTTTCACTGCTTCAGTCTCATCCTGATCAGTCATTACCACTAAAGTAATTCCCAACTGCCCTTGAAGTCACGCTGTGTGGTTAGGTGTCCATTAAAATGTGGCTATTGGCTTATAACATACTCCAAAGCAAGTCTAAAAATGCTTCTCTTTGCTGTTACACTGTCCGAGTAAACGGTGGCTAGAGGAAATTTTCCATATTAAGGAGGTCTGGGGAAGCTTTCACTTAACTCTTTCACTCGTGGTTTCATAGTGCTACTTTGACCTCTGTGTCTTAATTGGCTCACAGGGAGGTTATTTACAGTCAGCAAGAAAAGTACCTTGAACCTGTCATTTTAATAAACTTGTTATTTGCCAGCTTCTCTAGAGCCATCCCAAATGGACATAAATATCTTTCATTTTGTTTCATAAAAAAAATTTAACAATTGTTTCCTAGACAACCTTGATGAAATGTCAACTTCTTAGATCTAAACCCTTAGATCTAAACTGTAGATATTTCTATCTCCATCCCTACTGGGTAATTTGTACATTGCAATAGTTTGGAAACATGCCTGTTGTTCTTTAAAATGTACCTAACGCTAGATTAGAGAACATAAGACTTGCCCTCCCGCCTCCTGTTTGCACTGGTTCATTTGTAAACCATTTAAAATAAAGAGCTTGAGGAGGTATGGTATTTTAAAAAAACTTCCACATGACGCTTTTAAAACAGATCAGTTTCAGCATTAAAGTGTTAAGAATTCATTCAAGGTAGACTCAACTCAGGATTGTGTAGCTATAATGTATTATACCTGTCTTCCTTGAAAATGATTGTAACAGTAGAGTTGAACCTACTGAATTATGTAACTCAGGAGCGTTTGCCAGAACGCTGTTTTAGGGGAGTTACTGTAGACTTCCCTTAACAAAAGGGAAAGAATGATGGATTTTATTATAAAGTACTTAAATGAGAGAGAATAGTCTTCACAAATTATTTTAAGATAGCTCATTTGAGTAGGTTGGGTATGTATACCAGTTTTCACACATAACTACTTGGCAGAGGGTAGGGTGAGTACAAGAGAGACATTTTTGCATTTCCTCTCAGCTAGCTTGAATTAAAAATTTATTGACTGCTCATGACTGACATCAAAACATTTCCAGATAGCTTGAAGTTAGTATTTGTTTGTGCTTTTAATGTTTAAAAATTAAGTGTGACCTGTCCAATATAAATAATGAAGGACCCAGAAAAGTAAAAGCCACTGCCTCTTCTCTCCTCAAAGCTCTAGGGTGCTCAGGAGTTGTAATGCATCTACATATCTAGTAGAAAGGACTGTGTTTTATTTTTCTGTCTTCAAAGTAGATGTTTTACATATAATGTGGTACTGTATACTGATGTAATCATTTTAAGGCTGACTGCAGGATCTGTATTCCCACCACTCCTCTATCTGTTATTGTTGAAGAATGAGGGTGAAGACAATTATTTTTCCAGCAAGCTGAGGTCCAGATTCAGGATAGTACACCATAGGCATCTAAAGTTCAGCATATACATATGTGGTGGTTTAAGCCTTAACTGGGAGTTAAGAGCTGAGATGGGGGCAAGGCTGAGGATCTCTCCCCAGCTCCCCCTTCTCCCTCCCAGCAGAGAGGGGAAAAAAAGGAAAGGAGCAAATCCACCATACAATAATTTGGAGTCGGCTTGGAAGTAGAGAGGTAAACAGTTTTTTCGTTAAGGAAAAAATAAATAAATAAATATATCAATAACAGGTAAGGTTCACAAGGGCAAGGGACAAGAATGGATGGGAGGGGGACAAAGAGAAAGACTATGAAACCAATTTCTCTCTGAAGAGGCACGGAGGCAGCAGGGAGAAGAATCAGGCCTGACCACATGGCAGAGGAGTGGGAGGGCAGCCGTAGTAGCTGTCATTCAGTAGAGGCAGGAGTCAAAAGGAGAGCTAATGACTCCAATTCCTTCCCTTTTATACCCTAGCTGGGCAGGGGGGGGGAGTGTAACACGACTCAGTTTCCCAGGAGGAAAAATGCCATGCAGGGAGGGCAAAGCACCGGCAAGCCCTCCCTGCTCTGTTTTCAGAATGGGCATTAACCCACCACAACATATATTCTTCTGGTTTCTTTATCTGTCTTGTGACTTTCCTGAGATCAAAGTGTGTACCTCAGATCTGGCATCTGCTTGAGTGCTTTCCTGAATAGGAAATGGGATAATTTCCTGAACAGGGGTCTTGGGAAGATAAGTCAGTGAGTGCAGATGAAGTGATACAGATATAATGGGCTTGGATGTTATTTGGGCAGAAAAGCAAACAGTAGTGCTCAAAGATTTCTTTCTGGAACATATTTTTATAGAAAGTTGTGAGACTGTATTGCTTCAGAATTAGAATGAGTTAGAATTTGCAAATCTTTAATAGCACCTGGCAGTTAGGAGACTCGTTGGATAATGAATTCTGTTTTCCCTGGGCACCTAGCAGTGGCTCTGGCTTTCTAAATCATGTAAGGTACTAGGAAAGCATAAAATATATCAAGTCTTCAGAAGCCACACAAGATCTGACAGGGGAAGAAATAAGTGAATTGCCAGTCTCTTAGTTAAGACCTGTGAAAAGTGTGTGACCCATTTCCAATGAGTGAATGCTTCTGCTGAATTTGAGGGTGCTTTTTGTATCATGGTAACCTCTTTACCTATCACTTCTCTATGGATTAAGTCAGGAACAAAAAGGATTAAAATTGCAGGGAAAGTAGGGGGAAAGTCAGCAAGTGTGGAAAGAGATCGTCAGCTCTATCCGTGAAGTATTCAGTTAAAATAATAATTTGCTTTGCTTGCTTATCTTCCGGGTCATCTCTGCAGCAAAACAGCCATGAAATCCTGTAGAGACAAACAGGCAGAATGAAGAGAAATAGTGATTTTCCTTAAAAGGTTGATACATGTGGATAGATTGGAAGGGAACAGAAATGTGAAAACTCAAAACTGATCCTTTTGTCATCACAGTATCACAGTATCACCAAGGTTGGAAGAGACCTTGAATATCATCAAGTCCAACCTGTCACCACAGACCCCATGACTAGACCATGGCACCAAGTGCCACGTCCAATCCCCTCTTGAACACCTCCAGAGACGGTGACTCCACCACCTCCCGGGCAGCCCATTCCAATGGCGAATCACTCTCTCGGTGAAGAACTTTCTCCTCACCTCCAGCCTAAACTTCCCCTGGCACAGCTTGAGAGTGTGTCTCCTTGTTCTGGTGCTGGCTGCTAGAGAGAAGAAGCCAACCCCTTCCTGGCTACAACCACCTTTCAGGTAGTTGTAGAGAGCAATGAGGTCGCCCCTGAGCCTCCTCTTCTCCAGGCTAAACAACCCCAGCTCCCTCATCCTCTCCTCATAGAGCTTGTGCTCAAGGCCTCTCACCAGCCTTGTTGCCCTTCTCTGGACACGTTCAAGTGTCTCAATGTCCTTCTTAAACTTAAACAGGCTATGATAGATGTAACCCAAATTAAAAATGTGGACCACTGTGGCTCATTACCTAATCAAGAGCAGCTAAATGGTGTTTTGTGGGACTGTCAGACGTGATCTCTGTGGTTTTAAAGCAACAGAACAAGGCTAATTAGTGCTAGGTTGTATCTTTCTGTTCAAAATGAAGAATTAGAGAGTGAACATAAATCCTGGGAGAAATTTGTTAGGACCTGTCTGGTTAGCTAATCCTGGAGAAGGCAGTACTGAAAGCTTAATCATTGTTCTGATATGGAAAATCTGCGAGGCATAGGTATGTGTGTTTTTTCACATCTGTTGCTGGTACTGACAAGACTTCTTATAACTCCTGTGGCTTGAGCTGCTGCCAGAACGTGTTTGCATTCAGCTTGGCTCAGTGCTATACAGTCCACTTTAATCATTGTGCAGACTGAATGGACACAGTATTACAGTATTACAGTATTACCAAGGTTGGAAGAGACCTCAAAGATCATCGAGTCCAACCTGTAACCACAAACCTCACAACTAGACCATGGCACCAAGTGCCACATCCAGTCCCCTCTTGAACGCCTCCAGGGATGGCGACTCAATTACCTCTCCGGGCAGCGCATTCGATTGACAAATCACTCTCTCGGTGAAGAACTTTCTCCTCACCTCCAGCCTAAACTTCCCCTGTTGCAGCTTGAGACTGTGTCCCCTTGTTCTGGTGCTGGCTGCCAGGGAGAACAGGCCAACCCCTTCCTGGCTACAACCACCCTTCAGGTAGTTGTAGAGAGCAATGAGGTCGCCCCTGACCCTCCTCTTCTCCAGGATAAACAGCCCCAGCTCCCTCAGCCTCTCCTCATAGGGCTTGTGCTCAAGGCCTCTCACCAGCCTTGTTGCCCTTCTCTGGACACGTTCAAGTGTCTTGATGTCCTTCTTAAACGGAGGGGCCCAGAACTGGACACAGGACTCAAGGTGTGGCCTAACCAAAGCAGAGTACAGGGGCACAATGACCTCCCTTCTCCTGCTGGCCACACCATTCCTAATGCAGGCCAGGATGCGGTTGGCCCTCTTGGCTGCCTGGGCACACTGCAGGCTCATGTTCAGCCTCCCATCAACCAGCACCCCCAGGTCGCTCTCTGCCTGGCCGCTCTCCAGCCACTCTGACCCCAGCCTGTAGCGCTGCCTGGGGTTGTTGTGGCCAATGTGCAGAACCCGGCACTTGGATGTGTTCAATCTCATGCCATTGGTCTTTGCCCATCTGTCCAGCCTGTTGAGGTCCCTCTGCAAGGCCTCTCTACCCTCCAGCAGATGAACTCCTGCCCCCAGCTTGGTGTCGTCCGCAAATTTACTGATGATGGACTCAATGCCCTCATCCAGATCATCAATAAAGATGTTGAAAAGCATGGGGCCCAGCACTGATCCTTGGGGCACACCACCAGTGACAGGCCGCCAGCTGGCTGTGGCACCATTCACCACCACTCTCTGGGCTCAGCCCTCCAGCCAGTTCCTAACCCAACGCAGTGTGCTCCTGTCCAAGCCATGGGCTGCCAGCTTGGCCAGGAGTTTGCTGTGGGGACGGTGTCAAAGGCCTTGCTGAGGTCCAGGTAGACCACATCCACAGGCCTCCCCACATCCACCAGGCGGGTCACCTGATCATAGAAGGAGATCAGGTTGGTCAGGCAGGACCTGCCCCTCCTAAATCCATGCTGGCTAGGCCTGAGCCCCTGGCCATCCTGTAAGTGCTGTGTGATCGCACTCGAGACGACCTGCTCCATAATCTTGCCTGGCACTGAGGTCAGGCTGACAGGCCTATAATTCCCTGGCTCATCCAACTGGCCCTTCTTGTGGATGGGCACCACGCTGGCCAGCTTCCAGTCTTCTGGGACCTCTCCAGTGAGCCAGGACTGCTGAAAAATTATGGAGAGCGGCTTGGACAGCTCATCCGCCAGCTCCCTCAGCACCCTAGGATGGATCCCATCCGGTCCCATTGACTTGTGGGGGTCCAAGCGGCTCAGAAGATCTCTTAACTATCCCATCCTGGAACAGGGGAAAACTGTGCAGCTCCCTGGCTCCTTCTGCCAGCTCTGCAGGCCAGCTGTCTGGAAGCCGTTCTATCCTGCTAGTAAAAATTGAGGTAAAGAAGGTGTTAAGTACCTCTGCCTTTTCCTCATCCTTTGTTACAATGTTCCCCTCCATGCCCACCAAGGAGTGGAGCTTGTCCTTGCCCTTCCTCTTGCTATTAATATATTTATAGAAGGACTTTTTGTTGTCCTTCACAGCAGAGGCCAGTCTGAGCTCCAAATGTGCTTTTGCCTCCCTAATTTTCTTCCTACAAGACCTAGCAACATCCTTAAACATTCCATGGGTTGCCTCACCTTTTTTCCAAAGATAATACACCCTCTTTTTTCCCTTAGTTCCTTTAGAAGTTCATTACCCATCCAGGCTGGCCATCTGCCCCAGCGGCTCATCTTAGTATGGCGCTCAGGCTGAAAAGAGGGTTCTAAGCAAAAATCGGTTATTCTTCAGAGGAATTTCGTGATTTTTGGAGATACTTTTTAATAAAGGGTAAAGTATATTGATATAGGCTTTCAATGGCCACAATGAAACATTCCCTCTTTAGTGTTTTCTTACTCCTCTAAAAATTATTTAATTACTTTGTTCTGTTTCAGTTCAGTCACTATGAAAAAGTTGTGCTAATATTTTGGAGATGTGTGTCAAGAATTTTCTGTGTGCATCTGTCATTGGCTGTTGAAGACTGATCACAGGATGATGTTGGTTTCCTTGCATTGTGGCATGCTGGTGAATCAAAGCTCATAGTGCAGTCTGTTGTTTATCCTACTTTCTTCCTTTTATGGTGGTAAGGCCAGAGTTAAACTGCTGCATTGAATGCTCTGGCTAGTTGAGCCTTGTTCTCTTACCCTGTGATTGTGCGCTCTCCCATGCTCATTCTCCCTAGCTAATTCCCAATATGCTCTTCACTGTCTTTGTTTTGCTGTTACTGCTCAAACTGTTTCAGATCTTTGCTGAAGGGAATAGCCTGAATGATTGGTAATTAGAACCCTAAATAAATATCTGAGGAGAAGAGAGATGTACCTCCATGCTTCCTTGGCACTGTTCTGTTCCTTGGGTTTCCAAAGATTTATCCTCAGTTCTTCTGAATCTTTCTAATTTGGTGGCCTTTGACCCCTCTGTTTCACTGTCTCTGATTTTGGTTTAAGTAACACTTAGAGGTTTGTATATAAGATGACCAACATGCAGGTTTGTCCTGAATTTTGGCATTGATTTTCTAAAGTGTCAGCAGTACGGTTTTCTCTGTCTGGTAGCATTTCCAGCTTGTGCCATTGCTATCCAGCTGTATTTATCTTTTCTGGGATCATTAGGGACAGAATTCCTTTGCAGCCTGTATGTGCCCTGTGACTCACCTACTGTACAGCACATACCAATTGCAATTTGTGGCTTAATATTGTCTTAAAAATATTTTCATTCCCTCCCAATTATCTGCTCTGCTGTGTGCTGAAGCATGTGGTCTTTCTTTGGTGTCTGTTCAAAGTGGAGGAGATTAAGGTGTAAGGTTGTGAATGGAGAATGGATCAGGTGAAATGCTCTGTGGATTAAAGAGGAGGACGTTTGACAATGCCTGAGTTGTGTTAGCACCAATTAAATTAAATATTTATGAGTTGGCCAGTGTGGACTAAAACAGACTTGAGGGTAAATGCAATCTGTGAACTGAAGTTTCTATAAACCTATCAGAAGTGTTTAACTCGTTTTCCTGACTGTCTGTTTCTTTTCCTTTTATCTCCTGCTGAAATCAGGTTGTTTGTGCCAACTGTCTTGCTTACCAAAGGGTGCTTGTTATTTTTGCCACACTCTTTGATTTCACTACCTTCATGTGCCTGTACTAAGATACACTTCAGTCTAAACCTGTTTTTCCTTTTTGCCTCACAGCTGTGTGCCTCTACTGCTTCACTGCTTGTACTTAAGCTGCGTTGCCTCTTCTCCCATCCTGTGACCCTCACAGTGTCAGTGGTGATTAGGCCTTACATGTGTTATGTCATTCAGCTAGTGATTACTGGAAAAGCTGTATTTTTCAGAATTTACTGCAAAAATCCATCTGTGAAATGCTAGCCAGCTGCCCTCATCTTTGCCTCAAACACCTGCTTCTCTGCTGAACAACATACACCTGTACACCAGCAGGGGCCAGAGAAACAACAGCACATGCTGATAGGATTATATGTCAAAATTGCTAGGTATCTCCAACTTCTGCTGAACGGTCCACTTGCCTTTTCCTGCAAATTGATAAGCATGTGTTGAAATATATGACTGGATTTAACATGTAGAACTACAGTGGTTTGTTCTTTTTAACACCCATTTCCTAACATTTACTCTTTCATGCTTTTAATTAGCTTAGATTAAATATCACAGTGGTACTACCAGAGCAAGCTGATCACCAGCATAAACAGTTACATGGATATTTAAAGAGAACTTATATGCACATTTACATAATGTGCATACACATCTACACTTTTGTGTTTTGATGACTAACTGCTGAGCCTACACATTCTCTTCATTCTGGACTTCTTTATGACTGTCTTGTTGTCCTTGCAGCACCACTGCATGTCTAGACTTTAATGGTTTTTATGACACCCTTCTCAGCTAATTAGCTTCATTAATTTTGCAATTAGTGAAGCTAATTAGTGGGTAAAATTTCTATATAAAACTTCAAAGTTTGCATTTCAATCATACTTTGTATTAAAATAATTACCACACACTTGATGAGTAAACTCATTCTGGTTAGCTCAGACAGGGTCATGTGATAATAAAACTAGTTTTGTTCTTTATCTTTCCTAGCTCATTAGCATTTTTCACTAACAGTTGCTGAGACTGTAGCTGAAAATGGAGACAAAATAAAATTTGATCATGATATGTCTGAGTGGAAGTTGAGTTTGTTTAGTAAATAGGGAAACAAATTGGAAAAGGGAGACGTGAAAAAAAAATCTCCATGTCACATGTGGGAACAATACTGGGCTACCACCCTTTCCTCTTTCGGTGAGCCATTTCAAAAGAGATGAGCTCTGCACAGGCTGCACAGCCTGACTGTCAGTCTTATCCCAACACATTGCTAATGTCTGAAGAAAAACCTGCATACCCAGATGAAGACAGCAAAGTGGGGATGTTGGAAAACTGAAGTGAAAAGCACAAAACCCATGAGGCTGGAATGGATTCTGGGATGTAGTAATTGTGATAATAATAGTGCAGTAATTGTAATAATGAGGATAACAACATAAAGATGCAGTAGCAGTGTAGGTTTGAGTGACTTCAGGAGCACAACTACTATGAAAACACTCCAGGATGTCTAAAGAGCAGCCTCCAGATTTTCACACAGTTTCCCTCCGTTTACTAAAACTAATGTATCAGTGCTTATTGGGGTATGTAAATGAACACCTTTATTTATTTTTCTCCCCTCTAGACAGATGACTGTTGCCTTGTAGTGAGAGCCATGCAGGAGATAATACACTACACTACACTACACTACAATACAATACAATACAATACAATACAATACAATACAACACAATACAATACAATACACCAGGTTGGAAGAGACCTTCAAGATCATCGCGTCCAACCCATCAAACAATCCAACCCAGCCAACAACTACACCATACAGCCAAGCACCCCATCAAGTCTTCTCCTGAACACCTCCAGTGAAGGTGACTCCACCACCTCCACGGGTAGCCGATTCCAATGGACAATCACTCTCTCCGTGTAGAACTTCTTCCTAACATCCAGCCTAAACCTGCCCTGGCGCAGCCTGAGACTGTGTCCTCTTGTTCTGGTGCTGGCTGCCTGGGAGAAGAGGCCAACCTCTGCCTAGCTACAACCTCCCTTCAGGTAGTTGTAGAGAGCAATAAGGTCACCCGTGAGTCTTCTCTTCTCCAGGCTAAGCAACCCCAGCTCCCTCAGCCTTTCCTCATAGGGCTTGTGTTCCAAACCCCTCACCAGCTTTGTTGCCCTTCTCTGGACACGTTCCAGCAAGTCAACATCCTTCCTAAACTGAGGGGCACAGAACTGGACACAGTACTCAAGGTGTGGCCTAACCAGTGCAGTGTACAGGGGGAGAATGACCTCCCTGCTCCTGCTGGCCACACTGTTCCTGATGCAAGCCAGGATGCCATTGGCCTTCTTGGCTGCCTGGGCACACTGCAGGCTCATGTTCAGCCTACAATCAACCAGTACCCCCAGGTCCCTCTCTGCCTGGCCACTCTCCAGCCACTCTGACCCCAGCCTGTAGCGCTGCCTGGGGTTGTTGTGGCAAATGTGCAGAATCCGGCACTTGGATGTGTTAAATCTCATGCCATTGGACTCTGCCCATCTGTCCAGCCTGTCGAGGTCCCTCTGCAAAGCCTCTCTGCCCTCCAGCAAATCAACTGCTGCCCCCAGCTTGGTGTCATCTGCAAATTTACTGATGATGGACTCAATGCCCTCATCCAGATCATCAATAAAGATGTTGAAGAGCATGGGGCCCAGTACTGATTCCTGGGGCACACCACTAGTGACAGGCCGCCAGTTGGATGTGGTGCCATTCACCATTACTCTCTGGGCTCGGCCCTCCAGCCAGTTCCTAACCCAACGCAGTGTGCTCCTGTCCAAGCCATGGGCTGCCAGCTTGGCCAGGAGTTTGCTGTGGGGGACGGTGTCAAAGGCCTTGCTGAGGTCCAGGTAGACCACATCCACAGGCCTCCCCACATCCACCAGGCGGGTCACCTGATCATAGAAGGAGATCAGGTTGGTCAGGCAGGACCTGCCCCTCCTAAATCCATGCTGGCTAGGCCTGAGCCCCTGGCCATCCTGTAAGTGCTGTGTGATCGCACTCGAGATGACCTGCTCCATAATCTTGCCTGGCACTGAGGTCAGGCTGACAGGCCTATAATTCCCTGGCTCATCCAACCGGCCCTTCTTGTGGATGGGCACCACGTTAGCCAGCTTCCAGTCTTCTGGGACCTCTCCAGTGAGCCAGGACTGCTGAAAAATGATGGAAAGTGGCTTGGACAGCTCATCTGTCAGCAATCTCAGCACCCTAGGATGGATCCCATCCAGTCCCATGGCCTTGTGGGGGTCCAAGCGGCTCAGTAGATCTCTAACTTCCTCTTGGAGCAGTGGGAAACTATGCAGCTCTCTGGCTCCTTCTGCCAGCTCTGCAGGCCAGCTGTCTGGAAGCCGTTCTGCCCTGCTAGTGAAGACTGAGGCAAAGAAGGTGTTAAGTACCTCTGCCTTTTCCTCATTCTTTGTTACAACATTCCCCTCCGTGTCAACCAAGGAGTGGAGGTTGTCCTTGCCCTTCTTCTTGCTATTGATGTATTTATAGAAGGACTTTTTGTTGTCCTTCACAGCAGAGGCCAGTCTAAGTTCTAAATGGGCTTTTGCCTCCCTAATTTTCTTCCTACACAACCTAGCAACATCCCTAAACATTCTGTAGGTTGCCTCCTCTTTCTTCCAAAGATGATACACCCTCTTTTTTTCCCTAAGTTCTATTAAAAGTTCATTGCCCATCCAGGCTGGCCGTCTGCCCCGGCGGCTCATCTTCCAGCACACCAGCACAGCCTGTTCTTGCACCTTCAATAGTTCTTCCTTGAAGTAGGTCCAGCCCTCCTGGACCCCTTTGTTTTTAAGGGCTGATTCCCAAGGAACCTTCTGAATTAGTTCCTTGAGTAGCCTGAAGTCTGCCCTCCTGAAGTCCAGAGTGGAGGTCTTCTTGCTCCCCCTCTTGGCTTGGCTGCATACTGAAAACTCTATTATGTCGTGGTCACTGGTGCCTAAACACCCTCCGACCACCACATCACCCACCAGCCCTTCCCTGTTGGTGAAGAGGAGGTCAAGCAGAGCCTTACCCCTGGTAGGCTCACGCAGCACCTGGGATAAGAAGCTGTCCTCCATGCACTCTAAGAACCTCCTAGACTGCCTCCTCTCTGCTGTGGTGAGATCCCAGCAGATATCAGGCAGGTTGAAGTCACCCATGAGAACCAGGTCAGGCGATCTTGAGACAGCCTCAAGCTGCCTATAGAATGCCTCATCGACATCCTCCTCCTGGTTGGGTGGTCTATAACAGACGCCAACCAGGATGTCTGCCCTGTTGGTCTTCCCTCTAATTCTCACCCACAAGCACTCAACCCTATCATCCCTGATCTCCATCTCAACAGCATCCAGTGCCTCCCTGATGTACAGGGCCACCCCTCCACCCCTTCTTCCTTGCCTGTCTCTCCTGAAGAGCCTGTAGCTGTCAATTGCAGCGCTCCAGTCATGCGAGTCGTCCCACCACGTCTCTGTGATGGCAACTACATCATAACTTTCTTGCTGCAACAAGGCTTCCAGCTCCTCTTGTTTGTTACCCATGCTTCGTGCATTAGTGTACATGCACTGCAGCTGGGCTGCTGGTTTCACCTCTAGGTCTAGCTTATCACCTCCAGACTCCTGCCTGAGGGCACTGGTTTCCGACCCTCCCCCTTCGAAGCTAGTTTAAAGCCCTGCCAATGAGACTTGCTAATTCCCTTCCCAGAATCTTTTTACCTTTGGGGGACAGGCCATTCTCGTGTATTGTAACCTTTCCCCTCCTCTGGGACAGATGTACTCCATCTGTTACCAGCTGACCTGGTGCAGTAGAAAGTTCCCCAAGATCGAAAAACCCAAAATTCATTCATCTGCACCAGCCCCTAAGCCACTTGTTGACTACAGCGGCTGACCTGTTCCTTATTGTGTTCCCTCCTGCAACTAACGGTATCGATGTAAACATTATTTGTGCACCTGACCCCTCAACCAGATCTCCCAGGGCCCTGAGGTCATTTTTGATAGCCCTGGGAGGCCTGGTACCAACATCATCATTCCCTAACTGCATGACCAATAAGGGATAATAATCAGAGGGCTGTACCAGACTGGGCAGCCTTCTGGTAACATCTCCAACTTGGACTCCTGCTAGGCTAATAACTTCCCTATGAGATGGGTCCGGCCTACATATGGGACCTTCTGTTCCCCTCAGGAGGGAATCACCAATAACAATTACCCTCCTTTTCTTTTTTTAGGGAGCAAGTCCTGATGCCAGGGGAAGGCTGTTTAACCTTAGGCTGCGTTGCCTTAGGCTGCTTTACCTTAGGCTGCTTTACCTTAGGCTGTTTAACCTTAGGCTGTTTAACCTTAGGCTGTTTAACCTTAGGCTGTTTAACCTTAGGCTGTTTAGCCTCAGGGAAGACCCCAGATGGTGTGTCCTCCGGCATCAGTATCACCTCACCCTCGATCTCCAGCGCCCCATACCTGTTTTCCAAGGGCAGTGAGGGAGGTGGGGGGAGGCAAGGAGGTTTTAATTTGTGTCCTTTGAGAGGAACGTGTATCCATTCCCCTCTGCTTTTCGAACAACCAGTCTCTGCTGGGGGAGCCTGTGGAGCCTGCTTACTCGGGTTCATCTCTTTCCTCCTGTGGCTCATCACTTTTCTACAATCCCATACATCTCTAAGACTAGCAACCTTATCCTTTAGTCTGGCCACAAGGTCGAGCAGATAGCCAATCTGCTCACACCTAATGCAAGAGTTGCCCCTACTACCCTGCATCTCAAGAGCCAGGCCCCAGCACTCACTACAGCCAGATACCTGGACAGCTACCTGCTTGTGTTCTACCTCAGTCTGGGTCAACACTGATTTTTTAAAGGAGATTTTGCTGCGCGTTATAACCATGCTGCCCCTGGCCACGGCCGTGGCTGCCCCTGGACACACCACCCACTGGACAAAAATTTAGAAAAAGTGTGGCGGCTCGCGAGAGCACAGGAGAGTACCAGGGAAGGGGCTGCTGCCCAGCGGAGCCGCGCGAACCGCTGCCCGTTGTTTAAATTCCGCCGCCGAAGGCGCTGGCCTCACGAGCCACAGGCACGTGAAGACAGGGCTGCCCGAGTGCCGCTGTGTGTTCAGGAAGCGTGGCTGTTTTTTTTTGCTGTGTGGGAACACCTGGGTTACATTTTTTGTCACTTGGAGTATGGTCTTAGTGGACTGCACTAGACTGCCCCCTCCTCTTGCCCAGGTGTTTCTCATGCCCTATCCTATGTCACTCGCTGCTCACCAGAGCAGTCTTTGTCTTATCCATGACATGTAAGAAGTCACAACAGTAATTTCTTGAGTAATTTAATACACACACACACATATCATAGAATCAATAGGGTTGGAAGAGACCTCAAAGATCATCAATTCCAACCTGCCACCACAGAGCTCATGACTACTAAACTACATCCAATCCCCTCTTGAACACATCCAGGGATGGTGACTCCACCACCTCCCTGGGCAGCCCATTCCAACAGCTAACAACTCTCTCTGTGAAGAACTTTCTCCACACCTTGAGCGTAAACTTGCCCTGGTGCAGCTTGAGACTGTGACCTCTTGTTCTGGTGTGCTGTAGACAGCAATAAGGTCTCCCATGAGCCTCCTCTTCTCCAGGCTAAACAATCCCAGCTCCCTCAGCCTCTCCTTGTAGGGCTTGTGTTCAAGGCCTCTCACCAGCCTCATTGCCCTTCTCTGGATATGTTCAAGTATCTCACCTACGAACCAAGCTGGTTGTTTCCCTGTGATGCATATGATATTACTTTTTATAGTTTCTTTTATACTTTCTACAGAATTCATTAACAGCAATAATGTCATTCAGGTAATTATATCATAATTGACCTTAGCTTTGAGCATCCTTGGCTTTTACTGCAGTTTGCTTAATGCTTCAAGATAGTCAATTATCTTGTGATTCCCAGTTTGTTGAGAATTATTGTTTTAATTATTACAATCCAAATACGTCATTTTGGCATAGTAGTAGGGGTATGCTGGGGAATCATCATATTTTTGAATACTTTAAAGAGTTACCAGCTGTGTCATGTGGGAGGGCTTTTCATCCTGTCATCTCTAGCCTTTGCTTTTAACACTGATGTAATTTAATTATGATTTAGTCTGCTTAGACCAGGTCTTCATCTGCAGGAGACAGCAGCATATGGGGGAACTGGGGCTTGCAGGATTTGAGAGCAATTGGCTTTGCAATTTGAATGTAGTGATATCTTCTCTGCTGTGTTACAGTGTAAGTGATCTGTGTTAATGCTAGTAACTTCAGTAGAATTTGTGGGCAAAATAGTGATTTACTGCTTTTGTTTACCTAGCAATTTGAAGTATTAATTATCCCAAATAGACAGCAAGCATGCTGATGTTTGCCATGTTGCTGCTGAGAATTTTACCACTGTGTAAGAGGCTTGTGTGGCCCTCTTTGTGTTCATTTAATTTATGCTTGTATGCACTGGTACTCCACCTGTAGCAGCACCCTGCCATTGTTGGAGAGAAAACAGAGCAATGAGATGGGGTGTCTAGATGGAGGCCAGTGACTGGTGGAGTTCCTTAGGGAGCTGTTCTGGGTCCAGTGCTGGTTAACATCTTTGTCAGCAACATGAACAGTGGAATTGGGTGCACCCTCAGCAATTTTGCTGATGACAACAGCTTTTTTGCTCTGGTTGACATGCTGGAGGGAAGGGATGCCATCCAGAAGGATCTTGACAGGCTTGAGAAGTGCATCAAGAGGAGTGTGGCCAGCAGATAAAGAGATGTGCTTCTTCCCCTTTACTCTGCTGTTGTCAGACTCCACCTCAAATACTGAGTCCACTTCTGGTGTCCCTTTTACAAGAAGGACATACAACTGGTTGGAGCAAGTCCAGAGGAGGGTTACAAGGATGGTTGAAGGGCTGGAGCACCTCTGCTGTGAGGATAGGCTGAGGGAGCAAGGGTTGTTCAGCCTGGAGAAGAGAAGGCTTTGGGGGATCTTACAGCTGCCTTGCTATAAGTTATTGAAGTTAAAGTCACTGAAGGGAGCCTACAGGAAAGGTGGAGAGGGACTTTTCATAAGGGTATGTAGCAAGAGGACTAGGGGGAATGGTTTAAGCTGAGGGAGAGTGAGTTTAAACTGGATCATAGGAAGAAGCTTTTCAGTATGAGGGTGGTGAGGTTGTCCACAGTGGCTGTGGATGTGCATCCCTGCCCATGGCAGGGAGGTTTGAATAAATCATTACTTTCAACCTAAGGCATTCTGTGATGGTGCTTCATTCAGCATTGTGCTCTGCACTACCCAAAACAAAGACTGAAGCTTAGCAGACCATACTTTATTGCCTAGTGCAAAAGATACTGTAGTTGGAGCACCAGGAACCAGTGTGCCACTATACAAATTACCTGAACAAGGCGATGTTCTCAGCTTTTCTGTGAATGTATATGTTCAATTGTTTTTGTTAGAATTTTATGGTGTATTTAACATGAATTTAAGAAAAAACAACTGATCTTACCCAAGCAGCATTTGGTACATTTTGCTCAAGCAGAAACTGCATATAACCTGCTTTTACCAAAGAGTATTTTTTCCTATATCTAGCAGAATCACTGAATCACCAAGATTGGAAGAGACCCCAAAGATCATCAAGTCCAGCCTGTCACCACAGACCTCATGACTAAACCATGGCACCAAGTGCCATGTCCAATCCCCTCTTGAACACATCCAGGGATGGTGACTCCACCACCTCCCTGGGCAGCCCATTCCAATGGCAAATGACTCTCTCAGTGAAGAACTTTCTCCTCACCTCGAGCCTAAACTTGCCCTGGTGCAGCTTGAGACTGTGTCCTCTTGTTCTGGTGCTGGTTGCTTGAGAGTAGAGACCAACTCCCTCCTGGCTACAACCACCCTTCAGGTAGTTGTAGACAGCAATGAGGTCTCCCTGAGCCTCCTTTTCTCAAGGTGTGACCTAACTAGTGCAGAGTACAGGGGCACAATGACTTCCCCTGCTCCTGCTGGCCACACCATTCTTGATGCAGGCCAGGATACCGTTGGCCTTCTTGGCCACCTGGGCACACTGCTGGATCATGTTTAGGTGGCTGTCAACCAGCACCCCCAGGTCCCTCTCTGGCAGCTCTCCAGCCACTCTGACCCCAGCCTGTAGCTTTGCATGGGGTTGCTGTGGCCAAAGTGCAGCACCGGGCACTTGGATTTGTTGAATGTCATCATATTGGACTCCGCCCATCTGTCCAGTTGGTCGAGGTCCCTCTGCAGAGCCCTTCTGCCCTCGAACTGATCAACATCTGCTCCCAACTTGGTGTCATCTGCAAATTTGCTGATAGCTGTCTCAATCCCCTCATCCAGATCACCACTGAAGATATTAAAGAGGATGGGGCCCAGCACTGATCCTTGGGGCACACCACTAGTGACTGGCCACCAGCTGGATGTGGCACCATTCACCACCACTCTCTGGGCTTGGCCCTCCAGCCAGTTCCTAACCCAGTGCAGAGTGTTGCTGTCCAAGCCATGAGCTGACAGCTTGGCCAGCAGTTTGCTGTGGGGAACGGTGTCAAAAGCCTTGCTGAAATCCAGGTAGTCCACATCCACAGCCTTCCCCACATCCACCAGACAGGTCTCATTTAATTATGTGAGCAAGCTCCATGTTGGTTAGTAGAAAAATGCTACTTTCTAGTAGATTATTTTATGACAAAAACTCCTGTGATATGAAAAGACTTTATGTCTCTATAAGTTTTAAGAGTTGTTAAAATGAGGATCCTGCCCTGTTAAGCTGTAGCCTGTCAAGTGATAATGCTGAATCACTTAATTTCTTTAAGCTATCCTATTCCAATTTCTTAAAGGTAGCTGTTAGGAGAGCACTGATCTTTTAATCAAAGAACAGAGCAGAGTCCTAACAGCTGAATAGCGTGCTTCAATGGAGGTTTTCTTGCACAGCTCTTTTGGAGCACATAGACTTGCACACTTGGGAGCCAAGATGCAGGTGAGTATAGGATTATATGTAGGAATCTGATGTTAGTGGAAAACGTCAGGACAGTTACATCCCAGAATTTCTCACTGAAGATAGATCCATAAAAGTGTTTATAGGCTGCAAAAGCTATTGCAAACAGTAGTGAGAACTCAGTGTGGGTAATAAATGTTGTACTTCACACACTGAAAATAGTAAGGTTTAGGTCCATAGAACGATCTGGACCATAGCTCCTTGGCTAGGTACATCATGACATACCTTTGTAAGTGAGCATAAGTTTTAGATCTGTCAGCACCAATGTCAGAAATCTCATGAAGTCAGAGGTCATAGATTCATAGAATCATTTATGTTGGAAAAGGCCTTTAAGATCATTGAGTCCTACTCATTATGTAGCAGGACTATTACATGGTGTGGTGGTTTGAGCCTTAGCTGGGATTTAAGAGCTGAGATGGAGGCAAGGCTGAGAATCCCTCCCCTGTTCCCCCTCCTCTTTCCCACTAGAGAGGAAAAGAAAGGGAAGGAGCAAATCTTGGATCATGGGGAAACTTTAACTGTGCCCGACCTGCTGGATCCTGATGAGATGCAGTTATCTAGAAAGGGCAAGAGAGTTCTATCACTAGAGTTGGCAGGGCTCATTGGGAGGGCATTAAACTAGGTCTGAAGGGGGTGGGTGAGATCAGTCCCTCTGAAGAGGAAAGTGTGGGACACAAATTAGGGTTAATTGAGAAGTCGAGAGCCCAGCTGAAGTGCATGTACACCAATGCATGCAGCATGGGCAATAAGCAAGAGGAACTGGAAGTCCTGGTCCACCAGGGTGACTATGATTTAGTTGCCACATCAGAAACATGATGGGATAACACACAGGATTGGAGTGCTACGCTGGGGGTAACAGGCTCTTTAAGAGAGACAGGCGAGGGAGAAGAGGAGGAGGGGTGGCTCTGTATATTAGGGAGTCGCTCTCTGCCACAGAACTTGAGGTGGAGGATGAAGGGGTTGACAGCATGTGGGTTAAAATCAGAGGGAGGCCTAACAAATCTGACATCCTTGTTGGAGTCTGTTACAGACAAGGATGAGGAGGCAGATGAAGTATTCTCAAAGCAACTGGAGGCTGTCTCAAGATCATCAGATCTTGTCCTTGTGGGTGACTTTAACCTGCCAGATATCTGCTGGGAACTTAATTCAGCAGAGAGGAGGCAGTCCAGAAGATTCCTGGAGCACATGGAGGACAGCTTCCTGATGCAGCTGTTGAGTGAGCCTACCAGGGGTCACGCTCTGTTTGACCTGCTGTTCTCCAATAGAGAAGGGCTGGTGGGAGGTGTGACGGTGGGAGGCTGTCTAGGGTGCAGTGACCATGAGATAGTGAAGTTTTCAATATGCAGGGAGATAGGGAGGAGCACTAACAGAACTTTCACCTTGGACTCCCGGAGGGCAAACTTCAGCCTATTTAAGAAACTTACTTGGAAAGTTCCCTGGGTATCAGCCCTCAAGAACCGAGGGGTCCAGGATGGTTGGACCTACTTCAATGAGGAGCTCCTGAAGGCACAGGAACTGGCAGTTCCCATGTGCTGAAAGATGAGCTGGTGGGGAAGGCGACCACCCTGGATGAGCAAGCAGCTCCTGAAGGAATTAAGGGGAAAAAAGAGGCTGTATCATCTTTGGAAGGAAGGGGAGACTTCTCGAGGTATGGATATTGTTACATTATGTAGGAGAATGAGAGGCAAAGGCCCAGCTAGAACTTAAGTGGCCATCTCTGTGAAAGATAATAAAAAGCATTTTTATAAATATGTTAATGCTAAAAAGAGGGGCAAGAAGAATCTCCACTCCTTATTGGTCCTGGAGGAGAACACAGTGACTCACAGTCTCAGGCTGCGCCAGGGCAGGTTTAGGCTGGATGTTAGGAAGAAGTTCTACACGGAGAGAGTGATTGCCCATTGGAATCGGCTGCCCGTGGAGGTGGTGGAGTCACCTTCACTGGAGGTGTTCAGGAGAAGACTTGATAGGGTGCTTGGCTGTATGGTCTAGTTGTTGGCTGGGTTGGATTGTTTGATGAGTTGGACGCGATGATCTTGAAGGTCTCTTCCAACCTGGTGTATTGTATTGTATTGTATTGTATTGTATTGTATTGTAAGATGAGGAAAAGGCTGATGTCCTGAATACCTTCTTTGCCTCAATTTTTAACAGCAAGGCAGGAGGAGTTCAGGACAAGTGGCCTCCTGAGCTGGGTGAGGGGGTCAGGGAGCAGTGTAATGCCCTGGATACCCATGAGGAATTAGTTCGGGACCTGCTGAGCCACTTGGACACTCACAAGTCCATGGGGCCAGATGGGATCCATCCTAGGGTGCTGAGAGAGCTGGCAGATGAGCTGGCCAAGCCACTCTCCATCATTTTCCTCCAGTCCTGGCTGACCGGTGAGGTCCCAGATGACTGGAAACTGGCCAATGTGATACCCATCCACAAGAAGGTTCAGATGGAGGAACCTGGAAACTCCAGGCCTGTCAGCCTGACCTCAGTGCCAGGGAAAATTATGGAGCAGTTTATCTTGGTGACAATAACTGCACACCTGAAGGATGGCCAAGGGATCAGGTCCAGTCAACATGGATTTAGGAAAGGCAGGTCCTGCCTCTCCAACCTGATCTCCTTCTATGATCAGGTGACCTGCCTGGTAGATGTGGGGAGGCCTGTGGATGTAGTCTACCCAGACTTCAGCCTTTGACACCATCCCCCATAGCAAACTGCTGGCTAAGCTGTCAGCTTGTGGCTTGGACAGCAACACTCTGCACTGGGTTAGGAACTGTCTGGAGGGCTGGGCCCAGAGAGTGGTAGTGAATGGTGCCACATCCAGCTGGTGGCCAGTCACTACTGGGCCCCATCTTCTTTAATATCTTCATTGATGATCTGGATGAGGGGATTGAGTCAGTCATGAGCAAATTTGCAGATGACACCAAGTTGGGAGCAGATGTTGATCAGTTTGAGGGCAGAGGCTCTGCAGATGGACCTCGACCGACTGGACAGATGGGCGGAGTCTAATATGATGACATTCAACAAATCCAAGTGCCGGGTGCTGCACTTTGGCCACAGCAACCCCATGCAGAGCTACAGGCTGGGTCAGAGTGGCTGGAGAGCTGCCAGAGAGGGACCTGGGGGTGCTGGTTGACAGCTGCCTAAACATGATCCAGCAGTGTGCCCAGGTGGCCAAGAAGGCCAACGGCATCCTGGCCTGCATCAAGAATGGTGTGGCCAGCAGGAGCAGGGAAGTCATTGTGCCCCTGTACTCTGCACTGGTTAGGCCACACCTTGAGTCCTCTGTCCAGTTCTGGGCCCTTCAGTTTAAGAAGGACATCAAGTCACTTGAACGTGTCCAGAGAAGGACAACGAGGCTGGTGAGAGGCCTTGAGCACAAGCCCTATAAGGAGTGGCTGAGGGAGCTGGGGTTGTTTAGCCTGGAAAAGAGGTGGCTCAGGGGAGACCTTATTGCTGTCTACAACTACCTGAAAGGTGGTTGTAGCCAGGAGGGAGTTGGTCTCTTCTCTCTAGCAACCAGCACCAGAACAAGAGGACACAATCTCAAGCTGCACCAGGGCAAGTTTAGGCTGGAGGTGAGGATAAAGTTCTTCACTGAGAGAGTCATTCACCATTGGAATGGGCTGCCCAGGGAGGTGGTGGAGTCACCGTCTCTGGATGTGTTAAAGAGGAGATTGGACGTGGCACTTGGTGCCATGGTCTAGTCATGGGGTCTGTGGTGACAGGTTGGACTTGATGACCTTTGAGGTCTCTTCCAACCTTGGTGATACTTTGATACTGTGAAATCCACCAAGAAATAATTTGGAGTCAGCTTGGAAGTAGAGAGGTAAAGAATTTTCTTTAAAGAATATATATATGTAAATAAATATTTATAAATAATAACAGCAAGGGTTCGCAAGGGTTCACAAGGGTAAGGAACAAGGATGGATGGAGGAAAGTACCTATACAAAAACAATCCTTTGGAGTCCCTTTAAGAAGCCTGGATGTAGCATGGAGAAGGATCAGGCCTGACCACATGGCAGAGAAGCAGGGAGCCAGCAGCTGTCCTCATCCGGGCAAAGGCAGGGGCCAAGAGCTAATGGCTGCAGTGTCCTCCTTTTTATTGGTTTGCTGGACAGGGAGGGGAGTGGAACAGACTAAGTTTCCCACGGCGAAACCCTCTGCAGGGAGGGCAATGCCCTCACAAGCCTTCCCCCCGCCCCCGCACTGCTTTCAGGATGGGCGTAACCCATTACAATCCCCCAGGGGAAAATCCCCTGCAGGGAGGACCATGCTCTCACATGCCCTCCCTGCCCTGCTTTCAGGATGGGGAAAAAAAAATCACCCATGGGAAAATAGGCTAGTAGTGTAGGGATTTTGACTGACAGGCTCCATGCAAGCTAAGAAATAGAACACTTAAAGTTCGTATATTTACAATACAATACAATACACCAGGTTGAAAGAGACCTTCAAGATCATCGCGTCCAACCCATCAACCAATCCAACCCACCTAAACAACTAAAACATGCAACCAAGCACCCCATCAAGTCACTTCCTGAACACCTCCAATGAAGGTGACTCCACCACCTCCACGGGCAGCCCATTCCAATGGCCAATCACTCTCTCTGTATAGAACTTCTTCCTAACATCCAGCCTAAACCTGCCCTGGCACAGCCTGAGACTGTGTCCTCTTGTTCTGGTACTGGCTGCCTGGGAGAAGAGACCAACCTCTGCCTGTCTGCAACCTCCCTTCAGGTAGTTGTAGAGAGCAATAAGGTCACCCCTCAGTCTCCTCTTCTCCAGGCTAGCAACCCCAGCCTTTCCTCATAGGGCTTGTGTTCCAAGCCCCTCACCAACTTCGTTGCCCTTCTCTGGACACGTGCCAGCAAGTCAACATCCTTCCTAAACTGAGGGGCACAGAACTGGACACAGTACTCAAGGTGTGGCCCAACCAGTGCAGTGTACAGGGGCAGAATGACCTCCCTGCTCCTGCTGGCCACACTGTTCCTGATGCAGGCCAGGATGCCATTGGCCTTCTTGGCTGCCTGGGCACACTGCAGGCTCATGTTCAGCCTACCATCAACCAGTATCCGCAGGTCCCTCTCTGCCTGGCCACTCTCCAGCCACTCTGACCCCAGCCTGTAGCACGGCATTGGGTTGCTGTGGCCAGTGAGCAGAACCCGGCACTTGGATGTGTTGAATCTCATGCCATTGGATTCTGCCCATCTGTCCAGCCTGTTGAAGTCCCTCTGCAAAGCCTCTCTGCCCTCCAGCAGATCAACTCCTGCCCCCAGCTTGGTGTCATCCATAAAATTTACTGATGATGGACTCAATGCCCTTATCCAGATCATCAATAAAGATGTTGAAGAGCATGGGGCCCAGCACTGATCCTTGGGGCACACCAGTAGTGACAGGCCGCCAGCTGGATGTGGCACCATTCACCACCATTCTCTGGGCTCAGCCCTCCAGCCAGTTCCTAACCCAACGCAGTGTGCTCCTGTCCAAGCCATGGGCCGTCAGCTTGGCCAGGAGTTTGCTGTGGGGGACAGTGTCAAAGGCCTTGCTGAGGTCCAGGTAGACCACATCCACAGGCCTCCCCACATCCACCAGGTGGGTCACCTGATCATAGAAAGAGATCAGGTTGGTCAGGCAGGATCTGCCCCTCCTAAATCCATGCTGGCTAGGCCTGAGCCCCTGGCCGTCCTGTAAGTGCTGTGTGATCGCACTCGAGATGACTGTTTCAGAATCTTGCCTGGCACTGATGTCAGGCTGACAGGCCTGGAATTCCCTCGCTCATCCAACTGGCCCTTCTTGTGGATGGGCACCACGTTGGCCAGCTTCCAGTCTTCTGGGACCTCTCCAGTGAGCCAGGACTGTTGAAAACCGATGGAGAGTGGCTTGGCCACCTCATCTGCCAGCTCTCTCAGCACCCTAGGATGGATCCCGTCTGGTCCCATGGCCTTGTGGGGATTCAAACAGCGGAGCAGATCTCTAACTATCCCATCCTGGAAAAGAGGCCAACTATGCAGCTCTCTGGCTCCTTCTGCCAGCTCTGCAGGCCAGCTGTCTGGAAGCCGTTCTGTCCTGCTAGTAAAAGTTGAGGCAAAGAAGGTGTTAAGTACCTCTGCCTTTTCCTCATCCTTTGTTACTACATTCCCCTCCATGCCCACCAAGGAGTGGAGATTGTCCTTGCCCTTCTTCTTGCTATTAATGTATTTATAGAAGGCGTTTTTGTTTTCCTTCACAGCAGAGGCCAGTCTGAGCTCCAAATGGGCTTTTGCCTCCCTGATTTTCTTCCTACATGACCTAGCAACATCCCTAAACACTCCATAGGTTGCCTCATCTTTCTTCCAAAGATAATACACCCTCTTTTTTTCCCTTAGTTCCTTTAGAAGTTCATTGACCATCCAGGCTGGCCGTCTGCCCCGGCGGCTCATCTTCCGGCACACTGGCACAGCCTGTTCCTGCGCCTTCAAGAGTTCTGCCTTGAAGTAGGTCCAGCTCTCCTGGACCCCTTTATTTTTAAGGGCTGTTTCCCAAGGAACCTTCTGAGTTAGTTCCTTGAGTAGCCTGAAGTCTGCCCTCCGAAAGTCCAGAGTGGAGGTCTTCTTGCTGCCCCTCTGAGATTTACTGAATACTGAAAACTCAATTATCTTGTGGTCACTGGAGCCTAAACACCCTCCGACCACCACATCACCCACCATCCCTTCCCTGTTGGTGAAGAGTAGGCTCACGCAGCACCTGGGATAAGAAGCTGTCCTCCATGCACTCTAAGAACCTCCTAGACTGCCTCCTCTCTGCTGTGGTGAGATCCCAGCAGATATCAGGCAGGTTGAAATTGCCCATGAGAATGAGGTCAGGCGATCTTGAGACAGCCTCTAGTAACTGACTTTTGAGGCAGAATAGTGTTAACCCTAGAGTACTGGACATATTTCAGTTTATAAAGGTAGATTCTGCCTGCTGTTACCTCTGGTGTTCTGCTCATGTCAGGTGAGATGCCATAGATCTGATCTATCTTTTAAGCAATGAAATCATTAAGCAGTGTGCATTGCCCCAATGCCCAATGTGGTGCTCATCCTATATGTGCTAGTGAAAGTTAGCTAGGCTATCATTCTAGTAGGGAGCTTTAATTTATTGTTTTATTAAGCAGTGAAACCAGAGATTAAAATGGCTTATGTGGCACATATCTGACTAGATTGTGAAAAATGAAACAGTTTCAAAGTTACAAAAATAAATATTTCTGTTTAAATAAGTGCAGTAGTTTAATTCTTTAGACACCACTTTAATTTGTAGTTTTCTTTGTTTTAAAGTAAATTGCTTTCTGTGGGGTGAAGTTGAAAAGGAATTAATTCAATTCATATTACAAGCTACTGCCTTCCAAATTGTAAATGAATGCAAATGCAGTAGGGGCATAGTATCAAAATCCTTTGAAAAGGACTATGCTATATTGCTGCAGTAAGCAAACACATTTTTCAAGCCATCCGTTCATTTAATGGTGCATTTCTACTTGGCTTTTATTTTAAGGGCTTCTGTGCCTACTGCCACTACTGTCTCTGACATGTGTTGTCTACTCAGAGCAAGATATAAAATGGTTAGTTTGTGCCATTTACTATACTATAGTAGGTGGCTAATGATCTGCTTTGAATCAAAATCAGTGAACATATTTTAAGATGTATTAATTCAGGATGGGAAAATACTGTCTACCCATTTTATACTATCAAGGAGAGAGGGAGAGGAAGGCAGGCAGGTTGGTGGAAAACACACAGACTTTGTTCAGCACTAGCTGTATTTTAAAATTCTCATTTACACTCAGTGTGCTTAGAGAGTAATTGACAATTACCAGTCAAAAATATTTTCGTGAATTCCACCAGTCATTAATCCAAGCTGCTGTTTCCAAGAATTAGAGACTTTTGGAGGAGTGGAAAACCAGAGTGTACCAGCAGGGAGAAATGTTCTCTCATATGATTTGGGCAACAACCCCAGTTTAACTTCTGTGATTAAGTATTCTTAATCCTTACCAGAAGTTTGTAGTTAAGGAATAAGTTAAGGAAACTGTCATTTCAGTAATACCAATGGAACAGAACCCTCACAATGTAAATGCTAATTTTTTTGTTTGCATTTATGGTAGTAGCTATAAAGTAAACCTAGGGAGGCATGCACTGAAAACCCCAAAATCAAACTGCTGTATTGTGCAGTTCTGTGAGGAACAGCTGTCCATAGGGCATGGAGGAAGAGCCCCAAAACATGTGTTTCTGGATGAATGGGATGATCTAGAAAACCCATCAGTAAGGACTTCTTTGGTTGTTCTTTCTCTCAAATCTTTATATAAGGTGGACAGAGAGATGGAAACAGTCATCAGAGACTATCAACCAGGTTGGAAGAGACCTCCAAGATCATCCAGTCCAACCTGTCACCCAGCCCTATCCAATCACCTAGACCATGGCACTAAGTGCCTTATCCAGTCTTTTCTTGAAGATTGAGGTGAGAAAGTTCTTCACAGAGAGAGTTGTTAGCCATTGGAATGGGCTGCCCAGGGAGCAGTCACCATCCCTGGAGATCATAGAATCATTGAATCAACAAGGTTGGAATAGACCTCAAAGACCAGCAAGTCCAGCCAGTCACCCAAGACCTCATGACCACTAGACCACGGCACGAAGTGCCACAACCCATCCCCTCTCGAACACCTCCAGGGACAGTGACTCCACCACCTCCACGGGCAGCCCATTCCAATGGCAATTCACTCTCTCTGTGAAGAACTTCCTAATAACCAGCCTGAACCTCCCTGCCACAACTTGAGACTGTGTCCCCTCATTCTGTTGGTGGTTGCCTGGGAGAACAGACCAACCCCCACCTGGCTGCAACCTCCCTTCAGTTAGTTGTAGACAGCAATGAGGTCTCCCCTGATCCTTCTCTTCTCCAGGCTAAGCAACCCCAGCTCCTTCAGCCTCTCCTCATAGAGCTTGTGTTCCAGGCCCCTCACCAGCTTTGTTGCCCTTCTCTGGACATGTTCCAATACCTCAGCATCTCTCTTGAATTGAGGGGCCCAGAACTGGACACAGTACTCAAGGTGTGGCCTCACCAGTGCTAAGTACAGGGGAAGAATAACCTCCCTTGTCCTGCTGACCGCAGTATTCCTGATACAAGCCAGGATGCCATTGGCTCTCCTGACCACCTGGGCACACTGCTGGCTCATGTTTAACCTACTGTCTACCAGTACCCCCAGGTTCCTTTATGTCTGGCTGCTCTCCAGCCACTCTGTCCCCAGCCTATAGTGCTGCTTGGGGTTGTTGTGTGTAGAATCCTGAACTTAGCCTTGTTAAATCTCATCCCATTGGCCTCTGCTCACCCATCCAGCCTGTCAAGGTCATTCTGCAGGGCCCTCTTAATGACACCTGCTCCTAACTTGGTGTCATCTGCAAACTTACTAATGATGGACTCAATCCCCTCATCCATATCATCAGTAAAGATACTGAACAGGATGGGGCCCAGCACTGATTCCTGGGGGACACCATTAGTGACTGGCCAACAACTGGTTGTGGCATCATTCACCCCACTCTCTGGGCCCAGCCCTCCAGCCAGTTCTTCATTCCTGTCATCTCAAGTTCTGCAAAATACTTGAATACGTGCCTTACTTACCTCCATTCGGCCATTATCTTCACTATAAGGTGAAGTTAGCACATCCTAAATGCTTTCTTGAATGAGATCCAAAAGCTGCTGGTGGTGCTAAAAGCAGTCCCAGAGATAATTTTTTTTTTTTGCAAACCAAGATACAGGCTCCACCAAGCTTTGGAAATATGGTAGGACTTGATAAATATTGCCTGCCTGTTTAAAGGAGTAGAGCAGAATTGCTGAATGATAGTGCATAAACTACATATTATCTTCTGTTCTCTCTAGTTTTTTACAGGTGTTCATTAATAATAATTACTAAGTGGGGTCTGCAGAAAAGAAAGGACTGTCTGAGCCACTATGTTGTGTGTGTGCCTACTGCAGGCACAGCCTGTGATTCAGGAAGAGGCCAAAATAAATTGAGTTTGGGTAGTTTAGCCTGTTCTTTTGTGCTTGGAGGCAGTTCAGAAGCTTAGTTGTTTTCTGTGTTAGAAATCTTCATTCAGACATCTGCTGAAGTATGACTTACCTTGAGACGCTTTGTTCCTGTCGATTTACACAGGCAAATGCACACACATGCACACCCACCCCTTTCTTCAAGTTTTGATTTAACCCTGTGTACTTGCAGATGAAACAAAATATGGTCAATGAACAGAATTCATAAAATGGTCCAAAGTAGCTCTGCATTCATCCCTTTGACATTGCAGATAACAACTACAATTTGGTGTCAGTTAATGACCTTTATCTGTCTCTTACAATGCATAATGCACTTTTAATATAAGACAATTGCTGTGTAGCTCTCCCTGATTAAAATCTGTGATGTGAAAACAGCTCCAAATCATATTCTCAGGTTAACTTGTATTGAGGGATAGTGACAAATAAACCACTGTTTTCAATGAGTGTGTGATGATACTTCCTTTATCTCTTTTCTGACTGCAGAGCTCTTCTGTATCTCCCTCAGCCAGTTTCAGAACAGCAGAAAAGCACAGAAATTCAACAGATTATTCTTCAGATAGTAAAAAACAGAAAACAGAAGAGAAGGAAATAGCAGCTCGTTATGTGAGTAGATAGATGAAAATGGTATACATTATGCATTGTCAAACTTAAGTGTTCCTCTGTAATTTCACCGGATTCCTGTCACAAAATTGGTTGTAAAATCAAGGGTCACATTTTAAACAGGTTCTTACTACCTGCCTCTAACATCTTTACTGGGTAGAAGGTTTGTGTCTGTAGGATTTTTAACTATGTAAATACAGAGTATGGAAGGAGTATGACAAGATGACTGATCATTCGTTAGGCTGGAACTTAGTGGATCTGGACTTCCCTTGTGCAGCTTTGGATGTGGATTTTCATCCTGTGTTCATGTTAACCAGTGTGAAAATCAGTAAGAATGCTATACCTGTGGCAACCTGCTAAGCAGAAACCCTGTAAGTGACCTAAATATTGTAATTGTATGACCACATAAAACTTGGTTAACGTAAATGATGTGTTGCTTAGTTGTAAGCATTGTTGGATTTCACTGGCTTATGTTTTCTTAGAGTTTAAAAAGATGTTGAGATCTGAAATAAATGTTTTAACACATTATAATTTGTCATTGCAGGACAGTGATGGTGAAAAGAGTGATGACAACTTGGTAGTTGATGTTTCCAATGAGGTATACACAATGGTGGTTTTTCCATGTTATAGTGGGATGGTAGGGGGTATCTCTTCTTGGTGGTTTCTGTGCGTATTTGGTATATGAATAAAGGAGCATGAAATGCCTGAAGGAATCCAGTGAGGTTGTCTTTCTTTAGAGTGAAAATTAGATGGGTAACACTTATTTCTACAAAGAATGTTTTAGTTTCTTGTATGAACCAAATGTCTGCTTGAGATATTTGAAGCCAGCACAGCAGATAGGTTGCATCTTGTATTGGTGTCTGTGTTTTCTTTTATGCTGACCATAATTTAATTTGTGAACTTTATCAAGTCTGCGAAGTGCCTCAAACCCTTTCAGTCTGTCACCTGACAAATGAAATTTACTTGCTCATTTCAATATCTACAGGCTTTAACATTTTTTCAGGCTTTCTTAAAAAAAATAAAAATCATTATCTATCTTGATTTTACAATTTTATCAGCTAAATCAACTAAGGACTGGAGGAATATGTCACTTTTTATGAAAGATTTTCATTCTGAAGTGAGAATTGCTCAATATAAGTACTATCAGCTAGTATGAAGTTTTTAAACTAACCTGTGTTGCTGATATTTAGGATCCTTCCTCTCCCCGGGGAGTCCAGCACACTCTCCACGGGAGAATGGCTTGGACAAGACTCGACTGCTGAAGAAAGATGCACCAATAAGTCCAGCGTCTATTGCATCCTCCAGCAGTACTCCTTCCTCCAAATCCAAAGAACTTAGCCTTGTAAGTGCTTCAAAGTGCTCCTGACCCATGACCATAGGCCGAATCACATGCTTATTGTACTTCTGTGTGGGCACAATCTGGATTTCCACAGCTATCAGTAAAGCACTTACAAAGCATCCATTTAAAATACAATTTATCTCTTCAAGGGAATTTAATTAAATAATGAGAAAGTCCACAGGGTGTTTTGGGACAGGAAGATGTTATTTTCACTGGTGATGTCGGTAGATGATAGATGTGCTATGCTCCTCCATTATATGGAAAACTGTCGTTCTGAGAATAAATAATATACAGGGATTCCTTGAGCTGTTTTTTTGTGCTGTGGTTTATATCAAATTCAGTTCCGTGCTTGGATGTGATTTGGTTGTTAGCTTAGTTTGAATTACCAGGCCATATAAAACAACAATAATTTTCATTTTCTATCTAAAGTAATCTGTTATTTACGAAAGCCTTCCTTGACTTGCATCACAAATCATAATGGAGAAAAAAGAGCTGCATGCGAATCATGGGTGTTCTTTTTTTCTGTTTTCTGACCACAGTTACTCACCTTCCTAAGCTACACAGTAACTACCCTCTCATTTCTTCACAGGTCAGAGTATGCAAGTAATAAAATGAATAAAAAGAAAGCTTACAGTGAATATAGTGCTGAGGAAAGGTAGTGAAATTATGGGTTCAGATCCAGGACTTAGTGGTTTGTCTGATGGACAAGCTTGTCACAAGAGGAGTACTGCACAGTTCCTGACTTCTTACCTTTCACTATTTCTGTCCTGTTTCCAGCACAATGTTCAGGCATGAGTTGTTGGTCAGTTATAGACTTTTTTAGTGGTCTTCTGGTTCACCTGGCAGTGGTCTCCCACAGAAATTCATAATCATAATGGGAGAAGGTCCACCATGAGCAGAATGAGACGGCAATGGTTTTCAGTGATTTACCTCATCCTGAATTGTACAGATACCCCTGACAAGGAAAGCACTGGGAGGGTGTAATTAATTCAGAAAGCCATTCTGTCTTTTTCACTATCTCTGCAGCCTCTCTTCATTACCAGTAACTACTGAAAGCCAAAACCTAAAGCTAAATATCACTAGACATAAACACTCTGGTTATAATCAGTTCTCTTTCTAGCCACTAGCTAAAATAGTAAGATGACTAACAGGCTGTCTTTTTAACCTTTGGTTATTAGAATGAGAAATCTACCACTCCTGTGTCTAAATCAAATACCCCAACTCCACGGACTGATGCCCCAACTCCAGGCAGCAACTCCACTCCCGGACTGAGGCCAGTGCCTGGCAAACCACCAGGTGTGGACCCACTAGGTTAGTGTCCTTACATTTCAGTGTTACAGAACAGTGTCCATTTGTCCCCAGCCAGGTCCCCTTTAAATCTACAGTGACAAGGCAGCATATCACAGCTGCCTAAAGTGGTTATTAAACTGGTTCTTTAGCACCTCAATACATTTTATATATATATCTAAACTCATATTTCATCTAAATGGACCTGGGCTGGCTGTGTAACCTCTCTTTTTTTTCTCCACTCAATAGCTTCAGGGTTAAGGACGCCTATGGCAGTGCCATGTCCTTATCCTACTCCATTTGGGATCGTGCCACATGCTGGCATGAATGGGGAGCTCACCAGCCCTGGAGCTGCCTATGCTGGTTTACACAATATTTCTCCTCAAATGAGTGCAGCAGCTGCAGCAGCAGCAGCAGCAGCAGCTTATGGGAGATCTCCAGTGGTAAGTACTTGCTGCTAGTGCATTCAGTGTTAAGTGCAGTTATACTAATGTGTAAAACCTGCAGGATTAAATCTAGTTCAGTCTCATTGTAATTTTGGTAGAATGCTATGGAGAGCATGAATTAAATAGTCTTCTTTTACCTAACTCCCTATTTCATGCACCTTTTTGTTTTGTTTGTGGAAAACTATAGGTTGGGTTTGATCCACATCATCACATGCGAGTCCCAGGCATCCCTCCTAATCTCACAGGTATCCCAGGAGGAAAACCGTGAGTATCAAACATTCAACTTCAAAAGTCAATCATCTGTCTAAGATGTGTTTCCTTGCCAATTCAAAATCCCCTTGGCTGCTGAAAAATACTGTGTGAAGAGAAGTAAATATACCTATTTGGCAAGGGCAGGAGAAACACTGTTCAATCTTAAAGTTGCAATTGTGAATTTGTTTTGAAGACTAAGAGCAGCCAAAAAATACTGGGTAACATAGAGTAAAGGAGACAGAAATACATGGACAAAGGAGCTGAATGTCGAGGTGTTACATGCTGAATCTGACTGCTTCATATTACATGGAAATGCAAACTGGAACAGAATCATGGCTTTCCCTCTCTATTGTATTCAGGTTCTTGGTTTGAAAAAAATATTTCCTTGCTCACAAAAGCCTTACTATTACTTGCAAACTTATCAATTGCTATAAATAGCAGTGTGCAGAGAAAGGAACACTGATATGTTTTGTCTGATTGAAAACACTGGAAAGAATTACTGTATCATAAAGTTCAAATTCATCCTTGATAGAACGGGCCATAGAAGGTGACTTGCTCTACCAGGCTTCACTGAGCCTCAGAGAAAGAATTACACAGATGTGAAGAACTGTCTGCTCACATTCCTCTTGAGTTAGAGAAGAGAGAAAATTAAAACAGCAATGCAAGCCATATTGATCCATTTTTTTTATGTAAGGGTTCTCCAGTTCCACTTCTTGTGTGCCACTTGTGGAAAACTGTGGAGTTTGAAGGGCAGGGGATATTTGTGCCATTCCTCCTCTCTTATATGTATGAAGGTACTTATGCAGGAATGGTTGTCGGGTAGTCACACTTGCATGCAAGGAATTGCATACACTTACCTGCTGGTGAGCTTGTGGACATGCAGAATTAATAGTATATCATGAAAAGCCATCAGTCCTGTAACTTCCATTATACATGTGTGTCAAATGATTCATAAACCATGTCCAGCTCTCTCAGAAATCACATACTATTTACCACCTCAAGTTGACTTTTCTGCTAGTTGTGCCACTCTAGGCACTGCTAGGTGGCCACATAAGGCAAATATGGAGATTGACGTTCAGCAGCTTCCAAACCAGCTGTAAAAATTCTGTGGGGCACAGATCTTCATCCTACACATATACTGGGGACTTGCAGGTGTCATACTGTTCAGATGTTATCTGTGTTCAAGTTTATCCTTGGTGGAGTTTGTCACCTGAAGGATAATGAGTTCTACCAGGTTTTGCTTGCTGTGGTCTGAGAAATAGAACACCATGGGTGCAGAGATATCCCTGCTCGCTTCTCAAGTCAAACCAGTTCAGTTCTGGTCCCTCTCCAGGGCTTTTAAATGGTGTTGACATATTAATGACTGTTTTAAACATTTAAACATAACTGTGATTTGTCTGCCCTAGGGCCTGAAGCTTTTGAAATCTATAGTTATTTTAGCATAATTGTGTTGATTTTTCTTCATCTTAAGTGCAGTACTTTTCACAGTTGTCATTCAGGGGTGTTGCTTTCTCATTTAGTCTTCCTTTTTCCTTACAGCAGAAGTTGTGTAGTATCTCCACACTGTTTAGTGTCTGTTGAAATGGAGTGTGCAGCATGTGGTGTATCAGGGAACTGACCTCTAATAATTTTCTATTTGCTTTGGAGCTGTATCAAAATACTGACTGTACAATATATGAATAGAAAAGGTAGCTAATGCGAAATAAAGATGAAAGCGCTACTAGGCGTATGCAGTGTCAGATATTTGTAACATATTTCTGCAGTTTTAGTTCTCAGAGTGAAATGAACACACAACCCTCAGCCACACAAAACTAAACCAAGCAACCAAGCAAGAGTTTAATCACATGTGCTGGTATGGAGTGATTAGTAGAGTGAGAATAACATAGCCACAGATCACTCCATTTCTAAGCTTTATTTTTAAATTTTTTAAATATAGTCCCTCTGTACTTCATAAGCTTGCCAAAACCCACTTTGATAATCAAAGTATTGTACACTCGGGCCTAAACATGGCTCTGTAGAGAGTGACTGCATATAGAAATCAAAAAAGATGATGATGACGTTCCACTTCTTTTGTTAAACATTTCAGGTGACCATCAGCTGTCTTTTTCAGTACCTTATTGCAGCAAACAGGAGTTAGAGTGATAATGAGGAAGATACGTCAGATTTCTGTGGTGATAATTGGACCCAAATTCTACTCATGGCAGAAAGATGAAAATGCAGTTGCATATTGTCCCACTGAAAATTGTTATTCTGATGTTAATTCATTATGAATCTTAAATAACAAATTCAGTAGCTGAATTCAGAAGACTGCCTTCATTGGTGACTTTGAAGCAACAATTAAGGAAGTGATCTTCCTAAGTACTCTCATAAAATGTGTTTTTGTGAGCTTTTCTCACACCAAAATTGTGACAATAGATTTTTCATCAGTATAATGATGATTTTTTTAGGTCTAAGAAAATTAAAGTCTTCCTTTAAGTATACCTTGGTATGTGTATGTGAACCCTCCTATATAAAAGTTTGTGCTGCTGTAACAGATGTTATGTGTCAAGTAGCTTCTCAGAACAAGACAATTTCACAACTTAAGTGTTCTCCCTGGAAAATATTTTGATGCTATTGATAGGTTATTCACAAGTAGCATGACTGACAAGCACACAGCATGTTCCTTCTCAGTAAGAGTCCTGATTTTGGCAAGAGAAATTGGGATTTGTAGTTGTTGTATCAGACCCACTTTAAAAAAAATGAAGAAAAAAAAAAAAAAAGGCAAGTGCAAAAGAAGGCAACAAAATTCCAGTGTATTTTTGCTGATGTGTCATTTTGCATGTCATCAGCCTGGCCTTGAGGACTTAACTCTTTGGTAGTGGAGCTTTCACTGCACACTTGTGTGCGGTACTAGGCGTTTTTGCTTGAGGGATGTGGGCCCACAGTATATTCAGGGCAGCTTGGTAGCAGTCCAGCTGTATTTTGCACATTTGGGAACAACCAAACATGTCCTCTGGCACTCAACTACCCTCTGCACTCAGTCGCAGCCAGACAACTGTTTTTGTATGTAGGGGGCCCTGACCAGACCTTTCTTATCCTGCATGTGTTGGTCTCCCCATGCCCCAAATTTAAGAGCAGTGTCATGTGTCCTCACTCATGCCAGAAATCATCATTGCATGAACTGTAAAAGCTCATTTGATTGGTAGATGGTCCTTGACTTTGAGTACCATGCTATAGATAAATTATTTCTTCATACAATTTAAAAGATTGCGAAAGGAGCTGAATGCACAATCTTAAGTGCCCAAAGTGGAAACAAACCTTTAGTTATGTTTTCTTAAATAAGCTTGAAGAAAAACTTCTTAAATCACCCTCTGTCTGTTTTTGTTTCCCTCAGAGCATACTCATTTCATGTAAGTGCAGATGGTCAGATGCAGCCTGTTCCTTTCCCTCCTGATGCCCTCATCGGTCCAGGAATCCTCGCCATGCCCGTCAGATCAACACTCTGAATCATGGAGAAGTTGTATGTGCAGTTACCATCAGCAACCCCACGAGACACGTGTACACAGGTGGGAAGGGGTGTGTCAAAGTCTGGGATATCAGCCACCCTGGCAACAAGAGCCCGGTATCTCAGCTGGACTGCCTGGTAAGTGAACAGCTGCATATGACAGTGGAAGAAGATAACAGTTTCTGTTAACACTGCAATGATACCATTCAGGTACAAACCCCAGTACTGGTATCAAAGCTTGATGTTTCGTTTGTAAATTTACTGTTTCTTATAGAAGTGAGTTTGAAGTATTTTCTTTGTTGCACTTTTGATTTTTTCCGCTGAATGAATCAAAGCATCTTTAATGTCCTGAAATTGTATTGGTGGAGGAAAGATCAAAGAAAGCACAGCAAATATTGATTATAAACTTTGACATTTGTTGGCTTGGTATCCTATCATGTAGAAAATTGCTGTCTTGCAGCTGTGTTCTCCAAGAATATTTGAAGATTGTGTCACATATTTTGTGTCTGTATACATGTTTGAATGCATTGTGCTGTCTTAATGTGACAATTAGAAGTATCCCTGTGTGTTATTCACAAATTATTTGAATGTGATAATACAAAAAAATCATTGTTAGCAGGTTTTCTTGTGTCATTTACCAGTTCTTGGTAAGATGTTGCTTCTTGTTACAGAGATAGTAAAGGTAAAACTGTGCAGCACATGTAGAGAGGTAATGAATTGCTACACAAGTTGCTACACAATGACGAAAATTGCCCAAATATTTTCCTCTGACATCTCCTAGATGGTGGCAGCAAGTCTCACTGGAACAGAAATGGGGGGGTGTGCAGGGAATTGTTTACTCCCCCATGCCGAGAGGTTAATGTGCTGAAACAGGGTATGAAAATGTAACTTTCTACAGAAGCTGTAGAGTGCAGCTATCTGGAATTGTTCAGGGCTAGGTTCAGGTCTTTGCATTTTGGTGCTAATTAAGATTAAATATCTCTCACTGCTGAATTTTGTAGATCAATTTAAGTACTTCCCTAATGTCTTGTAATTTTCTGGCATTAATACATTTTATCATTGTCATAAATGGCTCATTAAAACCAGGAGGGAATACAATACTTTTATGGATTTCTGCTCTCATGTTAATGCTGTTTTCCTTTCCTCATGAGTAATCTCTTGATGGCTTCTGTCTCCACAGAACAGAGATAACTACATCCGTTCCTGCAGATTGCTCCCCGATGGTCGCACCCTGATTGTTGGTGGTGAAGCCAGCACGTTATCCATTTGGGACTTGGCAGCTCCAACTCCTCGCATCAAAGCAGAGCTGACATCTTCTGCTCCAGCTTGCTATGCCCTAGCTATCAGCCCTGATTCCAAGGTCTGCTTCTCTTGCTGTAGTGATGGGAACATAGCGGTGTGGGATCTGCATAACCAGACTTTAGTAAGGTAGGTCAGCAGAGCTGGATCATCAAGCTGTGAAGCATTAATAGAGCATTGCATTCTCTTTCACATATGTATGCTATTTTCCCTGTGGGGTCTGCATAGCTCTTTCCAGTATTTCATTGCTATGGCAATACCATGAGCAACATCTGTATAATTGTTTATTTTAAGAGTTTCAGAATTCCAGGCCTGTTGAGCAGTCATTAACTACAATATCCTAAGATCAGTTGATGTTGACACTGCTGTAGGTTCTTTGAACACGTGGTTTTCTTTGTTTCTGTGCAATACACTCGGCTCATACTCAATCTCTTTATTTAGAATAGAATAGAATAGAATAGAATAGAATAGAATAGAATAGAATAGAATAGAATACAATACAATACAATACAATACAATACACGAGGTTAAAAGAGACCTTCAAGATCATCGCGTCCAACCTATCAACCAGTCTAACCCACCTAAACAACTAAACCATGCAACCAAGCACCCCATCAAGTCTCCTCCTGAACACCTCCAATGATGGTGATTCCACCACCTCCCTGGACAGTCCATTCCAATGGGCAATCACTCTCTCTGTATAGAACTTCTTCCTAACATCCAGCCTAAACCTGCCCTGGTGCAGCCTGAGACTGTGTCCTCCTGTTCTGCTACTGGCTGCCTGGGAGAAGAGACCAACCTCTGCCTGTCTACAACCTCCCTTCAGGTAGTTGTAGAGAGCAATAAGGTCACCCCTCAGTCTCCTCTTCTCCAGGCTAAGCAACCCCAACTCCCTCAGCCTTTCCTCATAGGGTTTGTGTTCCAAACCCCTCACCAACTTCGTTGCCCTTCTCTGGACACGTGCCAGCAAGTCAACATCCTTCCTAAACTGAGGGGCACAGAACTGGACACAGTACTCAAGGTGTGGCCTAACCAGTGCAGTGTACAGGGGCAGAATGACCTCCCCGCTCCTGCTGGCCACACTGTTCCTGATGCAAGCCAGGATGCCATTGACCCTCTTGGCTGCCTGGGCACATTGCTGGCTCATGTTCAGCCTACCATCAATCAGTACCCCAAGGTCCCTGTCTGCACTGCATGGGGTTGCTGTGGCCAACGTGCAGAACCTGGCACGTGGATGTGTTAAATCACATGCCATTGGATTCTGCAGCCTGTTGAGGTCCCTCTATTCTCCAGCAGATCAACTGCCCCCAGCTTGGTGTCATCCGCAAATTTACTGATGATGGATTCAATGCCCTTATCCAGATCATCAATAAAGATCTTAAAGAGCATGGGGCCCAGCACTGATCCTTGGGGCACACCACTAGTGACAGGCCGCCAGCTGGATGTGGCACCATTCACCACCATTCTCTGGGCTCAGCCCTCCAGCCAGTTCCTAACCCAACGCAGTGTGCTCCTGTCCAAGCCATGGGCCGTCAGCTTGGCCAGGAGTTTGCTGTGGGGGACAGTGTCAAAGGCCTTGCTGAGGTCCAGGTAGACCACATCCACAGGCCTCCCCACATCCACCAGGTGGGTCACCTGATCATAGAAAGAGATCAGGTTGGTGAGGCAGGACCTGCCCTTCCTAAATCCATGCTGGCTAGGCCTGAGCCCCTGGTCATCCTGTAAGTGCTGTGTGATTGCACTCAAGATGACTGTTTCAGAATCTTGCCTGGCACTGATGTCAGGCTGACAGGCCTGGAATTCCCTGGCTCATCCAACTGGCCCTTCTTGTGGATGGGCACCACATTGGCCAGCTTCCAGTCTTCTGGGACCTCTCCAGTGAGCCAGGACTGTTGAAAACCGATGGAGAGTGGCTTGGCCACCTCATCTGCCAGCTCTCAGAGCACCCTAGGATGGATCCCGTCTGGTCCCATGGACTTGTGGGGATCCAAACAGAGGAGCAGATCTCGAACTATCCCATCCTGGAACAGAGGAAAACTATGCAGCTCCCTGGCTCCTTCTGCCAGCTCTGCAGGCCAGCTGTCTGGAAGCCGTTCTGTCCTGCTAGTAAAAATTGAGGCAAAGAAGGTGTTAAGTACCTCTGCCTTTTCCTCATCTTTTGTTACAACATTCCCCTCCGTGTCCACCAAGGAGTGGAGGTTGTTCTTGCCCCTCCTCTTGCTATTAATATATTTATAGAAGAATTTTTTGTTGTCCTTCACAGCAGAGGCCAGTCTGAGCTCCAAATGGGCTTTTGCCTCCCTAATTTTCTTCCTACATGACCTAGCAACATCCTTAAATATTCCATAGGTTGCCTCCCCTTTCTTCCAAAGATGGTACACCCTCTTTTTTTCCCTTAGTTCTATTAAAAGTTCATTACCCATCCAGGCTGGCCGTCTGCCCCGGCGGCTCATCTTCCAGCACACTGGCACAGCCTGTTCCTGCGCCTTCAAGAGTTCTGCCTTGAAGTAGGTCCAGCTCTCCTGGACCCCTTTATTTTTAAGGGCTGTTTCCCAAGGAACCTTCTGAGTTAGTTCCTTGAGTAGCCTGAAGTCCACTCTCTGAAAGTCCAGAGTGGAGGTCTTCTTACTGCCCCTCTTAGTTTGACTGAATACCGAAAACTCAATTATCTCGTGGTCACTGGAGCCTAAACACCCTCCGACCACCACATCACCCACCAGCCCTTCCCTATTGGTGAAGAAGAGGTCAAGCATAGCCTTACCCCTGATAGTCTCATGCCGCACCTGGGATAAGAAGCTGTCCTCCATGCACTCTAAGAACCTCCTAGACTGCCTCCTCTCTGCTGTGGTGAGATCCCAGCAGATATCAGGCAGGTTGAAGTCACCCATGAGAACCAGGTCAGGCGATCTTGAGACAGCCTTAAGCTGCCTATAGAATGCTTCATCAGCATCTTCCTCCTGGTTGGTTGGTCTATAACAGACTCCAACCAGGATGTCTGCCCTGCTGGTCTTCCCTCTAATTTTCACCCACAAGCACTCCAGCTGATCATCCCTGATCCCTAGCTCAATGGCATCTAGTGCCTCCCTGATGTACAGGGCCACCCCTCCACCCCTTCTTCCTTGCCTGTCTCTCCTGAAGATCCTGTAGCCATCAATTGCAGCGCTCCAGTCATGCGAGTTGTCCCACCATGTCTCTGTGATGGCAACTACACCATAATTTTCCTGCTGCAACAAGGCTTCCAGCTCCTCTTGTTTGTTGCACATACTTCATGCATTAGTATACATGCACTTCAGCTGGGCTGCTGGTTTTAACCCTTGACTCCAGCTTACCACCCTCAGACTCCTGCCTGAGGGGACTGGTTTCAGCCCCTTCCCCCTTCGGATCTAGTTTAAAGCCCTAACAATGAGACCTGCCAATTCCCTTCCTAGAACCTTTTTCCCTTTGAGGGATGGGCCATTCTCATACACTCTGATCTTTAATGTGATCTGTAATTTAGGGCTCCAGCAATTATGTCTTGGGTGAAGATGTATGTAAATTACTATATTGCAGACTTAGTTTCTTAGGAGCAGGGGTTGCTTCTCAAGACTAGTATATCGTAAGCTGGGAGCCAGCCATACAGAGCTTCTCTGTGCACTGCACTGTGTATGATGTTATATGCAATATACCAGTATTGCATATAAAGGCAGGCTTTACTTCCTTATGTTGCCATTCAGACTGATGTTTTTTTCCAGCTTTGTTGGTCACTTGTAGATTCTTCTTAAACTAGGTGAATTTTAACAACCATGCTGTATTCTTTTTTAGGGAGTTTGGGAATTTTTGGTTGAATAATGGGTATCACACAGTCAGCAGCAATGATCTGCAGAGTATCTGACTCATGAAGTGCTTTATCAAATCAAATTAGTGCTCAACTGGCCTGCTCACTTCATCAGTTCATCACAATACTCATGTAATTGTCCCAGAGCTTATATTAATCTTGGATTGCAATTGGAATCTACATTACTATACTTCGGCAGTGGGGTTGGACTAGATGATCTCAAGGTCCCTTCCAGCCCCTGACATTCTGCGATTCTATGATTACTGCTGTCTTTTATGGCTGCATGTCAGGGACTGAAAGAAAAAGGATGTATTTTGTGTGTATGCTCAGAAACAACTCTTTCCGGTGTGAGAATGTGCATATTTTCCTTCAATTTTTTCAGGCAATTTCAAGGCCACACAGATGGAGCAAGCTGTATTGACATTTCTAATGATGGCACTAAACTATGGACAGGAGGCTTGGACAATACAGTCAGATCCTGGGATCTCAGAGAAGGAAGACAACTGCAACAACATGACTTCACTTCACAGGTTCAATCTCAGTGCTTTGCAGCAATTAAAAAAAATGGTTTTCTGAACCAAGCATTTTTGTGTTTGGGGTATTTTTTTTAAGGAGAAAAAAATTCTTAAAAGATTTTTTTTTTCTCTTAGCCTCATAATTTTTTTAAAAATTTTTTTTTTTTTATGTAACAGTTAAACATTTTTCTGGATTATGTCTGCTTGGCAGATTAGTGGTTCTTCCATGAGAGTAGTGAAGAATCCTTTTTATAAAATATTTGCCAGATTAAAGTGTTCTGTGTACAATCTGTTCCCATTTCTGTAGGTTCTTGTTCAAAAATGTTTTGTGACAATATTTTAAAATGTTGTCAGATAAGCTGGGACATTACTTTCATAGCTTGATTCAGTGTGCTTTACTGTTACGGTTGTAACTGAGCTTTGTTTGCATGAACTAATTTATCTTGATTACTATATTGGATTATCATGTTTTTAAAACTCTAGCAGACCAAAATGTGTTTTTACATAGTGTTAACAGAGTACTGGGAGTTGGTTTTGATTCAAGTATGTGCTGTGCTTATTCTAGATCTTCTCACTGGGCTATTGTCCAACTGGTGAGTGGCTGGCAGTAGGAATGGAGAACAGTAATGTAGAGGTGCTGCATGTTACTAAGCCGGACAAGTATCAGCTGCATCTTCATGAGAGCTGTGTGTTGTCACTCAAATTTGCACACTGTGGTAAGCAGATCTTTCAATGGCAGTGTTTTCCCTCATGAGAAATTTGTTCTAACACTACTTTTAGATGAAAGTAGGGGTGTAATTAAAAATGAGACATTAAATTAAGTATTAAAATTATTTTTGTAATTCTATGACTACTTTTTATGAGAAGTAATTATGTTGTGGTCAAACATCATCATACAAACAGGAAATTTTGACTATTCTTTGGATATGTTTTCCATCAATGTGTGAATGCATTGTCTTTTATAATGAATCTGTTTATTGTGGTGCGTTTCTTAAAAACAAAATGGAATGGTAACATTTAAACAATCTGTTGCAGGCAAATGGTTTGTAAGCACTGGAAAAGATAATCTTCTTAACGCCTGGAGAACACCTTATGGAGCCAGTATATTCCAGGTAATAATCTCCTACAAGCTGTTTTCCACATATATTGCAGTGCAGTACAGCTTCACATCTCAGGGTCTGTCATTAGCTTAAGGAGTTTTTAAATAGAAATTCTTGGCTAATTACTTTATTCCTTTAAGACTTTTCTGTACTTAAAAGGACATAAGCTTTTGTCCTTTATAACATTTGAGTACTTTAGCTCATAGAATAAGCTAGCCCTTTAATCTGATATTGTTTTTAATACCCATCTTTTTCACCTTCTTGTGTGTATTGCTATAATGCAGTACCCAAATCATGTTGTTAGATGAGTATTCACTGAATGCGTAAAATGTAGCAAATACAGAGAAACTGATATTGAACATGCATTTTTCTTGGATGAGATGTGCAAGTCAGTGAATTGGGAAGGCAGACTCCTGAGCAGAAGGATGTGCCTTATGGAGGAGACCTGTGGAATACAACTAGAAATTGTAACCCTTCATAGTTTTTAATCCTGTTGTGTTCAATTATAATGGCATGACATTTAAAAAAAATGGGGGATTTTTATCATGTCCTTCCTTTGCCTAAAAGTACCTCTAGGCTGGGAATGTTTTGACCTAAATAAAGTAGTGTTCCAGTTTCAATGGTCAGGTCTCACCTATAATGTTACCTGACATGTCTCTGCCTTTGGGACAAATCTATTTACCTTAATGTAAGAAAGTGGACTTCTGAGAAAACTTAATAGAAGGCTATTCAGCTTTGGAACCACCTCTCAAGAAAGCCCAAATCAGTCTAAGAAGAACCCATCTCCCTTAGAAGTGATATTAAGACCCTAGTGGAGCTTTCTTAGTAAGAGGTAGAGAGAAACTCCCTGTGCAATGCAGGAGAGGTTTCTTGGCAAAAACTTAGCATGACTGGGAAGTGGTCATCTCTTGCAGTGACAATCAGAAAAGGGACATACATTTTGTGATAAAAACACATTAAAACAGCAAGTGAAAGGTGACAGTATACACACACCATCTCAGGAAAGACAGAAAAACTGGAAGAGACAGCTACTGCATCCTGGCACATCCTGTCTCCCATTCACCTGCTGTACACTGCTGTACATCCTATTCTGCCACAGTATCTTTTCATATTTTGCACCTCCCTGACAATGTAAATTCTTTTGTGTAAGGCTTCTGTCTTCTACATTAGGGAAATGGTGAGAGGAGACAGACTTCTGCAGAGTCTGTTTCATACCTGTGGGTAGGTAGGGCTTTGTTGTGCTTCTCCATGAGGATTCCTGGGTTACAACAAAAAAGTGAGGGAGGAGGAAGAAAAGTGACTTTTCATTCATTTTTATGCAAAAGCTAACATATATTAATAAATGTAAATGAAAATGTAAATGCAAATGTAAATTGTATAGAAAGGCCTGCTTCTTTTTGGTGCATTGATAGATTATCTCAAGGTCCATAGCATTTAGTTCCCTTTCCACTGTTTGCTTTTGTTGCCATAGAACTTTAGACAGAACAAGTTTGGAGTCAAAAAACCCAAACAAAACACTCATAGTGTATTCCCTCTCTATAAACACCTCCAATTGATCCACAAACCCCTCTAGATTGAAGAAATGGAAAGATATACATTTATTTTATTTGTTTTGTTTTGTTTTTTGTTTGTTTTGTCTCTTTGTATCTCATAGTCCAAAGAATCCTCATCTGTGCTTAGCTGTGATATCTCTGTGGATGACAAATACATTGTCACTGGCTCTGGGGACAAGAAAGCTACAGTCTATGAAGTTATTTATTAGAGACAAATCTGAATGCGGACAGAACTCCTTCTCCTGGCACTTTGTATATTCCTTGTCTTTCTAAACTAAGAACAGTTGTGAAATTTATTTTTACCCTCTTAACTTGCTATTGATTTGTGAATGCTCATTAAAAACGTGATACCAAATTGTCAGATATTTATTGGAAAAAGATAGAATAAGGATACTTAACAGTGAATTTGACTCTTTAATTATGTATTATAGCTGTAATGTATTTATTTTCTTTAAAGAAGGCTTTCTAACAATGAACTGACTAAATAAAGCTGTCTGGCCCGGCTTTAGTTTGAAAGGTGAATCATACACTTTGTGTTTTTGTAGATGGATGAATTGGGGATCTTGGAGAAGGATGTTCAAGATGTAGCTGAAAGTCACACAAAATAGACCTGTAGTTTCTATTTAAAAGAATAAACTTTGTTATATTTTTTAGTCCTGTTCTTGGATGAGACCTCTTTAAGTGTTACTACAGTATAATTATTTGATGGGAGGATACTGTATCTTAACTATTTTAGACAGTCTTGGAAACTTAGAAAATAACAAACTGTAGCCAGTAATCTACATGAATGGCAAATTCAGTTCACATCTAAAATTCACTTTAAGTAAGAATGTGCTAATTTATATATTTGCAATGTTAATATAGCATCTCGTGTACAGATTTGTTCTCAATGCTTTTCTGTTGATAAACATGAAGCATTTTGGTGTCAAGCTAGGTTTTTTAATATAAACACCTCTCTTTGTTATATTGTCAAGAGTACAATAAGTTGCCTCAAAGAATTACCTTTGTTACTTCTGGAAACTTTTGCAATGTTTCCTTGAAAATGGGGATATGTGTCTTTAGGCAATTTTTCAATTACAAGAGATTATGAAAAATATTTGATATGTTCTTTGGAAACTGCACTGAAATAAGAATGGATGCCTACCAATATACAAACTACAAAAGCAATGACCTCGAGGTAGGATTTACAAGTTTCTCATTCCAACATAAAAAAGGAATGGATTCTCCTTGGGAAAAGGACTTTCTTTGTTCGCCAGCAGTTCAATCCAAGTCTTCATTGGATGTCCCTAAGGTGGACAAAAACTGAGCCATTGTGCCAGAGACAACATGTTAACTTTTTTTTATGTTGTTGTTGTTGCTGTTAAACTATGATCTGTGACCTTTTTTCTTTCTCTTTTTATTTTGTTTGGGGGTTTTGGTTTTTGAATGCTTTAAGAAAAATCTTTAAGTCTGTGGATCTGCTGATGTACAGTGCCTTTGCTGCTATGGATCAAAATCAAAAGACCCGTGTAGATAAATCTTATTGTATAAGTAGAAAATTACTTAATTTCATACTAGAAATGGATTGATGCTGCAAGTTACAATGGACTGTTCATTGAAGTTCCAAATGTGGTAGCAAAAGATGGTGTCTTAAGTACTTAGTGTTTGATGTCATTAACAGTTTCGTAATACTCTACATTGTAGAAAGGTTTTTATACTAAACTGTGTCATTGTACATAGTTCTAATGCATTGTATTGACCACCAGTACTTCTATAATGGTAGATTATTGTTTGTGCATTCAGACTTTTAAGCATTAAACATAAGTAACTTCTAAGGCACATTTTTCATTTTTTGTTTACTGTCCTTTGTTCTTTTTGTATGTGATAATTACAGTTATATATGAAGAATGCTATCAGGACAACAGGCATTCAGTCACAGAGCACACCACTACCAATGTTTTGTGGTTTTGTCACTGAGAGACAGTGTAGAGTATTGTAATGGTTTGAATCTGAATAGAATGGGTCAAACCAAACTAGCAGGTTAACGTGGCTGTTTTCCCAACACAGAAGTGAGGGAAAAGTAACACACAAAAACTCGTGATTGAGACCCCAAAAAAAAAGAGAGAGAAAAAAAAGTGAGAATTTACTGATCAAAAATCAGATAGACATGGTACAAAATGCATAATTACTTTAGCCTATTTGCAGAAAAAACATGATGCAAAGCAGCAGTGAGCAGAAGCAAGTGAGCCAAAAAGCCCAAGCCAGAAAACTACTCCCTCATCCCTCCTTGTCCCACTACCATCCCAGCGGAAAATACAACACCCAAAGGACTCAGAACCCAGAAGGAACAGCTGGAACAGGAAGCCTCCCATGTTGCAATCGAACTTCAAACCCCATAGTACTTTGCTCCTGTTAGTGCTTTCACTTTCTGAAGCAGGTGTGAATGCAGCATGGTATGAATAACAGCAGCAGGTTCAGTTCAATCCATGACATTCTCCACCCCTTATTCTATACCATCTGTGTGAAGTGAAGCAGAAGCAACATCAAGCAATAGAAGTCATACTTCAGTCGCAGTCTGTTCTCACTCAGCAAAATCTCTTTGCAGTACACAGAAGACCGCTCACTGCAGATGCTCTGGAGCTCTACTCTGGATCTGATCCAGTACTGTCTGGATCAGTCCATGACCAGTTGAAGTGGTGTGACTGTATTCCCACCCCTGGAGCCGTTGAGTGGGGCACTTCAGTCCAGTGACTCCTTCCACCCCTCCCAGTGAAAGCAAACTGTGGCTTCATTCTGATGCTCAACTTCCAATGCATGCTGGAGCAGAGATACCTCTGTCACACCAGAAATACAGACTGGTTCCACATCTTCAACCTGCCAAACCATTAATTCTGTACAGTCCAATAAACCCAGTTGTCCTCCCACATCTGGTTGGAGGAAACGCCATTCTAATTCTGACTGGAATCACTTGTATCTTGTAAAAATGCTTCAGGAGTGTTTTCAGAAGAATAAGAAGTAGTATTGGCTTGTCTGCTCTTCTTGGGTGATTTTCCACTGGAAGCTGAGGCAGCATTCTTTGTGGGAGAGTTCCCCTGTAATTCACATACTCATGCAGCTAGGACTGAAGTGGGTTTTCCATCCCACTTCCTCATGTTGTCCCCATGGTCTTGCAAGTAAAATCACAGGATATGCCACGGTGTGTACCTTTCAGATTCTCTCCCTTGGTTGGACAGGGAAGCACCTGCTCCCCATAGCTGAAAAATGGGACTGTACAAGTGGGGAGTAGAACATGTTCTTGAGTTGCTGGACTTTCTGGGACAGTTTCTTCACAGCTGAATTTCAGGCCTGAACAGAGTAGCAGAGATTTTCTCTCACACATCATTGAGGCCTTCTGTTTGCTTTGTCCACTGTTTGTCCTTGGCTATCTTCTAAACAGAAGTAAGACTGCGCAAGCAGCTCTGGCTCTTTCTCTTGTTCCTGTGATGGTCTTTGCTTGTTGTTATCTTTTGCAGGACAAGCTGCTTTCCCTTTAGGTTTATTTTTCCATACAGGGGAAGCTCATACTGGCACAGGCTGATTTTTCTGCTGCAGCCATGTCTGCTGGCCCAGAGACCTTCTCTTGCTCTTGGGCACTCTGAACACTCATGAAAAGATTTCAATATGCATGTGCTAATCCCTGACACACTGTGATGATTTCTTTCACTTGGGATCTCCCAGGCTGACCACAGACGTTTTTCAAACATTTCACCAGCTTGTCAGGATTTTGGACTTTCTCAGGGTTGAATTTCCAAACCACCAGAGGACTCCACTGCCCTAAGAATTTATTCAGACATTCCTATACACCCTGCCACTCACCATTATTCAGCATTGGGGTAGATACCTCTGTGATACTCCTGAGAAAGCCCTGTATTGTTCTGCAAAACCCTTGGCCTGCTAATATTGAACACAGGAGGAACAGAGCTGTAAAGCCATTACCCTGAAATAAACCTCGCCACCAGAAGGCGAGCCAGCAGAAAGCAAATGCCCCACACAGCAAACACAGCACAGAGAAAGAAAAGCTATATAAAACAAGCTTCAACTTTTAATTGAATCCTCTTGTTATCCGTCTTTTTGTTACCTCATTCCTTTTGTCTTCTGCCAAAAATCTGACTGTCTTAAAATTAAGACAGCGGCTTTTTGTGCGCCTCATTGGGTGCCAACAATACATGTAATGGTTTGAATCAGAACAGAATGGGTCATACCGAACCAGCAGGTTAGCCTGGTTATTTTCCCAACACAGAACCTGAGGGAAAGGTAACACACAAAAGCTTGGGATTGAGACAAAGAAAAAGAAAAAAAGAAAAAGTGGGAGAAGAATAGAGTTTACTGGTCAAAAATCAGATAAACATGATAAAAAAAATCATAATTACCCTTGCATATTTGCAGAAGTATGGCGCAAAACCAGCAGCAAACAGAAGCAAGCAAGCCAAGAGCTGAAGCCAAAAACCTACTTCCCTATCCCTCCTTATCTCGCCACCTTGCCAGCAGAAAAGACAACACCCGAGGAACCCAGAACCCAGAAGCAGCAGTTCCCATGTTGCAATCTGAACTTCAAGCCCCATAATACTTTGCTCTAGTTAGCACTTTCACTTTTTAAAGCTGCCATGACTATGGCATTATATGAATAACAGCAGCAGGTTCAATTCAATCCATGACAAGTCTAATAAAATTCCTCCAACCTAGCAAAATCAATGAAATTACAGTTACCCATGTGGCGTGGCTGCAATGATTGTGAATATTTGGAGGCATCAGCACAACACTTTAGCTGCATGGTGTAGGAGTTTGCCTCTTCTCATTTGCTTGGTTTCCCATGTGATACAAAGCTTTATGCTGTCTCATACCTTGGAGGTAATGAAATTTGGGATCATTCCTGATCCCATGTCTGCTGAAGTATGCATAGCTCACCAGGACTTAGGGAGTGGTGTTGCATGACATCACCATACCTGGGATTCCCCATCCAGAACCAAAAGCCTGTTTACGCCTGTGAAAAGGTTTGTCTTTACAGTTGGTTTTACATCAAGAATTTAACCGTGCTTCCCTTGAGTTGAGACATGGGTTAATGTGAACTATAGGAAATTAATTCATATGTTCTTGGGTGTGAGAGTAACAGGAAGAGTTCTAGTGTTTGTAACAGGAAATTGGGGAAAAAATCCAATGGGAAATTGGAATTAAATATTTCTTCTGAAACCCATTTCTGAAAAGTGGCAGTATGCATTCTGGGAATCCCCAGGCATGTAAAACTGTCCTGCTGTCACGTGACTGCCAGTATTTGAACCCAGGCTGAGAATTTGGTGGTTTTTTTTTTTAATTCCAAAACAGGATTGGGCTGAGCAGGTCACTTAACTGTATTTTGAGAGACTGGTGAGGGACTTTTTAGGGTGTCAGGAAATGATAGGACTAGGGGAAATGGAGCAAAACTAGAAATGAGTGGATTCACACTGGATTTTATGAAGAAATTCTTCACCATGAGGGTGGTGAGACACTGGAACAAGTTGCGCAGGGAGGTGGTGGAGGCCTCGTATCTGGAGGCTTTTAAGGCCAGGCTCTGAGCAATGTGTTGTAGTGTGAGGTGTCCCTGCCCATGGCGAGAGGGTTGGAACTAGATGATCCTTGAGGTCCCTTCCAACCCTAACAAATCTATGATTCTATGACTGGGTAATACATATTTGTGGTGGTTTGGGCTGGGTGCCCTGCCGCATGGAGTGCTTCCTGTGTCCACAAGTCCAGCCCAGTGGGTGGACACAGGAAAACCATGTATCTCCTACCACAATCCCCTGCACCGCTGTAAGATCTTGCGTGGGGTCCGCCTCTTTCTCTTTCTTCCCTCGCCAGCACCCGGTAACTGGGGGAGATGTCTCCCGGCCTTGGGCCTGGCTAGGCCCAAGGCCAGGGGGATGGGCTGTCTCAGGCCTGGCCAGCTGAGACTAGCCTAGCAGTGGGGGGATAACGAGCCCTGGGGGTCTTGGGCCCACCCTCAGGTGGGGATGGGATGTATCCAGGTCTGTTTTGGGGTTTCTTTTGTCACTGTTTCTGGTTCTTTTGTGCACATTCACCCTTTTCTATTTAAACTTTTCCATCACTTTTGTAATCCGTTTGTCAGAGTCGTTATTTTGCCTGCGGTGGGGAGGGGGCTGCCTCAACCCACTACATTTTTGGCGCACCAACATGGGGCTGGTTGGTGTGGCAAACTGAAGATTGGATTGTAATGGATGGACAGTTTAAATTTAGTTCTGGGCATCAGTTTGGGAAGGTGGGGCTCAAGCTTTGTTGCCGGGGTGATTGTGTGAGTTCTTGTGGATTGCAGGGGGACACCTGGTACGTCAGGGGTACCACTTAAGAACGTGGGACCTGCCCCTCCTCCACCCTTTGCTCTTTGCGGGCAGTAGAAGCGGCGGGGGTGAAGCAGGGGAGTGGCGAGCAGGTCAGAGTCGGTCTGGCTTCACTGCAAGGATAGAGCCAGCCGCAGCGGACGGGCGAGCCAGCTCCCAAAACCCAAGAGGGGCAAACAGGGACCCCAGCTGGAAAGCCGTTTTCAAAGGCTCTGAGAATGCGCTTGTGGCTTTCGCTGGGGAAGCTGTTTGAATGCCCGAGGGTGGAGGTGATTTTGATCCTGTACCGCAGCGGCAGAAGCAGCCGGGCCCTGCTGTATGCTGAGTGGTGGCGGCAGAGGACACCATCCGGGTGCTTGGGCTGCGGCGGGCCCGGCTCTAATTTCCCCTGATCTTTTTGGACAAGTACCGAAAATGGCGCCGAGCACCTGGCTCCGCCTCCCTTCCTCTCAGTGGGCTGTGGTGCAGCCCCTCCCTCTTCCAGGGTGGGGTGTGCAGCCGGAGGCTGTCACACCTCGGTATGCGAACGCCCGGTGGGCAGGCGAGGTGTTTTGACAGGCATCTGTGTAGCCTGGACAGCAGTTGGAGGCGGTCGGTTGCAGCACCCTGGTTGGATCGGAAAAAGCAGTCGTGGAGCCAGATTGTTCTGACTGGCTTGCCCCAGGGGTGGAGGATATGCCGCTGAGTTGGTGTGAGTGAGAATCGGAGCTTGGCTGAGAGGTTGTGAGGCTTTTCCAGGTGGCCAGGATGTCCAATGGATCCATGGAGAACCTGCACTGCAGAAGAGTGAACTCTGCATCGCTGGGAGGTTCCACTGGATGAAAGAGGAAGAACTGGACTGGACTGATGCTTGAGCCTGAGAGAGACTGTTTGGGTGGACGTCCAGAAGAAGATAGAGACCTTGCCGGACACGTCATCAGGAGATTTCTAATTTGATGATGTGTTTGGGTGCAGGGGTTGTGATATGAGATAAGGGGTAGCGTGTGGTGGTTTGGGCTGGGTGCCCTCTGCTGCGTGGGGCACTTCCTGTGTCCACAAGTCCAGCCCAGTGGGTGGACACAGGAAAACTGTGTATCTCCTACCACAATCCCCTGCACCGCTGTAAGATCTTGCGTGGGGTCTGCCTCTTTCTCCCTCGCCAGCACCCGGTAACTGGGGGAGACGTCTCCCAGCCTTGGGCCTGGCTAGGCCCAAGGCCAGGGGGATGGGCGGTCTCAGGCCTGGCCAGCTGAGACTAGCCTAGCAGTGGGGGGGGAAGAACGAGCCCTGGGGGTCTTGGGCCCACCCTCAGGTGGGGATGGGATGTATCCGGGTCTGTTTTGGGGTTTCTTTTGTCACTGTTTCTGGTTCTTTTGTGCACATTCACCCTTTTCTATTTAAACTTTTCCATCACTTTTGCAATCCGTTTGTCAGAGTCGTTATTTTGCCTGTGGTGGGGGAGGGGGCTGCCTCAACCCACTACAATATTGATGGAGGAGAGTGTAGAGGCTAGTTTCACGCAGAACTATTAGTTTCCCCTGAGACATGGTGAAGAGTTTTCTGAATGTCCCCAGAAATAATGTAAATTTTCACTTGTATTGAGGTTCTATGCTACTTAGTACAATAATGCTTCATAAAAATGAATACAGTATAGGTGTTTTCTGCTAATTGTTACTCTTGTTTGAAAAGATACAATTTACCTGTTATAAATATTTTACTTGAGATACAGTTAATTTTCAAAGGCATTCAAACATTTAAAAGGCTAGCGTATAGTCCGTTTACTTACAAAAGAGAAATCACATACTAAATGTTTGCAGAGGATGTTACATTTTTCTGTAGTACTTCAAGCATGAGATTACTTTAAATTGCTAAAATAAAGCTTTACTTTAAAAAGAGTAAGACATCCCATATGCCTGATATTTTACCAGAATTCTGACAGCAAAGTAATACACTTTTAAAGCATCCTGTTGTACATCTGCTTCTTAATGTTTGTGTTGATGGCTTGTAAACAGTCTAGGAATTTAATGCTTTAATCCAGGATTACTTCATTTTAATAATCCTAATCAGAGTTCAATGCAGGTAAGAGATGGTACAAAGCTACTTCCTGTTTTTCAGTTAAACATGCAAAGGGCCACATTTCTTTTTCATTCTTTAGTTTCTTTTGGTACTGCAGAGCACAATTTTGTTCAAAATGTTTTGTTACAGATTTTTGTTGTGCCACAAATGTGGTCATCATACTCTATATTCAAGGCACAACCATTGCTTTCTCTGTACTTTTCTCAGATATTCTTCAGTGCAATGATACATTAGGAAAGCAATTTCTTTCTAATCTTTGTATGCTTTCTGTCTGGCCAGTATAGACATGTTTAAGGGGAGCTCTCAAAATAGTATTTTCTAAAATATGCAATTTTATTTCTCCTGCCTGTTATTAACATAAAGTGACTTTTCTTTCCTATTTCTTTTTAAGCTCCTCAGTTATGTAAAAAAGAAAAATACGTATTTTACCAAGTGCAATTTTCCTGAATGAGGAATTTTAAGTCTATACTGGGGTAGTTCAAATTCGATTTCATGTTTGTTTTTGCTCTGGCACCTGAAACACTTAGGCAATTCCTTCTTCCTGAAATGTTGATAGGTATGTGAGAGAAAAAGGAAGGCATGCATATCTACATGTGTCTGGAGTGTAATCAGCAGAAAGCCATGTCAGATCCATTACACAAATTACCTTATGTGTGCTGAAGTCAACAATGTCCCCATGACTTAGCTGAAAATCTAGTCACTGCTGTAGGCACAGAAGAGACAACTCATTTGGATTGGAGTCTTTAATTTTAGTTTGGTTTTAACAGTTTGGTCCTTGGAGCCTCTTCTGTGTTTCTACTGGCATGTTTATTTCTGACAATTCGTACTGCAATCCTGATATGACTAGCTTCTAGTCAAGGATTTAGGCTCTTAAAGAATGAAAAGTGGAAAGAAAAAGGGAAGAAAATGGTAAATCTGTGTAAGTTTTTATATATGCAGAAGTCAGGAAACTCAAGGCAGTAACTTTGGCGGCAAATGGTTCTCATGCACTGAAGTAATGTGTATTAAATCTCATGTGAATTGAGTACAAGGGCTTGGTGATAGGATGATAAGGAATGGCTTTAAGCTTGAGAAGGGCCGAGCTAGACTACATACTCATAGATTCGTAAAATACCAGATTGGAAGGGACCTCAAGGATCATCTAGTCCAACCTTTCAGGGTAAGAACATAGTTCAAATTTGATGGCCCAGCCCCCTGTCAAACTGAGCCTTGAACTTGTCTAATATAAGGGAATCTGCCATCTTTCTTGCAAGTTTGTTCAACTGTTGAATAGTTTGAATAGTAAAAAAAAATTTTCTGGCATCCAGCCTGAATCTGCCAGTAGCAACTTGTACTCATTACCCTTTGTCTTTACTATGTGATATTAGAAAGAAATTATTTATAGTGAGGGTGATGAAGCAAACTGAAACAGGTTGCCCAGGGAGGTCATGAATGCCCCCACCCTGGAGGTGTTCAAGATCAGGCTGGATGAGGCCTTGAGTGACCTGGTCTATGGAAGATTTCCCTGCCCATGCCATGAGGGTTGGAACTAGATGATCTTTAAGATCCCTTCCAACATAAACCATTCTATGACTCTGTGAATCTATGAATACATCTTTGGCATCAAATCAGCATTAAATAAAGCAATACAAAATACATTTTAGAACATCAAGTATGGCTACTGAGAATTTGGACTTTTTCAGACCAAATGCCGTTTGAAGAGCTCAGACAAAGAACTTACCTTACATAGGGTATGTGAGAGGAGTATTGCATTCATCACTGATAACCATTTCTGATATTAACATTTTGCAGTGACCAGTGGTATTGAAGAGGGCTGGGCAATATGGGCTTGATGTACAGCCTGCCGGTTCTGCCATGTATTTATATGAGAATCCCCTTCCCAGGCATATCAGAAGATGAAAGCAGGAATACTGTGCTTTATAAGATCATCTCTGACAATCCCTTAAGTAATGCACCTGCCACATCTGATATTGAACAAGAGTTGCTGAACATAACCCTTGAGATTTGATGTTTCTTCCAGTATTTGGAGTACAGTGTTTCCACCTCACAGCAAGAAATTTTTATGTCAAAACTAATAAATGTTCTTAATCTTACCAAATTATTTTCTGTCCTGGTTACAAGGAAACAGTACTATAGTGTCTTTGGTTTTAATATTAAAAATGGTGTAGTTTGACATTTACAACAATGCCGATGAAGCTGTCATCAAGTGCAAAGAAGCTCTTCTGGGGGGTCACTTAGATTCACATGGCTGTGTTTTATAATGCTGTTGAGGAAATGCTCTTTGATTGTTTGTTTTAGGAGAAATTAACCTCTTTATATTGTCTGCATAGTGTACCCATTAATGGAGGAACCATCTAGTAGTTACTTCTGCATCTGTGGTTTGGATTTAGCCAGTTACCCCAGCATGCTAAAATGCAACTGAAGGGTAAAATCAGCAAGTACAAATATTTAAGGATTTTTAAAAAAATTGGTGCTGTTCCACAGTAATTATATTGACCCAAACTGTCTTTTAATGTCATATCAAGGTAAGCATCTGTTTTACACCTTCTTTTCATATTCAGATAAAAGAAGGCTTTGAAGAATTTAAAACTAATTTTTACCTTTCAATCAAACCTGTTCTTTAAAAAAATACTGCAACAGTAGTACTTGGAGGAGTAATTGTCTTCATTTTATTGTCATTCTTGAATAATTTTATACCAAATGTGCTACACATGGCACAATCCACAGTAAGACTATAAATGGATGTAGGTAATAGTGGCTGCTATTAATGGCCGTATTTCAGAGAGTGCTATTGACGTAAAAAAAAAAAAAAAAAGTCAATGTGACTTAGTGATCAGAGGTGTCACTATTTCCTGAGCAAAAGTATCTGCACCTTGAATACTGTGTTTTGTTTTGAGCACCTCTCTAGGAAAGACATTGAGAAAGACACTGAGTTGCTGTAGTGTGTTCAGAGAAAGGCAGCAAAGCTGGCGAAGGTTCTAGAGAACCAGTCTTATGAGTGGCTGAGGAAACTGGGGTTGTTTAGTCTGGAAAAGAAGCTGGTGGGAGACTACCTGAAAGCAAGTCCTAGTGAGTTGGGGCTCAATCTCTTCTTTCAAACAGCTAACAATAGGATGGGAGGAAATGGTCTTGGGTTGCACCAGGAGGGGTAAAGGTCGGGCTCTTTTCCCAATTGTCAGGAGATAGGATGAGAGGAAATTACCTGAAACTATGACAGCAGGGGTTTAGATTGGGTATTAGGAGAAATTTCCTTACTGAAAGAATGATCAGGCATTGGAACAAGCTTCCCAGGGAAGTGGTGAAGTCACCATCCATGGAGATGTTAAAAAAATGCCACCTTGGGCATTTTTTGATTCAGTGGGCATAGTGTTACTGGATTGAGTTGATCTTAGAGGCCTTTCCAATCTTAAGGATTCTGTGACAAATACTACAGATTTTTGTCAGTATATTTGAATGCATTTGGATATCAGTCTAGTATGGCTTAGAGAAACCTTGGGAATCATCAAATGTCTTATTTTTTTTAAACTGTAATTTAGGATGTATTTGATGTAACAGGTGGTGCATAGGGACGAATCAAGTCTCAAGACCATGAGCAGATGCCATATAGAATAGACTGCTCCCCTTCTTGTTCCAGGCTTCTGTTCTGTGCTGCCTGGTGTGTACTGAAATGGTTTGTGTGAGCCCTGTATAAAGTGTTTTTATATTGTTCTGCATTAAAGGTATTACTGAAAGGCTGATGTCCATAATTTAGAAAAGAAAAAAAAAAAAAGCTGTGTTGAATATGGAGGCATTGAGTGTTGGGGTAAGAACAAGAAGAATCTCTAGAGAGTCAAGTGTTTCAAACCCTTAACAAATGAGGTAGTAGCACCACTGTTACAAACTGTCAGTCTTCTGCTGCAGTGGCAATAAATTCAATCCTAAAATACACTCTATAAATATTATAGACTTTCTTGTGTTTCAGCATAGCTTTAAGGTATTAGGCATGAAGTTTAATTTACATTAATTTTAGAATTAAAAAGTATGAACCCTCTTGTGCCTATTAATGAAGGCATGGCTAGCCATCTTACAAAAAATAGGGTTGTTGAAGGAATAAGGATATTTACTGGGATTTCTCCTCTCTGACGCATGAACCATTATTATACTAAAACACCTGCTTACCTTTTGGTGTAATCACCTAAGTGTGGACAGTGATGTTAATATTTCAATGAAAATATTTTTCCCAGAGTGTCATTAGTGTCATACTCCTATTTAGCTATGCAAACATCTTCGTATGATTAAAAAATTATTCCCATTCTCATTGCAAATTAGCTTAGTTCATTCAGCCTTTTAAGAAGCAATTGGAATAGCTTCTCTACATCATATCAGTTTGAAGGTTTTTTGGGGGGTTGTGAATGACTCTGCTGCTGTTTTCTCACTCTTACCTCCCCCACTGAAAACCTTTCTGAGCTGGTACACAAGATGTGCTCTTGCTTGTGGCTTGGTCTTGATCTCTAAGGTTGCTCAGTGAATGAGAATGGAAAGTGTTCACAGGATTTGGCTGATTAATACCTCTTGGGTTTTGGTGGGTTGTTTTTTTTTTGTTTGGTTTTTTTTTTTTTTTTTTTTTTTTTAAATAACAAGATGCAGTAGGAGCAATCCTCTATGTAGCTGACCTCTCTGTTTTACCATGTACTACAAGTGCTCATCATGTGGAAATGATAAAGTAGAAGGATCTGGGAGTCCTAGCTGGGCTCAGTGTGGCAGTGGAACACAGCCATGAAAAAGACAAATTTGATCTCGTGGATGTGTCAGCAAATACATTTACAGCAGAGAGTGGGAACTAGGAAATTATTGCTGCCCTTATGCAAGGCACTGGTAAGACCTCACCTGAAGTACTGAGTATAACCTGGCCACCCATGTTCAAAACAGTGGGACTGATAGGATTGACCTACTGGCAAGACTGGAAACCAAGGGGATGGAGAAAGTGTCATGTAGGAAAAGCCTACATCTTTTTAATCTAGAAGGGGAAGACTAAGAGCAGATACAAAGGTATATTCATCAAAGTTGAAAAGGTATTACAACTGAAGAAAATGCTAGCATATAAATACAGGCAATGAAAACAGTGAAATTAAACAGGTTCAGTCTAAAAAGGGAGGCCCTGGAATGAGTTTGCAATCCAGAGACAGCCAAAAATAAAGCAGATTTGCTTTTAAGATGGGACACAATACCCTTAGGAAGAGATACATGTGCTAGCACAGAATTAGCATACATAGCCCATGGATCTCTTCCACTTCTTCCTCTGTGCTTGTCTTGCATATATGAAGAATGTATAATAGTAATGGAATGGTGGAATGTTTAGCTGGAAAAAATACTTGGTATGAGAGAGAGAGAGGAAGAAAGTAGGTGAAGGGAGTGGGAGAAAAGGACTGTCAAGCAGAAAACACTAGAGTGTTTCTCTGCAGCTGAAAATTGAGAACATTTCCCCGAGTGTGTTTATTATGATAGTTTTTATCCAAAAATACTAGTTAAAAAGAAAATTATGTATTAATCCCTAATGCATCATATCCCAGCCTGCGTAGACTCACCAGGTTTATACTTCACCAGCCCAGATGGGTGATCTGCTTTCTTTCATAAGTCAAAAGTATTTGATTTTTTTTCAGCTTGGAGATATGGTAGATGGTTCTCCTCCACATTTTTTGCTGGTCATATTCATAACACTTGGGTTCAGTGGAATATCCCAGAGTGCAGCTATGCAGACTGATGGCTGTACACTGTAAGCAGCAAGAGAAGTGTGAAGACAATTTTGGCTGCACAGGAAGGAGGCAAAATGTTTACAGCTTGCCACAGTCAGTTATTGGCTGCTGCCAGGTACTGCTGTGAGAGATGTGACTGGAGGATGAGGATTGCTGAGAGTCCCCTCACTCACCATGTGAGGAAGAGTAGGGGAAAAAGTTATTAAAAGCCAAATTGTTGCATGTGAAATAGGCAGCCTTCTTACACCAGCCTTGTATTATAGATCAGATGTTTCTTGGTGTCTAGCAAAAGGGAAAATTCTGATTCTGCCACAAGTATTTGTATATTTAGGGCTAGGCTTCTGTAGCTAGAAGAATGTGAACATGTATGTACAGTCTTGATGGATCACCATGGGAGTTTTATATCACCTGATTTTTCTTTCTTCCTCAGAGAAATCATTGTCAGCCATCCTACACAGATTTTTAAAGAACTTAATGTACCAGTGTGCAATGGCAACAACACAAGAAAATTGTGAACTGAGTTTTGTGTGGCCTCACACTAGTTTTAAGTGTGAAAAAAAAAGTCTGATGCAGTTCAAGTTAAGTACCAGAAATGGTACCTAGCCAGAATGCAGCAGGTCAGTAGGGTAACACCTAGATAAAATGAAAAAGTTGATGGCTGATTTTTCTTGTGCAGAGAACAGTCATGAGGCTAACTGTAATTACCACAGGGGGAAAAAAAAAGCAATATCAGCAACAGTAAACAAAAACCAAACCCAAGTGACCAAACAACCAACCCCAAAACAAATCAAAAGACAGGAAACCAGAGATTTGTTATTTCCTGCATCTGGAATGTGCATAATAGAACCCAGACACTTGTGTGTAGTTGCTCCTATGTAACTTTTCGTCACTCTTGCAGTGGTTTATGAGAGGAGACTGCTGAATACTTTTTAGGAACCTAAAAGGATAATGGGACTGCTGCTAGCTAAGTAGTAATACTTAGTCCTCACATCATTTAGAACACCTTTTTTCTTAGTGAATCACCTGAAATAACTAGTGACATTTACATAGCACCTTTATCCAGGGCAATTGACAACCTACAGGCACAGTTCAGGGAAAACTTCATTTACTGTGGTATTGCAGCCATTGCTGGGGTGGTGGGAGGCAGCTACTTGGCTGAGAATGCATGCATGCTATGGAATGAGAATAAAATATAGAATAGCTATGGAATGAGTAAAAATAGGGAATAGCTGCTACTTGTTGTTAGTAAGGATGCATTCCACTATGCACTTGGTCATGTGAATGGGTTTTGATAATCCCTCATGATTGTGCTATATTTCCCAACCCAGTTGTTCACATTGTGGCAGTAAGAACTCTTAAGACAGAAGAACATGGAATGACTGTGGAGTATTGAGACTTCTCTTGTTATCTCTTACTGAAATACTGACCCACCTTGGTGGCACTGAAATATTTGAAACCTGAGGAGCATACTGTCAGTATTTTCTACCTGGCAGTCCTGTCTGTCTGGTTACCAGACTCTGACTTAAGGGGCATGCTGTATGGCTTTCACCCTCACATGATCTGGTGATCTGCTCCCCACTGCATCTTACTTACAGCCCTATGACTTGCCGCCTTAGGGACATTCTCCCTAAGGCAATGGCATGAGAAGGATGGATGTTTTCCTTTGCTCTAAAGAATCTAAACCTGTTCTGGCCTAGTCTGGTTGTAAAATGGGAACATTTTGAGTCCTTACAAGGGCTTTTTCCTCAGCTATTCCCACTTCATCTGAGATACGACTTTTCTCTGAGCTATAGTCTCAGTGAGTCTTCCAGCAAAGGACTTTTGTCTTTTATATCATTTCCTGATAATATTTTTCTATTGATTTTTTTTTTAAGAACTGACAAACGAGAATGTGAGAGAATGAATTCTTACAAGAATGTTACTAAATTTGTTCAAAAGGTATGGGGTTGAAGGCAGACCAAAATAGATCTGTTCCCTGCCTTTTACCCCACATCTCTTTGTGGCCCAAGCCCAGTGCTGGTTTGTTGCAATGTATTATTTAGGAAAAAAAAAGAGTTTGTGTTCCAGATCAACTGTTCAAGCTACTCAGTCACAGTGTCTGTGCTACATAGACCTATTGACTAGCACAAGTGGATGCCTTCTTTTGGTACTTTGCTTCATTTTGCAACCTTTCCATAATGAAAGAAAAGTTTTATGTCCAAAGCAGGGCAATGAAGATGGTGAAAGGACCGTGCTTATCTCCTCCCTGTTGCCTAGTGATGGCACATGAGGGAATGGTTTAAAGCTTTATCCAGGGAACTTCAGATTGGATATTAGGAAAAGATTTTTCATTGAGTGGTTGGGCAAGCCCTGAACAAGATCCATGGGAAAGTGGTCATGGTCCCAAGCCTCTGAGAAGTTTTTGGACAATGATTTGAAACACATAGTTAACTTCTAGGTTTCCCTGTGTGAAGTCAAGAGTTGGACTTGATGATCCTTTTATGTCTCTTGCCATTTGGGGTATTCTGTGTTTCTCTGATTCTAAATTAGTGCAAGATAAAAACTTTGAAAAAATAACCCCCCAAAATAAACTAGAAGCACCTCAAAAAATGTGTTATCTTTAATGAGAAACCATAGATGATTGATAGTAATTTGCTTTTAAATTTGCTTTTTAAATTTACATTTCTGTTGTAGACGAATTTTGATCTGGAAGCTTTCTCATGACTAAGAGCAGTTTCTGCTGAAATTGTGAGCTCATTCCCTATATGAGGGCACCCCAGCTGAGGTGCATTGGCTCATGTTCAGTTCCCTGCTTTCCTAACGCCAAGCAAGGGCTTGTGTGGTGGCTATGGCAAGCATTGCAGGCTATTGACCCTAGCCATTGGATATTTATTTGTGTTTTGTGGTTTTTTTTCCTCTCTTGTTTCCTAGACTGCGGCCTCTTTGTGTGTGAGAGTTGCTGCCTTTTCTCTGTGTGCAATGCCTGAACCTATCTGAACTCTTCATGCTTTACCAGAACACAGAGATTTGTCATGATTGCTAGACTGAACCACAGTCCTAAAGATCCTTCTGAATTAATTGATTTTTTTTAATCTGTCTTACACTTACAATAAACTTGCACATCAATTGATTGTGGTGGGTCTGGATAATTTTTTGCTCTCTTGGGGGTTAGAAGATGTATAGGAGATATAATACCAACTCCTACAGTCCTCTTCAGGCCAATCTAAAAGATCTTAAAAGCATTTTTCATATTGCTTTCTGCGGTATTATGTATACCTACAATTCTGACTTCAGTTGGAGTATGGGATATTAGAATCTGATATGAGTCATTGGGTTTGGTTTGCTTTGTTTTCTGTAATGTCCATAAGAGATCAGTTATTCCACAATGGCTTCTAATCAAACATTCTGATAATGTCCTCTGTTGAAACCTGTGGATAATTTTCTGTGAAGCTACTTTAGCTTAACTTTTATACCTTCTGTAAAAGATTTCATAGAGGACAGAAACATTCATGAAATTTGAGATCAGAAGGCTAGTGTGAAAACCTGACACATCCATAGATATTCCAGAATCCAGTACACTCGCATGTTGTGTCTCGTTATGCAGAATCATGTATAAAATGAGGTCCCTCCCTGAGGGATATTGTAATGTCTGTGTTTGCTGCACACTGTGATGTTATTCTTGAATGTACTAGTCTCATGGGAGGACTTAATGTAACAGGGAGACTTGTAGTAGTTTGCCAGGCAGACCAGAAATTTAAAATACTAAGCTTGTTCTGAATGTCTAAACATCCTAATAAATAGATTATCACAACTGGAGTTGCATCTCTCCTTTTCTGAATCCTGATTCTGGATGGGTGAACTTAATCAAAAGTCTGCAATGTAGTTTAAAGCCTTCTCTAGATATTGTTATGTGAGTAGAGGGTACCAACCAAGCAACCGTCTTTGGATTTGTGTTTTTGTTGTTTGGTTTGGGTTTTTTTGTTTTATTTTGAGTTCATCTTTGCTCATCTCATATGAAAACAGGTGATAGTTGAAAAAGACTGGTTGTTGTGTGAGTCCTATATAATTTCTATTCTTTCAGGGTAAATGTGGCATTTTCTGTGAATAGAGATGGCTGAAGGTACTGAGCTCTAGCAATTGGAAAGTGCTCATTAGTTTACACCAATGTCTTTGAATTTCTTTTCCAAGGCCAAGATGAATTATTTTTCTTGATAAGTGAAGAATCAGAAGGCTGAATGAGGCATTATAATTTAAATATTGTTTTTGGTATAAGTGTCAGTAAATTTTTACAGAGCTCTCTTTTTAAAGATGCTGCTGCCTTTGCTGTGGGCAGCTTTATATTTACAAGCTACTTCTGGGAATGGTATTTAGTCCTGGGAAGGAATGCTTTGTTCTACTTTGCTTTGCCTTGTATCACAGTTTTAGTGAATAAAACTCCCTCATCACTGCAGAAAAGTGTAGGTCCTCCTCAGACCCTGGTAAGAACCTCTGTGTAGCTTGTCAGAGTGCTGACAGTGTGTTTTTATTTATCCCAAGAAGAGCAGTTATGCTGCTGGACAGCAAAATAAGGTTGAAATTTGTTATTGCTGCTTTTCATTGCTGTATTAGGATTGGTGCTGTCCCAATTGATGGATGCTGTACTTAGGTCTGCCTGGCCCTCCTGCACCTTACAGCTTTCAAAAAATATGCTATTTAATACTAAAGTAACTGACACTATAACTGTTCTCTATAAAATTCTCTTGAAATGAAAAATGAGCGAGATCTCTCAAGTTAGATTCTTTTACATAATACATAAAAGGTGACTATGTATAATAATACAGTAGATGAGTTCACTCATTATGCTATAATTCATTTCATGTCCTATTGTGATGTTCCATTCTGTTTAATAGCTGTAACTTGCTCAACTGAAGCACGCAAGTAGCAGAGCTGTAATGCAACCACTCAGAGTGATAAAGGATAATACATTTTTTCTTAAGGGAACAGTCTTTTGATTTTCATCTTGGGCAAATTGCCTTTTACCTGCACATACTTATTCTTACAGAGAATGCCTTAGGTCTAGAACCAAGATTAGGGTGTACAATTAGGCTTTGTGGTTGCACTTTTAAACAACTTTACTCATATGGCTCTGCAACTAGTACCTGAGGTACAAAAACACTTTTGAAAAATGCCTTCTTTGAATTCTAATACATACTGTCAAAAAAACCCAACAAACTAACAACAACCCAGCAACCCACAACCCAACCTATTTTCATCACTGAGAAAAACAAACAAACAAACAAACTGTAGAAAGCTGAGCTTTGGTCTGTTTTCTGTAGAAATAAGTACAGGCCGGGTGGGAATGATGATAAAAGCCCCTTCTCTTATTAAAAAAATATTGTTGAAAGAAGTGATCAAAAATATAGTCCATGTGTTATGTTGTCGTGGGTTGAGGCAGACCCCCTCCCCTCCCCGGGCAGAAATAATGACTCTGACAAACGGACTGCAAAAGTGATGGAAAGTCTAAATGGAAAGCAGTGAATATTTACAGAGAGCCAGAAGTGCAGTGACAAAAGAGATCCCAAAGCAAACCCAGGAATATCCCATCCCCACCTGGGGTTACAGCCCCCCCCCACTGCTAGGCTAGTCTCAGATGGCCAGATCTGAGACTTACCATCCCCGTGGCCTTGGGCCTAGTCAGGCCCATGGCCAGGAGGCGTCTCCCCACTTACCAGGTGACAGCGAGAAAGAAAAAGTGTTAGACCCCGCACTGGATCTTATAGTGGTGCAGAGAATTATGGTAGGAAATACCTAATTTCCTGTGTCCACCCCTCTGGGCTGGACTTCTGGACTCAGGAAGTAAACACAGCAGAGAGCACCCAGCCCAAACTGCTACATATGTAAATACATATCTGGAAAGACAACCATGGAGACATTACCATATACAAAAACCAAAGTCTGCACTTTAAGTGAAATGAAAGTATTATTTCTGTTATTATAATTGGACCACTTGTAAGGCAACTAACAATCTTCAAGGTAGTTTGATCTGTGTAACTGTATGCCATGAAACACTTGAGATACAGAATAGAATAGGACACTCAGAGTTAAAGAAGGAGCTTCTTGTTTAAGCCAAACAAGATGATATTAAGATTATTCTATTTATCTGCTCTTCTCTTCCTAACATCCAAAGAAAACTTGCCAGGTGAATGTGGTTTTTAAGCTGCCTTTCTTTGTTAAACATCCAGCTTTTTAAATAAATGCTGCAAACCAGCTGCTGTGACTGAAAGAGTCATTTAGTTAGTTTCCCTTGCAGTACTGTAATCAGTCATTTCTTAATAGGCTATTTTAGTTTATTTTTCTGTGATAATGGAAGCTGGGGAAGAAAAACAGGAATGTGGACAACTCTAATGAATTTTGCAGATGTGTCATTTTCTTCATAGAAGAATGGATAAATGCCACTTATCTGATCTTGTTCCTGCCAAAGAAATTGGAGGTTATTCTCAGCAATCAGATATCTACGTATTGATTATGATACAGTGGGTTTTTTTGCGTGCACTGACCAAGAAGCTTAACCTATAATGCTTTTGGGTCATATCAAGTAATTCACAGAAACAGTAGAAGATCAAGACCTAAGCTTGTGGTACAAGTAGCTGAAATTTAAGAGAATTGAGTCTATCTTCAACTATGCTTATTAATAAAAGAGTATTTAATAAAATGTATTGTCCTTTTCTTGTAACAACAGATACCTAGCGATTGCTAGTAAAATAAGATGAGTTGAGTGGTCATGAAGAAATGCTGAGCAATCTTCCCAAAATATGGAGATACGGTTTTTAAATCACACTGAAATCCTGACAATCTGTCTTCTCAAAATCACAAGAATTATGAACATCAAAGACTCTTTCCAGATGCTGCCAAGGACTAAGTCATGTGTTGCAGCAGTTATCTGCCTATTGGAAGAGCAATAAGTGAGTGCAAAGGGTATTTTCTATCACAAACTGCTCTTAACCACCAGGCAAAGAATTTGTTTTCTCTAGCTCAACAGCTCAACCAATTACTGCCTCACACTTATTTCTGCATTTAAACAAACAAACAAAAAAGATAGAAAAGAAAGAAAGAAAGGAGAACTATTACTAAAGCATTCTCAGTGAGAAAATCACTTGCCATTGTGATTTTCAGCCAGTTTTCCTGGTGGGGAGAAAGTGAGAGCAGGGAAAAAAATTGTTCCAGCAAGATGGACTCGGTGAGTGGGTACATAACCCTGATGCCATTTGCTGACACTTTAAAGGAGAATTGTAGGAAGGCAATTGAGAAGGAGGATCATCTTGCAGCACTTTGAAAGCTTCAAAAGCTACTGCTGACAGGTGTGCAAAATTTAGAGCAATGTATTACAGCATCTCATCTCTAATTTAGAGCTAAAGCATATTTCCAAGAATGTGCTGACTTTTGCAGAAACCAGCAGGACAACGCTGAGAAAGCTTCTCTCAGTGAAAGCAACCACATTAGAGAATAGCTTCTGCTATGTGCTTAAAATCAGTGCTGGCTGTCTGCCAAGGAGCACATGTTTTTGGCAGCTCAGGAAAAGGATCCACAAAAGAACGTCTTTTACCATAAGAAAGACTAGCACTTGTCCCTGAAAGTATATCCTGGTTTCTGGAAAACCGATTACAGTCACTCAACCCTTCAAGTGGTTTATTTTATTTGCATTGATTACATTAATATTTCTATGTATAAAACTTCATTTTGGTTACTATGAAATAATGAGATTCTTCAGTCATACTGTAGGTCATGCAATATTCTTTTGCTATTCACATTGTTTAAAAATACATACAATATACTCTGGAAGTAAAATAAAGAAAACATTCTTTTACCTGAGCTTACATTCTCACTAGTTTTATAACAAATATTAATCAGTTATAAAACACAAGAAGTATTACTCAGTTTAAGATTTAATTAAAAGAAGGCAATTCGAGAGGAAGCGTTCAAAGGCACCTGACCTTATTTTACAATATAAAATTTGGCAGCTAGAGTATCTTACTAAATTGTGCTTTGAGGCTTTCTCGATCCTTTCTTTGTTGCAATACCAGGATAAAAAGGAAAATGTGAATGCCTTCACTTGAGCATTTCAAGACTTTTGGACCTTATAGATCTTTAACAACCTAAGCTGGAGAAATTTCCTGTATGTCTTAGGTATTGACTTTAGTCAGGTCAATAGGTTTCTATATAAACTGCTGTTGGAGTTTGGGTTGGGGTTTTTGCTTTGCTTTCTTTTCAAATCTATATGCTGTATTTCATAGTTGAACTTTTCTTGCAGTCTGAAAGACTTAGTACTTATCTCCATAATAATGGGAGACACTGCTCTCTTTGGAAGGCTGAACTGTATCAGGGCAGTTGTGTAGTCTGAAACCATATTTTCAATGAAAGTTAGCAAGTGTTTTTAAATATTTAACAAGGGTTGTCAGGCAGGATGCATTACAGATATAGTCTCTGTGTGAATAAATACAGCTATGTTCAATTCTTGACAGCAGTGATGTTCCTTCTGACTGCTATCTCAAAGGAATATACTGAAGATGAGTAGATGAATGTGTGCTTTGGGGATATCTCATGCCACACATTCTCAGTCTGCTCTTACTGCCTAAAAGATTGTTTTAGCTGTCAGTTTTAACCAATCAATTTATAGATGTTTTCAGCTTTTCTGGTGGTTGGGTTTCGCTAGTACCAAAACTCATCAAAGGGTTGTGTTGTGGGGTTTTTTGTTCTTGGTTTGGTTTTGGGTTGTGTTTGTTTTGTTGGGGTTTTTGGGGGGTCTTAGGGGTGTGTGTTTGTTTGGGGTTTGTTTGTTTGTCCTTGTTCATAAAGCTCATGTATGCAGTGGTGTAGTTGTCTTGTGAGACCTGTGTACTGTACAAACCATAGGCAATGTTTATGAAACGACTTTTTTTTTTTTTTTTTTTTTTTTTCCCTTTCACTTTTTCCATCCCATTTCTGCCTTTGAATCTTTGGAAGTGTGATGGGTTCTTCCAGCATCTTCTCATTTAGGAGCACAATAAAAGGACATTTACTTATGGCTTGTTGATTAATGTTTTTTAATGTTGCAGAAATAGCAAAATGGTTGCATTGATTAGAGGATGGAATTTTGATGGTAAGTTAATAAAAACAAAGTTAATAAATACTAGTTCAGAATAACTCTGATTCAAAGCTTGAAACTGAGGATGGTCTTAACTACAGCAGATAAGCTGAAGCTGTCTGAAGAAGGAGATTGATCTGGGAGGGATTTCTGTTTGTTGCTGTCATTCAAAGTGGAGTTTCAAAACTAACTACAATCCAAACACCCCAGCAGCTTAAAAGGATCCATTGCAGGATACATTCATAAACTGTTGGAGATCTAATTTGTATGAGTTTTATTCAACAAATATTATTACTTTTCCTTTACAACTCTCCCCAGTTTTCATTACTATAATGTGTACAAGACCATATAATTACACTATTGTTAACTGAAAGTGTGTCTGTATTTCAAATATCTGTTAACATTTTTTAATTTCCTAAGACTTTTGCATGGTTCTGTGGTTCAACCAACCTGCTCTACCTGTTGAGAAATGAAAGAGTGAATGAAACATTTCAGAAAATAATTGTGTCTTAAAGATCGATGTCCTATGATGTAGCACTTGAAGTTCAGCTGAGCTTGAAGCTATTGCAGCTCTTAAAACAAAAGTCAGATCTTAATGGGAATTGTTAAGTGTCACAACTTTTCTGTTATCTTGGATAAAGCAGAGAGGAAATGTCATTCTGTTGAAAAAAATCCCCACCATATTTTTGGTGGTATATCTGTTGTAGTAGATGTGAGTTTGTACTGTTTTTTTTTTTAATGAACCATTTAAGGTTTAGCTTCAGAAAATCGCACAAGCATGTATTTTGATCCTTTTTTTTGTCTAGGCAAAATGTATACTTGTATGTGAAGGAAGGTTTTATATGTCCTACACAACTTGTCCTTTTATGTAACACTCTATTTTCCTCGCCATTACATGTGTTTGTTGTTAGTATATTACAGTGTTTATATACCCTATGTAAATATTTCTGTAATTCAGAATATACCTCTGTCTAGTTCCCACATATAATTTGGTATTTCTGAAGGAAAAGGATGAGAATTGAATCTTGAGAAAAGACGGTTAAATATTTAGATAAATAAATGGACTTGTAACTCTTACTGTATATTCAGATGGTTATGTTTTTTGAATAGTCTGGTTTTATTTATTCAGTCTATGTTCACTTAACTTTCCCTCAAAATACTTCAGTATCTTTTGGAAATAGCTCCCCCTGTGGACATGTGTCCCAGCTTTGTGAAAAAATTAATATTTTCAGAATAAGGTAAGTAAAAATGCAGTTCCAAAATGAATGCTGAGATATCCTGCAGTAACTACTCCAATGCTTTCCTCACAATAGACAGGCCTCTACTTTTCTCCAAGCGAAGATCACTCTAAAACATGTCTAAAGGATGCCAGCATTTCTAATGAGTGATAAAGCCAAATACTGCCTTTGTTAGTAGCTAACAATAGCTCAAGTATGGATAGTCAACAGACATTTTGCACCATGCTCAGCTACTTCTTTAGTGGGCAGGAGGTTTGTGTTTCCAGTAAGACAGAGGTCTGAGATAAAAGACACAGCATTTACTCTTTCTGGTGCCAGAAATGACTTCAAGCAGATTGCTCAGGTCACATTTTGGCAAAAGGCTTGAGCAAGGATTTATGTCACAGTGTTTGCAAAGCATGCTTTATGGAACAGAGAGAATAATCCCACTGCTACTTCTTGCGTAAAAAGAGGAAATACACTGACCCTTTTTCTATCCCCCTTTTTCTATGTGGTCCACTTGTATTGCCATCTTTCCAAGACAGGTATTTTCTTTCTGTAGAAATGCATCCACTTTGTAATGCTCCTCTGCCAGATCAGTTGGTTCAAGCTATGAACTGTCATCACTGGCTCTCTAACACTTATGACTTTCCCCTGAAATTTCTCAGCACAAATGTTTGGGTGAGTATTCTCTAACCTGTTTCAGCCAAATGACAGAAAGACCTATTACTGATCCTGTTTTTTACTGCTGGGTATTTGAGACTCAGATGAGATGGTCACATGGCAGCAGCAGTGTCATCTGGGAGCATGTAGTACTAAAGCAGGGATTTGTTGTATTTTCCCTTGGCACAGTCATGGTGTTTTATGAGCCAGAGTTCTCTTGTATGCAACATAAGTATAGTACAGCTCTTTCTGAAGAGATCCTCAAACAGTACAGCTGTAGAATAGTCTCTCTTACCTTCTTTTCTATTAGATGAGTGAGTGAGCAAGCCTTATTTTTGTTGTTGCATTAATATTTTTTCTTTGTTTTTGTTTGTTTGTTCACAGTACACCTTCTAATTGGACACATGAGATTTTGGCAGAATTATGTTTGCTATTTTTGAACACATAGCCAGGGTGTTTTATATCTCAAGAGCATACATACATTTTTCTGCTTTAAAGCCATAGAAGTTATTTGTCAGTCAGTCAAAATAAAAATGTCAGAAATGCTAGAATTTTATTTTCGTGATTGAATCTGCCAGTCCCTCTTCCAAGACAGTAGCATTATATTTTCAGTCTTACTAGTTTTCTATTTTACCATTTAAAAATGCAATTCCTACAGAAAATACCTTTAAGAGCAGTGTAAGATTACATACTTAACAGGTTCACAGATTGCATTGGATTAGAAGGGACCCTCAAAGGTTGTCATGTCCAACCCACCTACAGTAAGCAGAGACACCTCCAAGTAGATCAGACTGCCCAGGGCCACATGTAGTCTGATCTTGAATATCTCCAGGCATAGGACCTCAAGCACAAGCCTGGGCAACCCACCGTAATATTTTACCACTCTCATGGTAAAGAACTTCCTCCTTATATCTGACCTAAATCTACCCTGCTCCAGTTTAAAACCATTGCCACTTGTCCTATCACTACAAGCCTTTCTAAACAGTCCTTCCCTTGCCTTCCTTTAGGTCCCCTTCAGATACTGAAATGTCTCCCCAGAGCCTTCTCTTCTTCAGGCTGAACAGCCCTAATTCTTTCACCTGTCTCCACAGGAGAGGTGCTCCAGCCCTCTGATCATGTTGGTGGCCCTCCTTTGGACCTGCTCCAGCTCTTGTGTTGAGCCCCCAAAGCTGGCCACAATATTCCAGGTGAGGTCTCACCAGAGCTCAGTAGAGTGGCTGAATCACCCCTCTTGACCTGCTAGCCAGTCTTCTTTTAATGTAGCCCAGAGCTGCAAATGTACATTGCTGGCTCATGTTCAGCTTCTGATCTACAGGCACCCCAAAGGCATTTTCTGTTGGGCTGCTTTCAATTTCATCATCCCCCAGCATATGCTGATACTGATTATGCTCTGAAAAGTCAGGAAATCCAAATGTAGCATGGAACCCATAAACAGTCCTTGCTGTAATGTATTTGGTTTGACTGAGCTGGAGTTAATTCTCCCCAGAGCATCCTTTGTAGTGTTGTGTCTTGCAGTGATGTAGCAGGGTGTTGGTAACACACCAGTTTTGGCTGGGCTAAGCACCAAGGCTGTGCTTTTGCATCATTTGTACCCCCAATAGTAGGCTGAGGAGTGGGAAAGATCTTGGGAGGGGACACAGCCAGGCCAGCTGACCCAAAGTGACCAAAGGGATATTCTGTACCATATGACATCAGCTCAGATATAAAAGCTAAGTGAACAAAGGAAGTGTGGGAACATTTGTTGATAGCATCTGTCCTCTGGAGCAGTTGTTACATGTATTAGAGTCCAGTTTGATGGGCAGCGACTGAACATTGTCTGCTGATGGGAAGCAGAGGATTATATCTTTCTTTGCTCTTGCTTCCACATGCAACCTTTGCTTTTGCTTTTTATCCTATTAAATTGCTTCTATAAGTCTTGATTCCCAAGCCTTTGCTTGTATTTTCCCTCACCCCTGTCCGTCTAATAAGGGAAGTAATAGAGTGGCTTTGGTGGGTATCTGGCCCACAGCCAGGGCCAAACCACCATGTATAGTTACACCATGTTTAATATCTGTTCTTCATGTGAGTCTCCATTTGTGTTCTTATTTGTACCTTTAGCCTGAAATGGGAAATTAAACTGAATGGTGGGGGCTGTGTAGGGCTGGTGGGTGATGTGGTGGTCGGAGGGTGTTTAGGCACCAGTGACCACGACATAATAGAGTTTTCGGTATGCAGCCAAGCCAAGAGGGGGAGCAAGAAGACCTCCACTCTGGACTTCCGGAGGGCAGACTTCAGGCTACTCAAGGAACTAATTCAGAAGGTTCCTTGGGAATCAGCCCTTAAAAACAAAGGGGTCCAGGAGAGCTGGACCTACTTCAAGGAAGAACTATTGAAGGTGCAAGAACAGGCTGTGCCGGTGTGCCGGAAGATGAGCCGCCGGGGCAGACGGCCAGCCTGGATGGGTAATGAACTTTTAATAGAACTAAGGGAAAAAAAGAGGGTGTATCATCTTTGGAAGAAAGGGGAGGCAACCTACAGAATGTTTAGGGATGTTGCTAGGACATGCAGGAAGAAAATTAGGGAGGCAAAAGCCCATTTAGAACTTAGACTGGCCTCTGCTGTGAAGGATAACAAAAAGTCCTTCTATAAATACATCAATAGCAAGAAGAAGGGCAAGGACAACCTCCACTCCTTGGTTGACACGGAGGGGAATGTTGTAACAAAGAATGAGGAAAAGGCAGAGGTACTTAACACCTTCTTTGCCTCAGTCTTCACTAGCAGGGCAGAACGTCTTCCAGACAGCTGGCCTGCAGAGCTGGCAGAAGGAGCCAGAGAGCTGCATAGTTTCCCACTGCTCCAAGAGGAAGTTAGAGATCTACTGAGCCGCTTGGACCCCACAAGGCCATGGGACCGGATGGGATCCATCCTAGGGTGCTGAGATTACTGACAGATGAGCTGGCCAAGCCACTTTCCGTCATTTTTCAGCAGTCCTGGCTCACTGGAGAGGTCCCAGAAGACTGGAAGCTGGCCAACGTGGTGCCCATCCACAAGAAGGGCCGGTTGGATGAGCCAGGGAATTCTAGGCCTGTCAGCCTGACCTCAGTGCCAGGCAAGATTATGGAGCAGGTCATCTTGTGTGCGATCACACAGCACTTACAGGATGGCCAGGGGCTCAGGCCTAGCCAGCATGGATTTAGGAAGTGCAGGTCCTGCCTCACCAACCTGATCTCCTTCTATGATCAGGTGACCCGCCTGGTGGATGTGGGGAGGCCTGTGGATGTGGTCTACCTGGACCTCAGCAAGGCCTTTGACACCGTCCCCCACAGCAAACTCCTGGCCAAGCTGGCAGCCCATGGCTTGGACAGGATCACACTGTGTTGGGTTAGGAACTGGCTGGAGGGCCGAGCCCAGAGAGTGATGGTGAATGGCGCCACATCCAGCTGGCGGCCTGTCACTAGTGGTGTGCCCCAGGGATCAGTACTGGGCCCCATGCTCTTCAACATCTTTATTGATGATCTGGATGAGGGTACTGAGTCCATCATCAGTAAATTTGTAGATGACACCAAGCTGGGGGCAGCAGTTGATTTGCTGGAGGGCAGAGAGGCTTTGCAGAGGGACCTCGACAGGCTGGACAGATGGGCAGAGTCCAATGGCATAAGATTTAACACATCCAAGTGCTGGGTTCTGCACATTGGCCACAACAACCCCAGGCAGTGCTAGAGGCTGGGGTCAGAGTGGCTGGAGAGTGGCCAGGCAGAGAGGGACCTGGGGGTACTGGTTGATTGTAGGCTGAACATGAGCCTGTAGTGTGCCCAGGCAGCCAAGAAGGCCAATGGCATCCTGGCTTGCATCAGGAACAGTGTGGCCAGCAGGAGCAGGGAGGTCATTCTCCCCTGTACACTGCACTGGTTAGGCCACACCTTGAGTACTGTGTCCAGTTCTGTGCCCCTCAGTTTAGGAAGGATGTTGACTTGCTGGAACGTGTCCAGAGAAGGACAACAAAGCTGGTGAGGGGTTTGGAACACAAGCCCTGTGAGGAAAGGCTGAGGGAGCTGGGGTTGCTTAGCCTGGAGAAGAGGAGACTGAGGGGTGACCTTATTGCTCTCTACAACTACCTGAAGGGAGGTTGTAGCCAGGCAGAGGTTGGCCTCTTCTCCCAGGCAGCCAGTACCAGAACAAGAGGACACAGTCTCAGGCTGCGCCAGGGCAGGTTTAGGCTGGATGTTAGGAAGAAGTTCTACACGGAGAGAGTGATTGCCCATTGGAATCGGCTACCCGTGGAGGTGGTGGAGTCACCTTCACTGGAGGTGTTCTGGAGAAGACTTGATGGGGTGCTTGGCTGTGTGGTCTAGTTGTTGGGTGGGTTGGATTGTTTGATGGGTTGGACGCGATGATCTTGAAGGTCTCTTCCAACCTGGTGTATTGTATTGTATTGTATTGTATTGTATTGTATTGTATTGTATTGTTTCAGAAGATATAGAGAATGGATAGATAGACCTTCACATAATTCCAGAATGTTACTGGTTGGATGGGACCTTAAAAGATCATCGAGTCCAACCCACATGCCAGAGCAGATTCACATAGAGTAGGTCACACAGGAATACATCCAGGTGGGTTTTGAATGTCTTCAAAGAAGGAGACTCCATGACCACACTGGGCAGCCTTTGGTTTCTTCCATTCATTCTGTCCTCCCTGAGCTAGACCCTTAATCTCATTCTCCAGATGAGGCTCTTTGCAGGAATTGGTTTGAAGCTTATTGATGTTTTTTTGAGGTAATAATAAAAAAGGTCCATAACATTCTTTCTTCTAGCTTATAAAGATGCTTAGTAAGATGTGAGTACAGTCATCTGCTCTTAAATTTTCCACCAGCCTTAGTATTACAGATGGTGATCTATACTTAGGCCTGGTTGGCTATCACCACGGCCTTTTTTGGTATTGCCAACTAAAAATCTTCTTTAGGCAAGAGGTGTTGAAAACCTCTAATTACCTCTGTGTATTTTGCTCCATAATCTGTTTAGTGTTGACAAGGCATTGCTGTTGCATGTTTTCAGTTTATATTTTAATTTGGATCTGGCAGATGCATCAGTTTGGTTTTGTTCACATTTTTTTGACAATTAATCTTGTTCTTAGCTTATTCCCCTTCACAATTTTTGGCTTTCTGACAGTTGCTTCTTATATACAGACATACACACATACTATTTAGCTTTGAGGGGATAACTTTTACTTTTAATTCCTTCAAATTCACTGTATTTTCACAGAACCACAGAATTTCAGGGTCTGGAAGGGACCTTGAAAGGTCATCTAGTCCAACCCCCCTGCCAGAGCAGGATCACCTACACCACATTACACAGGAGTGTATCCAGGTGAATTTTTAATATCTTCAGAGAGGAAGACTCCACAACCTCCCTGAGCAGCCTGTTCCAGTGCTCTGTCACTCTCACACTGAAAAAATTTTTTTCCTCATATTTACATGAAACTTCCTAAACCTCAACTTCCACTCATTGCCCCTTGTCCTGTCGATGGGCCCCACTGAGAATAGCCTGGCTCCATCCTCTCAGGACTCACCCTTTACATATTTATAAGCATTGATGAGGTCACCTTTCAGTCTCCTCTTCTCTAAGCCAAAGAGCACCAGCTCCCTCAGTCTCTCCTTGTATGGAAGGTGTACCACTCCCTAATCATCCTCATGGTTCTGTGCTAGACTCTTTCAAGTAGCTCACTGTCTTTCTTGAACTGAGGAACCCAGAACACAGTATTCCAGGTGAGGCCTCACCAGTGCAGAGTAGAGGAGGAGGAAAATCTCTCTTGTTCTACTGGTCACACCCCTTCTAATCCACCCCAGAATGGCATTGGTCTTCCTGGACACAAGAGCACATTGCTGGCTCATGGTCATCCTTCCATCCACCAGGACCCCCAGGTCCCTTTCACCTTCACTGCTCTCCAGCAGGTCTGTCCCCAGCCTATACTGGTGCATGGTGTTGCTCCTTCCCAGGTGCAAGACTCTACACATGTCCTTGTTGAACCTCATCAAATTTCTCCCTGCCCAGCTCTCTAGCCTGTCCAAGTCTTGCTGAATGGCAGCACAACCTTCTGGTGTGTCAGCCACTCCACCCAGCTTGGTGTCGTCAGCAAACTTGCTGACAGTGAACTCTGAGCCCTCATCCAGGTCATCAATGAATATATTGAACAGTATTGGTCCCAGTACTGACCCCTGAGGGACTTCACTAGACACAGGCCTCCAACTAGACTATCCTATTGTCCCTCTTTGACTTCTTCCTTTCAACCAGTTCACAATCCACCTCACTACCTGATCATTGAGAGCACACTGCCTCAGTTTCATTGCAAGGATGCTGTGGGAGATGGTGTCAAATGCCTTACTGAAATCAAGATAGACCACATCCACAACTCTATCATCATCTATCCACCTGGTTATATTCTCATAAAAGGTTATCAAGTTGGTCAAACATGACTACTCCTAATGACCCTCATGTCCTTGATATGCCTATGGGCAGCACCAAGGATAAGTTGCTCCATCACCTTTCCAGAGATGGAGGTGAGGCTGACCAGTCTATAGTTACCTGGGTCTTCCCTCTTACCCTTTTTAAAGAGTGGAGTGACATTTGCCTTCCTCTAGTACCCAGGCACCTCTCCTGTCTGCCATGACCTACCAAAGATACAATACAATGATGGAGAGTGGTCTGGCAATGACCTCTGCCAGTTCCCTCAACAGCTGTGGGTCCATTCCATCAGGACCCATGGATTTATGGATGTCCAGATTACATAACTGTTACCTAACTCAGTTGTCATCAACCATGGAAAATACCTCCTTTGTCCTGTCTCCCTCTGGGGCCTCAGGGGCAGCCTCCAGAGGAATAGACAGAGACAAAGAAAGCATTTAGTACCTCTGCATTCTCTGTGTCCTTCATCACCAAGGCACCCATCTCATTCAGCAGTGGGCCTACACTGCCTCTGGTGTTGGCTTTTCTTGCAACTTACTTGAAGAAGCCCTTCCTGTTGTCCCAGATCTCCCTTGCAAGGTTGAATTTCAATGAGGCCTTAGACTTCCTAGTTGCCTCCCTACATCCTCTAACAACAGTCCTATACTCCTCCCAAGTGGCCAGCCCCTCCTTCCATAAACTGTAGACTCTTTCCTTCCACCTGAGTTTGATTAGCATTTCCCTGCTTAACCATGCAGGTCTCCTGGCTCCCTTTCTTGATTTCCTACCCTTTGGGATGCTCTGATCTTGAGCTTGGAAGAAGAGGTCCTTAAAGACTAACCAACTGTCTTGGGCCCCTCTGCTTTCTAGTACCCTGTCCCATTTTGCATCCTTTACTGTTATTTGTGAAGTTCCAAATGTTATCACAGTCTATGCAGGTTTCAGATCTCTCAGCTATTCTTCTTCATCTGATCATGGAGATGCAGTCGTGTATTCAAATGTGTGAGCTTGCTTGTTGCGGTGGGTTGAAATTTCCCCCCCCCAACATTACATTTGCCAGACCAGCTCAGTTGGAAACAAATGAAAGCTGTATTTACAACCAAAACTACAACCTACGGTGGAATGCAATGAATATGTACAAAATATACAATATTTACAAATATGTACAGGTATTTACAATTAATAAACAGCACAAGAACCCCCTTCGCCAAAGACCAGGGGAGCTGCTACACAAAAAGGGACAAGAGACAGAGCAGAGAAGTTGTTGCTAATACCAGTCACAAAAGAGCAGTGCAGTCAAGGTGAGTAAAGCCAGGAGAAGTATCAGCCAGAGTCGAAGAAGTGAAGAGAGACACTGTTTTGCAAACTAAATCTTAGGGTAGATACCTCTCCAATGGAATTGTTTAGAACTATCATTATTTTTCTTTTTATGTTCAATAGTGATTTATTTACGTTCTACTACTTCCTGTTCAAGATCTGTGGAAAAGTTTTAAAGGCATAGCCTAAAACTACCACATTTGTGTAGGTAACATATAGACCTGAAGGTGGATCTGATCCAGTTTGAAGTGTTGTGTCAGTAGTAATGGATACTGAATTTAGGAAGTGTGGGTTAGATGAATGACTGAGCACAAGAGGATTGTGATCAATGGTGCAGCATCTAGTTGGAGTCTTGTGGCTGGTGGTGTTCCCCAGAGGTCAGTACTGGGTCCAATCTTCTTCAATATATTCATCAATGACCTGGATGAAGGAACAGAGTGTACTCTCAGAAAATTTGGTGGTGATACAAAACTGGGAGGAGTGGCTGACACACCAGAATATTATGCTGCCATTCAGTGAGGCCTGGGCAGTCTGGAAAGCTGGGTGAAAAGGAATCTCCTAAAGGTCAACAAGTGCAAGTGTGGAGTCCTGCACCTGGTGAGGAATAACCACCTGCATTAGAATACAGCAGAATAGAATAGAATAGAATAGAATAGAATAGAATAGAATAGAATAGAATAGAATAGACCACATTGGAAGAGACCTTCAAGATCATCGTATCCAACCCATCATCCAACACCATCTAATCAACTAGATCATGGCACCAAGCACCCCATCAAGTCTTCTCCTATACACCTCCAGTGATGGTTACTCCACCACTGCCCTGGGCAGCCCATTCCAATGGGCAATCACTCTCTCTATGAAGAATTTCTTCCTAACCTCCAGTCTAAACCTCCCCTGGCGTAGCTTGAGACTGTCCTCTTATTCTTGTGCTGGTTGCCTGGAAGAAGATACCAGCCCCTGCCTGTCTACAACCTCCCTTCAGGTAACTTTAGAGAACAATAAGGTTTCCCCTGATCCTCCTCTTCTCCAGGCTAAGCAACCCCAGGTCCCTCAGCTTCTCCTCATAGGGCTTGTGTTCCAAACCCCTCACCAGATTTAGGTGCCCTTCTCTGGACACGTTCCAGCAAGTCAACATATTTCCTAAACTGAGGGGCCCAGAACTGGACACAGGACTCAAGGTGTGGCCTAACCAGTGCAGTGTACAGGGGCACAGTGACCTCCCTGCTCCTGCTGGCCACACTGTTCCTGATGCAGGCCAGGATGCCATTGGCCCTCTTGGCCACCTGGGCACACTGTAGGCTCATGTTCAGCCTACAATCAACCATTACCCCCAGGTCCCTCTCTGCCTGGCCACTCTTCAGCCACTCTGACCCCAGCCTCTAGCTCTGCATGGGGTTGCTGTGGCCAACGTGCAGAACTCGGCACTTGGATGTGTTAAATCTCATGCCGTTGGATTCTGCCCATCTGTCCAGCCTGTCGAGGTCCCTCTGCAGAGCCCTTCTCAGATCAACTGCTGCCCCCAGCTTGGTGTCATCTGCAAATTTACTGATGATAAACTCAATGCCCTAATCCATATCATCAGTAAAGATGTTAAAGAGCATGGGCCCCAGCACTGATCCCTGGGGCACACCACTACTGACTGGCTGCCAGCTGGATGTGGCACCATTCACCACCACTCTCTGGGCTCGGCCCTCCAGCCAGTTCCTAACCCAGCACACAGTGCTGCTGTCCAAGCCACAGGCTGACAGCTTAGCCAGGAGTTTGCTGTGGGGGACTGTGTCAAAGGCCTTGCTGAAGTCCCGGTAGACTACCTGTGGGGAAGGCTGTGGATGTAGTCTACCTGGACTTCAGCAAGGCCTTTGACACGATCGCCCACAGCAAACTGCTGGCTAAGCTGTCAGCTCGTGGCTTGGACAGCAATACCCTGCGCTGGGTTAGGAACTGGCTGGAGGGCCGGGCCCAGAGAGTGGTGGTCAATGGTGCCACCTCCAGCTGGAGGCCAGTCACCAGTGACGGCCCCCAGGGATCAGTGCTGGGCCCCATCCTCTTCAGTGTCTTCATTGATGATCTGGATGAGGGAATTGAGACAGTCACCAACAAATTTGCAGAGGACACCAAGTTAGGAGCAGATGTCGGTCAGAGGGCAGAAGGGCCCTGCAGAGGGACCTCAATCGGCAGGACAGATGGGTGGAGTCCAATGGGATGGCATTCAACAAGTCCAAGTGCCAGGGGCTGCACTTTGGCCACAACAACCCCATGCAGAGCTACAGGCTGGGGTTGGAACGGCTGGAGAGCGGCCAAACAGAGAGGGACCTGGGGGTGCTGATCGACAGCTGCCTAAACATGATCCAGCAGTGTGCCCAGGTGGCCAAGAGGGCCAGTGGCATCCTGGCCTGCATTAGGAATAGTGTGGCCAGCAGGAGCAGGGAGGTCATTGTGCCCCTGTACTCTGCTTTGGTTAGGCCACACCTTGAGTCCTGTGTCCGGTTCTGGGCCCCTCCGTTTAAGAAGGACATCGAGACACTTGAACGTGTCCAGAGAATGGCAACAAGGCTGGTGAGAGGCCTTGAGCACAAGCCCTATGAGGAGAGGCTGAAGGAGCTGGGGTGGTTTATCCTGGAGAAGAGGAGGGTCAGGGGTGACCGCATTGCTCTCTACAACTACCTGAAGGGTGGTTGTAGCCAGGAAGGGGTTGGTCTCTTCTCTCTAGCAACCAGCACCAGAACAAGGGGACACAGTCTCAAGCTGTGCCAGGGGAAGATTAGGCTGGAGGTGAGGAGAAAATTCTTCACCAAGAGAGTGATTCGCCATTCGAATGGGCTTCCTGGGGAGGTAGTGGGAGGTGTTCAAGAGGGGATTGGACGTGGCACTTGGTGCCATGGTCTAGTCATGGGGTCTGTGGTGACAGGTTGGACTCGATGATCTTTGAGGTCTCTTCCAACCTTGGTGATACTGTGATATTCTGTGATACATCCACAGGCCTCCCCACATCCACCAAGCGGGTCACCTGACCATAGAAGGAGATCAGGTTGGTCAGGCACGACCTGCCCTTCCTAAATCCATGTTGGCTGGACCTGATCCCTTGTCCATCCTGTAAGTGCTGTGTGATTGCACTCAAGCTGACCTGTTCCATCATCTTGTCTGGCACTGAGGTCAGCCTGACAGGCCTGTAATTCCCTGGCTCGTCCATCCATCCCTTCTTGTGGATGGGCATCACACTGGCCAGCTTCCAGTCTTCTGGACCTCTCCAGTGAGCCAGGACTGCTGAAAAATGATGGAGAGTGGCTTGGCCAGCTCATCTGCCAGTTCTCTCAGCACCCTAGGATGGATCCCGTCTGGTCCTATGGACCTGTGGGGATCCAAGTGGCTAAGGAGATCTCTACTACTTCCTCCTGGATCACAGGGGACATATACTGCTCCCTGCCTCTATCTGCCAGCTCAGGAGGCCAGTTGTCTGGAAGACAATCTGTCCTGCTATTAAAATTTGAGGCATCAAAGGTGTTAAGTACCTCTTCCTTTTCCTCATCTTTTGCTCCCATGTTTCCACCTGTGTCCACTAAAGGAGGTTGTCCTTGCCCCTCCTCTTGCTATTAATATATTTATAGAAGGTATTTTTGTTGTCCTTCACAGCAGAGGGCAGTCCAAGCTCCAAATGGGCTTTTGCCTCCCTATTTTTTTCCTACATGACCTAGCAACATCCTTAAACATTCCACGGGTTACCTCACCTTTCTTCCAAAGATGATACAACCTCTTCTTCCCTTGGTTCTATTAGAAGCTCATTGCCCAACCAGGCTGGCCATCCGCCCTGGTGGCTCATCTTTACAATATCACAGTATCACCAAGGTTGGAAGAGACCTTGAAGATCACCGAGTCCAACCTGTCACCAGAGACCCCATGACTAGACCATGGCACCAAGTGCCATGTCCAATCTCCTCTTGAACACCTCCAGGGATGGTGACTCCACCACCTCCCTGGGCAGCCCATTCCAATGGCGAATGACTCTCTCAGTGAAGAACTTTCTCCTCACCTCCAGCCTAAACTTCCCCTGGCACAGCCTGAGACTGTGTCCCCTTGTTCTGGTGCTGGTTGCTAGAGAGAAGAGGCCAATCTCTTCCTGGCTACAACCACCCTTCAGGTAGTTGTAGAGAGCAATGAGGTCTCCCCTGAGCCTCCTCTTCTCCAGGCTAAACAACCCCAGCTCCCTCAATCTCTCCTCATAGGGCTTGTGCTCAAGGCCTCTTCCCAGCCTCATTGCTCTTCTCTGGACATGTTCAAGTGTCTTGATGTCCTTCGTAAACTGAGGGGCCAGCTGATGGGGCAGGGGCAGCCCTGTGGGGTGGGGAGAACCTTACCTCAGGGTAGTTCTGGCCAAAGGACTCGAGCAGCTCCAGGTTCAGCACATTGGCACAGACTGTTCCTACACCTTCAAGAGCTCTTTCTTGCAGTAGGTCCAGCCTTCCTGGACCCCTTTCTTTTTAAGGGCTGCTTCCCAAGGAACCTTCTGAGTTCATTCCTTGAGTAACCTGAAGTCCAGGTAGTACAGGTTGGGGCTTGACCTGCTGAAAAACAGCTTTATGGAGTGCTGCTGCACTATGAGCCAGCAATGTGCTCTTGTGGCCAAGGCAGCCAACCATATTTCCATGTATTGGAAATTTGCCTTGTTAATGTGAATGGGTTTTTATCCTGCAACTGGTGTTTAGGTATGGTAACTGAATAATCAAAGCTAATGGAAAGAGAAACACCTCCCCCACCCCAAATTATCAAAGCAGTTTCTTGTGTGCACAGCTTTGGCAGAAAAGGTGAAAACACAGAGCAATTAATTGCATAACATCTGAGTCTCTAGTTCTTTTTGCTATGGGTATAATTAACAGCATAGCAAAGGTGTTTCTATCAGTGTGAGATTTCTGCTTCTTACAGCAGGTAGGAGGACATATTGTTAGTTTTATGAGTCAGAATGCATTGTTTGAGTTTCCCAGGACTGTGTGTGATCCTGTATGCTTTTGGGCCAGAAAGTTGGAAGAAACTGAAAATTTTAATCTCAATTCAATTTAATGTGGTATTTCCTATTGATCTGGTGTGAGAGACTAAATATTGTCCCTCCTGATGTGACTCAACAAAGATAAAATCACCTTTGCTGCTTGCCCAGACAATAGCTGATATGTATTGGGCAGATGCCAGTGGAATGACTCTCTGAAAGGTGCATAGATAAAGATTGATCACCAGAGTGCAGCTGCCCTGGAAATAATGGGCAGAGGCCACTGCTATCGATACTCTCTGGAATATGCATATTCACCACCTGGACTTATACCTAAAAACTGTATAAAAAATCTGAGCAACTACTGGCTCAGAAGAAGGAAAAGACCTGGAGAATGTCACTGAGAAGGAAAACATGAGAGAAGGAAAAGACCAGGGAAATGCTTCTCCGAAGAAAACCAGTGAGAATACCAGGAGAGAAAAAAATGACAGAGACATCACCGTGTAGCCTGGAAGAAGCAGACCAAGAGGAACCCTCTCTCCATGTCCTAAGTTCCACCTGCTGTGGAACTGGAGCTGAAGAGGCTCCATGGAGCTGAAGAGGCTGCCCAGAGGACAGCACAGCCAACTAGGATGACCTCTCCTCCACACCAAAGCTGCAGCATCCTTCCTCTACAGACCCAAACTGTCTCGGGGTGGGGGGTGGGGGGTGGGAAGGCAGGGTGAGGGGTGTGGTAATATAATTCCTTTCCTTTTCTCTCTCCCTTTTCTCTCTCTCACTCTCTATTTTCTCCCCTTCTGATCCATCCACTTTATATGTATAATAAATAGTCTAGCTGTTGATATTTTGGCCTTGTTTGTAAATTAGTCCTCTAATTTCATGACACAGAAATATTCAAAAGAACTGAGTCTCTTTCCCTCTCTGGACCGAGACATTAATATCTGGTGAAATCAGGACTGCCACTCTCTTCATGCAATAAACTGTCATATCAGTTTACTAATGTTAAAACAATCCTACTATGCATCTCTGAGTGCTTTCTAAAAGATAACTAATACGACAAGCATCAAAGGATAAGCTGACACTGGTAAACAATCATCAATTATTTAAAATAATTCCGTGAAAAACTTCAATACTTTATCAGTTTCAAACATGAAATGTGAGAAAATTATTTCAAACAGTGTTCACCTGAAGTTGCATTTTGAGTAGTGTATTTCCTATTGAAAATTAATCTTGGTGGAACTGTCTTTCATTTAGTGCTAATGAGTTGCTGTATTTTGAACTGGAATAGTAGGACTACACATGTTAGCCATCAGTCCTCTACTTCTCCTGGAGAGTGTAAGTACATACTTTGTTGTCTTGGATTTACAACTTTTCACCTTGTGCAGCATTACTTACTCAGGTTAGCCTTAAACAGGGACAGATGCAGGGCAGATGCTTTTGGTTTGTAGGGAGTCCATTCCACGTGACTTCAGTTCTGAAAAGGTGCTTTATGCATCAGGTACTAGTTTTGAATTCAGTGGCACTGTACATGTGTCTGAGCACAGTACATTATTTAGATTTGTCCTCATATGAGGCTTGATCCCACTGTTACTTTCATGTGAATGGTGCCACTGTTATAAGGCTCTCTTTAAATTGTCATAGTATTATAGTATCAGTCAGGATTGGAAGGGACCACAAGGATCATCTAATTCCAACCCCCCTGCCATGGGCAGGGACACCCCACACTAGATCAGGCTGGCCAGAGCCTCATACAGCCTGGTCTTAAACACCTCCAGGGACAGGACCCCAACCACCCCCTGGACAACCCATTCCAATTCCAAATGAGTAGCCATGTCTTGTAACAATATGTATTACCAAGACTCTACACTTTGAGTATGTAAAAGACACCCTAGTTTCAACCATATTCCATGTACAGGATAGCCATGTAGCTAATTAAATGTACAGTAGCCAAGACCACTGAATAAACCTGAAGTCTTGATTCTACAGCCCTTCTCCTGCATGTAGGATAGCATCACAAAATGTAGCACACTTGAAATTTTGATTCCTCAATGCTATGCTATTCCAGACACTGGCTTGCTTGATCAGATATGTGAAATAAATAAAGAGATGTCCTGTGTTGAGGCAGATCCTCTCTTGCCTTTCACTGTGGCAGAAAAAATGAGACTCACACCTATGGATTGCAGAAGTGATGGAAAATTTAAATGGAAAAGCAGTAAAGTGTTTTACAGAAGCTACAAGCACAGTGCATACGGAGTCTCCCAGCATTTCCCTTCTCCCTACCTGAGGGTACACCCAAAACCCCCAGGGCTCTTTCTTCCCCCCTCCACTGTTAGGCTAATCTCGGCTGGTCAGATCTGAGATTGCCCTTCCCCCTTCTCCTCCTGCCAACAGGCCTAGCCAGGCCTAAGAGGTCTGGACATAACTCCCCTTCCATTACCAGGTAGGGAGCATCTCCCATGGGAGCGGCAAGGGAAGAAAGAGGAAGTGTGAGACCTTGCTGATAGATTTATAGGAAGCAGGACATTATGGAAATGAAATACTCTATTTCCTGTGTCCACCTACTGGGCTGGAAACTCAGGGCACTGGAGGTGTATCTTGTGTGACAGCAGCAAGAGACACCCAGCCTAAACTGCCACAACAGAGTAGAAATATGCAAGAGTGAAATAATATCCTAGCCTTTCTTTCTTTTTCCCCAGGAGAAAATGTCCCTTAATGTAAATACCCTGCTACTAAATTTCTAAAATATCTTTGGTTTCCATTACAGGATCACAGGATGTTGGGGGTTGGATAGGACCTACAGATATCATCGAGTCAACCCCTTGACAGAGCAGAGGTCACACAGGAACACATCCAGACGGGTCTTGACAATCTTCAGAGGAGGAGACTCCACAACCCCTCTGGGGAGCCTGTTCCAGTGCTCTGTGACCTCACAGTGAAGAAGTTCCTCCTCATGTTGAGGTGGAATCTCCTGTGTTGTCGTTTATATCCAATGCCCCTTGTCCTATCAAAAGGTGCAACTGAGCAGAGCCTTTCCCCTCCCTTGACACCCAGCACTCAGATGTTTATAAACATTGATCAAATGCCCTCGAAGTCTTCTCTTCTCCAGACTAAACAGCCCCAGGTCTCTCAGCCTCTCCTCATAATGCATGTGCTCCAGTCCCTTAATCATCCTGGTAGCTCTCTGTTGGACTCTCTTAAGTAGTTCCCTTTCCCTCTTGAACTGGGGAGCCCAAAATTGGATGCAATATTTCAGGTGAGCTCTCACCAGGGCAGAGTAGAGGGGAGGAGAGCCTCTCTTGAGCTGCTCGACACAGTCTTCTTAATGCATCCCAGGATCCCATTGGCCCTCTTGGCCACATGGGTACATTGCTGACCCGTGGATAACTTGTTATCTGCCAGGACTCTCAGGTCCTTCTCCATGGGGCTGCTCTCTACCAGATCAACTCCTAACTGTACTGATACAGTTTATTCTTCCTTCCCAGATGCAGGACTCTGCATTTATCCTTGTTGAACCTCATTAGGTTCCTCTTTGCCCAGTTCTTCAGTTTGTCCAAGTCTCTCTGAATGGCTGCACAGCCTTCAGGTATATCAGCTGAATAAACCTGAAAGTTTGACATACCCAGTATAGTACAGTATTACCAAGGTTGGAAGAGACCTCGAAGATCATCGAGTCCAACCTGTAACCACAAACCTCACAACTAGACCATGGCGCCAAGTGCCACATCCAGTCCCCTCTTGAACGCCTCCAGGGACGGTGACTCAACCACCTCCCTGGGCAGCCCATTCCAATGACGAATCACTCTCTCGGTGAAGAACTTTCTCCTCACCTCCAGCCTAAACTTCCCCTGTTGAGCTTGAGACTGTGTCCCCTTGTTCTGGTGCTGGTTGCAAGGGAGAAGAGGCCAACCCCTTCCTGGCTACAACCACCCTTCAAGTAGTTGTAGAGAGCAATGAGGTCGCCCCTGAGCCTCCTCTTCTCCAGGCTAAACAGCCCCAGCTCCCTCAGCCTCTCCTCATAGGGCTTGTGCTCAAGGCCTCTCACCAGCCTTGTTGCCCTTCTCTGGACACGTTCAAGTGTCTCAATGTCCTACTTAAACTGAGGGGCCCAGAAGTGGACACAGGACTCAAGGTGCGGCCAAACTAAAGCAGAGTACAGGGGCACAATGACCTCCCTGCTCCTGCTGGCCACACCATTCCTAATGCAGGCCAGGATGCCGTTGGCCCTCTTGGCTGTCTGGGCACACTGCAGGCTCATGTTCAGCCTCCCATCAACCAGTACCCCCAGGTCCCTCTCTGTTTGGCCGCTCTCCAGCCACTCTGACCCCAGCCAGTAGCACTGCCTGGGGTTGTTGTGGCCAATGTGCAGAACCTGGCACTTGGATGTGTTCAGTCTCATGCCATTGGACTCTGCCCATCTGTCCAGCCTGTTGAAGTCCCTCTGCAAAGCCTCTCTGCCCTCCAGCAAATCAACTCCTGCCCCCAGCTTGGTGTCGTCTGCAAATTTACTGATGATGGACTCAATGCTCTCATCCAGATCATCAATAAAGATGTTGAAGAGCATGGGGCCCAGCACTGATCCTTGGGGCACACCACTAGTGACAGGCCACCAGCTGGATGTGGCACCATTCACCACCACTCTCTGGGCTCAGCCCTCCAGCCAGTTCCTAACCCAACGCAGTGTGCTCCTGTCCAAGCCATGGGCTGCCAGCTTGGCCAGGAGTTTGCTGTGGGGGACGGTGTCAAAGGCCTTGCTGAGGTCCAGGTAGACCACATCCACAGGCCTCCTGACATCCACCAGGCAGGTCACCTGATCATAGAAGGAGATCAGGTTGGTGTGATGGGTTTAGGCAGCCCCCCTCCAAACCCTCCCCATCACGGGCAGAATAAAAACACCTAGACAAAACGGATTGCAAAAGTGATGGAAAGTTTAAGGAAAAGCGGTGAATCTTTACAGAAAGCAAAAAAAGCAGAGTGACAACAGAAATCCCAAAACAGTCCCAAGATAATCCCATCCCCACCTGGGGGTACATCCAAGACCCCCAGGGCTCCTTCTTCCCCCTCCCCACTGCTAGGCTAGTCTCAGCTGGCCAGATCTGAGACTGCCCATCCCCCCGTGGCCTTGGGCCTAGCCAGGCCCATGGCCGGGAGACAACAACTCCCCCATTACCGGGCGACGGCGAGGAAGAAAGAGGAGGTGCTTAGACCTCGCACTGGATCTTATACTGGTGCAGAGAATTATGGTAGAAATACCCAATTTCCTGTGTCCACCCACTGGGCTGGACCTCTGGACACAGGAAGCAGGGGGCACCCAGCCCAAACTGCAACAGTTGGTCAGGCAGGACCTGCCCCTCCTAAATCCATGCTGGCTAGGCCTGAGCCCCTGGCCATCCTGTAAGTGCTGTGTGATCGCACACAAGATGACCCGTTCCATAATCTTGCCTGGCACTGAGGTCAGGCTGACAGGCCTATAATTCCCTGGCTCTTCCAACTGGCCCTTCTTGTGGATGGGCACCATGTTGGCCAGCTTCCAGTCTTCTGGGACCTCTCCAGTGAGCCAGGACTGCTGAAAAATGATGGAGAGCGGCCTGGACAGCTCATCCGCCAGCTCCCTCAGCACCCTAGGATGGATCCCATCCGGTCCCATTGACTTGTGGGGGTCCAAGCGGCTCAGAAGATCTCTTAACTATCCCATCCTGGAACAGAGGAAAACTATGCAGCTCCCTGGCTCCTTCTGCCAGCTCTGCAGGCCAGCTGTCTGGAAGCCATTCTGTCCTGCTAGTAAAAATTGAGGTAAAGAAGGTGTTAAGCACCTCTGCCTTTTCCTCATCCTTTGTTACAATGTTCCCCTCCATGCTCACCAAGGAGTGGAGCTTGTCCTTGCCCTTCCTCTTGCTATTAATATATTTATAGAAGGACTTTTTGTTTCCCTTCACAGCAGAGGCCAGTCTGAGCTCCAAATGGGCTTTTGCCTCCCTAATTTTCTTCCTACAAGACCTAGCAACATCCCTAAACATTCCATGGGTTGCCTCCCCATTTTTCCAAAGATAATACACCCTCTTTTTTCCCTTAGTTCCTTTAGAAGTTCATTGCCCATCCAGGCTGGCCGTCTGCCCCGATGGCTCATCTTCCGGCACACTGGCACAGCCTGTTCCTGCACCTTCAAGAGTTCTTTCTTGAAGTAGATCCAGCTCTCCTGGACCCCTTTATTTTTAAGGGCTGTTTCCCAAGGAACCTTCTGAGTTAGTTCCTTGAGTAGCCTGAAGTCCACCCTCCGGAAATCCAGAGTGGAGGTCTTCTTGCTGCCCCTCTTGGCTTGGCTGCATACCGAAAACTCAATTATCTCGTGGTCACTGGTGCCTAAACACCCTCCGACCACCACATCACCCACCAGCCCTTCCCTGTTGGTGAAGAGGAGGTCAAGCATAGCCTTACCCCTGGCAGGCTCGCGCAGCACCTGGGATAAGAAGCTGTCCTCCATGCACTCTAAGAACCTCTTAGATTGCCTCCTCTCTGCTATGTTGTGATCCCAGCAGATATCAGGCAGGTTGAAGTCACCCATGAGAACAAGGTCTAGCGATCTTGAGACAGCCTTAAGCTGCCTATAGAATGCTTCGTCAACATCTTCCTCCTGGTTGTGTGGTCTATAACAGACTCCAACCAGGATGTCTGCCCTGCTGGTCTTCCCTCTAATTCTCCCCCACAAGCACTCAACCTGATCGTCCCTGATCTCTAGCTCAATGGCATCAAGAGCCTCCCTGATGTACAGGGCCACCCCTCCACCCCTTCTTCCTTGCCTGTCTCTCCTGAAGAGCCTGTAGCCATCAATTGCAGTGCTCCAGTCATGTCAGTCGTCCCACCACGTCTCCGTGATGGCAACTACATCGTATCTTTCCTGCTGCAACAAGGCTTCCAGCTCCTCATGTTTGTTGCCCATACTTCATGCATTAGTATACATGCACTTCAGCTGGGCTGCTGGTTTTGCCCCTGGCATCAGCTTACCACCCTCAGACTCCTGTCTGAGGGGACTGGTTTCAGCCCCTTCCCCCTTCGAAGCTAGTTTAAAGCCCTGTCAATGAGACCTGCCAATTCCCTTCCCAGAATCTTTTTACCTTTGGGGGACAGGCCATTCTCGTGTACTGTGACCTTTCCCCTCCTCTGGGACAGATGTACATCATCTGTTGCCAGTTGACCTGGTGCAGTAGAAAGTTCCCCAAGATCGAAAAACCCAAAATTCTTCTGACTGCGCCAACCTCTAAGCCACTTGTTGACTACAGCTGCTGACCTGTTCCTCTTGTATTCCCTCCTGCAACTGAGGGTATAGACAAAAAAATTATTTGTGCACCTGACCCCTCCACCAGATCCCCCAGGGCCTTGACGTCATTCTTGATAGCCCTGGGAGTTCTGGTTGCAACATCATCATTCCCTAAGTGCATAGCTATTAAGGGATAGTAGTCAGAGGGCTGCACCAGACTAGGCAGCGTCCTGGTAACATCTCTGACTTGAGCTCATGGGAGACAACAAAGTTCCCTGTGAGCAGGGTCTGGCTGACATATGGGGCCCTCTGTTCCCCTCAGTAGGGAATCACCAATAACAATCACCCTCCTCTTTTTTTAAGGGAGCAAGTCTTGATGCCAGGGGAAGGCTATTTAACCCCAGGCTGACTCACCCCAAGGTGACTCACCCCAGGCTGACTCACCCCAGGCCAACCCACCCTAAGATGACTCACCCCAGGCTGACTCACCCCAGGCTGACCCACCCTAGACTGACCCACCCTAGACTGAACCACCCTAGGCTGACTCACCCTAGGCCGACCCACCCTAGACTGACTCACCCCAGGCTGACCCACCCCAGGCTGACTCACCCCAGGCTGACCCACCCCAGGCCGACCCACCCCAGGCTGACTCACCCCAGGCTGACCCACCCTGGACTGACTCACCCTGGGCTGTTTTGCCTCATGGAATACCCCAGATGGTGTGTCTTCCAGCATCAGTATCACCTCCCCCTCGACCTCCTGTGCCCCATACTTGTTCTCCAAGGGCAGTGGGGGAGGTGAAGGGAGGCAAGGAGGTTTTAATCTGTCTTTTGAGAGGAACCTGAGTCCGTTCCCCTCTGCTTTTTGGATAACCAGCCTCTGCTGGGGGAGCCTGCAGAGCCTGGTTACTCAAGTTGGTCTCCCTTCTACAATCCCTGACATCTCTAAGTCTAGTCACCTCATCCTTCAATCTGGCCACCAGGTTAAGCAGATAGTCGATCTGCTCACATCTGATGCAGGAGCTGTCCCCACTACCCTGCATCTCAAGTGCCAGGCTCCAGCACTCTCTGCAGCCATAAGCCTGGACACCCACCTCTTGCTTGTGACACTTGCCTACCTGCTTGTATCCCCCTCAGTCTGAGTCGAGACTGATGTTTTGAAGGAGTGGTTGTGGCGCGTCACCACCATGGTGCCCTGCCCGCGGCACCTGCTGGACAAAATTTAGAAAAAGTGCGGCGGCGCGTGCCGAGCGAGAGCAGGCGGCAAGACCCCCACTGGAACAGGGGCTGCCGCGAGCCGCCGATGGCTTTTAAACGAGCTGCCAGCAGTGACGCGGGGAGCCCGAGCGATCCCGAGCAGCAAGCACGTGGAGAAACGGCCGTGCCGAATCTAGCCGAGTGCCGAGAGCCCGGGGTGCCCTGCCGTCCCCCGTAGGTTGAAAAGGAAGCAGCTAGTGTTCCTGGTTTGGTATCATCAGCAAACTTGCTGAGCAGACATTCTGTCACTCTGTCTCCTCATCAATGTCATTGATGAAGATGTTGAACAAGACTGAACCCAGCACTGATCCTGGGGACTCCACTAGTTTCAGCTCTCCAGCTGGACTTGGCACCATTGTCTGTTTGGACTCTATTTTGTAACCAGTTCCTAATCCATCTCACTGTCTGTTCTTCCATCCCACACTTCCTGAGCTTGCTCACAAGGATGGTATGGGAGACAGTGTCAAAAGCCTGGCTAAGGTCAAGGTAGACTACATCCACTGATTTCCCTGCATCTACCCATTCAATTACAGCTTCATAGAAGGCTATCATATTTGTCAAACATGACTTCCTCTTGGTAAATCCATGCTGACTGCTCCTGGTCATCATCTTCTCTTCAAAGTGCCTAGAGATGACCTCCAGAATGAGCTGCTCCATCATTTCTCTAGGGAGAGAAGTGGGACTCAATGGTCTATAATTTTGTGGAACTTATTTCTTGCCCTTTTTGAAGACTGGAGTGACAATAGCTTTCCTCCAGTCCTCAGACTCCTCTCCTGTCTGCCATGATTTTGCAAAAATGATGGAGAGTGCTTAAGCAACATCATCAGCTCTTTCAACATTCTTAGGTGCATCTCATCAGGGCCCATGGATTTATGAATATTCAATTCCCTAATCCACTCTTCATTGACTAGTGGAAAGTCCTCCCTCCTCCAGTCTTCTCCTTCATCCAGGGCCTGGACTTCATAGGGGAGTTCAGTCTTAGGTGTAAAGACTGAAGCAAAGAAGGCATTCAGCAGCTCTGCTTTCTCTGCATTCTCAGTTACCAGGGCTACCTCCTCATTTGGCAGGGGCCCCACACCTTCCCTAGTCTTCCTTTTCCTAATGATACATTTGAAGAAGGCCTTCTTGTTCTCTTTTACTTCCTTTGCCAGTTTCAATTCCAAGAGGGCTTTGGCCTTCCTTGTTGCCTTCCTACATGCCCTGGCAACTACTCTGTAGTTCTCCCAAGTGACAAGTCCCTTCTTCCATAAACTGTATCTTTCTCCCATGAGATTTCCTTCAGAAGCTCCTTGCTTATCCATGCAGGTCTCCTGGGACATCTACCTGATTTCTCACTCAAGGGAATACACTGTGAGAGACTAAAGCTTGTCTCTCCTGGTGTGACTCAACAAAGATAAAATCACTTGCTGCTTGCCCAGACAATAGCTGATGTGCATTGGGCAGAGCCACTGGAAGGACTCTTGGAAGGTGCAAAGATAACATTGCTCACTGGACTGCAGCTGGCCTACAACAATGGCCCAAGAGCCCAGTACTCACACCTTCAGGACAAGATCATTTCCAGCCATCAGATACCCCAAGAAGGGAGGATGGTGAGACAATGGATTCACCACCTGTTTCCTGATGTGTAATGAGTGTGTGGGTAGGTAGATGGAGAAGGAAGAGGCAGAGGCCTGCTCCCCCTCCATCCAGATGGCTACCCAAACTCACTTGAGTACACAGAAAGATTTCCTGGGGAACGATACCTGGATACTTACCTAAAGATGATTTCCCAGAACAATCTCCTGGGGAACAACACCTGGACACTTGCCTAAGGACTAAAAAACTGTATAAAAGACTGGAGCAACTACTGGCTTGGAAGAAGAAAAATGCAGAAGAAGATGGCACCACACACTGGAAACATCACGGGGCAACACAACGGATCTTGGACTCTGAAAACCCTCTCTCCGTGTCCTAAGTTCTGCCTGCTGCAACTCATGCAGCTGAAGAAGCTGCTCAGAGGACCACATCCCTTCTACAGCCAAAGCCTCAGCACCGTTTTTCTACAGACCCAACATCTCCTGCAGCACCTTTCCACAGACTCAAACTGTCTTGGGGGGGGTAAGGAGTGTGGTAATATGATTCCTTTCCTCTTTTCTTCTTCTCCCTCTATTTTCTCTCTCTCTCCTTCTGATCCATCCACTTTATTTATGTAATAAATAGTCTAGCTGTTGATAATTTGGCCTCGTTTGTGCCTCTCATTTCACAGCATGGGAATATTAAAAAAAAACCTGAGTCTCTTTCCCTCTCTGGACCGAGACACACATCTATCTTGGGCTTGGAGGAAGTGGCATTTAAAAATTATCCACTTTCTTGGGCTCATTTACCCTCCAGAGTCTTAACCCATTCTAGCACCCTAGGAAAAATAAAACAAATGAGATGTCTACACGTACATTTTATAAAATTTATGAAGTGTACTGTATTTTTATTCATAGTCTTTGTATTTTTATGCAGCTGATAGTTCATCTTAACAATTCACAGGATAATAAGCTAGTAAATTGGACTCTGACATGCAGCTGCTGTCTTCTAGTGCGGCTGTTGTTTCCTCTGCATAGCTTGTAGGACATGTCAAAAAATCCAGGGATTCTGGACAGTGCAAAATGCTTTGAGACAGATGGTGAAGATATTCAGCTCATCTTTAATGCTCATCATTCATGGAGCTAAAGCCTTTGTGTAGTCAAGCTTGTGCGTGTGAAGCATGGCTCCATGTTGGAGCCATGCCACCAGGGGCGACTGGAGTACTATTAGGAAAGAGGACCCCTATTTAGTTGGCATCAAGTGCAACATCTGTAAGACTTCAGACATACAGAAATGGGAAGTCTAAAGAAAAGGAAAAAAAAAAAAGAAGGTTAAGAGGGCTAAGCCATGGCTATAGAAAACAAGTGGTTTTCAAAATGTAGAGCAAGTACTTTCCGGTGATGGGTGGTGAGGAACTCAGCTTAGCTCTGGCCTGGACTTATGAGCATCCAGAGACTGACATTTGTACTATTTAGAAGATACTTCTGCTAATATTACCTTCACAGTTAATAAGCTAAGTCTACTAACAATGAAGACATTTAAATATTTGCTACATTTCTTCTAAGGCAGTAATTTCTGACAAGCTAGGAAGACGCTAGGAGTTGGATTTGAGTGACCAGGCTCTGCAGGCTCCCCTAGCAGAGGGAGGTGACCCAAAATGCAGTGGGAAATGGATTCAGGTCCCTGTTAGGAAACACAAAGTAAAACCCTCATGTCTCCCCTCACCTTCACAGTTGCCCTTGTAGAACAAATATGGGGCACTGGAAGCTGAGGGGGAGATGAATGAGATGACAGAAGAGATACTGTCTGAGGTGTTGCCTAAAGCCAAACAGCCTGCTCCCTGCATCAGGACTTGTTCCCTTAAAAAAAAGAGAAGGGTAATTGTTATTGGTGATTCCCTCCTGAGGGAACAAAGGGCCCCATATGTTGACCGAATCCTTCCCACAGGGAAGTCTGTTGCCTCCCTGGGGCCTAGGTCAGAGATGTTACCAGAAGGCTGCCTAGTCTGGTACAGTCCTCTGATTACTATCCCTTGATAGCTATGCAGGTAGGGAGCTATGATGTTGAAACCAGAAGTCCCAAGGCAATCAAAAAGATTCTGGGAAAACTGGTTGAGGGGTCAGGGGCACAGGTAATTTTTCATCAATACCCTTAATCACAGGAAGGAATAGTGAAAGGAAGAGGAAAGCAGGTGAAATTAACAAGTGGCTCGGAGGCTGGTGCCACCAACAAAATGTTGGGATTTTTGATCTTGGGGAACTTTCCATGGCACGGGGTCCGCTAGCAACAGATGAAGTATGAGGGGCCGTCTTTTCACATGCCTGCTGCTCGTGATCCCTACGTCACCAGTGGCAGATTTAAAAAGGCAGCCGTGGTTCACGGGGCTTCCATTTCAGAGGGAAGCTGCTGCATTCTCTTGTCTTCTCTTGTGCTCTCACTCAGCAGCAGCCAGCCGCATGCACTGCCGCACTTTTTCTAAATTTTTGACCAGTAGGTGCTGTGGCTAGGGATAGGGATGGCTGTGACTTGCAGCAAAAAAAATCAGTGTTGATGCAGACTGAGGTGGAACACAAGCAGGTAGCTGTCCAGGCATCTGGCTGGAGAGAGTGCTGGAGCCTGGCTCTTGAGATGCAGGGTAGTGGGGACAGCTCCTGCATTAGGTGTGAGCAGATCAACTATCTGCTTAATCTGGTGGCCAGACTGAAGGATGAGATTGCTAGACTTAGAGCTGTAAGGGAATGTAGAAAAGAGATGAACCAGAGTAGGAAAAAGATGAACCAGAGTAACCAGGCTCTGCAGGCTCCCCAGCAGAGGCTGGTTATCCAAAAAGCAGAGGGGAATGGATGCAGGTTCCTCTCAAAAGATGCAAAGTAAAACCTCCTTGCCTCCCCTCACCTTCCCCGCTGCCCTTGGAAAACAAGTATGGGGCACTGGAGGTCAAGGGTGAGGTGATACTGATGCTGGAGGACACACCATCTGGGAGTTTCCCTGAGGCTAAACAGCCTAAGGTTAAACAGCCTAAGGTTAAACAGCCTTCCCCCAGCATCAGGACTTTCTCCTCAAAAAAAACAGGAGGGTAATTGTTACTGGTGATTCCCTCCTGAGGGGAACAGAGGGCCCTTATAAGTCAGCCAGATGCTTCTCACAGGGAAGCTGGACTGCTGAAGTGGCTGAGAGAGCAGGCAGCGAGGAGCTCAGCTCTGAGAGCTTGCTTTTGGCTTTCCATTCATTGCTTTTCGGGAGGTAAGGGGCTGCTGGATTGAGACCTCCTGGACAGGGGAGGAGGGGCAGCAGGCTCGGATTGCCTACGTGCCTGAGGGCAGTGACGCAGCAGGGGGAGGGGTTGCTGTGGAAACCAAATACACCCCAGCGCATGGCTGAAAGAGCAGGCAGCAGCCAGGAGCTCGGCTCAGCCTTCTCAATGACGGAAAAAAAAAAAAAAAAAGCCGGGTGGAGAGGGTGATTAAGAGGGTGGTTACTGCAACGTGGTTACAGTATCACAGTATCACAGAATTACCAAGGTTGGAAGAGACCTCGAAGATCATCGAGTCCAACCAACCTGTAACCACATACCACACGACTAGACCAAGTGCCACATCCAGCCCCCTCTTGAATGCCTCCAGGGATGGCGACTCAACCACCTCCCTGGGCAGCCCATTCCAATGACGAATCACTCTCTTGGTGAAGAACTTTCTCCTCACCTCCAGCCTAAACTTCCCCTGTTGCAGCTTGAAACTGTGACCCCTTGTTCTGGTGCTGGTTGCTAGGGAGAAGAGGCCAACCCCTTCCTGGCTACAACCACCTTTCAGGTAGTTGTAGAGAGCAATGCGGTCACCCCTGACCCTCCTCTTCTCCAGGCTAAACAACTCCAGCTCCTTCAGCCTCTCCTCATAGGGCTTGTGCTCAAGGCCTCTCACCAGCCTTGTTGCCATTCTCTGGACACGTTCAAGTGTCTCGATGTCCTTCTTAAACGGAGGGGCCCAGAACTGGACACAGGACTCAAGGTGTGGCCTAACCAAAGCAGAGTACAGGGGCACAATGACCTCCCTGCTCCTGCTGGCCACACTATTCCTAATGCAGGCCAGGATGCCGTTGGCCCTCTTGGCCACCTGGGCACACTGCTGGCTCATGTTCAGGTGGCAGTCGATCAGCACCCCCAGGTCCCTCTCTGTTTGGCCGCTCTCCAGCCACTCCGCCCCCAGCCTGTAGCTCTGCATGGGGTTGCTGTCACCAAAGTGCAGACCCGGCACTTGTACTTGTTGAATTCCATCCCATTGGACTCCACCCATCTGTCCAGCCAATCGAGGTCCTTCTGCAGAGCCCTTCCACCCTCTAACCGACCAACATCTGCTCCTAACTTGGTGTCATCTGCAAATTTGCTGATGACTGTCTCAATGCCCTCATCCAGATTGTCAATGAGGACACTGAAGAGGATGGGGCCCAGCACTGATCCCTGGGGGACGCCACTGGTGACTGGCCTCCAGCTGGCGCTGGCACCATTGACCACCACTCTCTGGGCTAGGCCCTCCAGACAGTGCCCAACCCAGCGCAGAGTGTTGCTGCCCAAGCCACAAGCTGACAGCTTAGCCAGCAGTTTGCTGTGGGGGATGGTGTCAAAGGCCTTGCTGAAGTCCAGGTAGACCACATCCACAGGCCTCCCCACATCCACCAGGCAGGTCACCTGATCATAGAAGGAGATCAGGTTGGAGAAGCAGGACCTGCCCTTCCTGAATCCATGTTGGCTGGACCTGAGCCCTTGGCCATCCTGGAAGTGCGCAGTTACTGCCGCCAGGATAATCTGCTCCATCATTTTCCCTGGCACTGAGGTCAGGCTGACTGGCCTATAGTTTCTGGGTTCCTCCATCTGTCCCTTTTTGTGGATGGGGACCACATTGGCCAGTTTCCAGTCATCTGGGACCTCACCGGTCAGCCAGGACTGGAGGAAAATGATGGAGAGCGGCTTGGCCAGCTCATCTGCCAGCTCTCTCAGCACCCTACAATGGATCCCATCTGCCCCATGGACTTGTGAGTGTCCAAGTGGCTCACCAGGTCCCGAACTAATTCCTCATGGATTTCCAGGGCATTACACTGCTCCCTGACCACATCACCCAGCTCAGGAGGCCACTCGTCCTGAACTCCTCCTGCCTCACTGTTAAAAATTGAGGCAAAGAAGGTGTTCAGGACCTCAGCCTTTTCCTCATCTTTAGTCACCATGTTCCCCTCCAGGTCCAATAGGGAGTGCAGGTTCTTCTTGCCCTTCTTTTGGCATTAACATATTTGTAAAAGTGCTTTTTATTGTCCTTCACTGAGGTGGCCATCCTCAGCTCCAACTGGGCCTTTGCCTCTCTGATTTTTTTCCTACATAATCTAACAACTTCCTTAAACATACCTCGAGAAGCCTTCCCCACCTGCCAAAGGTGATACAGCCTCTTTTTTTCCCTTAGTTCCTCCAGGAGCTGCTTGCTCATCCAGGCTGGTCAACTTCCCTGCCGGCTCATCTTTTGGCAGATGGGAACTGCCAGTTCCTGTGCCTTCAAGAGCTCCTGTTTAAAATAGGTCCAACCCTCCTGGACCCCTCGGTTCTTGAGGGTTGATACCCAGGGAACTTTGCAGATAAGTTTCCTAAACAGGCTGAAGTTTGCCCTCCGGAAGTCCAAGGTGAAGGTTCTGTTGGTGCTCCTCCATATCTCCCTGTAAATTGAAAAATGCACCATCTCATGGTCGCTGCACCCCAGGCAGCCTCCCACAGTCACTTCTCCTACCAGCCCTTCTCTAGTGGTTACTGCAACGTGGTTACTACTAGAAGTAAGGCTAGTAGAAGAACAGTGGGCACCCAAACAGAGGCCACTCACAAGCATGCAGGTGTTCAGGTAGGTGGCTGCAGTGAGTGCTGGGACCTAGCACTCAATATGGAGGATGGAAGGAACAACTCCTGTGTCAGGTGTGAGCAGATCAGGGATCTGATGAGCATGGTGGCCGAACTAAAAGAAGAGGTAGAAAGGCTTAGAGCTATAAGAGACAGCGAAAGGAACACTGACTATTCCCACAATCTAACTTCTACCAAACCAGAACAGGGGGTAACTCTTAGTGGAGCAGGGAGTTTGATACCTTCCCATCAGCAAGCTTCTCAGCCTCCCTGCAGTAACCCACATAAGCAGGGCCAATGGGAGCAGGTCTCTGCCTGACGGAAGAAGTGCAGACGGAGCAAGCGTGCTACTTTGAGCAGCACACTGCCTACAGTGCACTTACAGAATAGGTATGAGGCTCTGCAGGAAGAACAGGTCATAGGTGAGGACGAGGACTCAAGGAAGTCAGAAGCTGCACCAATGACAGGTTGCCTCAGGCCAGCTATCAAAACTAATCCGGAAAAGAAACCTCGTAGGGTCATCGTTATAGGAGACTCCCTACTGAAGGGAGCAGAGGGCCCAATATGCAGACCAGACCCATTTCATAGGGAGATCTGCTGCCTCCCTGGTGCCCAAGTAAAGGACATTGTAGGCAAAATTCCCAAACTCATGAGTCCTTCAGACTACTACCCACTGCTGGTCTTTCAGGTGGGTAGTGATGATGCAACAATGAGAGGCTCACAATCAATTAAAAGAGATTTCAGAACCTTAGGGCACCTGCTAAAGGGATCAGGAGCGCAGGTTGTGTTCTCTGCTATCCCTCTAATATCAGTGATGGATGAGGGAACATTGAGGAAGAGCCAACAGGTCAATTCATGGCTCCGGGGCTGGTGCCATCAACGGGGATTTGGGTTCTACAATCATGGTTTGGTTTACAAGGCAGCAGAGCTGAAAACAACTTACGGGACACACTTGTCCCAGAGGGGGAAAAGGATCCTGGGGCAGGAATTGGCAGGGCTCGTTGACAAGGCTTTGAAATAGCTTTGAAGGGGGGAGGGGTTAATAGTCTCCTGCTGGCCTGTGACAAACAGAGGGGCAGCTCACCAGAGGCAGAGGGATGGAGAGCTGGTAAGGACTCTCAACTTGCTGCCCTGAGGCAAGCCACGAATGACACACCAGGACACTCTGTGGAAATCAAGGGGAATTGTCACAAGGGGACAACAGGGCCAGCCCAGCTGAAGTGCTTCTATGCAAATGCACGCAGCTTGGGCAACAAACAGGATGAATTAAGGGCCACCGTGCTGCTGGGATGCCATGACATAGGGGGCATTACTGAAACTTGGTGGGATGATTCCCATGACTGGAATGTAGGGATAGACGGGTGTGGTGGTTTGGGCTGGGTGCCCTATGCTGCATGGTGTACCTCCTGTGTCCAGGCAACCAATAATACAATACAATACAATACACCAGGTTGAAAGAGACCTTCAAGATCATCACGTCCAACCCATCAACCAAACCAACCCACCTAATCAACTAAGCCATGGCACCCAGCATCCCACCAAGTCTCCTCCTGAACACCTCCAGTGAAGGTGACTCCACCACCTTCACGGGTAGCCCATTCCAATGGGCAATCACTCTCCCTGTATAGAGCTTCTTCTTAACATCCAGCCTAAACCTGCCCTGGCACAGCCTGAGACTGTGTCCTCTTGTTCTGGTACTGGCTGCCTGGGAGAAGAGACCAACCTCCGCCTGGCTACAACCTCCGTTCAGGTAGTTGTAGAGAGCAATAAGGTCACCCCTCAGTCTCCTCTTCTCCAGGCTAAGCAATCCCAGCTCCCTCAGCCTTTCCTCATAGGGCTTCTGTTCCAAATGCCTCACCAACTTTATTGCCCTTCTCTGGACACATTCCAGCAAGTCAACATCCTTCCTAAACTGAGGGGCCCAGAACCAGACACAGGACTCAAGGTGTGGCCTAACCAGTGCAGTGTACAGGGGCACAATGACCTCCCTGCTCCTGCTGGCCACACTGTTCCTGATGCAGACCAGGATGCCATTGGCCTTCTTGGCTGCCTGGGCACACTGCAGGCTCATGTTCAGCCTGCCATCGACCATCACCCCCAGGTCCCTCTCTGCCTGGCCACTCTCCAGACACTCTGACCCCAGCCTGTAGCATTGCATGGGGTTGCTCTGGCCAATGTGCAGAACTCGGCACTTGGATGTGTTCAATCTCATGCCATTGGATTCTGCCCATCTGTCCAGCCTGTCGAGGTCCCTCTGCAGAACCCCTCTACTCTCCAGCAGATCAACTCCTGTCCCCAGCTTGGTGTCATCCACAGATTTACTGATGATGAACTCAATGCCCTCATCCAGATCATCAATAAAGATGTTAAAGAGCATGGGGCCCAGCACTGATCCTTGGGGCAACACCACTGGTGACTGGCTGCCAGCTGGATGTGGCGCCATTCACCACCACTCTCTGGGCTCAGCCCTCCAGCCACTTCCTAGCCCAGCGCAGTGTGCTCCTGTCCAAGCCATGGGCTGATAACTTGGCCGGGAGGTTGCCGTGGGGGACAGTGTTAAAGGCCTTGCTGAAATCCAGGAAGACTACATCCACAGCCTGCCCCACATCCACCAGGTGGTCACCTGATCATAGAAGGAGATCAGGTTGGTCAGGCAGGAACTGCCCTTCCTAAATCCATGTTGGCTGGGCCTGATCCCTTGGCCACCCTGTAAGTGCTGTGTGATTGCACTCAAGATGACCTCTTCCATAGCCTTGCCTGGCACTGAGGTCAGGCTGACAGGCCTAGAATTCCCTGGCTCATTGAACCCACCCTTCTTGTGGATGGGCACCATGTTGGCCAGCTTCCAGTCTTCTGGGATCTCTCCAGTGAGCCAAGACTGTTGAAAAATATGGAGAGTTGCTTGGACAGCTCATCTGCCAGCTCTCTCAGCACCCTAGGATGGATCCCGTCTGGTCCCATGAACTTGTGGGGATCCAAGTGGCTCAGCAGGTCTGGGCCTACCAGGCCAAAACCTTCCATATCCTTCCAGGTACCCCCACCCCACTGAGCATCAGCATGCCCAAGAGCAGCCAAACTGCCCCACTCCAGCTCAGCTAGACGCAGGCCTATTACAGGCTTCAACAGGCCCAGTTGCATAGCTAGGAATGCCCTGCCAGCCAAGGCCAGGAGAAAAACCTATTCCCCACAAAAGATAACAGTATGTGTGCTTTCCATGATGGAAAGAGAAGAGAATGAGATTGGCTGTACACTCCTTTAAACAGAGAAATACAGGGAAACAGAATAGAATAACAGATTACGATATCCTGGGAAGAGCTTCCCATGACCCTGGGACTCTCTAGCCTCTGGAGGACTTTTATGTGTGGTTACGCCAATTAACTCTTGTTTTCCCTTAACCTACAACACCTTCAAATTTCTGAATTTTAAAACTGAAAATTAGACCTGAGAAATGGTGATATGTGCCATGGATTCAACTTCAATTACTGAATACAAAATATGAATTTTTACTTTTTCAAAAGATTCACAGATTGCACTGGATTGGAAGAGTCAAAGGTCATCTTGCAGTGAGCAGCGACACCTCCAGCTTGACCAGACTGCCACACCAGGTCTGACCTTGAATGTCTCCAGACACTGGGCCTCAACCACATCCCTGGGAAGCCTGTTCCAATATTTTACCACTCTAATTGTGAAGAACTTCTTCCTTATGTTCAACCTAAATCTATCCTGTTCCAGTTTAAAACCATTGCTCCTTGTTCTGTCACTGCAGTTATTTCCAAGTGTCAGTTTTGTACACAAAAAGGGTATATCAATTTTAACAAAACAAATTCCGTGTTTAAATCCATAGGAGTCTGAACTTGTTGCTCTTCATTAGAAGAACAAGTTCCAGAAAAAAGTTGGGTTTTAACCATGAATAACTTATTTTCTAAACCAAGCACTTAAAAACCACGCAATGGCATGAAAGGATAAGATTCAAGATTCTGTTACCAACAAAGGAGGAATGCCTTTTTAAATTATGCCGGTTTTTTTAGGTCAAGGTGACACCAAAGCTGTCACAGAAGCTGAAGTTATGGTCTGTGAGTCATTGTTCACTCTGTTCAAAACAGTTTTCTGAATGGACTTATGCTTCTCAGTAACTGTAGTAGAGAAGAAATAAAACATAGCTATAAATAGTTTCCTTTCTTTTTTTCCCTGCTGATCTGTTAGATAAGTAAGAGTCTCAAAAAAAATCTTAAAGGTTCTCTGAAAATATCTGTCTGACAAACTGATATGAACAGCTTGCGTTTCATTAATTACAAATTATGAATGAGAGCTGTGAAAATTATGGGGTTCTATTTGTGTTTGATTGCAGGCAGAAACTGTGTTAAAAGCATGTGGCAGAATCCCTGCAGAATTATAGAACGGTCTTTCCAAATTAGGAAAATACTACTCAATTTGTATGGATTCTTCAAAATACAACTGGTCAGTTTTATTTTAGACATCTTCTGTGTTATGTGATCTTCAGTTTTAATGGGCAAATAAAAACAATAATTTAGAAAAACCCAATACAGCAGGTGAAGCATGAGATCCATGTTATAGTACTGAAGAATCAAACTGAATTTGAAAATATGGCCTCAATATTTTGGCATATGTGTCTCTGAGAAGAGGCAAGTTAAATTGTTCACTGACCTTCAGCAGGTAGATGGTGGTTCTACACTCTCTACACAGTCAAACACATGAATAAAACAATCAGATCTGAAAATATTTTCTACGCAGCGAGCAAAATAATAGTGCTATCCATCAATGGAAAGGACATTCATTATTTAGTTTAATTTATTGTTTCAATGTGAATAGGACTTTTGAGAACTGCTTACATAAGTTTTGTGACCCTGTAGTATCTCAGCTCAAATCCTGACATTTTAGAATCATAGAGTTCTGTGGCTGTAAGAGACCTTTAAGATCATGGAGTCCAGCCATTACGCCACCACTGTTAGGTGATCACTAAACTGTGTCAGTAATTAGCATATCTACACAGCAATTGCAAGCAACACCTGTGGAAGAGTGGCTGGAAAGCTGACTGGTGGAAAAGAGAGTGAGACCACATCTGTCACAGAACAAATAAGCAGTGGATAGAAGATTCTTCTGGCTCTGAAAAACTGGAGTGGCAGAGAGGTGCTCTCATCTTTTGGGCTCTTCTGGACCACTAGCTAAAACTCATGCCACTGCAAGAAAATTTTTCTGCAGGAATTCTGGATTGGTGGTGGAATGAGAGACTGTTCCTGCTTCACAGGGCAGGAGATCGTGAAGGCAGGGAGAGGTTATAAAGCAGTCTGTCTTATATTTCCCAGTACCATTCAGTCTTTTTCCCTTTATGTACTGGAAACAGGCTTTTCCAAATGTATTGTCACAGGGCTGGTGGGCTTTTCATAGAATCATAGAATCAGTCAGGGTTGGAAGGGACCACAAGGATCAGCTAGTTCCAACCCCTGCCATGGGCAGGGACACCCTACACTAGATCAGGCTGGCCAGAGCCTCGTCCAGCCTGGTCTTAAACACCTCCAGGGACGGGGCCTCAACCACCTCCCTGGACAACCCATTCCAGGGCTTCACCACTCTCATGGTAAAGAACTTCTTCCTCACATCTAGCCTGAATCTCCCTATTTCCAGCTTCATTCTGTTCCCCCTAGTCCTATCACTACCTGATAGCCTGAGAAATCCCTCCCCAGCCTTCCTGTAGGCCCCCTTCAGATACTGGAAGGCCACAATGAGGGCACCTCGGAGCCTTCTCTTCTCCAGACTGAATAGCCCCAACTCCTTCAGTCTGTCCTCATAGGAGAGGCGCTCCAGCCCTCTGATCATCCTCATGGCCCTTCTCTGGACACACTCCAGCACGTCCACATCCCTCCTGTAATAGGGGCTCCAGCACTGGACGCAGTACTCCAGGTGGGAGGTTTTTTGTTTGCTTACTTTGTTAAAGTAAGTGGTCTTGCCCTGGATTGCTGCTGGAACTGGGTTATAATATGTTTTTTTCAAAACCCATTTTGCATGTTATTTTAAGTAGCTGACTGAAAAGGAAAGATGTGTGAGTGACATATTCTCCATCACAGCAGAATCAAAACCATAAGTAGAGCTGACATTAAAGAAGTACAATACAATACAATACAATACAATACACCAGGTTGGAAGAGACCTTCAAGATCATTGCATCCAACCCATCAACCAATCCAACCCACCCAACAACTAGACCATACAGCCAAGCACCCCATCAAGTCTTCTCCTGAACACCTCCAGTGAAGGTGACTCCACCACCTCCATGGGCAGCCGATTCCAATGGCCAATCACCCTCTCCGTGTAGAACTTCTTCCTAACATCCAGCCTAAACCTGCCCTGGCGCAGCCTGAGACTGTGTCCTCTTGTTCTGGTGCTGGCTGCCTGGGAGAAGAGGCCAACCTCTGCCTGGCTACAACCTCCCTTCAGGTAGTTGTAGAGAGCAATAAGGTCACCCCTCAGTCTCCTCTTCTCCAGGCTAAGCAACCCCAGCTCCCTCAGCCTTTCCTCATAGGGCTTGTGTTCCAAACCCCTCACCAGCTTTGTTGCCCTTCTCTGGACACGTTCCAGCAAGTCAACATCCTTCCTAAACTGAGGGGCCCAGAACCGGACACAGGACTCAAGGTGTGGCCTAACCAGTGCAGTGTACAGGGGCACAATGACCTCCCTGCTCCTGCTGGCCACACTGTTCCTGATGCAAGCCAGGATGCCATTGGCCTTCTTGGCTGCCTGGGCACACTACAGGCTCATGTTCAGCCTACAATCAACCAGTACCCCCAGGTCCCTCTCTGCCTGGCCACTCTCCAGCCACTCTGACCCCAGCCTGTAGCACTGCCTGGGGTTGTTGTGGCCAATGTGCAGAATCCGGCACTTGGATGTGTTAAATCTCATGCCATTGGACTCTGCCCATCTGTCCAGCCTGTCGAGGTCCCTCTGCAAAGCCTCTCTGCCCTCCAGCAAATCAACTGCTGCCCCCAGCTTGGTGTCATCTGCAAATTTACTGATGATGGACTCAATGCCCTCATCCAGATCATCAATAAAGATGTTGAAGAGCATGGGGCCCAGTACTGATCCCTGGGGCACACCACTAGTGACAGGCCGCCAGCTGGATGTGGCGCCATTCACCATTACTCTCTGGGCTCGGCCCTCCAGCCAGTTCCTAACCCAACGCAGTGTGCTCCTGTCCAAGCCATGGGCTGCCAGCTTGGCCAGGAGTTTGCTGTGGGGACGGTGTCAAAGGCCTTGCTGAGGTCCAGGTAGACCACATCCACAGGCTTCCCCACATCCACCAGGCGGGTCACCTGATCATAGAAGGAGATCAGGTTGGTCAGGCAGGACCTGCCCCTCCTAAATCCATGCTGGCTAGGCCTGAGCCCCTGGTCATCCTGTAAGTGCTGTGTGATCGCACTCGAGATGACCCGTTCCATAATCTTGCCTGGCACTGAGGTCAGGCTGACAGGCCTATAATTCCCTGGCTCATCCAACCGGCCCTTCTTGTGGATGGGCACCACGTTGGCCAGCTTCCAGTCTTCTGGGACCTCTCCAGTGAGCCAGGACTGCTGAAAAATGATGGAGAGCGGCTTGGACAGCTCATCTGTCAGCAATCTCAGCACCCTAGGATGGATCCCATCCGGTCCCATGGCCTTGTGGGGGTCCAAGCGGCTCAGTAGATCTCTAACTTCCTCTTGGAGCAGTGGGAAACTATGCAGCTCTCTGGCTCCTTCTGCCAGCTCTGCAAGCCAGCTGTCTGGAAGACGTTCTGCCCTGCTAGTGAAGACTGAGGCAAAGAAGGTGTTAAGTACCTCTGCCTTTTCCTCATTCTTTGTTACAACGAATGTAAAGTAATGGAGTTTGAATCAGAGTGTGCACAACTCAGAAGTTCACAACCCAAAAATTGGTGCAAACATTTTCTTTGATTTGTGGAGAAATTGATTTAATTTCCCACATCTAGCATGTTGAATGTCAAATCTGCTGGTGATGAGTTTTATCTGTTCTCACATTCATTGGAAACTGTTATATCTATGTGATGTCATCATGAAATCATAGGTTATCTTAGCTACTCTTGTATGTAAAATACCTGTAAAGCTGTAAACCAAAATAATTTCCATCCTTGTTTTGCATGCTGTGGGCAACTTTATTATTATCATTAAGATTTTTTGTTTACTGTGATTGCAAGTAATTTCTTTCCACTCAAAATACCACTTGTTATGGTAAAAACAAGCAATACAAATCTTCCATATTCTGACAATGCTTGTCTGTCTTTGTTTCCATGGGAGCCTTTTTATTTTGAAGGGGTAAAAACCCAGTAGGGTCAAAACCTTTCATCAGTTTGGCAGAAAGATGTAATAGTTAGGATGCAAGTGCTATGAGAGAAATTCTTGCATAAGAAAACTTTTCTCTGATGACTCTTGGCCCTGAATTCTGACCCTCATCTCTCTAATAGGGAGTATTTTAAAAGAAAAGGCAGACGTTCACTCTAAAGCTCTCATGGTTTAAGAAATACAGTTTAATGAGGTCTGTCAGCAGAGTGGAATTTGAAAGGAGGTGCTGGAACTGGTCCACCTTTCTCTACCTCTGGCTGTGCCAGCCATAACAGACAACTTGGTTTGGTATAGATACCTTTTTGAAATGTGGCCCATATGTCCTGACATTGCAAGATATTGAACATTTCCTGTCATTCTGGGTAGTCTGTCAGTTGCTACTGGTGCAGACAGTGAATATGAACCTTGTCACAGTGACAGCCTGTCTCTCACAGGCTGCATGCTTTTAGAAAAAATAGGAATTGTATTTCAGTACATTCAAAGTGAACAAGTCCTTCTTCAAAAAGACTTGGCGTATTTCATGTTAAGTTTTTTAAATATCCCATATTTTTTTAACAGCCTTTTAGTGGAAAAGGTGGGGATCAAGGAATTAATAAATAATTATTTACTATTCCTCTGAACAGGTATTTTCATTTATATTGGATCAAAGCCAAATGAAATATTAGTGGTATAGGCTTGAAGACATAAAAAGCTAACAGCTTTGCATTTATCAGAATAAATTCATTCCTCGCTGCTTGACTAAGGCAGACACCTCCAATATTTTGGGCTGATAATCCACACAGAAGTGGATATTTTTATCTGAAGATTGTACAAACCTCAAAATATTCAATATTGCAGGCTCTTTTATAACTGTGATATACCAGATTAAGTTCTTTTTGGCAGGGATTCTCCTTTAATGTACCCTTGCACCATGTCTAGGACATTTATATCTCAATCTAATCAAGTGCTTTGGGTGATGAAGTATAAATGATTGAAAATGTGACAGTTTCAGAAAGATGGTGAAAGCCTATTTCCATTAATAAAGTGAACTCCAGGCACAAAATAAACAATTACAAGAACTGGGAATTTCCTAGGTAGTTCTTTTATGTGAAAATATACCCTTATTATATATAAAGGACGTTTTGCCTGAATTTTGCTTAAATGTGTTCCTGAGAGTATATATCAACAAAACTTCCCTCCCTGGTTACTTTATTTGAATTGTTCACCAAAGAAGGAGAATCTGGGACAAGCCTGTCAACTGGAGTAATGATTTGGTTGTATGATTGAGGTGATATAACAAGTTTTTTCCTGCCAATAAAATATGGTTTTGTTTCCTATTGTAACATTTATGTAATATCCCATCTCTGTACCTATAAAAGAAATTGTAGTGCCAAGCTACTACAAGACCTAGTAACACAATTAGACACTTATTATTTTGTTAAATTAAATAGAAGCCTTGCTAAAAGAGAACATTGCATCATTTATGATACTTTCAAACACTTTCAGATAATGAAGTTTCTATGGATATGTTTACATACATTTCAGTCTTTCTAAGAGCTTCACTTGGTAACATTACAGAGGAGCAGAAATGTCCAGACCATTGGTTTAACATTTTCTTAGCATGGAAGTTGTGGCATAATTTCTGACATAGTGATTTGGGATTTTTTGACAGGGATTGGTTTTCCCGCTTACCCCCAAAAAGGTCATCCAAATATTGGTAGGAGGCAATGGATTCCTACTGCCCTCCAGAGTTAAGAGTATCACTTGACTGTGTATACAGGGTACAGTCCATAAGATAATGTTTCTTAATTGCTCAAATACAAACGGACAGCTAAACAAGTAGAATGCATGAATGTATCAGTCAAAGGTGTCCTGAAATAAGTGCTGAACTAAAACCTAAAAAAAATACTGTAGAGGACAGAACAGCACATTGTTCGTTTATTAGTTAAATTTCATTTGAGCTTTAAAAGGGCACCAGTGGACAAGGACAAGAACATTATAATGGACTATTGTTACACATGACACTGAGCCTAGTCTATTAGGAACAGCTTACAGTGTGCTTACAGATAAGGAACATAAAGACAGGTGTATTCTTTCAAAAGAGGAAGTATATGAATAAAAATTCCATATCATGTCCTCAGGAGACTGAAAAACTGTCACCACAGAGGATGTAAAAAAGACATGTTCCCACTCACATAAAAGGAAAAACTAAATGCCTCAAACATAAAATAAGCCAAATTGTTACATTAGAAATATAAAAACAAAGTTGTTGAATATTGCTTAATAATAAAGAAGCAGTAACTTTTCACCTAACATATTCATAGAAGGCCAGAAGGTTTGTCAGGCAGGATTTGCCCTTGGCATGTTGACTGTTCCAAATCACCTCTTCACTATTCTTCTCAGTCAGTAGTGCCTCCAGGAGGATCTGCTCCATGATCTTTCCGGGCACAGAGGTGAGACTGACTGGCCTGTAGTTTCCTGGTTCTTCCTTCTTACCCTTTTTGAAAATGGGAGCAATGTTTCCCCTTTTCCAGTCTGTGGGGACTTCCCCAGTCTGCCACGACTTTTGGAATATAATAGAGAGGGGTTTAGCAACCTCATCTGCCAGTTCTCTCAGCACCCGTGGGTGTATCCCGTCGGGTCCCATGGACTTGAACACTTTCAGGTTCTTCAGGTGATCACGAACTTGATCTTCGCTTACCATGGGCAGTTCTTCCTCCCCGTCCCTGGCATCGTCTTCCATGACACCAGGAGTGTGCCTGGAGGCCCTTGCAGTGAAGACTGAGGTAAAGAAGTTATTGAGAACCTCAGCCTTTTCCACATCACTTGTGACCATTTCACCACTTTCCTTTCTGAGGGGGCCCACACCTTCCCTAGGCTTCTTCTTGCCATTAATATACCTATAGCAATTCTTAGTGTTCTCTTTAACCTCCCTGGCTAGATTCAATTCAAACTCTGCTTTGGGTTTCCTAACCAGGACTCTTGGTGCTCGGGTAGCTTCCTTATATACCCCCTGTTCTAGTTGTCCTTCCCTCCACTTCATGTAGAGTTTCCTTTTAAGTAATAGTGTGTCCAGCAGCTCCTTGCTCATCCAGGCAGGCCTCCTAGCATTCTTTCCTGCTTTTCTCATGGTTGGCACACATAGCTCCTGAACACAGAGGAGGTGGTCCTTGAATACTGACCATCTGTCTTGAGTCCCTCTTCCCTCCAGGGCTTTGTCCCATGACACTTTGGCTAGCAGATTCCTGAAGCATTCAAAGTCTGCATGCCTAAAGTCTAGGATTGTAAGCTTAGAATAGGTCCTCCTGATTGCCCTGAAGAGATTAAATTCAACTGCTTCATGGTCATTGCAGCCAAGGCTGTCTCTGAGCCTCACATTGGTTACCAGCCCTTCCCTGTTGGTGAGAACAAGGTCCAGCATAGCACCTTTTCTTGTTGGTTCCTCTACCATTTGGAGGAGGAAGTTGTCTTCTATGCAGTCCAGGAACATCCTGGATTGCTGGTGCCTTGCTGTTTTGTCCCTCCAGCAGATGTCAGGGTGGTTGAAATCCCCCATGAGGACGAGGGCTTGTGACCTGGAAGCCGCTTCTGTTTGCCTGTGCAGGGCCTCATCTGCTTGGTTCTGCTGGTCAGGTGGCCTGTAGGAGACCCCCACAGTAATAGCTCCTTCCCCTGTCTTGCCTTTAATTCTAACCCATACACTCTCAACCAACTCATCATGCCTCCCCAGGTGGAGTTCTGCTGATTCCAGCTGGTTATTGACATAGAGGGCAACACCTCCTCCTCTCCTTCCCTGCCTATCCTTCCTAAAGAGCTTATACCTGTCTATCCCTACATTCCACTCATGGGAATCATCCCTCCAAGTTTCAGTAATGCCCACTATGTCATGGCATCCCAGCAGCACGGTGGCCCTTAATTCATCCTGTTTGTTGCCCAAGCTGCATGCATTTGCATAGAAGCACTTCAGCTGGGCTGGCCCTGTTGTCCCCTTGTGCCCTTGGTTTCCACAGAGTGTCCTGGTGTGTCATTCATGGCTTGCGTCCGGGCAGCAAGTTGAGAGCCCTTACCAGCTCTCCATCTCTCTGCCTCAGGTGAGCTGCCCCTCTGTTTGTCACAGGCCAGCAGGAGACTATTAACCCCTTCCCCCTTCAAATCTAGTTTAAAGCCCTATCAATGAGCCCTGCCAAGGCAGTAGCCAGGCTAGTACAGCCCACTGCATGCACCCATTGAATGCAGTGCTTGTGCTAACACCAAGCATAATTCTAGCTTCATACTTTCTGTAGGCTGAAGCCAGTTGTTTACAAAAGTGCCCATTGGTCAAACCCAGCCTTGAGGAACCTATATCACCCCAGTTGGTAAAGAAGTTGCCTCCTGTGGTGGGTTAACACCCTTTTCTGAAAACAAAAGAACAAAGCAGGGTGGAGGGCTTGCAGGTACTTTTCACTCCCTGCAGGGTATTTGTCGCCTGGGAAGCTGAGTCTGTTCCACTCCCTCCTCCCTGCCCAGCTAGGGTATAAAAAAGCAGGACATCGTATCTGTTGGCCCTGCTTTTTGGCTCCTGCCTCTGCTGGATGAGAGCTACTGCAGCTGCCCTCCTGCTCCTCTGCCACGTGGTCGGACCTGATCCTTCTCTCTGCTGCCTCCATGCTTCCTCAGAGAAAGGCTGGTTTTGTATTACTCTCCTGTTTTTCTCCCTCCCCATCCATCCTTGTTCCTTGTCCTTGTGAACCTTTTTTCTGTTATTGTTATATATATATATATATTGCTTAAAGATAACTCTTTACCTCTCTACTTCCAAGCCGACTCCAAATTATTGTTTGGTGGATTTGCTCCTTCCTTTTCTCCCCTCTCTGTTGGGGGGGGGGAAGTGGGGGAAGAGATTCTCAGCCTTGCCCCCACCTGAGCTCTTAACTTCCAGTTAAGGCTCAAACCACCACACCTCCTCTTTGACTTCTTCTCTCTACTTGCTCGAGTGGACAACGCTCGAGTTATAGCCTCTGCCATTGAGCTCATTGCCATCAAGTCTCACTCATACATGCATGCATACTGAAAGCCTCTGCATCATGGGAAGCAGCCCTGAGAATTATGTCCAGAGGGAGGACCATCCCTCATTCCAATAAGCCCAGTGTTGTCACAGCCAGTCACACCGACCATGAGAGCCCACTGTGCCTTCCGAAGACTGGACCAACCCCCAAGGGTAAGATCTGCCCAGTTGCCAGGGAGAAGGGACTTGACCGAGACCGGTAGTCAACGCATCTGCCTGGTCCCTGCTATCACAGGAGAGAAGCCCTGTAAACCTCAGGGAAGATCCAGAGCACTGTTCATGCCTACACTCCACCAAACCTGGGACCTCTCTGAGAGTCCCGCTGTTCTTTTAAGCCAAGCAAATGGGAAGTAGCTGCTCACGTAGACATACTTCTTTCCTGGGGCCACTCCATGCCAGCCCCAGAGCCCATCACAGCTGGGCCACACCCCCGATGGGTCCATCCCACCTGGTGCCGTGCCCAATCAGAAACCTCTGACCCCACAGCCCTGCCTGCTGCTGTGCCTGATCAGAAACCTCCAAACCTGCCTATTGGGAACCGTCACCCCACCCTGTTGTGTGAGCTGACTTCGAGGGCTGGCCCCACAGGCCAACTCCACCAGGACCGCTCCCTATCACCTGGAGGGAGCTGGCAGACTCCTGAAGGGAATCTGCTTACGAACTAAGCCCAGGTTCCATTTCCTCTCCACTGCCACAGAGAGCCAGCTACCCAGCACTGCTGTCCAGACAAGCCTAGGAACCAGTCCAGCGACAGTAGTCTGCCAGAATCCAACCTCACTAAAATCAACAGCTACAAAGTATCCTTCACATGCTTTCCATCTACTAGTACTCAGCTCAAAGCCTCCACATCTCTGACATATTGTAATAGCACTGTATAGAGCTAGAAGCTGCCTGTGCCCCGTCGAGTCACCATCTAGTGGCCAGGCGGCAGAACTGCACCCTTTGTTATATAAATATAGAAATAATTCTGTAAATAGTTCAATTGAGTTCTAATTACAATATTAAGCCACTTATGGAATTTATTTCATGAAAGTGCACTGGAACATATATATAAATTAGTGATTCATCAGTTATTAATAACTTTGATAATTAATAAAAATATTTTCATAATTCATATCACATATTTATAAAAGTAATAACCTCTTAATCACAATGACCTAACAACGTCCTTAAACGTATCACAAGTTGCCTCCCTGCCTTTCCAAAGGCAATACATCCTCTTTTTCCCCCTTAATTCCTTGAAGAGCTGCTTGCCTATCCAGGCTGGTTGCCTTCCCCAGCAGCTCATCTTTTGGCATGTGGGCACGTGGGCACTGTTCCTGTGCCTTCAAGAGTTCTTGCTTGAGGTAGGTCCAACTGCCCTGGGCCCTTTTTTCTTAAGGGCTGGTACCCAGGGTACTCTCCAAATTGGTTGCTTAAATAAGATGAAGTTTGCCCTCTGGAAGTCCAAAGTGAGTGTTCTGTTATTGCTCCTCCTTATTACCTTGCATATTGAAAACTCCAGTATCTCATGGTCACTGCACCCTAGACAACCTCCTGCCATCACATCTCCCAACAGCCCTTCTCTGAGAACAGCAGGTCAAGCAGGGCCTGACCACTGGTAGGCTCACTTAAGAGCTGCATCAAGAAGCTGTCCTCCATATGCTCTAGGAACATTCTGGACTGCCTCTTCTCTGCTAAGATCCCAGGAAATGCCTGACAGGTTAAAGTTGCTCACAAGGACGAGGTCTGATGATCTTGAGACAGCCTCCAGTTGCTAATAGAGTATTTCATCAACCTCTTCATCCTGGTTAGGTGGTCCATAACAGACTCCAACCAGGACATCAGTTTTGTTAGCCCTCCCTCTGGTTTTAACCCACAGGCACTCAAGTCTTTCATCCTCAATCTCAAGTTCTGTGGCATCAAGAGATTCCCTAATATCCAGGGCCTCCCCTCCTCTTCTTCTGCCTTGCCTGTCTCTCCTAAAGAGCTTGTAACCACACAGTGCAGTACTCCAATTGTGTGAATCATCCCACCATGTTTCTGTAATGGCAACTACAGCATAGTTTTCCTGGTGAACCAAGACTTCTAATTCCTCTTGTTTCTTACCCATACTGCATGCATTGGTGTGCATGCACTTCAGCTGGGCTGCTGATATCTCCACTAACTCTGGTTTATGTCCTCTCTCTCCTCTACAGAGAGATTGGTTTCCTCACTATGGTAGGGTGAGAAAGTTCCCCCACACACACACAAAGATACCACAGCTAACTCAGTCAGAGAAGCAAATGAAACAAGCTGTATTTACAAGCAGAAATGGAATGCAGATGGATATGTACAAAAATATACAATATTTACAATATATGCAGAAATATACAGCAATGTATGTTATACAGAAGACCCACAGCCAGAGGAACGTGTGCCCCCGGCCGCTGTACCCCCTCTCCCTCCCTACCTCCCTTTTTTCCCAAGAGGGTTAGAGAGGGAGAGAAAGGCAATTAAGGAAAAAATTCTGTTAGGTCAAAGCGGGTGCAAGAATTCGTTTTCTTATCTGGTTAGCTTTGTTAATTTAAGGTCGCTCCTGTCCAGCAAGCTGTTGCTTCAGAGAGAGAGAAGCTGACAAGCCCACAGGAAAGAGAAGAACAGACTGAAACTCAGACTGACTGAACTAAAAACTTAAAAGTTGCATTCTACCAATCTACCAATGAAATTAGTTTAGAATATCTGTACGTTTTTCAAAACATTCAGCCAGAGTGTTTCAGCAACTGTCCCTTTCTTAAAGGCACAGCCTAAAACGGTCACACTCACCCACCCCCTTCAAACCTAGTTTAAAGCCCTCCCAATAAGCCCTGCCAACTCTAGTGCTAGAGCCCTCTTGCCCTTTCTAGATAGATTCACCCCATCTAGGTCCAGCAGGTCAGGTGTGGTAAAAGTTGCCCCTTGATCAAAGAACCCAAAATTCCACTGTTGGCACCAGCCCTTAAGCCATTTTTTGATGGCATGTGTTCTGCTGGTCCTTTCAGTGTACACCCCTGCCACTGAGGGAACTGAGCAGAACACCACCTGAACTCCTGCCCCATCCATCGTCAGAGGGCTTTGAATTCCTTTTTGATTGTCCTGGTGCCCTTTTTATCAATCTCATCACTTTCAACTTTGATTATCAGCAATGGGTAATAGTTAGAAGGCTGGATTAGCTGTGGTAGTCTCCTTGTGATATCCCTTATTTGGGCCCCATGTATGCAGCAGACTTCCTTGTGAGATGGGTCAGGATGACATATGGGACCCTCTGTTCCCTTCAGGAGAGGGCCACCAAAAAAATTACCTTCCTCTTTTTCATTATGGCACTAGTCATGATGGTTGGTGGGGACTGATTTGCTATAGGCATCCCCTTAGAAATTTCCTCTTCTGCTTCCTCATCCACATTGCCCTCAACCTGCAGGGCCTCATACTTATTGTGCAAGGACAGCATGGGAGGTGAAGAGGGCCAGGATGGATTCCCCATGCTTCTCCTAACAGGGACCTGTACCCATTCCCCCTGTTTACAGGGTTGCCTCCCTCAACCAGAGGGGTCTGCAAAGCCTGCTCCCACATATCTAACTCCCTTTCACATTCCCTTGTAGTCCTGAGTCTTGATATTTCATCCTTTAGCTCAGCCACCGGATTGAGAAGATAATTCACTTGGTCACACCTCACACAGGTCTTGTCTCCTTCACCCTCCATTCCAAGTGCCAGGCTCCAGCACTCTCTGCAGCTAGCAGCCTGGACACCTGTGTGCTTGTGCAGCAACTCTGTCAGGGTACCTACCATTTTCCTAGTAGCCTTTGGCCAAGTTATTACCATGACTGGATCTCTTCAGGTAGGTGAAATTAAGTTTAGGGATTTTTTTTTTTTGTTGTTGTTAAATATATATATATTCCCCCTTACTACCATGTATTGTCCAAGCTACCACAGGGGCTTTTGTACTCTGTTGGCTGACCTGGCACATGCTGCTAATGCAATCCAGTCAGAAGACTAGCTCTCTTGCCAAAAGGCAGTTGTGCAGCTTAGCTCTCCCACATTTAAATTTCTCGTGGCTGATGTCACCCCCTCAAGCAGGCACTCAAGACGATGACCCTGCCAGTCCTTGCTGTCTGCCAAGGTCCTCGTGCCCCAAAAAGCCCCTGAAAGAAAACCAAGATAGAGCACCTCTCAGTTCAAGCACGCCAGTCCCAGTGCTGGTCCTGAGCAGCTCTCTTGATGCCACATTTTCAGGTTACTGTTGCCAGTCATGCACCAAAACAAAAAAAAGTTCTACTCAGTTTAAGCCTGTGCTTGTATATAGACAGATTTGGATTATTAAATATAGCATCATTAAAATCTCTCTAGATGGGTAATTAACAGCATGAAGTAAATTAAGCAGAGACATGCTGTATCTAATTTGAATTACTGTACACTTAGTTTTCTCCAGAAATTAGCAAGATGTACTGCAGAAAAAATTCTTCTTAATAAGAAAGATTAGTGGCAACATCGCAGAAGCTCTTTGGGTGCTCATGCCATGAAATTATTGCAGATGATCAACACAGTGTGTATTTTGGTACCTGTGTTGCCTTTTATTAAAAGGATGTACTTATTGCTTCTATTTTGCTGAGTTTTTTTATTCTACAAAATACAGCATCTTATACTGCATTTTAATTGTATGTTTTGATAATGTGTTCAGTGTCTTAATTACTGATGCGTGACATTGACAGACAGCTGCAATATAAACATCCAGGTTGTGTAAGCACCCAAAACATTGTTCTAGATAATCACAGTATCACAGTATCACAGTATTACCAAGGTTGGAAGAGACCTCGAAGATCATTGAGTCCAACCCGTAACCACAAACCTCACAACTAGACCATGGCACCAAGTGCCACATCCAGTCCCCTATTGAACGCCTCCAGGGATGGCGACTCAACCACCTCCCTAGGCAGCCCATTCCAATGATGAATCACTCTCTCGGTGAAGAACTTTATCCTCACCTCGAGCCTAAACTTCCCCTGGTGCAGCTTGAGACTGTATCCCCTTGTTCTGGTGCTGGTTGCTAGGGAGAAGAGGCCAACACCTTCCTGGCTACAACCACCCTTCAGGTAGTTGTAAAGAGCAATGAGGTCTCCCCTGAGCCTCCTCTTCTCCAGGCTAAACAACCCCAGCTCCCTCAGCCTCTCCTCATAGGGCTTGTGCTCAAGGCCTCTCACCAGCCTTGTTGCCCTTCTCTGGACATGTTCAAGTGTCTCGATGTCCTTCTTAAACTGAGGGGCCCAGAAGTGGACACAGGACTCAGGGTGTGGCCTAATCAAAGCAGAGTACAGGGGCTCAATGACCTCCCTGCTCCTGCTGGCCACACTATTCCTAATGCAGGCCAGGATGCCATTGGCCTTCTTGGCCACCTGGGCACACTGCTGGCTCATGTTCAGGCGGCAGTCAACCAGCACCCCCAGGTCCCTCTCTGCCTGGCCGCTCTCCAGCCACTCCAAACCCAGCCTGTAGCTCTGCATGGTGTTGTTGTGGCCAAAGTGCAGCACCAGTGTACTGAATCAGTACAATTGGCCAAATGCAGGACAGGTAATGTAGCAGTGTGAGAATGTAAATTTGTGCCTTTATCAGCCAAATGCATTAGAATTTTCTGCAGGGAGAAGAAATAGTTTCTCCATAATTCACATCACCACTGCTTCTGTGGGTGACTAGGAAAGGCAAACAGAACATTTTCAGACTTGGCACAACATCAGTCAGATGAGGTCAAATGCAGGGATGTGCATTTTTTATTAACAGATGTTTTGTTATCTAGTTATGGAAAAACAATAGCTTCGAATCATTCCAGATTCCAGTGTTTGCCCTTATAAATTTACTCAGTAGAATTTGTTCATTGAAACGTTTTCTGCAAAAGTGTTTTTTAGCCATGTTTACCCATGTTTAAATGGGTGAGCTTCAGTGCACTTACTCTCTCTTGGATTTTTCTCCCACCACATGTAGATTAAGCAGCGTCCATTAAAGGAGGATTTTCTGATTAAAAGAGACACCAGAGAAATTCCCATAATTGTCAAACAGCATTATGAGTAAACTGGAATATTCCTAAAGTCTCCAAGAAATACCTGCCTTTTGGTAATAGGGGTAACATTATGCTTTTGGATTTATCTTTTCCAAATACTGTTTACTCAAATTATTTGCAACCATTCCTATATTCTGAAGATATTCTTCAAATGAACCTAAGAACCTCTATATTTTCATAACTTTTGTATATGGTTACATGGGTGGTGGAGCTAAATTAATAAATCATATACATATATGTATTAATTCCCCACCTCACCCTTTTCATTCCCAACAATGTATAACAAACTACTTTTCTTAGTCTTGTTTTTGATGTTGGAATACCCTGCAAAATAAGCACCCTGCAAAATAAGCACCCTGCAAAGCCAAAGTATTCACAGAAAGATAATATGTTTGTATGTAACACTGGAAGTCATGCAGCACTTCTCCTAGGTTTTTCAAGACTGCAGGACATACTGTTTTTATCACGTCTGATCTTGCACTAAGCACTCAGTGGATCAGAGGAATAACAGCTAAGAAGAAAGAGCAAATTTAGCCTTTAAGTTTCTTGTTAAAATATTGGTGATCAAGACTCAGCATGCCCCTTTAGCTGGAGAAGGCATGTATATATAGTTTGTATCTGCCTTTTTCTTCAAGCAGAACAGCCACCCTTGTCTTGAGATATCAAAACTTCCTATGCTGGCCCACTCTTTTCCCCTTTCCAGAAGACAGAAAGACATTGCAAAGCTTGTTTCCCATAGACCTGTGTTCCCAGCATGAAATACAGCACCATAAAAGCAGAGATGGGGAAGTCTCTCTATAAATCAACAGGCAAAAAGAAGATTTTTAAATGATTATTATTTAACTTCTAGCTCAATCAGTTCTATACAGCATAATTCTGCCATGTATTCTTTGATGCAGGAGACTCAAAAGATTTCCTTGTTAACTGAATTACATGTTGCTTCTGGCTCTCAGCTATTCAGTAACTGGCTACAAGGATTAAGAACAAAACTGGGAAGAATTTTGAAATACATTTAAATTAGAATTCCAAAATATTCTGTCTTTGACAGCTAGAATCAGGGGGAAAATAAGAGAGGAGCACAAGGAGCTGCATGACATCTCTTAACTAAAAGCCCTTTATAAATTCAGTTGAAAGGAGTTAGGCCAGAGCAGCAGTTGGCAGTGAACATGAGGCAAACCTTGATTTCTCTCCTCAAAAAATAGAAACAAACATGGTTCCCCTTTTTTTTTTTTTTTTTTTTTTTTTTTTTCTTTTCCAAATTGAAGGAAATTTGAGCCTATGGGCATGATTCTGCTTTCAGTCACCCAAGGCCTATAATTCGCATTTATCTTAATTAACTGCACAACATTGTAAAGCTGATCATAATCAGAAGCTATAAACTGACTAGATAGGCTGGGAAAAGCAAATGGTGAACTAGAAATCACTCCTCTGTATTCAAGAAAGGATTTAAGAAGTAAGTAACACAGCTCTCAACTAATGGGTGTCAATGGCCATTGTAACAGTGAGAGGTGGTGATCTGGGAATATTAATCTATGAGAAGCAGCATACTTGCTGTTCATTTGTCTGCTTTTCCATATTAGATCATGCATTCAGCCCCACTTTGTTTGTCACACTCTACAAACTTGTGTAATTTTATTTCCCATAGGTGTTGGTCTGTTGTTGTTATTTTTTTTAATTTCCCTACAAGATATGTGTACTTTGCTTTTCCTATCTTGAAAGAGGATTCCTTGTTTATTAGATCTCCATATTGTTTCAGAACTCATCTTAAAATATTTTACTTTGTAACATATATCTACATAAATGTCATTTGAGAAGATGATTTCTGTTTCTTATTGGTCATAGAAGAAACTTTACAGACTTATACCACAGTTTCTAGAGGTTTCTGTGATGTCTTGAAGGCACTATTACCTGAGAAATATCTTGTCAATATATTTCCGTTAAAAAACAAGCAAATGAACAAACCTAAAAATTCTAAGCCAGTAAATTATTTGTTGGCAAAGCGAAAAACTGGTTGAAAATGTGTTCTTTCTGGTCTGGTTGCAAGATTAAAGGGCGTAGGTGAGCTGTGCTTTTCTGGAACACATTTTCTCGTGAAGTTCAGCTGAGATTACTTTGGTTCATGGGCTCAAAAACAACTCCCTGATGAAAGCCAGAGTGTAGGAGGTGAGGATAACTTTGGCAAACACATTTTTCAACACAGTAAAACATCAATGCATCTATATTGATTCTAATCTTTGAAATAGAATGTTCAATGAATGCAAAAGTCAAATAGTCTTATGAGACACCTGATTAACATGCACTTTTATAAAAATAATATTTGCATACATGCCTGGATTTTTCAGACTGGTTATTCAGAACTTCCTTATTCTGAAATAGCTGAAGCTTAACTAAACTCCTAGCAAAATATCCCAGAAAAAAATATGTTTTCCTCTATTTAACATATTTTATCCACGTTTTCCACTGAGCTATTATTTTTGACTGCAATTTGTTTTAAAAATATTTAATCTGAAAGCCTGGTATTTTAGTTTGGAAATGTTGCCATAGTACCCTGCAGGAGCTGTAGTTCAAGCTCTGCTATACTGCCCGTTCTGTTGGTGGCTTGGTGTCCCTAGTTAGATCAGAATTCCCTTGGTGTGTCTGGTTTTCCTTACAAGATCCTCAGGTGAATCTGTATCCCAGAAAGTGGTCAATAGAGAAGAAAAATTAATTTAGCATATTAAAGGTGCAATATTTAGAGACTGTCACAGATCTTCCAGATTTTCATCTCCAATTTAAGTATTTTGGGTTGGTATCTTTTCTGCTTGTTTATATCTCCTGAGTGTATTGTGTTATCATTTCCACAATTAGTGAATTTATTTGTGGAAGAATCTTTGTTTAGTTAGAAAATACTTGGTTACCTCAAAACAGTTTCAACAGAAAAAATGATGTCACCTTTCTGGCTGTATTCTCACATATGAAATCAGTGGTTTGCTTTAACTGTGGTGCAGTACTTCTCTGATCTACCTCCAAGAGCAGAAGTGAAATTGAATGAAGTTCACATCAACCACTTGAGTTACGAGACTTAGACATGATTTCAATTTTACACATAATTTTTCTCAGTCTGTCAAAATAGATAAGCGAAGTGGGCAGGAGGGTAAGATTTTTCAGGAGTGGATTTGCAGCTAATGTGGTTGTCAGAGCTAAAGACACTCGCATTCCCTGAAGTACATCTATCTGTTATTTTACCTTGAGGAGTGTCATCTTTCCAAAATCACCTTTTTGTAAGGTAATAAAATATTCCACAGCATGTGGCTGATGGTGGTCCCAGGGCTGCAGGCTTTACAGCATGTCTCCATCAGCCCCTGACACATGACAGGAACTGTAATTTGGAATCACCAATGCAAACGCCTGAGACAATGGAATAACTTTGAACTGACCTAAATCAAGCATAAACAATAGAGCAGTTTGAGAGGTTTGGTCTACAAAAAATGTCACAGTCTGTGGAAGAATGCTTCTTCTGTTTGATCTGTCACTAGGCTTCTCAAAACATGACACTCCTTGAACATAATATACTTTGATGATAAACTAGATTAAGTTTCCCAGTACAAATGAAAGGCCACCTGTTGCCAGAATGCCCATATTCCTTGTTGGCTGTCTTGTAGCTGTCATCACTTCAATGCAATCTGTGCCAAACATGCTGAAATATAATGAATATGTCAGGAGTTGGAGGTCAGCCATCAAAGTACATGAAAACTTGGCTTGCATACAGTGTCAGCATGAAGGCCTTGCCTATCATCTTGTGCAAAGTATTTCTGCACCACTTGATTTGTTTGCACAGGGTTTGTTTCTGTTGGATGGAATACATTTACTGAGAGGCTTTTTGACAGCCCATTCAAACATTTTCAGTTTAGAAAATGGTGCTTCCTGTTTCAGGCACTGTAAACAGATGGATAGTGTGAAATGCCACTGTAACTGATCATGCTTTGTGTTTATTGTTGTTATTTTAGCATTAAAAGAGCTATGATGATTGTTGAAGTCTTCTGATGAGAGAAAAGGATATAGCAGTGGTACAGTCTATTGATCAAACCCTACCGCTTTTTATATACACTTGGTAGAATAAAGATCCTGACTTTGGCATTATTGAACCCTGCTGGATATTGTAGGTCTCTTTGGTAACTGTAATTTGTCTGGATTAAAGACTTTAGACTCTTACCTTTGATATACAATAGACACTTCTAAGAATTTGTCTAAAGAATTCTTAAACTTCCTCATGGTGTGACCTCTTGGGTGGTTTATTTAACTTTTTTTTTTTAATTTTTAAGTGGCCTTAAGTGTATGGGAAAAGGTTGAATTTTCTTCTGCACCTTTTCAACATCCTTCCCCATCATACTGAGCACTTAGAACACAAGCATTTGTTTCTTTGCCTCAATTGTCTTTCTGCTCTTCTGTGCAACATATCCTTTCTAAAGCTTCTAAATCTTTCTGGCTTTTGTAAGTCATGTCTATTCACATACACAGCTCAAGATATTCTGGATAAGCTACAAAAAAAATAGACCTAATTCTGTCCCAGCCTGAGAAGTCACATCACTTATTAAAGAGAAATTTCAAAATATTCTTGGTTAACAAATTCTGAAAATAAATATGTATAACTGCTTATTACAAGCTGGCTTGGCAGGGCCCTCAGCAAAGATATCCCTAGTCACAGAACACGGAAACATGAAATGCTGTCTCTGTGGTTTAGTTTCTCTTTGTGGCCCCACCAACATCTGTGCATGTTCCTTATATGTGTTGAGTCTTTTACCATTAGCTCTACATCTTTAGCTGTCCTCAACAACTACAGCAAGGATAGCTGAAAAAGTTAGGAAGGGTTTTGGGAACAAGTCAAAATTAGCTGAGCCTTTTTTTAGTGTTTATTTTTTTCTTTCTTTTGTTTGTTGTTATCTTGTTTTGTTTGTTTTGTGTTGATGTTTTGTTTTGCTTTGGTTTTGCCTGGTGTTTGTTGTTGCTGTTGATTTTGGTGGAGGAGTTTTGTGTGTGTGTGTGATTGCATTTAGGGTTTTGGATTTTGTTTGTTTGCTTGTATTGTGTTTCTTTTTTTTTTTTTTTTTTTTTTTTTTAATATAAGAAGAATTGCTCCAGGCTGAGAAACTGGCATTTCAGGAGAACCATATCCAATTCCTAGCTTCACAGTCGGGGTATCCTGGTTGTTTTGATTTCTTACATTAACTACTTCAGTTACTTTTTAATGTCATTTGCTGCTTTTTTTAAAAAAATTTTAATTTTTTTCTTTTTTTATTGGTATCAGAGGTCATGTATTTCAGGCTCTTTTTTCTATATGAAAAGGAAAAAGAATGGAGTTTAGCTGTCTCCAAATTATTAGCAAACAGATGATGTTGACCACTTATCTAAGAATGAAAAATAAATATTACAACAACTTGAAAAAAAAATTACAGCAGAATAAGTAGCTTCTTGACAGAGGGGTTTTGGATACCCACCTTTTCCCAAGACATTGCCCTAACTCAAAGTCCTAGCTTATAAGCCTGGATGATCTACTATAGCTTGTTTACCTTTATTTAAAGTATGATATATTCATGAAAAACCAGACATCTTGATGATGGCAGAAGACATGCAGCTACTAAGTCACAGAACTTTCTTCTTCCTGTGTACTTTTGCATTTGATGCAAATGGTATCCTCACCAGAAAAGTCTGAAAGCACCAGATCTTTCAATGTGCATTGGTCAGGAGCTTCCTTGGGAGATGCAGATTTGAATCTTTTAGGCAGATGAGAAATTTGAATCTCTGGGGTTTGTCTCTTTTGCATTTTCCAAAATATATTTTAATATTATGGAATATGTCTTAGGTATCTTCAAATTAAAACCACCGCAAAATACAGTAAAGTTGAAGAATACTTCAAAATGAGCATTCCCAAAGAGGGAGCATTCCCATTCCTTGGTGTAAAATTTGTTCTTGCTTGTACCTTTTAGGTATTGTCAGAGTACCTGCTGTGTATCTAGTTGTTATGGGTAAGACAATTGTCAAAATGTAAAACCTTATAGCGAATGACAATGTACAGATTATTTCTTCCAGACACTTTATATGAGTGTAAAAACTGTACCATTTGTGTGGTTGCTCTGAAGATACTGTTTCATGTAGGTGAAGGTTTACACATTGTAATATAAGAAAAGGAAGCCTATATTGTGAATCACAGAGCATGCTAGAAGCAGAAATAAATTACAGAGGTACTCCAATGTCTCTCACCCATTCATCTCCCCATCATCCTCATCAGATCTAAATTTAAGTAAAAGTTTCAACATGAATGTTTCTTCCTGCATGGTAGTCTAATATGGAAAAAAGGAAGGGTGCCAACCTATAATAATGTTTCTCAGTACAGAGAACGATCTTCAGGGTGTTTGCACGTCACAAGGTAACTTGTGGCCAAATTATATGCCACTACTGTTATCCTGTCAAACAAATACAAGCAGTATTGAAGTCTCAATCATCAATAATTCCTCCTTATTCCCATAGGGTTTGATTTCCAGACTTTAGATTTGAGATGTGATCTTTCATAATACCCTGTCTGAATCTGACTTACAGATGAACTCATGATCTTAACTGATAAATGAAATTTCTTTTATTGTTAGAATGTTGTAACTCTCAGAGCACATTGTGGTTTGGTTTTATTTTCTCTTGGAATTTGACTCTTTCCATTGTCTTTTGCAAAATAATAAACATCGGCAAAAAATAATGTGGAAGCTGGCATTTTTATGTGTGTGTTATATTCCTGAGAGAAAAAATAAATCCCTGTTAAATATTTGATAAAAAGAACTTAAGATTTTTTTCAGCAGCTCACAATATATGTGAAAATGTCAGTTTCCACAAAAGCATTTGCATTCATTCACAATGCCTGTGGGAAACAATAACTCTTTATGCTTCTCTAGTATCTCTTTTGACATATTTGAGGCACCTTATGAACACTTATTAATTGGATATGTTAAACATTTGAAAGATAGCATCATTTTGCAGATCCTCCATAAAAGAAAACCTAGAGCACCAGAACTTCATGTATAGCCAGGGAGTAGCTGCACTAGGAAATATTTCTTTGTCATTCAGGCATTGCTCTGGGACTTCATGTAACGGTTATGTGGTTACTCTAATGTCATGAGCAAATTGTTTGTTCTTTCTGGGTAAATCCTGAATGTATTGTGCTACCCTGGGTAGCAGCCCTTAAGAACAAAGGGGTCCAGGACAGGTGAACCTACTTCAAGCAGGAACTCTTGAAAGCACAGGAAAAGGCTGTGACCTTGTGCTGAAAGAAGAGCTGGCAGGGAAGGCATCCGGCCTGGATGAGCAATCAGCTCTTGAAGGAATTGAGGTTAAAAAAGAGGCTGCATCATCCTTGGAAAGGGGGAGGCAACTTGAGTTGCATTCAAGGATTTTGTTAGTCCATCTAGGAGAAAAACTGGAGAGGTGAAAACCCAGTTAAAACTTAAGCTGGCCACTTCTGTGAAGGACAATAAAAAGCATTTTATAAATATATTAATGCTAAAAAGAGGGTCAAAAAGAAGCTCCACACTTTGTTGGACCTGGAGGGGAACATTGTAATAAAGATGAGGAAAAGGCTGAGGTACTAAACACCTTCTTTGACTCAATTTTCAACAGCAAGGCAGGAGGAATTCAAGATAACTGGCCTCCTGAACTGGTAGATGGGGTCAGGGAGCAGTATAATCCCCCTGAAATCCATGAGGAAGTAGTTCGGGACTTGCTGAGCCACTTGGACACTCACAAGTCCATGGGGCCAGATGGGATCCATCCTAAGGTACTGAGAGAGCTGGCAGATGAGCCGGCCAAGCCGCTCTCCATCATTATCCACCAGTCCTGGCTCACCGGATAGGTCCCAGATGACTGGAAACTGGCCAATGTGGTCCCCATCTGTGACACTTTAGGCTGTGCCTTTAAAAAAAATTATGAGCAAATCTACAGTTGGGTGTAAAAAAAGAAAACAAAGATTGTTATAAATGAATTTCATTGGTCAGATGTGAGATGTACCATAGCAAGATCTTACATTCTTGTTTCACTCCGTCATTTTCTGATGGCATGCGTGCTGCTGCTCTGGACAGAGAAAGAGAGACCTCTTATCTAATGGCCTTGAGATAAGCAATACTAACTTCTTAATGACGCTTTTGAACTAACTGAAATTCTCATAACATCTCCCTTTTTCTCTTATAATTAACTAGAGGGAAAAGGGAGGGAGAGGTTATGGGGGTGGCAGGGCAGTATCCTCCTGCCCAAGGAGTATTTCTGTGCTGTTTGCTTTTTTTTTTTGGTAAATACCTGTATAATATTGTGAATACTGTATAATTTTGTATGTATCCGTTGCATTCCATTACTGCTTGTAAAATACAGCTTCATTTGCTTCTCTGACTGGCTTCAGACAAGTTTTTGTTTGATGTGTGTGGGTTAAACCATCTCATTATACCATCCACAAGAAGAGTTCTATGGAGAAACCTGCAAACTACAGGCCTGTCAGCCTGACCTCAGTGCCAGGCAAGATTATGGAGCAGATCATATTGGGTGCAATCACAGTGCACCTGCAGGACAGCCAATGGGTCAGGCCTGGCCAACATGTATTTAGGGAGGGCAGGTCCTGCCTCACCTCAACCTGATCTCCTTCTATGATCAGGTGACCCACCTGGTGGATGTGGGGAAGGCTGTGGATGTAGTCTACTTGGACTTCAGCAAGGCCTTTGATACCGCCCCCACAGCAAACTCCTCGCCAAGCTGTCAGCCCATGGCTTGTGCTCTGTGCTGGGTTAGGAACTGGCTGGAGGGTCGTGCCTAGAGAGTGGTGGGAAAGATGTCACATCCAGCTGGCAGCCACTCACTAGTGGTGTCCCCCAGGAATCAGTGTTGAGCCTGATCCTGTTCAATATCTTTATTGATGATCTGGATGAGGAGATTGAGTCCATCATCAGTAAATTTGCGATGACACCAAGTTGGGAGCAGGTGTTGATCTGGTAGAGCAGCCAAGCAGAAAGGGACCTGGGGGTACTGATGGACAGGTGACTGAACATGAACCAGTAGTGTGTCCAGGATGCTAAGAAGGCTAATGGCATCCTGGCCTACATCAGAAATAGTGTGGCCAGCAGGATCAGGGAAGTCATTCTTCCTATGTACTCAGCACTGGTTAGGCCACCCCTTGAGTACTGTGTGTAGTTCTGGGTCCCTAAATTTAAGAAGGATATTGAGCACAAAGCCTACGAGGAGAGGCTGAGTGAGCTGGACTTGGTTAGCCTGGAGAAGAAGGAGGCTCAGGGGAGACAGGTGGGGGTTGGTCTCATCTCCCAGGCAACCAGCACCAGAACAAGAAGACACAGTCTCAAGCTGCACCAGGGAAGGTTGAGACTGGATGTTAGGAAGAAATTCTTCACAGAGAGAGTGATGGCCCATTGGAATGTGCTGCCCAGGGAGGTTGTGGAGTGACCATCATTGGTGGTGTTTAGGAGGAGACTTGATAGGGTGCTTGGTTGCATGGTTTAGTTGATTAGGTGGTGTTGGATGATGCATTGGATGTGATGATCTTGATGGTCTCTTCCAAACTGGTCTGGTCTATTCTATTCTATTCTATTCTATTCTATTCTATTCTATTCTATTCTATTCTATTCTATTCTATTCTATTCCGTTCTACTGCTGTCTACAACTCCCTGAAGGGAGGTTGTAGCCAGGTGGGTGTTGGTCTCTTCTCCCAGGCAACCAGTACCAGAACAAAAGGACACAGTCTCAAGCTGTGCTAGGGGAAGTTTAGGCTTGAGATGAGAAAGTTCTTCACAGAAAGCATTGTTGGCCACTGGAATGTGCTGCCCAGGGAAGCAGTGGTGTTCAAGAGGGTTTGGGATGTGACACTTGAAGCTGTGGTTTAGTTAGTCATGAGGTGCTGAGTGACAGGTTGGACTTGATGACTTTTGAGATCTTTTCCAACCTTATTGATTCTATGATTCTATGAAATATGAAATGAAGTTATATTCTATTCAGCGAGGCCACAATTTTATGTCCTATTGTGGTGGGTTAACGCCCATTCTGAAAACAGGGTGGAGGGCTTGCAAGTGCTTTGCCCTCCCTGCATGGTGTTTTCCCCGGGAAACTGAGTCTGTTCCACTCCTCCCTCCCTGCCCACCTAAGGTATAAAAAGCAGGACATCGCAGCCATTAGGCCTCCTTTTGGCTCCTGCCTCTCCTGGATGAGAGCTACTGCAGCTGCCTTCCTGCTCCTCTGCCATGTGGTTGGGCCTGATCCTTCTCCCTGCTGCCTCTGTGCCTCTTCAGAGAGAGATTCATTTTGTATTCGTTTTCTTTGTCACCCTCCCATCCATCCTTGTTCCTTGCCCTTGTGAACCTTACCCTGTTACTGTTATGTATATACATGTATTTTGTTTAAAGAAAATTCTTTACCTCTCTACTTCCAAGCTGACTCCAAATTATTGTTTGGTGGATTTGCTCCTTCCCTTTTGTTTTTCCCTCTCTGTTGGGAGGGAGGAGGGGGAGCAGGGGAAAGATTCTCAGCCTTGCCCCCATCTGAGCTCTTAACTCCCAGTTAAGGCTTAAACCACCACACCTATGAATATTATGAGGAGAATAACGTTTCCTTATCAAACAAATTTTGATACCCCTCTAGATTGTTAAAAATATTCATGCTGGTGATTGTCTTGTTTTAGCCAAAATTCTACATAAATTTCTACCTCTAATATCTTGCCTGAACCACTAGGCTGTACTGAACTTTTCAGAAAAGCTGAGCAATACTTGGGTGGAGACAGAAGTAATGGATTGAAATGAATTTTAATTAAAAGATCATTTCAGTTGTCACAGGAAAATATGCATACCTAAGAAAAATATTGGTTCCATCCAACTCTGTGATTTACATTGGACAACAGCTTGCAGAGATACTTCAGTGAAAGTGTTAGAAATCCCACAGTGAACAATTATCAAGTACACATTTGGCTGAGGCTGTCAAATCCATGACCTGTGTCCAAATGTTTTCATTTAACACAAATTGCTTCTATATCTTCAGTAATCAATTTAATGGAAGACAAAGCTACATGTGTTCCGGACGCTTGTAGCGTGATTCTTGAATTATTTAAAATGTGATAGCACCTGTTTGATTAACATCTTTGAAGCTGATTTGTTCCTCCCCTTTCAACATAAAAAAACCTCAACCAAACCAAAACAAGTCAACAACCAAAAAACAACACCAAAACCCCAAAACCCCAACCAAATCAAACCAAAACTTAGTCAGTTGTCAAATCATGCAACATATCTCTTCTTTAATTAGTACTTTACCATTTACCAGTAACCCCAAAAAGCTCCAACAGGCATATTCTTGTCAGAGCAGGAGTGATAGCTGTATTGTGTCTTAAAAGACACAGCAGGACAGCAACCAAAACACATTCTTGGCCTGTGTTTGTTTGTTTGTTTTTGTCTTTGAAAACACAAGCCTCTACCACTAGTCAGAGCTTAGGATATTGAATGGAGATGCAAATGCCAAAACAATCTGTGCAGTGCATTGTGTTCTGCCCCAGCCTGGCCTTATGCCCTGTTGCTGTTTATTCTGTGCAAGTCCGTTGCAAAAATTTCAAAAACAGTAAGTCTGAGGAAATTCTGTAGACTTGCCTCCAGCCTGTAGCAGGCAGAGCAAGATCACACTCATTCATGCAGCCTTATTCATTTAACTCTGCTACTAGCTATGTAGTAAAACAACTGTTTACATACTAAGTTTAGCACCTTGAAATAGATATAAGAATTGAACCAGGAAAGAAATGGATATTGGAATTGAAACCTGTTTAACAGAGGTTCCATCTAGTGTACAGTTAATCTATCATTCTGTAAAAACATGTAATAATAATTTGTTATATAAATGGTAACTCAGTTATGAAAATCTAAATTAAATGCTTATTTGGGGATCTTAACCTAAAGCATTACAAATGAAAGTTTGTTACTGATTCCACACTGAACCCTAGGACCTGTTAATTAATTCTGTAAGTTAAATTCATTTTTTATGGAATAGCCCAGAAAGCAGAAACGATGAAATATGAAATGTTTTTTCTCTGGCCCTTGTTAACATGCATGTTCCTTTAGTAAGGTCCCACTTCCATTATTCAATATTTTTTGCCTTGTTAATTGTTCTTGGAGAAAATCAATGTACCTTTGAAAATAATCCCTATGTTTGTTCGTGATTGGAATTCAGAGATTGCAGTTCAAATCTATGCTAGTTATAACTTCCAAAAAGATCAAGAGAAATATTATAATTTCAAGGTTAGTCAGGCATTAGAAATTGCTTTATGCAACTCATTTTAAATTATTAGATTTAAATAAAATTCAAAACTAGGAAAAAGTCTCCTTAACAATTAAATGGATATACAAAAATATACATATATAAAAATACGTCTATGCAAGCCCACCTGGTCATTCTAAGTATATCAATACTAAATGAGATTTTCACTTTTTCTCAGGTACAATCTCATGTTAAGATAGTGTTAGTATTTTCTGGTTTATAATGACAGAATTTTCTGTCTTTTTCCTTTGGTTTTTTTGGATGCTGACATACAGAGAGACATACATACAAGGCTAGAAGCTGTTTTGTTGATTTGGCTCTTCACCGCTTTGTTTTTCATTTGGCTAAGTGGCTTGAAGATTTTATTAGGATTCTGCGCATGAACACGGCTTAGTGTTTTATTGTAATGACTTCTTTACTTTCTCTGGGTTCCTTTTTCTTTCTCCAAGCTCATTAAAGGACCTTTCCACATTACCTTACTGGTGCATATGCACACAATTCCTGGTCTCTGTCTTGAAAACTGTAATTTACTGCTAAATACCTACCCTGGATGACTGGCAAAAAAATCAATACATTATATGACTAGAGGCTGAGACATGCTGTGACTCACCTTTACAGGTGAAGAAATGTGAAAGTAAATGTACATTTCTTCTAGTGGAAAACCACTGAGGAATCTTCAGAAATGTTTTATGTGTCTTCTCCTGCTAGGATTTATTCAGTTAATGTAAACCTTAAGAACTGTGAAATTATTGCCTTAGAGAGGAAAATAATTCCCTTGCAGATTGTGACTTCAGGAAATTAGAAGTACAGTGACACAGGCTGCTTCTGCACATGCACAGTGGAAAGACAAAGTTTACTTTACAAGATACTAGCCTGGTATCACGGATGTCTGCTTTATACAGCTGAAGCTGCACAGGGACAGTACTTTCTCTTCATTTTAGGAGGTGATGATAGCTTTCATGGACATTTGGGTCCACTCAGTAAGCTCAAGACCAGCTTCCTTGTTTGTCACTGAACATGTGTACAGCTACCCTGTGTTCAGCTGCTGCTTCTGCTTCTCGTGCCCTTAAGATTTGTGCCAGTGTTTGGGAATAGTATCTGAGAAGTGATGCTGCTGCAAAAGTGTGTGAAATCACATGGTGTTGTCTTGAAGTTGATGAGCTGCCCCTAACCAGAAAGGACAGTCTGAATTCCGAGTTTGACCTAAGTCATCTCCATCTCTTACATCTCTTTTTTTTTGAAAGAGTGATAGTTCTCAGAAATGACACAGAATCCACTTTCTGGGTGATAATTTTCCTTATTTTACCCTACTATCTGAACCCTATGCCAGTGGCCATACTGATACTGTAGTGGTTTGAGAACTGAAGCAAAGCTGAGAACATGGGCTGCAGTGAGAGAGGCAGCTTATCACCAGAGCATGTACAGAGAAATTGCTACAGAGCTTGTCACATATGGCTTCTTTCTTCATTAAAAGCTACTTCTTCCTTCCTCCAGTTCCCCTGAAAGAATCTTTTCTGCAGTTTGACATCACATTGCAATGAAATTATATTAATTTGCAAGGATGCTTAAAAAGCTAAATAAAAAAAAACAGTCTAGAAATTAGGAGATTCATATTCATTCTGACATTATTATTTGGCTCATGGTGCACCCTGTCTAGTTTGTGATAGACTGGCAAGTATTTTACCTGTACTAAAAACACAGCTCCCAGTCTGTATGAGATGACAAAGTTAATGTTCCCAGAAGAATTGAAACTACTGCATTTCTAGTGTTCTAGTGTTCTTTTATTTTTAAGAGATTAATTTTATTTTTTCATTATAAGAAACTTCCCTGCTTCTATATGTACTAGCCTATTTCCACACAACGGAGTAGGTAAGCATACACCCACATGCGCAAGTGTACATGCAAGTGAGCTTGTATTTGCATAGTGCACATACTGACTATACTGTTAATAAATGATGCACACTGTTGTTTAAAAGAAATTTTACTTTTTAGTTGTATCATCATTTCTTACATGTCAATAACTTAGAAGTATGAGACAGAAACTGGGACAAACACTTTTTTAACTTCAGTTTTCTGCTTGGAGAAACAGGTGGATTTAAAGTAATTTCAAGAAAGTGCTGGGTTATGTGAAACAAACAAAAATTTAACGCAGATAAAAATTATTTTCCAGTGATTTTTTTTTCCCCAAAAAAAACTAATTAAGATTTCCAACTCCAAATATTATAAAGACACAGGTACTTTTGCAACACTGTTAGAGACGAAACACTTCTAGCAAGATTCATGTATGGGTAATGCACATACATTTGCTGCATGCTCATGTGGTGTACTTCCTTGCAGAAAATGCATGTGTTACATAATAACATGTGACAGTTAGATAGAAAATTGGAAATACTTTTCATAGAATAATTTCCCACAATATTTCCAAAATAAATTTTCATTACCCTTCATGTACTAAGGTGATAATTAATTCTATGTCTAGATATAGTCTGGGTGTAGGTTTTAATTGGTTCTATTTATGTGAACTTGTTCTTTTGTTATCTCTGTCTATGTGTGACTTGCATTGTAGTTAACCTATTTTCCATAGCTAACAGGTGAACTATCTTAATATATTAGATCATTATAGGAGTATAGGAAATTTATTCCTTGATCTCTATATAGCGAATTTGAATTCTGCATGAGGCTCAGAGGACAGAACCTCTGAAATAATATCATTCCTTTATTTTGTCATGTTGCTTTGTTTGTGATAATGTCTTTGCTATTATGTTGAGAGCCATGTCTACTTTTTTTTTTTTTTTTTCAGTCAATTTCAGGTCTAAAGAAATACTGCAGCATAAATCAGAACATCAAAGTAAGTCCCACTATGCTATAGTGTACAAATAGTTGTTGATGAGTTTGCCATGCTTACTGAACTGAATAAATATGAAAGCTTTTCATGTGCATTCCATTTTCAGTCCTAATACAGTGTTAACCTCAGAATATCAAATTGAATCAGGAGTTCTGAGAAGAGCCGAGTCCAAAGCAATTGGAATAACACTCTTCATTACACTATCTAGATTCAGGTTTCAGACAACCATAACCAGTTCTTTCATAATCTCTCACCTAAAGTTGGATAATGTACACCAACAACTGGATTTCCCTGCAAGTGATTTGAACTTCTCAGAATGTGCAGTCTGTGGAGGCTCTGAAAACTGAGACTAAAATTGTTATGGAGAGACTTTACTGGATGAAATTTTTCCTTGCCAGGCACAAATAAACAGCTCTCAATAGGGTGCTCACCACACAGTGTGTCAGCACATATTATGCAGTCTGGTGCTGAGTGGATGTGTCAGCTGCCCATTAGACCACACTAAAATAGAATTGCTGGAAGCCTGAAGCATGAAGCATGATATTAAAGTGATGAAATTTCACTTGATTAAAGAGCCAGGTCAAGGACAGTTACCTCAGGAAATTCCTTTTTTTCCTAGAATATTCTCACAAGTTTGATAAATTTATCCTGTTTTTCTTTATTTTTGACTATCATTCAAATTATATATATGAATGGCTGCATTTATACTTGCTGGCTTCTGACATATTGGGGATGACAGGAACAGTAGATTATGATATTATTATTATTATTATTATTATCATCATCATCATCATTATTATTATTATCATTATTATTATTTAATATGTGAAAAAGGGGAGTAGGCATGAAATGTGCTCCACACTAGAGGCTGTAAGAAATGTAAGATTGAATTGTTTAGTTGTTTGTGTTCTTTTCCTCTGAGGTGAGAGCAGCTGGGATTTTTTTGTTAAGCTCATTGAATTCTGGATTAGAGCAGCACCTGAGGGAATAGAAAATTGCTCCCTTTATCCAAGGGAAATGCATGCTGTTGGCAGAAGGATCTGCATCTGTTTTTGCTTCTTCTATGGAGTGCTGAGACCTCACTTAGTCAGATAAAGCTGCAGATTTGATTTAGTGTCTGTATCAGCTCCTCAGAGTGCTCCACAAGAAGAAATTAGAGCACACAGCTAAATCTGCTGCATTTTATTGCAGTTTATAGTTTGGCAAGAGCTGTCTCTCTCCACCTCCCTCAATTTAATTTCAATTAGCATCACAAGTTGTTATGAAACCTAAGAGGAATCCAAAAGGTTAATTATCATTGAATACACTATCCTTGGAGATGGTCCCTGACCCTCATCCTGTGAAGAACTGGTACAATTTCTAAATAACACATATCTTGCAAATTGCGATAATGGTTATTAATTAGAATATGCAAGCTCCTCTATTCTAGTAGGTCTTCTCCTCATGCTATGCCAAGTGTAAAGTAGAATTTCAGTTAATACAAACCCAACTATCCTTCTCATTGAGATACCCACTCATCCATGTACAAATATATCATAGTGAATTGCATCAAAAATCCTGGACACTGCACCTCTTGACTGTTCGGCTGTATTGGTGTTGAATTTTGCTCCAATTAAATACCTGTGGTTACAAGACAGCTGCCAGGTAATATTTAGTCCAGGGTGAATTAAATTCCCATCTGATACAGTGCTTTTCAAGATCAGTAAAAAAACTTCCAAATATATAGTTCTTAATATGTGCAAAGCTTACCCTGGAATTTTACTGGTGTGCTCAGAGACTGAAGTGCTCTTCTGGTATAACTGATAAAAATGGAAAAAAAAAAAAAAATCATTCTCCCCGAAAGCAAGTAAAATTTTGCAAGGCTTCACTTTACCACTGGAGATACCTGTGTGGTGAATGGCTTCATAAAGAATGCCCAGATCAACGTAATACAGAGGTAATCATAAAATACAAGACCTAAATATTATTTTTGAATGACAAATAGCATGACATTCACTCCTTTATAGGAGTAATCTAGGAGTCTCAGTACATACAGTTATCCTACCCAAGCTAGAAGCTCAAATTATACTGCATGTAATATTTAGTGTGTAACATATTGATAATAAAAATACATGATATAGCATGAAGAAGAGGAGCACCTCAGAAGTATTGTCAGGGAATTGTAGAGGCCTACCGATGAAATCTAATAACTGGTTTCCATTTTTGCTTTTCCTGTTCTGTGAGATTTTGGTCTTTTATTATTATTATTTTAATTCCTCATTGTGTAGATGACAGTTTATTTTCTGCTTATATAAAATTAATCTCCCAGACAAAAAAAAATAAAATCACAGCACCCATTGCTTTTATTTATTTAGAAAATTTATTTATTTATTCAAATGTATTCTCACTTTAACCTCAAAAAAATGTCCTCACTAAAAACACACATACACCAGTCCTGCATGAAGATGATGTATTTGTTACTTTTCATCTGTTTGAGGTTAGAATTAAAGCAATATAATCCTTAGGTGACCAAAAGATGACACATTTGAAATGTGTGCATCTTAAACCATCCTTTTCACATACTTGTTGAACTGTCTTCCAAAAGCTTATCTGCCACTGAAGGCTGGCAGAGCAACCTCAGTGAGGTTGGTTTTATTTTTGGTATTCTTCCTCTGTTTTGCACTGCTCCAGGTGCCTGCAGCAAAGCTCTTGTCTCTCTTTCTGGCTTTTGTGTTTAGTTTTGTTTTGTTTAGTATTGTTCTTCAAAGCAAAGCAAACCTAAATGAAATAAAAATCTCAAGTCCTTTGCTTAAATTATTTTAATATAATTGGATGTTTGCTGCTGGTTGATGACACAAGGACATGTCTGTTTATTAAAGAACCTGTAGAATGAAATCTGATATGCCATCTCCCCCATTTCCCCACTGCTGGAGGAATGATCAACTGTTTCTGCCAACTCATACTATCTACAGCAAAAGCTGCCTGTTCCAATGCCCTCTGTCAGCCTAGTCTTTTCCATCCATTCCCCTGAACCACAGCCAGTGCTAAAGCATGTGAGCACCCTGACAACTTGATAAGGGTATTTGATCATACTTGTTTGGATTTTGTAATGTAGATGATTTTTTTCCAATATATTAAAAAAACAAAACCAACCAACCAACAAAAAACCAACCAACCAACCAAAAAACCAAAACAGCAAAACCACAAAAAAACCCCCCAAACACCCCCCCCAAAAAAACCCTCAAACCCAAAACAAAACAAAAAAGACCACACACCCCCAAACAATATAAAAACCATAAACCCCCAAACAAACCATTTTATGTTGCCTAGCGTTTGTGCATGTTGGGGCAGAGGAAAGGGAGTGAGGGACACTCTCCCAATTAATGTACAGGATAGCCCTTTTCCTTTCATCACTTTGTAAAGAAAATATGAAAAAAGGAAAAATGGGAAAGGAATCAAAAGTGGACCATTCAGGCTCTGGAGAATTATCCGAGTTGCAAGCACTGAAAATAGACATTTCATTCATTTCTCCAAGGAATGCTTTTTTAAACAAGTGTTTAAGCAACACTGTGAAAGTGGCAGAGGCTGGTCCCTTGCCTTTTTGCACAGTGACAGTCCATCTTAGCCTCTTCTTTCTTCACGTTGTGCACTCTGAGCTCCAGTGTGGACAAAGTCAAGCTATGATATTTTCTTGGGCTTTTTAAGGCTTACCTGCCAAGGAATGTAAATTAGACTGAAGTGTAAATACCACCAGATTCCAGCCAAAATTCTCAGCAGACTTGTGCACAGGGAAGTTGTAGTTCAATTGACATTCCCCCATACTCCAAAACCCCTGAATCCTCAAGCTCCTGAACAGTGCTTGCCATTTTCATTAAACTTTATCAATTGCTCTACTTCAAGGACCAGGAGGTAAATTACCTCCCACAAAGAAACTCATGGAATAACATGTCTGTCCTGAATGGACAAAAACGCCTCAAAATTGCTCTGAACCAATGAGGCAGAAGCTAGTAGACCTGCTTCTTTAGGCTTGCCTGGACATGTTTCAGAGCCAGAATGAGCCAGGTGGGTGTGCTTTTGGCCACATTTGAGAAGAAGACTTTCTATAGGTTGCAATACCAGGGTTTACCCCTAGACTTGTGTTGCTAATGGCCATTATTGTCTCAGGAAATCTATAAGTACCAGCCCAAAGGGCCAGAGCATTGTCTTGCCATTGTCCATGCTCTGGAAGGAACCACGAGCTTCGCTTGGAAGCTGAACTGTGTTTCAGTTTACCCAGACAAGACAGCAAAGACCCTCGCTATTCTCAGCATTGTAAAGCCCAGAGGACAGATACTTGTCTTGCCAGGCCAAGAGGTGAAACCCCAGAGGAGCTGAGTGCCCGGGACAGTTTCGTTTGATTGGAGCAAGGAGCGAGCGCTGCTGCAAAAGGATTACAGCCGAGAAACCTCCTCTCTACAAAGCTTTTAGCTACAAACCCTTTGGGAGCAAATCCTGCCTCAGCAATAAGTTGCAGACACCAACAGAAAGTGAAACTCTGCCCCTGCAGCTTCCACGTGGTCAGCGCCGTTTTGGTTTGCCTAGATCTTAGTGTGTGCAATGAGGTATCAGGATCAGTGAGTAATTACAATACCTGATTTTTTATAAGCATCTATTGCAGGTCTGTTGCTCTGGGGAATTGTGGGGATTTCCCCCCGGTTGTGGGCAACTGCTGGCTTCATTGCCGAGGTTCCTTTTCTTTACAGTTTAAAGTGCTGTTTGTTGTTTCTGGATTTTTGTACATATTGTTTAAACTGTTATCTATTCCTGCTGGTGAGCTATCTGTTCCACGACCGACACCCCTCAAACCTGTAAATAGATTTTCTTTAATATTTTTTGTGGGATTTTTTGTGATTAATAAAATTATTAATATTTTTATTAATCGCTCCACTTATTGAACATTAATTTATCCTTTTATAGACCAAAACAATGTCCCAGAGCTTGTAGCTCTAAGGCTGTGTTGGGTAATGCATAGAAAATATTAGCTTAAACATATGCTTGTTTTTTCCCAGAGTTAAAAAACTGATTCCTTGCCTCTTCAGGCTTGTGGAAGGTGAAGCTGTTCTTCCACTTCACCCTGTTAGTCCACTGTACATCATTTAGGCTCTAGTCTGTGCCCTGGAAGAGGCATTAACAAACCAGCTAAATCTCTCTGGACCTCTGCCTTCTACCCTCCCTCCCCGTTGCAGGGTTCAGGTATGAGGCTGAAGAGCCAAAAGGGAAGCGCCATTGAGGCTGCCTGGGAGGGGTGGAAGCTGGATGCCATGCCTCATGTTTCAGATAGGCAATTGCATTTGTCAGAGGCTATTTGAGAAGGCGTTTGCCTGTCATACAGCATTTTGAACTGATTGGCATGATTTGAATAAGTTACCTGCCACTGGGCTGCTCTGTTTTCAAAAGGGGCATTTATAGGGGATGATTTGAGAGCCCACACCCGTGTTCGACAATAGGATTCGAGAAGGTAACAAGCACCTATTCATGCTCTTGTCTTCAGGGCAATTGGCTTCTTTTGTTCTAGAAGCAGCATGTTTGAGTCACAGATCTCCAACACAGCAGTGTGCTCTCCCTCTCTCTCACACATACTTCCTCTAATTTTTGGAATTTACATTTTAGATTATTCCTGTCTTTTGGAATACAAATTTCAGTTCAGAATATTGCTTCATCCAGCAAAGGTTTTGATGATCAACAGCTCAGTGGTTCATGAGTAGCTTAAGCTAATTTACCAGGTTATTTATAAAGTTTATAGCCTGTTTACCTGTTGCTTAGCTCCATTGTGAAGCCAAGGGGGTCCATCTCACCACCCAAGGCAGTGTTGCCATTTGTTTTCATGTTTATAAGAGTTTCCAGTTTGTTCCTCTGTATTCCAAGTTCCTGATCTTCCTAGACTGTTATTCCACGGTTTGTTAGCATCCCATTGTATGTGATCAACCTATCATTGACCAGGCAAACAAACCTGGATCTAATTAGCTCAGAAAAACTTTTTTGTATGTATAATAAATCATATCCATATTTTATCATATTTCCAGCTTATCAATTTGATCATAAACTATATCAGTCTGTTATTTATACCTCCCCACTCTTCTCTACAACTTATTCATTGATTTTTTTCTACAAGTCACTTTTCACTGTTGTGCGTTAAAACACTGACTTGTTTGCACTGATCAAGATACTTTTTTTAAGGGTTGCTGAAATAAACGTGGTAGCTTGTGCTTATGACTCTTTATAAAGTGAGACGGCTTGTACTGAACAATCTTCTTTCCATAATGATGGAGGCATCACATGACTTTTAATGTGAGTGGTGTTGATAGAAGGTAAGTGTGATCTGTCTTGATTTCCTCTGCTCATTATTTCTGCATGCCCTCTAAAAATCTTTTTGCATTACATTTGGCAAACAATTTCTACCACTCTCTTTCGCAAAAGCAATAGATGTCTGTCTCCACATCACAGGTGTGATGGTTGTTATGGAATTATTAATGTTTACTAATATTTAATAAAAATAATTTATTAAGTCAAAATCACATCAAAACATTAATAAACTTATTTGCAGATTCAAAGTATTTGGTTGTGTGTGATATATTTCACAAAGAGGAAAGTGTAACAATTTAAACAAATTAAGCAAAATCTGAAAATTACGAATGATTCAAATTGGAAAGAGACACATGGCTTAAACACTGGCTCGGCCCACCAGGGGAACTCAAGGTCCACTCAAGAGAGTGGAGAGGCAACAGAACCTTTAATAGAGATTTTCCAGGTTACTTGTGACTTGCTGCTGTAGTCTGGTATCTTTCCAGATGCTGCAATTATAATCCAAGAAATACAGCGTGCCTTTGAATTTGCATAGGTAAACACAGCAAAAATGGTGTCCACCATGTGAGATGCTGTGCTGGGGAAAAGTTTCGTCGGGTTTTACAGAATCACAGAATTAACTAGGTTGGAAAAGACCTTTGGGATCATCAAGACGAACCTATCACTGAACACCATCTAATCAACTAAGACATGCCACTAAGTGACTCATTCAGTCTTTTTAAAAACACTTCCAGGGATGGTGGCTTAACCACCTCCCTGGGCAACACTTTCCAACGGCAAATCACTCTTTCTGTTAAGAATTTTTTTTCTAACATTCATCTTAAACTTCCCCTGGTGCAGCTTGAGACTGTGACCTCTCATTCTGTCACTGGTTGCTTGGGAGAAGACAACAACCACAACCTGGCTGCAGCCTCCTTTCAGGTAGCTGTAGACAACAGTAAGGTCTGCTCTGAGACTCCTCTTCTCCAGGCTAAACAACCCCAGCTCCCTCAGCCACTCCACACAGGGCTTGTGCCCGAGGCTTCTCACCAGTTTTTTTGCCCTTCTCAGGACATGTTCCAGCATCTCAACATCTTCTTTAAATTGAGGTGTGGCCTAACCAGTGCTGTGTAGAAGGGCAGAATGACTTCCCTGCTCCTGCTGGCCACACTATTTCTGAGGCAGGCCAGAGTGCCATTGGCCTTCTTGGCCACCTGGGCATACTGCTGGGTCATGCTTAGATGGATGCTGAACAGTACTTACAGGTTCTTTTCTACCTGGTTGCTCTCCAGACACCAATTCCCCAGCCTGTGGTGCTGCATGGGGTTGTTTTGGCCAAAGTGTAGAACCCAGAACTTAGCCTTGTTAAATCTCATGCTGTTGAACTCTGCCCATTTATCCAGCCTGTCAAGGTCCCTCTGCAGAGCCCTCCTACCCTCTAACACATTAACACCTGCCCCCAGCTTGGTGTCATCTGCAAACTTACTAGTGGTGGACTCAATTCCTTCATTCAGATCATCAATAAAGATATTAAACAAGATTGGGCCCAACACTGATCCCTGGGGAACACCAGTAATGCCTGGCTGCCATCTGGATGTGGCACCACTCACCACCACACTCTGGGCCCAGCCCTCCAGCCAGTTCTTAACCCAGCACAGAGTGCTGTTGTCCAAGCCATGGGCTGTGAGCTTGGCCAGGACTGTGCCATGGGGGATGGTGTCAAAGGCCTTGCTGAAGGCCAGGTACACTACATCCACAGCCTTCTCCACATCTACCAGGTAGTCATAAAAGGAGATCAGATTAGTCAAGTAGGACCTGCCCCTCCTAAATCCATTCTGGCTGGTCCTTATCCCTTGCCCATCATGTAGATGCTGTGTGATTGCACTCAAGATTATCTGTTCCATTATCTTGCCTGGCACTGAGGTCAGGCTGACAAGCCTGTAATTTCTCATTTCCTCCTTCCAGCCCTTCTTGCGGATGGGTATCACACTGGTCAGCTTCCAGTCATTTGGAACCTCTCCAGTGAGCCAGGACTGTTGATAAATGACAGAGAGTGGCTTGGCAAGTTCATTTGCCAGCTCTCTCATTACCCTAGGATGGATCCCATTCGGTCCCATAGATTTGTGAAAATCCAAATTGTTCAGCAGGTCTTTTACTGCTTCCTCCTGGATTACAGGGGGACTATATTACTCTCTGACCCCATCTACCAGCTCAGGAGGCCAGTTGTCCTGAAGACAGCCTATTCTACTGTTGAAAATGGAGGAAAGAAGGTGTTAAGTACCTCTGCATTTTCCTCATCTTAAGTTACTATATTCCCCGCGCCATCCAATAAAGAGTGGAGCTTGTCCTCGCCCCTCTTTTTGCCATTAATATATTTTAATTGGTTGTTTGTTTTTTTTTTTTTTTTTTTTGTTAGCCTTCACAGAAGTGGCCAGTTCAAGTTCTAACTGGGCTTTTGCCTCTCTAATTTTTTTCCTACACATCCTATCAACATCCTTAAACATTTCCTGAGTTACCTCCCCCTCTTTTGTTTGTAGCTTTGCTCTCTGGAGCATGTGACCCCTTGCATCTTGCAAGAAAGCTAGTTGTTGCCAGGGCTTTGTGGAGCACAATGCTGCTGCCCCTGGTCTCCAGGCAGCTCCTTCTCTGGTCTTGTCTCTCTTGGGTCGGGTTGCAGCAGCTCTCTGCTTAGGCTGCAGATGACACTGGGGTAGTGAGCAGCTTTAACTCACATGTTAGCAGCTGGTAACAGTTTTCTGTGCTCGCAGAGAGAGTGGGTTTCAGCCAAGGCAAGGCAGCTATGTGCCTTGCCGGCAGGTTGCAGCTCAGGGTTCTCTAGTGCTCTCTGGAGTGTGTTGAGAAGCAGTTAGTGGGTTGCCTGGTGGATCACATAGCGAGGGTTATGGGTGCAAGGGGTGATGGGTTCTAGTTGCTGGGAGCAGCTTGTCCCTTGCAGCTCTTGGCTTGGCAGCAGTATAGTTTTTCTTACGGGAAAGACTTTTTGATCTGCGAAATTGGCAGCAATATGTCTCTTACTGCTTTCTGGGTAAACAAGACAAGTTGCTTACATCTTGGCTAGTGTTATTAATTAATAGGCAATGTCAAAAGATATTAAAAGATAAAAACATGATACTTTACCTGTAAGTTATCACTTTTGTCCAAACATGGCCATATGCACACACAGTTCATAGGTATGTCACAAGGTCAGGCACATAGAATCATAGAATCAGTCAGGGTTGGAAGGGACCACAAGGATCATCTAGTTCCAACCCCTGCCATGGGCAGGGACACCCTACACTAGATCACGCTGGCCAGAGCCTCGTCCAGCCTGGTCTTAAACACCTCCAGGGACTGGGCCTCAACCACCTCCCTGGACAACCCATTCCAGGGCTTCACCACTCTCATGGTAAAGAACTTCTTCCTCACATCCAGCCTGAATCTCCCCATTTCCAGCTTCATTCCATTCCCCCTAGTCCTATCACTACCTGAGATCCTGAGAAGTCCCTCCCCAGCCTTCCTGTAGGCCCCCTTCAGATACTGGAAAGCCACAATGAGGTCACCTCGGAGCCTTCTCTTCTCCAGACTGAACAGCCCCAACTCCTTCAGTCTGTCCTCATAGGAGAGGTGCTCCAGCCCTCTGATCATCCTCGTGGCCCTTCTCTGGACACGCTCCAGCACGTCCACATCTCTCCTGTAATATGGGCTCCAGAACTGGACGCAGTACTCCAGGTGGGGTCTCACCAGAGCTGAGTAGAGGGGGAGAAGCACCTCCCTTGACCTGCTGGTCACACTTCTCCTGATGCAGCCAAGGATCTGATTGGCTTTCCGGGCTGCAAGCGCACATTGAGAGCTCATGTCGAGCTTCTCGTCCACCAGCACGCCCAAGTCTCTCTCCTCAGGGCTGCTCTCCAGCCAGTCACTGCCCAGCCTCTATTTGTGCCTGGGATTGCCTCGACCCAGATGCAGGACCCTGCACTTGGTCTTGTTGAAGCTCATGAGGTTGGCTTGTGCCCACCTCTCCAGCCTGTCCAGGTCCCTCTGGATGGCATCCCTTCCCTCCAGGGTGTCCACTGCACCACACAGCTTGGTGTCATCAGCAAACTTGCTGAGGGTGCACTCGATGCCACTGTCCATGTCACCCACAAAGATGTTGAACAAGACAGGTCCCAGGACTGATCCCTGAGGGACTCCGCTTGTCACTGGCCTCCACTGGGACATGGACCCGTTGACAGCCACTCTTTGGGTGCGGCCATCAAGCCAATTCTTTATCCATCTAGTGGTCCATCCATCAAACCCATGTGTCACCAGCTTGGAGACCAGGAGGTGGTGCGGGACAGTGTCGAAGGCTTTGCTCAAGTCCAGGTAAACGACATCAGTTGCTCGCCCCTCATCTATTAATGCTGTCACCTGATCATAGAAGGCCACCAGGTTTGTCAGGCAGGATTTGCCCTTGGCAAAGCCATGCTGACTATTCCCAATCACCTCTTCACTATTCTTCTGAGTCATTAGTGCCTCCAGGAGGATCTGCTCCATGATCTTTCCAGGCACAGAGGTGAGACTGACTGGCCTGTAGTTTCCCGGTTCCTCCTTCTTGCCCTTTTTGAAAATGGGAGCAATGTTTCCCCTTTTCCAGTCTGTGGGGACTTCCCCAGTCTGCCATGACTTCTGGAATATAATAGAGAGGGGCTTGGCAACCTCATCTGCCAGTTCTCTCAGCACCCGTGGGTGTATCCCGTCGGGTCCCATGGACTTCAACACTTCCAGGTACTTCAGGTGATCACGAACCTGTGCTTCACTTATGATGGGCAGTTCTTCCTCCCCGTCCCTGGCATCGTCTGCCATGACACCAGGAGTGTGGCTGGAGGCCCTTGCAGTGAAGACTGAGGTAAAGAAGTGATTGAGTACCTCAGCCTTTTCCACATCACTTGTGACCAATTCACCACTTTCCTTTCTGAGGGGGCCCACACCTTCCCTAGTCTTCTTCTTGCCATTAATATACCTATAGAAATTCTTAGTGTTCCCTTTAACCCCCTGGCTAGATTCAGTTCAAACTCTGCTTTGGCTGAGTTTGTACATGAGTACATTAGAATCATAGAATCAGTCAGGGTTGGAAGACACCACAAGGATCAGCTAGTTCCAAACCCCCTGCCATGGGCAGGGAAACCCCACACTAGATCAGGCTGGCCAGAGCCTCATCCAGCCTGGTCTTAAACACCTCCAGGGACGGGGCCTCAACCACCTCCCTGGATAACCCATTCCATGGCTTCACCACTCTCATGGTGAAGAACTTCCTTCTCACATCTAGCCTGAATCTCCCTACCTTCAGCTTCATTCCATTATCATGTGTATCATGTGCAACGTATACACTTGGTTTACCTGGACACCATGATGGGTCCAGGCAAGCCTGGGAGTGCCCAGGTTTGCAGACTGTAGTAGGGTGAGAAAGTTTCCCCCCCCCCCCAAACAGAAAAGAATCCACAGCTAACTCAGCCGGAGAAGCAGATGAAAGCTATATTTACAAGCTGAAATGGAATGCAATGAATATGTACAGGAAAAAAAAAACAATATTTACAATCTATACAGAAATATACAGCAATGTATGCAATACTGAAGACCCACAGCCGGACAAGGGGGTGCCCCCTGGGCTACTATCTCCCTTCTTCCTCCCTACCCCGCCTTTTTTTCCAAAAAGGGTTAGAGAGAGAGAGAAAGGTAATTAAGGAGAAAATTCTGTTAGCTCAAAGCGAATGCAAGAGTTAGTTTTCTTATCTGGTTAGCTCTGTTAATCCAAGGTCACTCTGCTCTGTAGCGGTTGCTTCAGCGAGAGAGAAGACAGACCAGCTCACAGGACAGAGAAGAACAGACTGACTCCAAACAAACTGAACCTCAAACTAAAAGTTGCATTACAACAAATTCGCCAATGAAATTAATTTAGTATATCTTTGTTTTCAATACATTCAGCCAGAGTGTTCAGAAAGTGTCCATTTCTTAAAGGCACAGCCTAAACCAGTCACAATCCACCCCTGCTAAACAATTTCATTGGCTGTTCGTACTGTCCATTCAATCTAAAACAATATCTACAATTTGTAAGTAAAGTTCATAGTCAATTCCAGTTATCCTCAGATGTAGATGATTCAGAAGTCCAAGAAACAAGAAAAAATGGAAAACAGTTTGTCTCTTCTCAGATGAAGCAAAGAAAAGGGAAACAGGGAAAAGAAGAAAACAGGGACTCGCAGTTGACTCAGGGCTCTCAGGGTTCTCAGGGTTCGTGCACTGTAGATTCCTCAGGGATTCTTCCTTTGGGCGCGATGTAGCTGTACAACACTCTGAAATTAAACTCTTTCAGCTAAAGTTAAATTTCTTTGTGGAATACACTGAATTTCACCATTCTCTTGCATTAAGAGAACTGGACCTTCAGCTGAAAGGTTGCATCTCTGCCTTGATGTCCTGATGAATCGTGAGCCCACCGAGCTAAGAATATCTCACCTTGGTGTTTCCAGTTGAGATCAAGATCAGAGTCCATGTCTACTGGAGAAACTCTTGCAGCTAGATCTGCCTGGTGGTTGTGTTGCTGTTCCTCAGTAGCTTTGCTCTTAGGAATGTGAGCATCAATGTGTCTCACCTTCACTGGAATTCTCTCGATTTGGTCAGCAATGTCCTGCCACAGGTCAGCTGTCCAAATAGGCTTTGCTTTTCTCTGCCAACCATTCTTTTTCCAGTTCTTTAGCCAACCCCACAGAGCATTGGCTACCATCCATGAGTCGGTGTAGAGATAAAGCTTTGGCCATCTCTCACGTTCAGCTACGTCGAGAGCTAGCTGGACAGCTTTTACCTCTGCAAACTGACTGGATTCTCCTTCTCCATCCTTTCCTTCTGCAACTCGGCGTGTTGGACTCCACACTGCAGACTTCCACCTTCGCTTGTTCCCAACAAGATGACAAGAACCGTCTGTGAACAAAGCATATTTCTTTTCATCATCAGATAGGTCATTGTAAGGAGGAGCTTCCTCAGCACGAGTTACTCTCTCCTCTGGAGGTTTAGTACAGTTGGTACCTTCAGGCCAACTTGAGTTCACCTCCACTAGACCAGGTCTTTCAAGATTTCCCATTCGAGCTCTCTGTGTTATCAGAGCCATCCACTTAGACCATGTGGAGTCTGTGGCATGATGTGGTGTGGAACCTTTGCCTTTGAACATCCAATTCAAAACTGGTAATCTGGGAGCTAAGAGAAGTTGTGATTCAGTTCCAATTACTTCAGAAGCTGCTTTTACTCCTTCATAGGCAGCTAGAATCTCTTTCTCTGTTGGAGTATAATTAGCCTCTGAACCTCTGTAACCTCGACTCCAGAAACCAAGAGGTCATCCACGTGTCGCACCTGGAGCTCTTTGCCACAAGCACCAGGTTGGACCATTGTCACTTGCAGCCGTGTACAAAATGTTCTTAATGTCTGGACCATCTTGGACAGGTCCCAGACCCATTGCTTGCACTACCTCTTGCTTTATCTGGTCAAAGGCTGCTTGTTGTTCAGGTCCCCAGTGGAAACTGTTTCTCTTTTGAGTCACATCATACAGAGGTTTCACAATCTGACTGTACCCAGGAATGTGCAGTCTCCAAAATCCCACTATCCCCAAGAAACATAGAGTTTCTTGCTTGTTCATGGGATTTGCCATGGTAGAGACTCTGTTTGCCACATTCCAGTGGGAATCTTGCTCGGGAGCACACCGTGACTGGCACCCTCGGGCACACTAGATGCTTTCCTTTTCAACCTACGGGGACGGCAGGGCACCCCGGGCTCTCGGCACTCGGCTAGATTCGGCACGGCCGTTTCTCCACGTGCTTGCTGCTCGGGATCGCTCGGGCTCCCCGTATCACTGGCAGCTCGTTTAAAAGCCATCGGCGGCTCGCGGCAGCCTCTGTTCCAGCGGGAATCTTGCCACCTGCTGTTGCTTAGCACGTGCCACTGCACTTTTTCTAAATCTTGTCCAGCAGGTCCCGCGGGCAGGGCAGGCATGGTGGTAATGCACCGCAATCACTCCTTCTACACCTCGGTCTCGACTCAGACTGAGAGGGAATACAAGCAGGTAAGCAAGTGTCACAAGCAAGAGGTGGGTGTCCAGGCTTATGGCTGCAGAGAGTGCTGGAGCCTGGCACTTGAGATGCAGGGTAGTGGGGACAACTCCTGCATCAGATGTGAGCAGATCGACTATCTGCTTAACCTGGTGGCCAGATTGAAGGATGAGGTGACTACACTTAGAGATGTCAGGGATTGTAGAAGGGAGACCAACTTGAGTAACCAGGCTCTGCAGGCTCCCCCAGCAGAGGCTGGTTATCCAAAAAGCAGAGGGGAATGGACTCAGGTTCCTCTCAAAAGACAGATTAAAACCTCCTTGCCTCCCTTCACCTCCCCCACTGCCCTTGGAGAACAAGTATGGGGCACTGGAGGTCGAGGGGGAGGTGATTCTGATGATGGAGGACACACCATCTGGGGTATTCCCTGAGGCAAAACAGCCTAAGGTGAAACAGCCTGGGGTGGGTCAGCCTGGGGTGGGTCGGCCTAGGGTGAGTCAGCCTGGGGTGAGTCAGCCTGGGGTGGGTCAGCCTGGGGTGAGTCAGCCTGGGGTGGGTCAGCCTAGGGTGGGTCAGCCTAGGGTGAGTCAGCCTAGGGTGAGTCAGCCTAGGGTGGGTCGGCCTGGGGTGGGTCAGCTAGGGTGAGTCAGCCTGGGGTGAGTCAGCCTAGGGTGGGTTGGCCTGGGGTGAGTCAGTCTGGGGAGGGTAAGCCTGGGGTGGGTCAGCCTGGGGTGAGTAAGCCTAGCGTGGGTCAGCCTGGGGTGGGTTGGCCTAGGGAGGGTCGGCCTAGGGAGGGTCAGCCTTGGGTGAGTCAGCCTGGGGTGAGTCAGCCTGGGGTTAAACAGCCTTCCCCTGGCATCAAGACTTGCTCCCTTAAAAAAAAAGAGGAGGGTGATTGTTATTGGTGATTCCCTACAGAGGGGAACAGAGGACCCCATATGTGGGCCAGACCCTGCTCACAGGGAACTTTGTTGCCTCCCATGAGCTCAAGTTGGTGATGTTACCATAAGGCTGCCTAGTCTGGTGCACCCCTCTGACAACTATCCCTTAATAATTATGCAGTTAGGGAATGACGATGTTGCAACTAGAACTCCCAGGGCTATCAAGAATGACCTCAAGGTCCTGGGGGATCTAGTGGAGGACTCAGGTGCACAAATAAATTTTTGTCTATTCCCTTAGTTGCAGGAGGGAATACAAGACGGAACAGGCCACCAGCTGTAGTCAACAAGTGGCTTAGAGGTTGGTGCAGTCAGAAGAATTTTGGGTTTTTCGATCTTGAAAAACTTTCTACTGCACCAGGTCAACTGGTAACAGATGGAGTACATCTGTCCCAGAGGAGGGGAAAGGTCATAGTACACGAGAATGGCCTGTCCCCCAAAGGGAAAAAGATTCTGGGAAGGGAATTGGCAGGTCTCATTGACAGGGCTTTAAACTAGCTTCGAAGGGGGAAGGGGCTGAAACCAGTCCCCTCAGACAGTAGTCTGAGGGTGGTAAGCTGGAGCCAGGGGCAAAACCAGCAGCCCAGCTGAAGTGCATGTATACTAATGCACGAAGTATGGGCAACAAACATGAGGAGCTGGAAGCCTTGTTGCAGCAGGAAAGATATGATGTAGTTGCCATCACGGAGACGTGGTGGGACAACTCGCATGACTGGAGCGCTGCAATTGATGGCTACAGGCTCTTCAGGAGAGACAGGCAAGGAAGAAGGGGTGGAGGGGTGGCCCTGTACATCAGGGAGGCTCTTGATGTCATTGAGCTAGAGATCAGGGACAATCAGGTTGAGTGCGTGTGGGTGAGAATTAGAGGGAAGACCAGCAGGGCAGACATCTTGGTTGGAGTCTGTTATAGACCACCCAACTGGGAGGATGATGTTGATGAGGCATTCTATAGGCAGCTTAAGGCTGTCTCAAGATCGCTAGACCTTGTTCTCATGGGTGACTTCAACCTGCCTGATATCTGCTGGGATCACAACATAGCAGAGAGGAGGCAGTCTAGGAGGTTCTTAGAGTGCATGGAGGACAGCTTCTTATCCCAGGTGCTGCGCGAGCCTACCAGGGGTAAGGCTATGCTTGACCTCCTCTTCACCAACAGGGAAGGGCTGGTGGGTGATGTGGTGGTCGGAGGATGTTTAGGCACCAGTGACCATGAGATAATTGAATTTTCCGTATTCAGTCAAACTAAGAGGGGCAGCAAGAAGTCCTCCATTCTGGACTTTCAGAGGGCAGACTTCAGGCTACTCAAGGAACTAACTCAGAAGGTTCCTTGGGAAACAGCCCTAAAAATAAAGGGGTCCAGGAGAGCTGGACCTACTTCAAGGCAGAACACTTGAAGGCGCAGGAACAGGCTGTGCCAATATGCCGGAAGATGAGCCGGTGGGGCAGCCTGGATGGGTAATGAACTTCTAAAGGAACTAAGGGAAAAAAGAGGGTGTATTATCTTTGGAAAAAAGGGGAGGCAACCCATGGAATGTTTAGGGATATTTCTAGGTCTTGTAGGAAGAAAATTAGGGAGGCAAAAGCCCATTTGGAGCTCAGACTGGCCTCTGCTGTGAAGGACAACAAAAAGTCCTTCTATAAATATATTAATAGCAAGAGGAAGGGCAAGGACAAGCTCCACTCCTTGGTGGGCATGGAGGGGAACATTGTAACAAAGGATGAGGAAAAGGCAGAGGTACTTACCACCTTCTTTACCTCAATTTTTACTAGCAGGACAGAACGGCTTCCAGACAGCTGGCCTGCAGAGCTGGCAGAAGGAGCCAGGGAGCCGTATAGTTCCCCTGTGTTCCAGGCCTCAGTTTGCTTTCACCTGGAGAGGAATCCAGTACACTTCCAACAGGTTGCCAGTGGGGTGGATCCACAGCTCCAGCATCTGTCATGCAGTGATCCATGATGCTCTGGAGAAAGGTGGTGCTCCAGAACACATCCAGTTCATTGATGATATCATCGCCTGGGGTAAAACTGCTGAGGAAGTCTTCGAGAAAGGTAACAAAATCATTGACGTTCTTCCGAATGCAGGTCTCGCCATCAAGCGAGACAAGGTGAAATGACTTACCAGAGAGATCCCGTTTCTGGGAGTGCGGTGGCAGGATGGACTCCGACACATTCCAATGGATGTATTACAATGAACCAATAAAACAGGTTGGAAGAGACCTTCAAGATCATCGTGTCTAACCCAAGCACCCCATCAAGTCTCCTCCTGAACACCTCCAAAGACAGTCTGTTGAAAGGTGAATGAGTTTTGCTGATGACTTTCTGACTCTCCAACTGACGAATCAGATTCTGAATGGGCAACAAAGAGTCACGGTTGGTCCTGTATTGTCTGTGATGCACAGTCTGAGAAGCAACCGGCAATTTAATGTCCTGAATCTTGTGTTGTCTCACAACCGCAGATTCATCAGAAGGCTCAGGTCTAACAGACAGCTTCAGTTTTTGTCCATCAATTTCTACAGATGCTACTCCAAAAGCCCATTTGTAACCTCTAGGGTCTTTGAAATGCCCTTCTCTCAGAAAATCAATTCCCAGAATGCAAGGTGCATCAGGGCCGGTCACAACTGTATGCTTCCTCCACTGTTTACCAGTTAAACTTATATCACCTCCACCTTAGTTAACTCTTGAGATCCACCAGTGACTCCCAGAATAGTTATAGCTTCTGATCCCTGATAATTTGATGGCATTATGGTGCAGTGAGCCCCTGTGTCGACCAAAGCCCTGTACTTCTGAAATTGTGAAGTGCCAGGCCACTGGATGTACACATCCCAATAGATTCTGTTATCTCTGTTACCCCTCTCCTCCCCTGGCGGGAGGCAGGGCACACCTAGTTATGTGGAACATGCCCACATGTGCAATGAGCACATGGTGCAGTGTTAGAACTGGAGCCACTGTTGGAACCATTAGAGTTGTCATGGGAAACTGTAGAAGTAACAGCTACCCTTCTGGTATTGCTACCTCGGGTTCTGCCACTTTGCAGTTCCCTCAGTCTCCTGAAAAGATTAGAAGTTGGTTGACCATCCCATCTGTTCATGTTCTCACCAAACTGATCACACAGAGTTATCCAGATACTCGCACGTGATTGCCTTGGTGGTCTGTTTTGGTTGGATCTGTTTTGGAATGACCTGTTTTGGAATGACATCTTTGGAGGATGTCTATTCCTCACAGAGGAAACCTGTATCCATCTGGAGGAAGAATAGGAATTATCTCTCTGTGTCAATTGGGAGATGGTATTCTTAAATTCATCCTTCAGCTCTTTCATGCAATTCTCATTTTTTCCAGACAGAGTTTCAATGGCTGAAACCAAAGAAACACGTGTCATGCTATCCTCGAATTGTCTCATTTGATCAGTGAATTGGCCAACCGTAGGAGAAGCTCCACCATAATTTCTTGCCACAATTCTGCTTGCCAGAATATTTGCATAATTAGGAGGAGCAAGTTTGATGAGCTTCTTAGCAAGACCAGTTCCTACAGGAATTTCATCAGGATTCAGAGTCTCATGGCCACCATAGAGTACCTCTCTAACAGCAAATTCTCTCAGACGCTTAATTCCCTCATCTATGGTAGTCCAGGGTTTAGGATTCCATGGAAGATCATCTCGGGAAGGATACCTCATGAGAGTTGCCATTAAAAGGCGTATCCACAGAGTAACCTTACCGAGAGTCCTGCCTAGATGTCTATCTATTCCATTATCCTTTGAGAGAGTTCCTAGTTGAGCTGCTGACTTGTCTCCAACTACCAGAGCTGGAGCACCTGTATCATAGCATCTACCAAGCCAAGCAAGAATTGGCTCCTTATCTGCTCTGATGTAATCTTTATGCACATTTCTCAATTCTTCCCTTGGTGACGAACAGCTGTCTATGTCATCTGTCTCCTCCTCTGCCTCCTCTTCCTCCACTTGTTGTCCCATTAATCTTACTGTCACTCTCCTAAGAATCTGCTTAAGGTCAGGAGTACCACCTCTAGTTATTCTCCTATCAGCAGGAAACTAGCCCATTATCTGTCTTAGGACATGTTTGGGATTGTGTTCCTCCAGGACAATGGTTTCTGCTCAGAATTATGCAGGTTTATCCAATCCATTTACATGTGAAGAGAAGTGCATGAACATAAACAGCTTAAACCACTTGAAGCTTAATTTTGATGAAATTTCCACAGTGTCACAACTCAGATATGCTATAACAGATACCACCATAAGCAAGTCCTTAGTCCTTTTCATGAACCTATGTTCAGGGTTGTATTACAAATGTTACCAAATAAATATCACACCTTCTCTCTTTGCCCAAAGTACCATAGTGACTAAAGAAATTATAATTTTTGTTTGGTTGTTTTTATTGTGGGTTTGGTTTGTTTTTTTTTCTGTCAAGAAACTGAAAAAATACACTTTAGAGAATCTTTTTTTCCCCACTGTCCTCTGGAAGTATTGAAATTGGCCTGTTTTGTTCTTCTGCTAAATTTACATATCAAATATCTGGACTCATGTGATGGTCACAGACTCACAGATGGTCCTCCACCCTTTCTCTAGCACCTTACCTCTTGTACGTAATCTAGGGAAAAGAGGTTGAGAAGCAAGTGTTGCCAGGAGATGTTGAGGATGAGCAGCTTTCTGCCACAGAAATCCTCTGTCACTCTGTGTCACTGTTATACCTGGTAGTAGGTTTGCTCCTCACATGTATCTGTGAATGTTTTTTAACTCTTTCATTGTACTGCATTTTGAACAAAGCTTTCTTCTAGGAAAAAAATGCACTGAATCTTTCTGAAAACAAATAGTGCCCTGGCTAGCAATCTGTGTTCTGTGTTTCAGCTGTGGGAATGTGGCACATCCAAACCATGCAGAGGAAGCAATAATGCTTACAGTCTCAGAATGACAACAATGACAGTGTGTGCAGCTGTTCTAATTTGATTTAAAATGCTTAGGAGTCATAATTTATTATACTGCATATAAGTATTTCTAAGGTTTCTTAAATGGTTTTATTTTTTATAATTTCATCTGAAAGGCAAGCTTGTACTGTGATTTTCTGCCTTAGATAAGTCCCGTTTATGTTATATATTGCCAACATGTCATTCCACCAAGATGTGTAGAAAATGCAATATAAAAATAAGTCTTTATGAAAAGAAAAGAGGATTTCTAACTATCCACATGACTTTTTCACTATTGGAAAAAAAGCACCATTGTCTCTTAATTAGTATTCACTTCTACAGCGTTAACTCATCATCAAAATGAATCTGACTTGCCTTTATGCATTGCCCTACACAGAAAAAAAAAAAGTCTGTGATTGTGCCTATCTGGAGACATTAGTGTTCAAATCCAGATAGAAAATGAAATAGTGAGACTTTGGACATATTACATCACATTTTATGCAATTGTAGTACCCATGGCCTAGATGACACTGGTGAATTAAGATGCAGACTTTGCCGGGAAACCATGACTTTGCATGGGAAACCATGCTTCTGTCAGTGTGGAAGAACAGATGAAAATATAAGGTGCAGGAATGATAACTGTAGACATACAAGACAGGAAAATCTGGAGAGTGCAGCTATTAAGCAGAAGAAAGGTTAGGGCTTTTAATCACAAGTTCACATTAAGTCCATCAGCATTGTTTGTCATAACTGGTGAAGTATTGGCTAGTTAAGTGGACAGTGAAGTGCAATGAATGAACTGTGGTGCTCAGAGGGATATGATCAGTGGACCGAAGTCCACCTGAAGAACAGTCAGTGCCCCACATGTCAATACTGAGTCCGCTATTGGACTCCAGTAGTACCTATTTTCAATAATGATGCAGATGCAGATGCTGATGCAGAGTGCACCTTCAGAGAGTTTGCAGATGAACCAAAACTGGGAGAAGTGTCTGATGTACCAGATGGTTGTGCTGCCATTCAGAGGGATCTCAACAAGCTGGAAAATGTGCCAATAGGAGTCTCATGGAATTCAACAAGGGGAAATGCACAATCATACCTCCATAGTGACATATGCCCACGTATCAATACAATTAGATGGTAAGGAGCTCACAGACAAAGACCTTGGGATCTTGGTAGACAACAAGTACACAAGTAGTTCATACTTGTGACAAAGATGGCCAATAGCCCCCTGTTCCTCATCAGTAAGTTGAGGAGAAGATCCCTCCTTTCTGCTCAGTACTGGTCAAACACATCTGACTGCTGTGTCTAGGTATTGGCTCCCCCTTACAAGAAACATATGGACATCCTGGAGTAAATCTGGGAAAGAATCATGACAATGGAAGGCCTGGAGTATTTGACTTACAGAGAAGTCAAGAGAACTGGAACTTTTAAGCCTGGAGAAAGAAAGCTCAGGGGAATCTTAATAACATGCATAAATACTTAATGGAAGGGTTTAAAGAAGAGAGATTAAAGCTTTTATTGGTGGTGTCCAATGACAGGATACAATACAAGAGGAACAAACTGAGAAAAAGTCCAATTTTTCATTGTGGGGGTGATTAAACATTGGAATAGTTTGCCCAGAGAAGTTGTCTTTTTAGCCCAAGGGAAGATACGGTAATACTCTTCATTTTCCTAAGGCTGAATAATCAAGTCTACCTGTGGTTGGAGCACAGACTAGAAAAAAATACACTGTCATTGGAGTAAGGAAGATACAGGCTGGATGTCAGAAGAAACAAACCATGTACTAAAGAAGTTGTGATTTTTTTCTGACTGTTCTTTAATAGATTAAAGAATGTCTCTCAGGGATAAGACTGGTGTAGTTGATCCTATGACTAGGGGGAATAGACTAGAAAATCTTTCAGGTGTGCATGTTGGGATTGTCTCATGACTCTTTGCCTGAAGGCCAAACAAAGTACAAAGAGGGGATGATCAAGGCAGCAAATACAAGAAAATGGTTTATGGAATTAGTGGAACCAAGAATCATATTTTAATTTGTATTGTCATAAGGGTTCAGGAAAGAGGAGGGAAAGGGATAAAAGAGGATAAGAATATTATATGGACCTTGAAAGATCACGTCCAACACCCCTGCCAAAGCAGGATTACCTACTAAAGGTCACGCAGAAACACATCCAGGGTTCTTTTCAATGCTTCCAGAAAAGGAGGTTCCACAACCTCTCTGGGCAGTGTACTGTCACCCTTACAGTGAAAAAGTTTTCCCTTATGTTTACTTGGGAATGATTGATATCACAGCCAGGTACCAGCATTCCAGGATGTTCCTGGAATGCATAGATGACAACTTCCTTCTCTAAATGGTAGCGGAGCCAATGAGAAAAGGTGATATGCTGGACCTTATTCTCACCAATAGGGAAGGACTGACGAGCATCATGAGGCTCAGGGATAACCTTTTCTGCAGTGACCATGAAGCAATAGAATTTAAGATCCTCAGGGCAACTATGAGGACTCTCATATTCCAAAAGTCATGGCAGCTCAGGGAAGTCCCCAGTGACTGGAAGAGGGGAAACATAACCCCCATTTTCAAAATGTGAGAGAAGGATGACTCAAGGAACTACAGGCCAGTCAGTCTCACCTGTGTGCCTGGTAAGATCATAGAGCAGATCCTTCTGGATGCACTGCTGAGGCAGAAGAATAACAAAGAGGTGATTTGGTACAATAAGAACATCTTCACCAAGGGCAAATCCTGCCTGACAAACATGTGGCCTTATATGACAAGGTCACAACATTAATAGATGAAGGCTGAGCAACTGATGTCATTTACCTGGACCTCAGCAAAGCCTTAGACACTGTCCTGCACAACACCCTGGTCTCCAAGCTGGTTTGATGGATGGACCACGCAGTGGCTAAAGAAGTGGCTTGATGACCACACCCAAAGGGTGGCTGTCAATGGGTCCATGTCCAAGTGGAGGCCAGTGATGAGTGGGACCCCTCAGGGATCAGTACTGGGTACTGGGACCTGTCTTATTTAATGTCATTGTTGGTGACATGGACAATGGCACTGAGTGCACCCTCAGCAGGTTTGCTGATGACACCAAGCTGTGTGGTGCAGAAGACATGCTGGAGAGAAAGGATGCCATCGAGAGGGACCTTGACAGGCTGGAGAGGTGGGTCCAAGCCAACAGATACCTCACCAGCAGGAACATGTAACAATTTCAACAATATGAGCAAAAATCAAGGAACAACAAACTAATTTAAACTGTAAAATACAAAAAGAACATCAGCAACATGCTGGCTTTGCCCACAGAGGAGGGAACTCTAGAATTCTCTAGGGCAACAGACCTTTTAACAGATGCTTATGAAAATCAAATTTCATTAATTACTCACTGCAAATCACTTCAGTCCAGGCGGTGCTTGTTGCTTCTTGCAATAAAACAAAACTGTCCCAGGGTCTTGGCTCCTCCAGGGTTCGTCTCTCAGCCTGGCAAGACTTGTCTCTCTGCTCCTGGGCTTTACAACATGTTATTATGAGAGGCACTTGCAGCCTTTCTGGGTAAACTGAAGCATAGCTTGGATTCTAAATTGCAAGGCAAACAAGGCTTGGCTTTTGGGCTTCCAGGGTTAAGGCTTGTGGCTTCTCCCAGATCTTGGACAAGGCAAGGCAAGGCACTCGCACTCTGGGCTAGTATTTATAGATTTCCTGAGACAATGATGGCCAGTGACAACAAAGATCAAGAGGGAGAAACTTTAACTTATAGAATCAGTTTTCTTCAAATGCAGCCGAAGGCCCCTTGGACTTCAAGGCATGTTCAGACAAGCCTGGGCAAAGTGAGCAATCTCCTGAAAAATCAGACTTCCTTGCTCCTGCCCCATTTTCTGGTTCAGGGCATTTTTGAGGCTTTTCTCCCTTCAGGACAGATGCTAGAACAGGCTGCCTGGGGAAGTGGTGGAAGCCACATCCCTGGAGGGTTTTAAGGCCAGGCAGAACATGACTCTGAGCAACCTGATCTAGTGTGTGGTGTCTCTGCCTATAGCAGTGGGATTGGAACTAGATGATCCTTGAGGTACTTTCCAACCCTAACAATTCTATGATTCTATTAAACTGATTCCACATCAAACCCAAGTCACTGGTTAGAAAGCATATGATGAGCAATTCAGGCTGGTGCATTTGGATGTTGTTGGGTTGTTTTGTTTGTTTGTGTTTTTTTCCACTGTCATGGATTATTTGTGAAATAACTAAGAGTGTAATTTGTGGCTTTTAAAATCCTAGGAATATTAATGTCTCATATCTGTCCTCATGCTTCCATTCAAATCAATGAATCATCTGCCTGCTGGTCTACAAAGAAGCACTTACATTTGAGTTTTTCCACCAAAAGATTCACCAGTGACTGATTTTCTTTAAGGTTCATGAGAACTAATCTTACCAAAGAAGTTGTGCCCTTCTTGACTAAATGTAAAATAAAATTACCTCAAAAAGTCCTCAGAAGAAGTAAAAATGCTTTATTATTTAGAATAATGTACTCTGCAGACTACAGTAAAGATTGTGGTGGTTTAGGCTGGGTGCTGGCCCAGATGCCACTGCACAGACCACACCTGGGAGGTCCCAAAAGGGGCCAGCCCACTGGTTGGTCACAGCAAACCAGGTATTTCACCCACAATTCCCTGCTCCCTTATAAAACATCAGCCCAGGGTCTTCACTTCCTCTTTTGTCCCCCGCCGGTGCCTAGGTAAAATGGCATGAGTTGCCTCCCTTGGGCCTGCCCAGGCATAAGGCTGGGTTAGGGTGGGAGGAAAGAGCCCTGTGGGGGTTTGGGTGTACCCCCAGCTGGGGATGGGATGTTCTTGGGTATGTTCTAGCATCTCTCTTTTGTCATGGTGCTTGTGGTTCTCTGTAAAACTTTCATTGTTGCTTTATTTGTTTGGGGTTTTTTTGCATTTAAACTTTCCATCACTTTTGCAATCCGTTTGTCTGAGTCGTTATTTCTGCCCGTGGTGGGAGGATTGCTCTCCCAAACCACTACAGAGATGGAATTAAATCAGCAAAGGGTGAAAATAAGAAGTTCAGCTAGAAATTTTTAACATGGGACTGTTGTGATGTCAGTCAATAGAGGTGTTAGAATAAGAAATTATTTGAAATGTAGTGAATTAAATGCAATTAATTCCTCTGAGAAAGGCTTTTTATGTCAATAATATTATCCTCTATTATCATATCTGATTATATTGAACTTTACTTGGACAAGAATTGGAACAAACACAGGATTATTATTTTTTTGGGGGTGTATACTTTGTTTTGTTTTTCTGTTTTCAGATGACTCCTCTTAGCTCTGTTAAGCACTCAAGATAGTATCATAGTATCATAGTATCAGTCAGGGTTGGAAGGGACCACAAGGATCATCTAGTTCCAACCCCTGCCATGGGCAGGGAACTGTAGGATCATATGAGTGGCAGATGGGTTGAAAGTAGTTGCTGCAGAAAAATATTTCAATTTTGTACTTTAGTTGCTGATTTTTTCCCATCTGATAAAGAGAAGTACATTATTTCTGTAATAGGCATCATATCCTGGGTGAACATGTCCTGGATTAACACCACCTGCTCTCACAAACACCCCTATTTCCATGGATGGGAGGGAAAGTAACAAAAAAAAACACCACCCTCTGGGCTGAGATAAAGGGTTTACTGAGATGAGTTGCTGCACAGTTACCTTAGCAAAAGCAGAAGCAGCAGCAGAATCCAGCAATAAAACAGTTCTCCCCACCCAAGCATGCAACAGCCAGCACAGTGGAAAAGACCAACATCCCAAAATCAGAAAGGGAAGCAACAAGCAGAACAGGAAGACTCTCATGTTACAAACTGAACTTCAGGTCCCACAATACTTTGCTCCAGCCAAGACCTTGATTTTGAAGCTGACAGGACATTACAGTATCACTACGGTTGGAAGAGACCTTGAAGATCATTGAGTCCAACCTGTAGTATACTGTCATAGTATCATAGTATCAGTCAGGGTTGGAAGGGACCACAAGGATCAGCTAGTTCCAACCCCCTGCCATGGGCAGGGACACCCCACACTAGATCACGCTGGCCAGAGACTCATCCAGCCTGGTCTTAAACACTTCCTGGTACGGGGCCTCAACCACCTCCCTGGACAACCTATTCCAAGGCTTCACCACTCTCATGGTGAAGAACTTCTTCCTCACATCCAGCCTGAATCTCCCCACCTCCAGCTTCATTCCATTCCCCCTAGTCCTATCACTACCTGATAGCCTGAGAAGTCCTTCCCCAGCCTTCTTGTAGGCCCCCTTCAGATACTGGAAGGCCACAATGAGGTCACCTCGGAGCCTTCTCTTCTCCAGACTGAACAGCCCCAACTCCTTCAGTCTGTCCTCATAGGAGAGGTGCTCCAGCCCTCTGATCATCCTCATGGCCCTTCTCTGGACACGCTCCAGCACGTCCACATCCCTCCTGTGATAGGGGCTCCAGAACTGGATGCAGTACTCCAGGTGGGGTCTCACCAGAGCTGAGTAGAGGGGGAGAATCACCTCCCTTGACCTGCTGGCCACACTTCTCCTGATGCAGCTCAGGATCTGATTGGCTTTCCAGGCTGCAAGTGTACATTGAGAGCTCATGTTGAGCTTCTCGTCCACCAGCACCCCCAAGTCTCTCTCCTCAGGGCTGCTCTCCAGCCAGTCACTGCCCAGCCTCTATTTGTGCTTGGCATTGCCTCGACCCAGATGCAGGACCCTGCACTTGGTCTTGTTGAAGCTCATGAGGTTGGCTTGTACCCACCTCTCCAGCCTGTCCAGGTCCCTCTGGATGGCATCCCTTCCCTCCAGGGTGTCCACTGCACCACACAGCTTGGTGTCATCAGCAAACTTGCTGAGGGTGCACTCGATGCCACTGTCCATGTCACCCACAAAGATGTTGAACAAGACAGGTCCCAGGACTGATCCCTGAGGGACTCCGCTTGTCACTGGCCTCCACTGGGACATGGACCCGTTGACAGCCACTCTTTGGGTGCAGCCATCAAGCCAGTTCTTTATCCATGTAGTGGTCCATCCATCAAACCCATGTGTCACCAGCTTGGAGACCAGGAGGTGGTGCGGGACAGTGTCGAAGGCTTTGCTCAAGTCCAGGTAAACGACATCAGTTGCTCGCCCCTCATCTATTAATGTTGTCACCTGTTCATAGAAGGCCACCGGGTTTGTCAGGCAGGATTTGCCCTTGGCAAAGCCATGCTGACTGTTCCCAATCACCTCTTCACTGTTCTTCTGAGTCAGTAGTGCCTCCAGGAGGATCTGCTCCATGATCTTCCCAGGCACAGAGGTGAGACTGACTGGCCTGTAGTTCCCTGGTTCCTCCTTCTTACCCTTTTTGAATATGGGAGCAATGTTTCCCCTTTTCCAGTCTGTGGGGACTTCCCCAGTCTGCCATGACTTTTGGAATAGAATAGAGAGGGGTTTAACAACCTCATCTGACAGTTCTCTCAGCACCCGTGGGTGTATCCCGTCAGGTCCCATGGACTTGAACACTTTCAGGTTCTTCAGGTGATCACGAACTTGATCTTCACTTATGATGGGCAGTTCTTCCTCCCCGTCCCTGGCATTGTCTTCCATGACACCAGGAGTGTGCCTGGAGGCCCTTGCAGCGAAGACTGAGGTAAAGAAGTTATTGAGAACCTCAGCCGTTTCCACATCACTTGTGACTAATTCACCAGTTTCCTTTCTGAGGGGGCCCACACCTTCCCTAGGCTATTTCTTGCCATTAATATACCTACAGAAATTCTTAGTGTTCCCTTTAACCTCCCTGGCAAGATTCAATTCAAACTCTGCTTTGGCTTTCCTAACCAGGATTCTTGGTGCTCGGGTAGCTTCCTTATATACCCCCCGTTCTAGCTGTCCTTCCCTCCACTTCCTGTAGAGTTTCTTTTAAAGTGACAGTGTGTCCAGTAGCTCCTTGTTCATCCAGGCAGGCCTCCTAGCATTCTTTCCTGCTTTTGTCCTTGTTGGTATACAGAGCTCCTGGACACAGAGGAGGTGGTTCTTGAATACTGACCAGCTGTCCTGGGTCCCTCTTCCCTCCAGGGCTTTGTCCCACAGCACTTTGGCAACCAGATTCCTGAAGCGATTGAAGTCTGCACCCCTAAAGTCTAGGGTCATAAGCTTAGAACAGGTCCTCCTGATTGCCCTGAGGAGATTAAATTTAGCTGCTTCATGGTCACAGTATCACAGTATCACACTATCCTTCTATAAATATATTAATAGCAAGAGGAAGGGCAAGGACAAGCTCCACTCCTTGGTGGGCATGGAGGGGAATATTGTAACAAAGGATGAGGAAAAGGCAGAGGTGCTTAACACCTTCTTTACCTCAATTTTTACTAGCAGGACAGAACGTCTTCCAGACAGCTGGCCTGCAGAGCTGGCAGAAGGAGCCAGGGAGCAGCATAGTTTTCCCCTGTTCCAGGATGGGACAGTTAGAGATCTTCTCAGCCGCTTGGACCCCCACAAGTCCATGGGACCGGATGGGATCCATCCTAGGGTGCTGAGGGAGCTGGCGGATGAGCTGTCCAGGCCACTCTCCATCATCTTGGTAATTCTATTCTATTCTATTCTATTCTATTCTATTCTATTCTATTCTATTCTATTCTATTCTATTCTATTCTATTCTATTCTATTACCAAGGTTGAAAGAGACCTCGAAGATCATCGAGTCCAACCTGTAACCACATACCACACGACTAGACCATGGCACCAAGTGCCACATCCAGTCCCCTCTTGAACGCCTCCAGGGACGGCGACTCAACCACCTCCCTGGGCAGCCCATTCCAATGACGAATCACTCTCTCGGTGAAGAACTTTCTCCTCACCTCGAGCCTAAACTTCCCCTGCTGCAGCTTGAGACTGTGTCCCCTTGTTCTGGTGCTGGTTGCTAGGGAGAAGAGGCCAACACCTTCCTGGCTACAACCACCCTTCAGGTAGTTGTAGAGAGCAATGAGGTCGCCCCTGAGCCTCCTCTTCTCCAGGCTAAACAACCCCAGCTCCCTCAGCCTCTCCTCATAGGGCTTGTGCTCAAGGCCTCTCACCAGCCTTGTTGCCCTTCTCTGGACATGTTCAAGTGTCTCAATGTCCTTCTTAAATTGAGGGGCCCAGAACTGGACACAGTACTCAAGGTGCGGCCAAACCAAAGCAGAGTAGAGGAGCACAATGACCTGGCACAATGGTCATTGCAGCCAAGGCTGTCTCTGAGCCTCACATTGGTTACCAGCCCTTCCCTGTTGGTGAGAACAAGGTCCAGCATAGCACCTTTTCTTGTTGGTTCCTCTACCATTTGGAGGAGGAAGTTGTCTTCTATGCAGTCCAGGAACATCCTGGATTGCTGGTGCCTTGCTGTTTTGTCCCTCCAGCAGATGTCAGGGTGGTTGAAATCCCCATGAGGACGAGGGCTTGTGACCTGGAAGCCGCTTCTGTTTGCCTGTGCAGGGCCTCATCTGCTTGGTTCTGCTGGTCAGGTGGCCTGTAGGAGACCCCCACAGTAATAGCTCCTTCCCCTGTCTTGCCTTTAATTCTAACCCATACACTCTCAACCAACTCATCATGCCTCCCCAGGTGGAGTTCTGCTGATTCCAGCTGGTTATTGACATAGAGGGCAACACCTCCTCCTCTCCTTCCCTGCCTATCCTTCCTAAAGAGCTTGTACCCGTCTATCCCTACTTTCCAGTCATGGGAATCATCCCACCAAGTTTCGGTAATAGCCACTATGTCATGGCATCCCAGCAGCACAGTGGCCCTTAATTCATCCTGTTTGTTGCCCAAGCTGCATGCATTTGCATAGAAGCACTTCAGCTGGGCTGGCCCTGTTGTCCTCTTGTGACAATTCCCCTTGGTTTCCACAGGGTGTCCTGGTGTGTCATTCGTGGCTTGCGTCCGGGCAGCAAGTTGAGAGCCCTTACCAGCTCTCCATCCCTCTACCTCAGGTGAGCTGCCCCTCTGTTTGTCACAGGCCAGCAGGAGACTATTAATCCCTCCCCCCTTCAAATCTAGTTTAAAGCCCTATCAATGAGCCCTGCAAATTCCTGCCCCAGGATCCTTTCCCCCCTCTGGGACAACTGTTTCCCATAAGCTGTTTTCAGCTCTGGTGCCTTGTAAACCAAACCATGATTGTAGAACCCAAATCCCTGATGACACCAGCTCCGGAGCCATGAACTGACCTGTTGGCTCTTCCTCAATGTTCCCTCATCCATCATTGACATTAGAGAGATAGCAGAGAACACAACTTGAGCTCCTGATCCCTTTAGCAGGTGCCCTAAGGTTCTGAAATCTATTTTAATTGATTGTGAGCCTCTCATTGTTGCATTGTCACTACCCACCTGAAAGACCAGCAGTGGGTAGTAGTCTGAAGGACTCACGAGTTTGGGAATTTTGCCTACAATGTCCTTTACTTGGGCACCAGGGAGGCAGCAGATCTCCCTATGAAATGGGTCTGGTCTGCATATTGGGCCCTCTGCTCCCTTCAGTAGGGAGTCTCCTATAACGATGACCCCACGAGGTTTCGATAGCTGGCCTGAGGCAACCTGTCATTGGTGCAGCTTCTGACTTCCTTGAGTCCTCGTCCTCACCTATGACCTGTTCCTCCTGCAGAGCCTCATACCTATTCTGTAATTGCACTGTAGGCAGCGTGCTGCTCAAAGTAGCACGCTTGCTCCGTCTGCACTTCTTCCGTCGGGCAGAGACCTGCTCCCATTGGCCCTGCTCATGTGGGTTACTGCAGGGAGGCTGAGAGGGTTGCTGATGGGAAGGTATCAAACTCCCTGCTCCACTAAGAGTTACCCCCTGTTCCTGTTTGGTAGAAGTTAGATTGTGGGAATAGTCAGTGTTCCTTTCGCTGTCTCTTATAGCTCTAAGCCTTTCTACCTCTTCTTTTAGTTCGGCCACCATGCTCATCAGATCCCTGATCTGCTCACACCTGACACAGGAGTTGTTCCTTCCATCCTCCATATTGAGTGCTAGGTCCCAGCACTCACTGCAGCCACCTACCTGAACACCTGCATGCTTGTGAGTGGCCTCTGTTTGGGTGCCCACTGTTCTTCTACTAGCCTTACTTCTAGTAGTAACCACGTTGCAGTAACCGTGTTGCAGTAACCACCCTCTTAATCACCCTCTCCACCCAGCCTTATTTTTTTTTCTCCCCCCATCAGTGAGAAGGCTGAGCCGAGCTCCTGGCCGCTGCCTGCTCTCTCAGCCATGTCCTGGGGTCTGTTTGGTTTGCACGTGGTTTCCATGGCAACTCCTCCCCCTGCTATGTCACTGCCCTCAGGCACGTAGGCAACCCGAGCCTGCTGTCTCTCCTCCCCTCTCCAGGAGGTCCCGAGCCACCAGCCCTTTCCTCCCGAAAAGCAAGGAAAGCAAAGCCGAAAGCAAAGCCAAAAGCTGTTGCCACCTGTCACCACAGACCCCATGACTAGACCATGGCACCAAGTGCCACATCCAATCCCCTCTTAAACACCTCCAGGGATGGTGACTCAACCACCTCCCTGGGCAGCCCATTCCAATGGCAAACGACTCTCTTGGTGAAGTACTTTCTCCTCACCTCAAGCCTAAACTTGCCCTGGCACAGCTTGAGACTGTGTCCCCTTGTTCTGGTGCTGGTTGCTTGAGAGAAGAGGCCACCCCTTCCTGGCTACAACCACCTTCCAGGTAGTTGTAGAGAGCAATGAGGTCCCCCTGAGTCTCCTCTTCTCCAGGCTAAACAAACCCAGCTCCTTCAATTAGCATGGTATTGAAATTAGCATGGTATTGAAAATTTATCAGCAGATTCAACTAAACCCATGATACGACACTTGCTTATTCTTTCACATTTGCTGTTCATCAAGCTTGTTTAACTTGACATCTCCCTCAGTAAAAGAGAAAATTCATCCTAGGACATCAAAAGAGAACTAATAATATGGAGATCTGAGTGATGATGTTGCATAGGGTCCAGGGCATCTTCCTTCCTCCCTTCCTTCCTTCCTTCTTCCCTTCCTCCCTCCCTTCCTCCCTTCCTTCCTTCCTTCCTCCCTCCCTTCCTCCCTCCCTCCCTCCCTCCCTCCCTCCCTCCCTCCCTCCCTCCCTTCCTTCCTTCCTTCCTTCCTTCCTTCCTTCCTTCCTTCCTTCCTTCCTTCCTTCCTTCCTTCCTTCCTTCCTTCCTTCCTTCCTTCCTTCCTTCCTTTTTTTCCTTCCTTCCTTCCTTCCTTCCTTCCTTCCTTCCTTCCTTCCTTCCTTCCTTCCTTCCTTCCTTCCTTCCTTCCTTCCTTCCTTCCTTCCTTCCTTCCTTCCTTCCTTCCTTCCTTCCTTCCTTCCTTCCTTCCTTCCTTCCTTCCTTCCTTCCTTCCTTCCTTCCTTCCTTCCTTCCTTCCTTCCTTCCTTCCGAATTCCTTCCTTCCTTCGAATTCCTTCCTTCCTTCTGAATTCCTTCCTTCCTTCCAAATTCCTTCCTTCCAAATTTCTTCCTTCCTTCTGAATTCCTTCCTTCCTTCTGAATTCCTTCTCTCCTTCTGAATTCTTTCTCTCCTTCTGAATTCCTTCCACATTTTATCTAAAATTCTTCCAAATTGCTGCCTTCCAAATTCAATCTATACAATTTTATCCTTGCTGCCTTCCTTTCTTCCTTTCTTCCTTCTGAATTTAAATTCCTTCCTTCCGAATTGCTGCCTTCTGTATTCTTTACTTCCTTTTGAATTCTTTTCCTTCATTGCTTCTGTTGTTAGATAGTTGTTCTTATCACCTCAAGCAATGCTTTCAGGACAAGATGGAAGCAGGTGAAGACCTTTATTATGTTACACAGCGAGGTTACACAGGTTTTTTGAAAGTATAGGTATCACATCTCAATTGTCTATTTTCTACTGGCATGTGTGCAATTAAGGCACATAATAGGTCAAAGTAACAAAAGAACATTTTTACCCATCCAAACAAATTCTACCCAGTTTCTCCCCTTTCGTTACAAAGTGTTTACATTCTTCTTTGAGCTATAGAATAAATACATTCGCACAGAGGTAAATCTTCTCCTACATTTCTTCTACATTTCCCCTTTTTTGTTATTCTAACAAGAACACACTGTTAATTGACCTTTCTAACATTTTTCACATACATAAAAGCAAGCAGGGTAAAAATTAGCATTTCATCCATCCAGGTAAGATCTTCTCCAGTCCAAAAAAGGTCTGGTCTTGTTGAATCATTACTGTTCAATCCATCAAGGTTTTTATTCGCTGGTGGATGGAACTAGATTTTTCAGTAAGATTCATGCAACACATTCCATCAAAATCTTCACACCCATGTCAACAGACAAGTAACAAGAAATATATAGCAACCCTATTCTGTAAAGTAACATGTCTAATAGATTGTTGTAGCTAAATCACTTAATATCTCTGACGTGACATTGTTTTGTTTTTCTAACCAACAATTCATTCTATTTAACTGCAAAAGCAGTTTCACAGCAGCTGCTCCAGGAGTAAAGATGCTAGCTGCTATTATTTCTCCTTTATTCCACAAATCTGTCATCCCTACATTTACTATTCATAATGAGGCTTTGAAATCCTATGTTTGTGAAAAACCAGTTGGGTATGGTTTAAAATCATACTAATATTAGGTGTTAACCGAGTAAGGTATCCTACAGATCAAGGTCCTCCTGTCATCCTAGAGGGCAAGCCAGTCCAGGCTTGATCTCTACAGATAAGAAAAATTCCTGAGGGTAATTTTCTAGGCCAATCAGCACTTGACAGTCCTTTACCTTTTTCTTTCCTAAAAGTAATATTACTCCACATGGAATCATTAAAAAACAGGATTTGCCAGAGTCACATCTTGGATCCAGATTCTTTGAATCCATTATTCCTGTGTAAGTAAAGTAGGTGCATGCTGGCATTTTTACACTGCCTAAGATTTCTATTTCTTGTGGTTCTACACTGATTTTTATCTAGGTAATTAATCCTCATATTAATTTCTTCAATACACATTGTCATACTATTTTTGCATTTTGATTTTAGTAATTGTGAAGTTATTTCTTTTACTATCTCTGAGAGATTTGCTAATGGAATTGCTACCAGACATGTATGAAATGGTTGTTATGGCTGTGCCATAGAGGCAGAAAAAGTAGTTTGATTCAAGGCCTTAACTAAGGTTACCCATATATTGCTGCTATTCCATGAAATTAATTTAGAAGGGTGGTACTCAGTTAATGGATAATTCAATGTTATGTTAATTATCACAGAGAGTATCAGAAGCTTCATCATTTTCTAATCTCAGGAATCTTTTGTCACTTCCTCAGAAGGTCTGGTAAGAGCTGGTCAAACACTTAGTGCTTGAATCCACTTAGATCCCGAATCTGTTAAAACACAAGCATATCCCTTTCCCCACATTAATGAATCACAAACACCTTCCCATTTACCATCATGCAGGGACTTATGTGGACCTTGGCTTTCTGGGGACTCACTGTAAGATCTTTGGACTGCAGTGAAGCAAAATGAGAATGAATTATTGGCATTTCTGCATATCAACAGAAACATGAGTATATTTCAGTTGTCCAAATTCTGGAATGTGAGTGACATCTGTTTGCCATAGCTGTAGAGCCTGTAATCCACATGGGTTAGTCCCTGTCTGAGTTGAGGGGGCAAAGGCATGGCAGTCTGGGCAGGCAGGAATAATTTGTTTTGCCTGTGTCCATGAGAGACAAAATTGTTTTCTTAAAGCCTTAGCACTTTGATGGAAAAATGTCATGAGACAATTTAGCTTGAGATAAAATGTGAGGTGTTGGAGAGAGATGCACAGGAAATATAAGTGCATCTGCAAGTGCATTTCCTTCTGTAGTGAATCCTGGAAGATTTGTATGACTTCTGATATGCATAACATAAAAAGGGTGTTCTCAATATGCGAATAAATTCCATAAATTTTTAAACTTTTGCAATATGTTTAAGACAGGATTTCTCTGATCTTGGAATCACATTAGCAAAATATTGTGAGTCAGCAATTACATTTAAAGGAGATTTTTGCCATTTTTCAAAAGCTTGTTTCACATCATATAGCTCAACAATTTGTGGTGAGCCTTTAATTGAAAAAAAAAATTCTTGTTTCTGTTCTTTGTGTTCCTGCCAGACTATGACAGCCTTGCCTGATTTTCCAGAGCCATCAGTATGCACTGTTGGACTTTCTACCAGTGTTGACTGACACAATGGTTTGGAGACTTATACAATGTCCTTGCAAAAATTTAGTAATTTATGTGATGGAAAATGTATGTCAGTTTTTCCTGTATAGCCTTGCAAGACTACTTGTAAAAATAAACTATTTGCTTGACACCAATCTAAATAATCTGTAGTTATGGGTATATACATTATAGATGGTTCTTGTCCAGAAAGTTGTAAAATTCTTTTACGGCTTTTTATGATAACGTCTGATATAATTTCAATTTTAGTATACATGGTCTTTTTGGTTTGATTTGGTAAGAAGATCCATCCTAGGATAATTCAAGGATTGGTCAGGGATGATATCCACTGGCCTACAAATCCATAAACTTGGCAAAGAGTCACAAAACACATAACAGGATAAGATGATCTCTATGTCACCTGTGAGCTTTTGTTTGTGTCAAAGATTTTTCAATTTTTGAAACTGCCTGTTCAACTTCAGGAGTTAACTGTTGGGATGATAACAAAGAATTGTCACCCTTCAATAAATCAAAAAGTGGAGTAAGTTCAGTATTAGCAATTCCTAAATATGGACATATCCAATTTATCGTTCCTAGCAATTTAAGCAATTTTTTTTACAGTAATATCCAATTTAATATTTTGTGGTTCAATGGTTTGATCTAAAATTTTCCATCCTAAATACTTCCAAAGGGGAATTGTTTGAATTTTATCTGAAGTAATTTTAAGTCCTCTTTTTTGTAAAACTTCTTGTGCTTGCATAGCTATTTGTTGTGATTTCTGCCTGAAGCTGCAACAGGTATATCATCCATGTGACGCAAACAGAAGCAATTTGGAAACGACTTTCTTATTTTGTAGAGATTCACCTACAAATTTTTGACAAATACATGGACAATTTTTCATTCCTTGGGGTAAAACTTTGAGGGAAGCTTTGTAAAGGTTCTGAGTTATTAATTGAAGGAATAGAAAAAGCAAACTTGTGTCTGTCTTGTGGATCAAGAAAAATAGTAAAAAACAAGTCTTCAAATCTGTGACTATAATGTCCCAACCCTTGGGTATCATGGTAGGTGAAGGCATTCCTGGTTGTAAAGGTCCTATATCTTCTATGATTTAATTTATTTTTCAAAGGTCTTGTAGCATTCTCCAAGTTCCATTCTTCTTTTTTTTTTTTTTTTTTTTTTTTACAAAAACTGGAGTGTTTCAAGGACTAGTTGAAGGTACAATATGTCCCTGTTCTAATGGTTCCTGTATTATGTTTGTTAAAGCACAGGTTTTTTCTTCAGTAAGGGGCCACTGATCCACCCACACTAGTGTTTCAGTAAGCCAAGTAAGCTTTGGTGTTGTAGGAGAGGAGATCCTTAAATCAGTGTCCCCTACAAAAAATGTGGAGTTGTACTAATAATAAAATTCCAATTTGACAGAACATCTCGTCCCCAGAGATTTATGAGTACTTTGGAGGCAGATGGGCAAACGGTGGCAATCTGCCCTTCTGGAGTCACAATTTGGACGTACATGGCACTTTGATGTGCCACTGTTGCTCCTCCAATAACAGAGAGTGCATCTAAAGGTTTTATTAAAGGCTAGGAACTTGGCCAGTCTTGTGCTGAAATAATGGTCACATCAGCTCCTGTATCAATCACACCACAAATTTGAATCTCAGAAGGCTTTGCACTTTTAAGTAAAAGGTGGCAAGTTAACAGAGGTCTTTTAGTTGTTAAAGTCTGAGTCCAGTATATTTCAGGTTTTCCTGTTGATCCAAAGCCATGTGTTCCTCTCTTTATTCCTCCTACATTGGTAAGTTGATTCTTAAAAGGCACAAGCTGTGTGATAACACTCCCTGATGGAAGAAAGACAGGAGGGGATGGAGTCCACACTAAAGCTTGTATTTGACCTACAAAATCAGAATCAATAACATCAGGCAGTACAAATAATCCTTCTAGGGTAGCACTTGAATGCCCTATAAGCAAGGCACTCAGTCCTTTACCTCTTGGACCATAATTTAGTGGCATCTTATGCACACTCTGATTTCTTATTGCAGATGGTGGTGTTGTGGCAAGATCCAGTCCGGCACTTCCCTCTGTGGCTGGGAGGAAAGCCTTAATGATTGTCTGAGGTTGGGATTTTGCATCATTGCACACCCCCTCCTCATGCTCTGTTGCCCGTTTCCCATCATGATTGGTAAAGCATTTCTGTAAATATCAAATTTTAAATTGCACTGATTTGTGAGGTGATTATTCCTCCTGCATCTAAAACAAAAGCTACTGTGCCAAGAATTAACTGTCCCTTGTCTTATATTACAGTTTCGAATATAATGTCTTTTTTGTCCACAATTAAAATATGTTGGAGAATTTTTAAGAGCTGTCACAAATTCACCAGCCACTGCAGAAACTATGTTAACAGCCACAGTCTTTATGTCTGAATTTGTAGTATTTAGTTTCTGGCACACTTTGATCATCTCTACTATTGTAGGTTCCTTTAAGGGGAGTATCATTTTCTTACATTCTGCATTTGCATTCTCCAAGGCAAGCACCTTGAGTAGTTTCTCTTGCCTCCTCATGTTCAACTTGTTTGTCTATCTATGAAATTGTTTAGAAGGGGTGGATTGTGACCAGTTTAGGCTGTGCCTTTAAGAAAGGTATAGTTGCTGAACACTCTGGCTGAATGTATTGAAAACAAAGATAAGGTCTAAATGAATTTCATTCATGGTAGAATGCAACTTTTAAGTTTTAGCTTAGTCTGCTCAGTCTTCGCTCGCTCTCTGTTCCTGCTGGTCTGTCTTCTCTCTTGCTGAAGCAACAGCTGCTGAACAGAGCGACCTTGAATTAACAAAGCTAACCAGATAAGAAAACTAATTCTTGCATACGCTTTGAGCTAACAGAATGTTTCTCCTTAATTGCCTTTCTCTCTCTCTCTAACCCTTTTTGGGGAAAAAAAGGGAGGTAGGGAGGGACAGGGGGGTACAGGGGCTGGGGGGCACATGCTCCTCTGGCTGTGGGTCTTCTGTATTACATACATTGCTGTATATTTCTGTATAAATTGTAAATATTGTATATCTGTGTACATATTCATTGCATTCCATTTCTGCTTGTAAATATAGCTTGTTTCATTTGCTTTCTCCGACTGAGTTAGCTGTGGAATCTTTTTTGTGTGTGTGTGTGTGTGTGTGTGTGTGTGAACTTTCTCACCCTACCACACCATCATTTCCTTTAATCTATCTGTGAAATTTTAAAAAGTTTCTGACAGACATTGTTTAATAGATGTGAATTTTAAAGTACGCTTTTTCAAATCAGGAACATGTTGTAATGTTTGTTGTGCTAGTTGTTTACTTTGATTAAGAATTTCTGGGTGCCAAGTTGCTTGTACGTTTGGGTCTGCATGTGGTTGTATACCTAATAATTGTGCATCTGTTAAATGACGTACAGGATCCCCTCGTCTCTGTGCATTTTCAGTTGCTGTTGTTTGGCATAAGCTACACCACTTAGTATCAAAAACAGCTAACTGCATTAGTGTTACTATTACTCCGACAATTGTAGTAATATCAAAGGGTGTTAAGATTGGTGAAAAAGCAGTTTGTAAAAAGCTCTGAGTGTAAGGGGAATTGAGACCATGTTCCATAACTGTTTTCTTTAAATCTCGCATTAATGGCCATCTTACTGGTTCAAAAACAACCCTGTGCATTAATCATTGCAGGAAGAGCTACCAACTGTTTTCCTGTTTCTTTAACTTTATATTCATGATTTTTTTCCAAGTTTTAATAGGATCGCGAACTGCGAATGAATCTGAATATATGGAAGTATCAGGAGTGTCATAAAATGGTTCTAAAGGTTTAGCAAGCTGTGTTGGGGCTGCCGGAGGTGGTAGCAGTGGGCGTTCAAAAAGGTTCTTCTGTGTGTGTGGGCATGGGCTGTTGAGACTGAGGTTGAGGCTGAGTCTGAGGCTGGTGTGATAGTGAGTGAGCTGTTGGTAATGCTAGCATTGGACTTTCAGCAGGCTGCTGCTGTGGGTGGGCTATGGGCTGTTGAGACTGAGGCTTAGTCTGAGTTTGAAGCTGGCATGATAGCGGATGGGGCCGCTGGCAGCACTAGGGAGAGATCCCCAGCAGAGTGCTGCAGGGGCTGTCGGGGACACTAGCGATGGACCTTCACCAGCCTGCTGTTGGTTTGTAACAAGCTGCTGTTGCTGTTGGACAGGCACCAGTGCCTGAAATAGTGTTTGCAGCTCCTGTACCAAAGAAGAAGGCGAGTTTAGCAGCGGGGAGGTGGAGGTGGAGGTAGAGGGGGTGGGTTGGATGATGAAGACGGGATTTGTTCTGGTGAAGTATCATTAAGTACTGCTGAAGTTGCCTTATGATCTTCTGCTAGCTGTTCTAAAGAATCTTTAATCTCCATGTTGTAAGGGAAGACGTAGCAATTTCATTGCCTTTTGTTGCTGCTTCAAATAAAACCGCTCCACCCCGCTCCCATGTCAAAATATTGAAAGCATTTTCCATGTTACAAGGTTCAGTATTCTCTCTAAGCTATATAAGCAATGAAGGAATTTTTTTCTCCTTGTATGTTGTTGCTTTTTTAAAAAAAAAGATATGCGTAATGACTCTCAGTATCGATTTCTCTTCTTTTGTTACCTGATTACCAATTATGTGTTTGTCAAAAGAAGACACCAACCACCCAATTTCCCCTGACTGATCACCTCCATCACTGCAGAGCTGTTTCTTCTTTTTCAGGCACCACCCCTTCTTTCTGGTTGTTTGGTTTTGTTTTTTTTTTTTTCCATTTCTTTTCATCTTTCTTCTTCGGAGTCTCTTGCACCTTTATCTCTGGCATACCCGGCCTTATCTTAGATGTATATTGTGTCTATAATCTCAAATACAATTAGCTCCTTTTTATCAGGTGTACCTCGCCTTATCTTAGACGTATATCTCATCCATAATCTCTGGGAAATCAGGGAATGTCACTGGCATAAAAGCAGATAATCTCACAGAGACTAATCTAATAGCTACCATTAGTGATGTAGATGTACACGAGCATCTCCGCAGTCCTTAAAAGCCAAATCCTTAAGTCCTTAAAAGCCAAAATCATTCTGCTTGATGGTGGAAGTGGGAGTTGTAATGAGTAGTTGGTCAAGGCACAAGTTTGGGGTCACCATTTGTTGTTAAATAGTTGTTCTTATCACCTTGAGCAATGCTTTCAGGACAAGATGGAAGCAGTCAAAGACCTTTATTACATTATACAGTGAGGTTATACAGGTTTATTGAAAGCATAGGTGTCACATTTTAACTGGCTATTTTCTACTGGCATGTCTGTAATTAAGGCACATAATAAGTCAAAGTAAGAAAATAACATTTTAACCCATCCAAACACGTTCTACCCATGTTCTCTCCTTTCATTACAAAGTTTTTACATTCTTCTCTGAGCTATAGACTAAATATAGCTTTCTCTAATTTGAATAAAGTCAAATCTTCTCCTGCATGCTTCCAAATTCCTTTAGAATTCCTCCCTTCCATCTTTCCTTCCTTCCTTCCTTCTGAATTCCTTCCTCCTTCCTTCCTTCCTTCCCTTCCTTCCTTCCTTCCTTCCTTCCTTCCTTCCTTCCTTCCTTCCTTCCTTCCTTCCTTCCTTCCTTCCTTCCTTCCTTCCTTCCTTCCTTCCTTCCTTCCTGAATTCCTGAATTCCTGAATTCCTGAATTTCTTCCTTCCTGTAATAAATAAAGGGATAAATTATTTGTTAACCATATAAATGATCAATGACAGAGTCATGATCAAGTCAGACAATGCCACTCAATGACAAGAACATGTAACATCCTGTTTTGAACAGTATGTACTTAGTTTTAAGCTTGTTAGGCAGAAATCTACAGAAGTTGAGCAGCTGAGTCGACACCCACTGAGCCTGCCAGAAACCAGGTTAAGATAAGGAAGACTATCAACATCCTCACAAGAGACTCCGGACCAGGATGCCGATCCTTATCAGGAACTCACACTTGCACAGCCAGAAGGGTGCATTCTATGCATGAGGAATTGGCTGTTACGGTTGCAACATACCTCCACCTTAAAAGAAGAGAGTGGATCCTTACTTGGTGCGTGCTGTTGTGGAGCAGGGGTACTCCCAGCCGCCCAGCACACTGCTTTTGCTTATTTTACCCGCAATAAAATTTCTTATACTTAAAACTCTCGATTGGCATGGAGAGTGTTTTTAACAAATTTGGCGCCGTGACTCAGATCCTGGTACTCTGGGTTAGAACTATAACTCCGGGAAAGGTGCCTCCGTTTTACAATGGTCCCTGGGTTCTACTCTCTGATTAAGACTACAGGATATCCAAACAAGGGTAAAATAAGTAAAAGGAAGGGCCCCATAAAATTTGTGCACAAAAACCAGGCAAAGACTCCTATTGTCAGGAGTATGTGAGTATATTGTGGTTTGCTGTGGGTACTGCTTGGTTGGGGTTTGTGGATTCCTGGAAGTGCTAATGTAAGAGACGTCCAATTAAGGACAAAGCGAGTGTGGACCCTTTAGTAGTGCAGTTCTCATTACTCACAAGAATTTGAGTCGTGAACAAGGGGAACGTGTGCATGTGTGTGTGACGGAGCACTCCAGATGAAATGGGGCAGAGTACTTCAAAGTCTGCAAGTAAGACAGACAAAAACAAGAAAGGTGTCAAGCTCCCTGATATCCCCCGTGATAGCCTTTTAGGAATTATGGTTAGAAATTGGACGGACCACCCCTCCCGAAGGGGAAAATCTAAAGAAGAGTTGATACACTATTGTGTAGCGGTTTGGGGAGGAAAAGAGATTAAGCAGGGGACTTATTGGCCAGTATTTGGCACTTCTGAAGATTGGGTATGTCAAGCCTTGAATATTTATGTTAATGATAAGATGCCTTTTAGTAAAGAGGAAAGTAAATATGCGTATTTATGGTTAACTGACCAACAGCTATTTAAGGTATTTACCATAAAAGAGGAGAAAAAGGACATTGACAAAAAGAAAAAGGAGAAAATTGAGTATGTGATGTTTCTCCTCCTCCATATGCGGGACCCCAGGGACAGTAGCCACCAACAGCTTCTCCTGAGGGGGCCCCTGAGATACCCCCTGAAATACCCCTGAGGACTTGCCTGGCCCAGATGAAGCGAATGTCCGCTAACCCATGATGAGAAGCCAGACTAGAAGGGAGGAGGTGTTGCAATATCCCTTAAGGGAGATTGCCGTGGGCGGGCCTCAACTGGGTGTAGGATTTGTGTCTGTTCCTTTAAGCTCAGGGGATGTTAGAGATTTCAAAAAGGAATTGGGAAAACTCTTGGAAGATCCTTTGGGAGTAGCCGAGAGGCTTGATCAGTTCCTGGGATCCTCTATCTATACCTGGGATGAACTACAGGCTATTCTAAGAATTTTGTTTACTGTAGAAGAGAGGGAAATGATCAGGAGAGCTGGGATGAGGAATTTGGAACACAGACATCAACAGGGCCCAGCCGGAGATGTAAAATGTCCTTTACAGAGGCCTAACTGGGACCACCAAAACCCGGCATACCAACAGGAAATTTTGGATCTACGAGACATGATAGTACAGGGTGTTAGATAATCTGTACCCAGAGGTCAAAATATTGATAAGGCCTCAACTATATTCAGGGGTGGATCCTAATGGGGAGCTGGGACAAGCATTATTAAAAACACAGTTTGTGGCAAAGTCCTGGCCTGACATTAGGAAGAAATTGGAGAAATTAGATGATTGGCAAGAATGAGGGTTAGATGAGGCCCAGAAGGTATATGTAAGAAGAGAAGAAGAGAGTCAGAAGAAGCAGGCTAGGATTTTTGTGGCAACAATGCAAGAGGGACAAGGAAATGAGCAGCAGGGAAGAGACCTGAAGAGGAGAAATGGCCAAACCCTTCCAAGGGACATAGAGGCCAGAAAAGTGGTAGTATTATTATTGTCAAGGAAAAGGTTAAATATTTGGGTCATTGGCTAGACAAGGGGGAAAAATTATTAGACCCTCAACGGGTGCAAGGGATATTGGACTTGGCACCCCCGAGAACCAAGAGACAGATTTGGCAGCTTTTGGGCTTACTGGAGTACTGCAGGCAGTGGATTGAAAACTACAGTAAAAAGGTAAAATTTTTGTATGAAAAACTAACAAAAGACTGACTACTAAAATGGAGTCCAGAAGATGATAACAGGCTAAAAACCCTTAAATCTGACCTTACCAAAGCCACGGTACTGAATTTGCCAGATGTAAAGAAACCATTCTTTTTGTATGTTAACACTGATGAAGGAACTGCTTATGGAGTTTTAATCCGAGATTGGGTGGGACATAAGAACCCTGTGGGCTACTACTCAAAACTATTAGATCCCATTAGTAGAGGATGACCTACCTGTTTGCAAGCTGTAGTATCCATAGCATTACTAATAGCAGAGGCCAAAAAGGTCACTTTAGGGGAAGAACTAATAGTATATACCCCCAATGATCTTAGGGGAATATTAAATCAGAAGGCTGATCAATGGTTAACAGATAATAGACTTTTGAAGTATGAGGGTGTGGTGGGGTAGGAAGGTTCCCCCACACACACAAAAGAATCCACAGCTAACTCAGCCGGAGAAGCAGATGAAAGCTATATTTTACAAGCAGAAATGGAATGCAATGAATATGTACAAAAACATACAATATTTACAATGTATCCAGAAATATACAGCAATGTATGTAATACAGGAAACCTTTTCCCCAACCCCCCTGCGGCCAGGGGGTTCGGCCTGTCCCTCCCTTCTCCCTCCCTACCCCCCTTTTTTCCCAAAAGGGTTAGAGAGAAAGAGAAAGGAAGGAAATTAAAAGGGTAAAACTTTGTTAAGCTCAAAAGCGAATGCAAGAGTTAGTTTTCTCTTATCTGGTTAGCAAAGTCGTCCCTGCGTAGCAAGCTGTTGCTTCAGAGAGAAACGGGCCAACTCACAGTAGAGGGGAAGAAGAAGACTGCCTGCCTCAGACTGAATAGACGAAGCTAGAAATTACAGCTGGATTCTACCAATGAAATTGGTTTAGCATATCTTTGTTTTCTGTTATAATCCCCAAACATTCAGCCAGAGTGTTCAGATTAAAGTGTCCTTTTCTTAAAGGCACAGCCTAAACCGGTCACAATCCACCCCTGCTAAACAATTTCATTGGCTGTTCATACTGTCCATCCAATCTAAAACAATATCTACAGTTTGTAAGTAAAATTCATAGTCCATTCCGGCTATCCTCAGGTGTAGATGATTCAGAAGTCCAAGAAACAAGAAGAATGGAAAACAGTTTGTCTCTTCGCAGACAAAGCGAAGAAAAGGGAAAACAGGGAAAAGAGGAAAACAGGGACTCTCAGTTGACTCAGGGCTCTCAGGGTTCTCAGGGTTCGTGCACTGTAGATTCCTCTTGGATTCTTCCTTTGGGCGCGATGTAGCTGTACAACACTCTGAAATTAAACTCTTTCAGCTAAAGTTAAATTTCTTTGTGGAATACACTGAATTTCACCATTCTCTTGCATTACCCAATAAGTGTGACCCGGACCTTCAGCTGAAACCACCCCTCGGACAGGTTTAGCCTCTCCTGAGGGAGAAAATACCCAAACAGTTGTACCTAACAAATTCTTTTCTTTAACAACAGGAACTCTATCACCTTCCACTTTCTGTAGCAGATCTGAGTGTGCAGGTCCAGCTAGGTTCATTGAACCTCTACTATTTACCAGCCAGGTTGCTTGTGCTAAATGCTTTTCCCAGTTTTTCAAAGATCCACCCCCATGGCTTTAAGAGTGGTCTTCAACAAACCGTTGTAGCCTTCAATCTTCCCTGCAGCTGGTGCATAGTAGGGAATGTGGAATATCCACTCGATGCCGTGCTCTTTGGCCCAGCTCTTTACAAGGTTGTTTTTGAAGTGAGTTCCGTTGTCTGACTCAATCCTCTCTGGAGTTCCGTGTCTCCACAGGATCTGTCTCTCCAGACCGAGAATGGTGTTGCATGCAGTTGCATGTGGTGCTGGATAAGATTCCAACCATCCGGTGTTTGCCTCTACCATAGTAAGCACATACTGTTTACCAGAACGAGAACGTGGTAGAGTGATGTAGTCAACTTGCCAAGCTTCACCATACTTGTACTTGGACCATCTGTCACCATACCATAAGGGCATAAGTCATTTTGCCTGCTTAATAGCAGCACAAATGTCACAGTCATGGATGACTTGTGTGATAGCATCCATGGAAATGTCTATGGATCTGTCACAAGCCCACTGGTAGGTTGCATCTCTGCCTTGATGTCCTGATGAATCGTGAGCCCACCGAGCTAAGAATATCTCACCTTGGTGTTTCCAGTCGAGATCAAGATCAGAGTCCATGTCTACTTGAGAAACTCTTGCAGCTAGATCTGCCCGATGGTTGTGTTGCTGTTCCTTAGTAGCTTTGCTCTTAGAAATGTGAGCATCAATGTGTCTCACTTTCATTGGAATTCTCTCGATTCGATCAGCAATGTTCTGCCACAGGTCAGCTGCCAAAATAGGCTTTCCTTTTCTCTGCCAACCATTCTTTTTCCAGTTCTTTAGCCAACCCCACAGAGCATTGGCTACCATCCATGAGTTGGTGTAGAGATAAAGCTTTGGCCATCTCTCACGTTCAGCTACGTCGAGAGCTAGCTGGACAGCATTTACCTCTGCAAACTGACTGGATTCTCCTTCTCCATCCTTTGCTTCTGCAACTCTGTGTGTTGGACTCCACACTGCAGACTTCTACCTTCGCTTGCTCCCGACAAGACGACAGGAACCGTCTGTGAACAAAGCATACTTCTTTTCATCATCAGATAGGTCATTGTAAGGAGGAGCTTCCTCAGCACGAGTTACTCTCTCCTCTGGAGGTTTAGTACAGTTGGCACCTTCAGGCCAACTTGAGTTCACCTCCACTAGACCAGGTCTTTCAAGATTTCCCATTCGAGCTCTCTGTGTTATCAGGGCCATCCAGTTAGACCAGGTGGAATCTGTTGCATGATGTGGTGTAGAGCCTTTGCCTTTGAACATCCAATTCAAAACTGGTAATCTGGGAGCTAAGAGAAGTTGTGATTCAGTTCCAATTACTTCAGAAGCTGCTTTCACTCCTTCATAGGCAGCTAGAATCTCCTTCTCTGTTGGAGTATAATTAGCCTCTGTAACCTCGACTCCAGAAACCAAGAGGTCGTCCACGTGTCTCACCTGGAGCTGCTCTTTGCCACAAGCACCAGGTTGGACCATTGTCACTTGCAGCCGTGTACAAAATGTTCTTAATGTCTGGACCATCTCGGACAGGTCCCAGCCCCATTGCTTGGACTACCTCTTGCTTTATCTGGTCAAAGGCTGCTTGTTGTTCAGGTCCCCAGTGGAAATGGTTTCGCTTTCGAGTCACATCATACAGAGGTTTCACAATCTGACTGTACCCAGGAATGTGCAGTCTCCAAAATCCCACTATCCCCAAGAAACATAGAGTTTCTTGCTTGTTCATGGGATTTGCCATGGTAGAGACTCTATTTACCACATCCACTGGAATGTGTCGGCGTCCATCCTGCCACCGCACTCCCAGAAACTGAATCTCTCTGGTAGGCCCTTTCACCTTGTCTCACTTGATGGCGAAACCTGCACTGAGAAGAATGTCAATGATTTTGTTACCTTTCTCAAAGACTTCCTCAGCAGTTTTACCCGAGATGATGATATCATCAATGAACTGGATGTGTTCTAGAGCACCACCTTCCTCCAGAGCATCGTGGCTCACTGCATGACAGATGCTTGAGCTGTGGATCCAGCCCATTGGCAACCTGTTGAAAGTGTACTGGATTCCTCTCCAGGGGAAAGCAAACTGAGGCCTGCATTCCTCTGCTATGGGAATAGAGAAGAAGGCATTAGCAATGTCTATGGTAGCATACCATTTGGCCTCTTTGGATTCCAGCTCATACTGCAGTTCCATCATGTCTGGTACTGCTGCACTCATAGGTGGAGTTACTTCATTCAGGGCTCGGTAGTCGACTGTCAGACGCCAGTCTCCATTCTGCTTTCGCACAGGCCACACTGGACTGTTGAAAGGTGAATGAGTTTTGCTGATGACTTTCTGACTCTCCAACTGACGAATCAGATTCTGAATGGGCAACAAAGAGTCACGGTTGGTTCTGTATTGTCTGTGATGCACAGTCTGAGAAGCAACTGGCAATTTAATGTCCTGAATCTTGTGTTGTCCCACAACTGCAGATTCATCAGAAAGCTCAGGTCTAACAGACAGTTTCAGTTTTTGTCCATCAACTTCTACAGATGCTACTCCAAAAGCCCATTTATAACCTCTAGGGTCTTTGAAACACCCTTCTCTCAGAAAATCAATTCCCAGAATACAAGGTGCATCAGGTCCGGTCACTAGTGTATGCTTTCTCCATTGTTTACCATTTAAACCTCCAATTGTCTCATTTGATCAGTGAACTGGCCAACCGTAGGAGAAGCTCCACCATAATTTCTTGCCACAATTCTGTTTGCCAGAATATTTGCATAATTAGGAGGAGCAAGTTTGATGAGCTTTTTAGCAAGACCAGTTCCTACAGGAATTTCATCAGGATTCAGAGTCTCATGGCCACCATAGAGTACCTCTCTAACAGCAAATTCTCTCAGACGCTTAATTCCCTCATCTATGGTAGTCCAGGGTTTAGGATTCCATGGAAGATCATCTCGGGAAGGATACCTCATGAGAGTTGCCATTAAAAGGCGTATCCACAGAGTATCCTTACCGAGAGTCCTGCCTAGATGTCTATCTATTCCATTATCCTTTGAGAGAGTTCCTAGTTGAGCTGCTGACTTGTCTCCAACTACCAGAGCTGGAGCACCTGTATCATAGCATCTACCAAGCCAAGCTAGGATTGGCTCCTTATCTGCTCTGATGTAATCTTTACGCACACACCACAATTCTTCGCGCGGTGAAGAACACTCCTGAATATCTTCTTCTTCCTCTGCCTCCTCTTCCTCCACTTGTTGTCCCATTAATCTTACTGTCACTCTCCTAAGAATCTGCTTAAGGTCAGGAGTACCACCTCTAGTTGTTCTGCTATCAGCAATTTGCCCTGCATCTCCATCCAGTGATGATCTCAATAACTCAGCTATATCTTTAAGACAAACCTTTTCCTCCATCTCAGCAGGGTCTCTTTGAGCAGAAGTTCCCTCACCAGGATCCTGCTGCTCTCCCCATTAGCATCTGGATCAGCTTTGCCCTTTCTTCTTCGCGTACTTAGAACAGCTACCCGCTTAACTGGAGCTGTGTTTGGATTTACAGCTGGCTTAATAGAAGCTGACAGGTTTTGAGACGGATCGGCTGCTGTGGAGGACACTTCCGGTCCTGCCGAAGAAGAAGGAGGAAATGGCTTTGCCCCATTAATGGCTGCCGAGGGCGTGGAAGCCATGTTAGGAGCTGCCGCTGCCGCTGGCTGATTGCCAGAGTCACCAACAGCACAGTTCTGATGGACGTTTTAGCTTTGTCGTTAACTGATACAGATTCTGCACTCTCCTCATCACTAGACACCTCTGGGGTAGAGTTAGAGCTGTGCTTTCTCCTTTTCGCTCTACACTTAATTACAAAGCACGCTTTCAATACTTTTTTCTGACGGTAGAGAGCATATAAGAAGAACACATTACTTATCACCAACAGCAGGATTGCACACATCACATAAATCACCTTTGGATCCCAGCCATCACTTAAAACAACCCTTTTGCCTGCCGGGATCTTAAACTCCTTTATCTCTATGGGCAGAGTGCTGGAGGTCACATTCCTGTATCTGCCAAGCCAAAAGAATCCCAGGCACCGGTCGTAAAGAAGCTGAATCTTATACTTAAACCATAAATACAATCTATACATCAAGTATCTGCCTAAGTGATCGAAAATCAATCCCAGGAAGTACTTGTAGACCAGTACCGAACAAACTGAAAAGACCAAACGCTCTAAAATCCAAAACACTTTCATGTTTGCAACTCCGACTCGAGCAGGCAATAAATCAAGCAACCTTTTAGCCCTGCTTCTGGAGAGCAATTATCCACAAGCCGCACATTGGACCGCCATTTCAAAATATGTGGTGGAGTAGGAAGGTTCCCCCCACACACAAAAGAATCCACAGCTAACTCAGCCGGAGAAGCAGATGAAAGCTATATTTTACAAGCAGAAAATGGAATGCAACGAATATGTACAAAAACATACAATATTTACAATATATACAGAAATATACAGCAATGTATGTAATACAGGAGACCTTTCCCCAACCCCCCTGCAGCCAGTGGGGGTTTGGCCTGTCCCTCCCTTCTCCCTCCCTACCCCCTTTTTTCCCAAAAGGGTTAGAGAGAAAGAGAAAGGAAGGAAATTAAAAGGGTAAAACTTTGTTAAGCTCAAAAGCGAATGCAAGAGTTAGTTTTCTCTTATCTGGTTAGCAAAGTCATCCCTGCGTAGCAAGCTGTTGCTTCAGAGAGAGAAATGGGCCAGCTCACAGTAGAGGGGGAAGAAGAAGACTGCCTGCCTCAAACTGAATAGACTAAGCTAGAACTTACAGCCGGATTCTACCAATGAAATTGGTTTAGCATATCTTTGTTTTCTGTTATAATCCCCAAACATTCAGCCAGAGTGTTCAGAAAGTGTCCTTTTCTTAAAGGCACAGCCTAAACCGGTCACAGAGGGAATTCTATTGCACTCTCCTAAACTAACATTGCAAACCACAGTGGCATTGAATCCTGCTGAATTTTTGTATGGGGAGCCTGATTTAAATCTCACTCATGATTGCATTTGTCTGGTAGAAAGACAGGCTAAGGTAAGGGAGGATTTGGAGGAAGATGAGTAGCCTGAAGGGGAAAAACTATATATAGAAGGATCTTCTAAAGTAATAGGAGGAAAGAGCAAATCAGGATATGCAATCATAAATGGAAAAACCTCCCAGGTGATGGAATCTGGACCTCTGAGTAAGCAATGATCAGCCTAGGCATGCGAATTGTAAGCTCTATTAAGGACGTTATTGTTACTAAAAGACAAGGTAGGAACAATCTATACTGATTCTAAGTGTGCATATGGGATAGTGCATGCCTTTGGGAAAATCTGGGAGGAAAGAGGGCTTCTAAACAGCCAAGGAAAAGGGTTGATACATGAGGCACTCCTAAAAGAAATATTGTCGGCCTTGAGGGAACCAAAGCAGATAGCAGTAGTACCTATAAAAGGATTAGCAAGGGGCATAATAAGAAAATTACATAGTCAAACCCACTGGGGAATACAGGCTTTGGTGGATCAGTTTGAATCTAAATATGCCTGTACAGGAATATAAGGAATAGCAAAGAAAATGATAGAAGGATGTCTAACCTGTCAGTGAGTTAATAGGAGGCAATTGAGAGAATGAGTATCGGGTAGAAGAGAATTAGCAAAAAGGCCCTTTGAAAGGATACAAGTTGATTTTACTGATCAACTTAAGGTAGGAAGATACCAACATTTACTGGTATTGGTGGGCCATTTAACCCACTTTGTGGAAGCATTTCCAGTAGCCAGGGCAAATGCTAGGACAGTAGTAAAATATTATTAGAAGAAGCCATTCCCTGTTATGGATTGGTTGTAACCATAGATTCTGATAGAGGATCCCACTTTACCTCTAAAGTTATCAGAGAAGTAATGGAAGCCTTAGGGATTATGTGGGAATATCACACCCCTGGCATCCCCAAAGCTCTGGTAAAGTCGAATGTATGAATGGAGAAATCAAGAAGCACCTAACTAAATTAATGATGGAAACAAAAATGAGTTGGGTAAAGTGTTTACCACTAGCCTTATTATACATTAGAACTCAACCAAGAGTTGATGTTGGGGTGTCTCCTTTTGACATGCTGTATGGAATGCCATATGACTTTGAAATCCCTTTAGACCACCCAAAGGTTACGGATAAAGTTTTAGAGGAATTTATAATGACACTCATGAAAAGGAGGCAGGAATTAAGGAAGAAGGGGATGGTAGCCCAGATACCACCTTTGGATCTGGCTATCCATAACCTTCAACCAGGAGATAATGTGTTAATCAAGGTATGGAAAGAATCAATGTTAACCCCAAAATGGGAAGGCCCTTTTCTTGTATTGCTCACCACAGATTTGGCAATTCGTACTGCTGAAAGAGGGTGGACCCACATCAGCACAGTCAAAGGTCCAGTAAGCTCTGAAAAAGTGAAAGGTCTCTACCAACGATGATCCTCTAAAATTAAAATTCTCCCGAGCATAAATCTGAATGAACCTGATAGAACTAACGGCTACTGAGGAGTATCGACGCACCAGTCATCACTATTGCAGAGTGTTACTTCCATTGAACTCATCGGGGAGGTGATAAACCCTTCTCCCTTATGGACTCAAGACATTATGGAAATTGTTGATGATTTACTTATACATAATAATCAGTTTATGAAAAATAGATATGTTCATAAAAAGTTAGAGAAAAGTTGTGATTGTGGGGATAAGAATTATAATTATTGGGTAAAATTTTATTGTGGGAGATGTGACTTTGTATAATGGGCAAATAGAGTGTTTGTTATCTTAAGGGGAATATGTTCAAGTTGTTGGGATCAGTACCAATTTGAGACCTTGGAACAACACGTGATGAGGGCATTTGAATCTCACTGGACAGATCAACAGGGAATTCCTGAAGGAAGGATAGATAGAAATTTGGGATATAATAAAGAAAAAGAAAATCAGGAATTGATAATCCAAATGTAGGAACTGCAAAGACTGGTAAATCACGTCAGGGGAGTTAGGAGCTCTTGAATATTAAATAGGTGTTGTCATAATCGAATGAAATTGGAAATAGGACAAGTGGTAAGTGAGGAAGAGTGGAAACTCTCCAAAGTACCCAAAAGGCCCAATCCTCTTTTAGATCAAGTGGAGGAGAGGCTTAAAAGGCTACAATTGAAAGGTCCCTGAAGAATATCTTCTGCTGCCGAGAAGACCTAACACCCCGCTGTGCTGTGCACAAGCGTAGACAGTGGGAAGGCAGAGAGATATGCTAAAGTGGAGACCCGAAATGAGCCTCATAAAGAGTTTCATGATATGCCTAGCCCTAAATATTGTGTTATCCAATGAATTACACCAACCCCATAAATGGTCACTCATGCGATGGAGTGATCAGAAGGTGTTGGATGAAGAAATAACAACTGGAGCTCCAAACTTCTAATCAGCTTTGTGTGACTTGGTTCAAATGGAACCCTGTTTAGTTAAAAAACGTTATTATCTATGTCCCAGTTCAAACCCTGGTGTAGTGGGTTGAGGCAGCCCCCTCCCCACCACAGGCAAAATAACGACTCTGACAAAACAGATTGCAAAAGTGATGGAAAAGTTTAAACAGAAAAGAGTGAAGGTGCACAAAGGAACCAGAAAACAGTGAAAGAAGAAACCCCAAAACACACCCGGATGAACCCTATCCCCACCTGAGGGTGGGCCCAATACCCCCAGGGCTCGTTCTTCCCCCCCCACTGCTAGGCTAGTCTCAGCTGGCCAGGCCTGAGACCGCCCATCCCCCTGGCCTTGGGCCTAGCCAGGCCCAAGGCCGGGAGACGTCTCCCCCAGTTACCAGGCGACGGCGAGGGAAGAAAGAGAAAGAGGCGGACCCCACGCAAGATCTTATAGCGGTGCAGGGGATTGTGGTAGGAGATACACGGTTTTCCTGTGTCCACCCACTGGGCTGGACTTCTGGACACAGGAAGTGTGCCATGCAGCATAAGGGCACCCAGCCCAAACCACCACACCTGGGAAAACCTATTGTGTTGGGATTGTGTCACAATAGCATCTGCCTGGACACCCAAGCAAGAGGATCAACATTTAAAGACAGAATGGCGACCCAAAGGTTGTACTCCGCCTAGGGTGGACTCATCCGGGGGATCTCTAGGAAAAAGCAATTGTACCCAAATATTCTTCCACATCTCCCTACCTGGAGACGAGGGCTGGAAATTGGGTAAGACATGGGGAATTAGGATTTGGGAACCAGGGAATTATAGAGAAAATGTGATATTAATAAAAAAGGAAATAATAACTTTTTCTCAAGCAATAGGACCTAATCAAATATTGACAAGGGAGATTGAAACCAGTAAGAATGTGCAAAAGAATATCTGTCCTACCACCGTACCTTTACCAGAAGAAAATACTAGAGTCTATACCGATCCATTATGGGATATGAATCAAGCCTCTTATACTGCTCTAAATTATACTGATCCCAACAAAACTGAACATTGCTGGTTATGTTATGATGTAAAACCTCCATTCTGTGAAGCTGTGGGAATGAATGAGACGTACCAAAAGAGTAATCAAAGTAATCCTCCTGAATGTAATTGGGACACTGATAAGAGAGGAATAACTGTACAACAGATTAAGGGCAAGGGTAAATGTTTAGGGCATGTACCTCCTAATACGAAGAAGAATTTTTGTATAGGCAAGGGAAGAAGGAACCTAAACTCATTATGGATTATAACCCCAAATGGAACTAAATGGATTTGTTCAAAGACAGGGCTGACTCCATGTGTATCAAACAAGATTGTAAATGAGCAGAAAGAATATTGTATATTAGCAACAATCTTGCCACGAATTTTCTATCACAATGAAGAATCTATGTTTGTACATTGGGAAAACGGCAACCACAGAATTGTTAAAAGAGAACCTATTACCGCAATTACCCTTGTTACTTTGATGGGATTAGGTATTGCTGGGACAGCAGCAGGAGCAGCCTCGCTAGTACAGCAAAATAGGGGTTATCATCTCTTAGGGCAGCTGTGGATGAAGACTTGGAGAGAATTGAAAAATCCACTTCATACTCAGAAAAATCACTAACATAGTTATCCAAAGTAGCTCTACAAAATAGACGAGGTCTGGACTTATTGTTTTTACAGGATGGAGGCCTATTTGCTGCCCTGGGAGAGGAGTGTTGCTTTTATGCAAATCACACAGGAGTGGTAAGAGACTCATTGGCAAAGGTCCGACAAGGGCTGGAGAAAAGAAAAAGAGAGCGAGCAAATAATCAATCTTGGTATGAAGGATGGTTCAATCAATCCCCTTGGTTGACTACTTTAGTGTCAACCTTCATGGGACCATTATTAATGATAATATTGATTTTAACCTTTGGTCCCTGTATACTTAATCGGTTAATATAATTTGTAAGCCAAAGAATGGAAAAAGTCAAATTAATGATTATCCAGGATACTGATTCTACCTCAAACTCTAGTGTGGTCCTCAAAGCAGCCTCAGATGCCTTATCCCGTTTTCAAACATCTTAGTATGGATAACAAATAAATGAGCAAAAAGGAAAAGGGAGGAACTGTAATAAATAAAGGGATGAATTATTTGTTAACCATATAAAATGATCAATGACGGAGTCATGATCAAGTCAGACAATGCCACTCAATGACAAGAACATGTAACATCCTGTTTTGAACAGTATGTACTTAGCTTTAAGCTTGTTAGGCAGAAATCTACAGAAGTTGAGCAGCTGGGTCGACACCCACTGAGCCTGCCAGAAACCAGGTTAAGATAAGGAAGACTATCAACATCCTCACAAGAGACTCCGGACCAGGATGCCGATCCTTATCAGGAACTCACACTTGCACAGCCAGAAGGGTGCATTCTATGCATGAGGAATTGGCTGTTACGGTTGCGACATACCTCCACCTTAAAAGAAGAGAGTGGATCCTTACTCGGTGCGTGCTGTTGTGGAGCAGGGGTACTCCCAGCCGCCCAGCACACTGCTTTTGCTTATTTTACCCGCAATAAAATTTCTTATACTTAAAACTCTCGATTGGCATGGAGAGTGTTTTTAACACTTCCTTCCTGAATTCCTTCCTGAATTCCTTCCTTCCCTCCTGAATTCCTTCCTTCCTTCTGAGTTCCTGCCTCTGAAGAGGTAGATTTTGAAAAGCCCTTTTCCCCACGCATCTCTCTTCATTTTATTTGACTTTTGTTTTCATCATGCAGAATAAATGAGGAAAAGGAAGTGAAAATTTTAAACCCCTGTGAGAGACTAAATGTTCTCCCTCTTGATGTGACTCAACAAAGATAAAATCACCTTTGCTGCAGACAATAGCTGATATGTATTGGACACTTGTCACTGGATAATGACTCTCTGGAAGGTGCATAGATAAAGATTCCTCACCAGACTGCTGCTGCCCTGGAAATAATGGGCAGACGCCACTGCAATCCATACCCTCTGGAATATACATACCTAAAAACCTGTATAAAAGATCTGAGCAACTACCAGCTTGGGAGAAGGAAAAGACTGGGACAATGCCACTGTGAAGAAAAATGGAGGGAATACCAGAAGAGAAAAATGACAGAGACATGTAACCTGTAGCCTGGAAGAAGCAGACTGAGAGAAACCCTCTCTCAGTGTCCTAAATTCTGCCTGCTACAACTCATACAGCTGAGGAGGCTGCTCAGAGGACACAGCACAGCGAACAAGGACAACATCTCCCCCATGCCAAAGCTGCAGCAGCCTTTCTCCACAGACTCAAACTGTCTTGGGGGTGAGGTAATGTAATTCCTTTCTTCTTCTCTCTCCCTCTTCTCTCTCTCACTCTCTATTTTCTCTCTCTCCCCTTCTGATCCATTCACATTATTTGTGTAATAAATAGCCTCTCTGTTGATATTTTTGGCCTTGTTTGTGCCTCTAATTTTATAACACAGGAATATTCAAAAGGACTGAGTCTCTTTCCCTGTCTGGACCAAGACCCCCCCATCCCCCATCCTAAAGAACGGATGTGAGTGAATGAAGTGAGTTTTGCTGTAACTTAAATAATACAGCAAACATTCAGGGACAAATAGGGTTTTGTTTGTCTATTTGGCTTTTTTTTTTTCATCTTCTTAATGGAGACAAGAACATGTCAGAAGGAAAAAAATGAATGAAAAGTCCGTCATCCTGCAATTCTCTTGACTTTTATGTGATGCTAGGTTCATAAACTATAATATGTGTCTACTAGTCATCATAGAACTCAATTGTGCAATTAAATAACATATTAGCATTTAACCTAAAAAAATAAGTTATTCAAAATTTACATAACATTATGAAGTAAACTCCAAACAGGTCACCCCAGAAATCTATAATTATGCCTAGCAGTCCTGTCAGTACACATAGAAACAATTTCATTCCTATTCATCCTCTATTTTAATTCACTCAAGAATGTATCATTAAATTTTCCACAGAACTAGGAATCTTAATACGTGCTAATGCAATTGTGAATTATATTAATTCTTTCCTAAATTAATCTCCGTTCATTCACAGAATCATAAACTCAACAAGGTTGGAAGAGACCTTGAAGATCATCGAGTCCAACCCATCAACACAGACCTCATGACTAGACCATGGCACCAAGTGCCACATCCAGTCCTTCTTGAGCACCTCCAGGGAAGGTGACTCCACCACCTCCCTGGGCAGCACATTCCAATGGCTAACAACACTCTCTGTGAAGAACTTTCTCTTTACCTCAAGCCTAAACTTCCCCTGGCACAGTTTGAGGCTGTGTCCTCTTGTTCTGGTGCTGGTTGCTTGAGAGAAGAGAACAACCCCTTCCTGGCTACAACCACCCTTCAGGTAGTTGTAGACAGCAATGAGATCCCCCTGAGCCTCCCCTTCTCCAGGCTAAACAATCCCAACTCCCTCAGCCTCTCCTCATAGGACTTGTGCTCAAGGCCTCTCACTAGCCTCATTGCCTTTCTCTGGACATGCCCAAGAGTCTCAATGTTCTTCTTAAGATGAGGGGCCCAGAACTAGACACAGGACTCAAGGTGTGGCCTAACCAAAGCAGAGTACAGGGGCACAATGACCTCCCTGCTCCTGCTGGCCTCACTGTTCTTGATGCAGGCCAGGATGCCATTTGCCTTCTTGGCCACTTGGGCACACTGCTGGATCATGTTCAGGTAGCTGTCAATCAGCACCCCCAGGTCCATTTCTGCCTGGCTGCTCTTCAGCCACTCCGACTCCAGCCTGTAGCTCTGCATGGGGTTGCTGTGGCCAAAGTGCAGTACCCGGCACTTGGATTTGTTAAATGTCATCTTGTTGGACTCTGCCCATCTGTCCAGTCAGTCGAGGTCCCTCTGCAGAGTCCTTCAACCCTCTAACAGACCAACATCTGCTCCCAACTTGGTGTCATCTGCAAATCTGCTGATAACTGACTCAATCCCCTCATCCAGATCATCAATGAAGATATTAAACAGGATGGGGCCCAGAAGTGATCCCTGGGGGACATCACTGGTGACTGGCTGCCAACTGGATGTGACACCATTCACCACCACTCTCTGGGCTCGGCCCTCCAGCCAGTTCCTAACCCAGCACAGTGTTGCTGTGCAACCCACGAGCAGACACCTTGGCCAGCAGTTTGCTGTGGGGGAGGGTGTCAAAGGCCTTGCTGAAGTCCAGGTAGACCACATCCAAAACCTTCCCCACATCCACCAGGCAGGTCACCTGATCATAGAAGGAGATCAGGTTGGAAAGGCAGGACCTGCCCTTCCTAAATCCATGCTGGCTGGACCTGAGCCCTTGGCCATCCTTCAGGTGTGCAGTTATTGCCACCAAGATAATCTGCTCCATCATTTTCCCTGGCACTGAGGTCAGGCTGACTGGCCTGGAGTTTCCAGGTTCCCCCACCCGATGTGTCTTGTGGATGGGCATCACATTGGCCAGATTCCAGTCATCTGGGATCACTCTGGTGAGCCAGGACTGGTGGAAAATGATGGAGAGTGGCTTGGCCAGCTCACCTGCCAGCTCTCTCAGCACCCTAGGATGGATCCCATCCGGTCCCATGGACTTGTGAGTATCCAAGTGGATATTCAGCAAGTATTCAGCAAGTCCTGAACTAATTCTTCATGGATACACTGCTCCCCAACCCCATCACCCAGCTCAGGAGGCCACTTGTCCTGAACTCCTCCTGCCTTACTGTTAAAAATTGAGGCAAAGAAGGTATTCAGGACCTCAGCCTTTTCCTCATCTTCAGTCACTGTGTTCCCCACCAGGTCCAATAAGGAGTGGAGGTTCTTCCTGCCCTTCTTTTTAGCATTAATATATTTGTAAAAATGCTTTTTATTATCTTTCACAGAGGTGGCCAGCTTCAGTTCTAACTGGGCCTTTGCCTCTCAAATTTTTCTCCTACACAATCTAACAACACCCTCAAACATATCACAAGAAGCCTCCCCCTCCTTTCAAAGGTGATACACCCTCTTTTTTTCCCTTAATTCCTTCAGGAGCTGCTTGCTCATCTAGGCCAGTCGCCTTCCCCATCAGCTCATCTTTTGGCACATGGGATCTGCCAGTTCCTATGCCTTCAAGGGCTCCTGTTTGAAGTAGGTCCAACCATCCTGCACCCCTTGGTTCTTAAGGGCTACCCAGGGAACTTTCCAAATAAGTTTCTTAAACAAGCTGAAGTTTGCCCTCTGGAAGTCCAAGGTGAAGGTTCTGTTACTGCTCTTCCTTATTTCCCTGCATATTGGAAACTTCATTACCTCATGATCACTGCACCCTAGACAGCCTCCAACTGTCGCATCTCCCACCAGCCCTTCTCTATTGGAGAACAGCAGGTCAAGCAAAGCCTGACCCCTGGTAGGCTCACTTAACAGCTGCATCAGGAAGCTGTCCTCCATATGCTCTAGGAATCTTGTGGACTGCCCCTCTCTGCTGAATTAAGTTCCCAGCAGATATCTGGCAGGTTAAAGTCACCCACAAGGACAAGATCTGATGATCTTGAGACAGCCTCCAGTTGCTTATAGATTATTTCATCCACCTCCTCATCCTGGTTGGGTGGTCTATAACAGACTCCAACCAGGATGTCAGATTTGTTAGTCTGTCCCCTGATTTTAACCCACAATTTTAACCCACAGGCTTCAATCCTTCCATCCTCTACTTCAAGCTCTGAGACATCAAACGACTCCCTATTCAGTTTCTTATTGTCCTATGCAAAGGAACGTAAAAAAATATAAGAACAAATTCTGCTGTTCTTGTTAGGCAGTATATTGTTGCAATTTAGTGGTTTGCTAAGAGATTTCTATGGATAAACCTGTTTGGGATCATTAGATATGTTCCTTTAAATAAGTGGCTATTTTTTTTTTTTTTTACATTAGGAATTTGAAGTAGAATAATATGCATTAGTGTACTCAGTAATATCTTTCTATGTAAAGATATCCATGTAGTCATCCATCAAATTTTTTTCTTGGTTGTATGTACCCACCACATTTATCTATACATTTATCTGTACATTAAAGCTGCACATTTCATTGATAGGATTTTGAAGTGCATTACAAGACCAACTTAAATATTAAAAAACTATTCAGGAAAATACAAGGAGCATTATGTAATTCCCTATACTGATCAGAGAAATGTAGCTACTGTTTGCGTGTAGTGGAGCAGCTATTGACCAGCAGATTCTCTTCCTGGAGACAAAGCATGAATATTGCTACCATATTTAATTGAAACGACAGTTTGACAATTTTCAAAATACAGAAAACAATCATTCAGAATTAAATATATCCATCGTATACAAACATCATCAGAGGATACGGGAAGATCAAAACATACTTTTGCTGATTTGAGGAGACCTCAGCCCATACTCTGTAGAGTTTTCAGGGAGAAAGCCTTCTTAGTTTGGCTAGCAGTGGGTGCCTCTTATGTTCCAGAGGCTCAGCTGTGACAGTGATTCTCTTTCAATTATGCTTGTTTGATCAGGTCTTCCTTTAACTTATTATTTTGCCTTTTTAATTCTTCCTTTTTTCCCTCTTTTAAAATTTTATTTTTCGTGGAACAACCTGACTTCCTCTTGGTCCATGTTTAGAAATTTTATTTAGGTTTTTCATTTAAGAGCTAAGTATCACATCTGTCTTCTTGCTAATATAGTCATCCTTAGACAAATAATTCATATATCTTAATTGGTAGTCTGTTCCTACACTTGCTCCACCTTATTCCATGACTATTTACTACAGGGAGCAGAAAGTTTCATTAAGGAAAATATTATGAATCTAGAACCTTTTGGAACAGGAGAAATGCGTATGATTTTTTTCTAATACTGCCTTTGTTTAGTTACTAATATTGGAATACCTTGATCCTTTAATCTGATTCCCCTTGTCCATATGAGTTGCAAAGTGTAGCCATTACATATGATGTGAATGATAGCAAATTATACATTAAAGAAATTACACATTAAAGAAGTACAAAGCTTGTATGACTGGAAATTTAATGTTGAGATTTTTTTAAACTAATTACTTTTCTTGTAGAAATGAAGATGTTGATGACATAATTGAAATAACATAGTTTGATTTGAAATGAAGGTCTGGAAAGTCAGAGTTAAGAAAAGAGAAAACTGAATAGGTAGTTTCTTTAATAATTCAAATGCTAGTAGCATTCTAACAATCAAACATTTTTGTTCATTCTTGTGACCTGATACGTGAAGTGTCAGAGCTGTGATAGAGTTCAAGTGTAATGTATTTTTTTATACATTACCTTCTCTGTAACGTAGTATATTTTCATATAATTAGGTATGTGTAGAGTTTTATGATAATTTGCAAACCTGGCAAATTCTGTTTCACAGTCATAGTGTTTTGATATTGTCTGCTCATCTAGAACTGATTAGAGAAGATTACTTTGGAGTCTGAAAATTATTTTTTGTAATTATGCATAGTCAAATAGCAATTTCTATTTCAAATTATTCTGCTTGAACACAAGATCCTGGTCACTAATGACAGAGGCAAACAATTTTGTTTCCCAAATCTCAGTGCTTCCCCAGGAGGTGACAGACAAAAAAAAAAACAAACCAAAAAACAAGTACACCCTTCCAGACATGAGCAGCCGTACAAGGGCTGAGAAAAAGAAAGTGGGAAGGGATTATTTGGTCTTGGTAAACCCTTCCTCAACTCATTCACTGAGATAATATTTTGATTTTTTTTAAATAGAGGAAATTATTCCTTAATGGGTTGGAAAAGGAGAAAATTGCTCAGTTATTGTTTAAGGGTCGGCAGTCTTTAAAAATTATGTCTCTGATGACTAAAATGGTCCTGAGACTTCCAGGAATGCAGCAGCTGGACAGGAAAGGAAAAAAATGAACTCTACATATATCTATGTGACTTTGAAACATCCTATAACTGTATTGACTTTTATGACTTCATGACTGTTAATCATCTCACTGTTGCCTGCTTTCTAACTTGTGTAGTTTTGGATGGCCCCTGGAGGAACAAGTCAGTTAGAGAATCAGCCATGACTTTAGGTGTCTTACCTGTAGGTAAGGGATCCTTTCTCCAAAAGAAAAAGTATGGGTACAGATGGTCCTTACCATAAAAATCATAAGTGTTGCATATGGGTATAATACACAGATATATGAAATATGAGTTATTCCTTGCTCCAAACCAGAAATTCCTGCCACTGTTGTAAATTCATAGTAAAAAGTATAGTAGTTTCCACTCTCACTACTGTGGTGTCTGACTCACTCAAACACAATAATAGTGAGGTTTCTTTAAATTCTAAGTTCAAATACTTGGGGTTTATGGCTATCTATATTTACAGTTTAACAATGACCAGTAAGGATACAATTCAGTAACTAGTTGGTTGTGGGGTGTTTTGTTTTGTTTTGTTTTGTCTTTTTCCTTCTCCCAGATCTTATTCTTTTTCTCAGATATTCCAATCTCTGAAAGGAACCACTTAGCAGGAAAGTGGGAACTGTGAAATTCAGTTTTCAGTTGTTGAAAAATGTTTTCTAAGTCTTATTTAAATGCAAGACATTTTCCTTCAACTTCCAGCACATGTATTAATGTAGCATCTCAGGTCTCCAACTCTCCCCTTTCCCTCTTTTTTTCCTCTTCTCTCAGATCTTGCTATTTCAGGAAGACAACGTGTGAAATATTCAAATCTCTATAGCTCATTTAGATGACAATGATTGTAGTGAGAACTGAAAGAATCTATTGGTACAAGCACATTCCCATGACAGGGACAGTAAATGAGGATTGTAAAATTGACACCTTTTCTGAATCTGGTTTCTATATTGAAAAAAATGTATCTTAAAAAATGGTTCCTGGAGGTACCCCTGCTGGCATCAAGTGTACACACAATACTTGTATTTCAGTTCAGAAAAAGAAAAATGAAACTATTTAATTGAAAGCTGGCAGCTTTAACAATTTTTAAAGGTTAGCCGTGGTGCTAGTTAGCGTTTCTATTCATGCCTCTATCAGACTACTGAAGTACTCATCTGAGCATGCATACAAAAGCAAAAATGAGGAAAAATGAATCAAGAAAGTCCGCATTATAATTCATAAATACTAGAGGCTTTTTTTTTCCCAGGATGTTAGAAGTCTGCTAAGAAGTGAATCCTGATGGTTCCTAAGTTACTTCAGAAGCTCACAGACTGAAACTGCCCAAGAATGTTAATGTTTCTGTAAGTGGTTAGCTACCAAAGCATAGTATGGATTTTCATCCCTCCAAGCACTTGTTTCTTTGTATTAGTATAAGTTAGGGCTTTTCAAGAATTGTTTAACTGACAGTTTTTCATATTTGAATTTCACAAGCCCCCACAGACCATAAAGAACTCCAAATTTAGCCATAATCCACCATTACAAAGCAAATCTGATTTTTTAAAACAGATTCCAAATGTCAATTATGGTAATAATGAGGATACACAACTTTCCTCTCTGCCTCAACTGTATCAGTAGTGATTCTGCTTTTGACAGGTTAACCTGTCTTAAAATTTTCTAGGAGGAGTAAGGGGGAGTAAATTAAAATTTCTGTCACTAAACCTTTCAATTGAAGGCTGAAGCTATTAACATTTTTAAGAATTAACCACTTTTCTGGCAATCAGTTACAGTGAATGTTGCAGCTCTTACCTAACAAAGAATTGATTTTAGACAGTGTGGTGGGTTGAAAGTTTTATTTGTGAGTGAATGAAATGCAAGTTTTTAGCAATTAAAGTAGTTTAGTGAAACTAAACACTCCAGCAGTGAGCTGATAATAGAGGGAGACAACTCATTTCAATACTCACCACTCCATGCAAACAGGATAAAATAAAGGGTGGGTGGCAAATGACAGAATAGAGTCTTTGCTTCATCAAGACTGCAATCCCGCTATGAATCCATATCTAATCTGAAATACAATCCACTCTGCCACACTGCAACAGAACCATGTTTGATTTTCAGTGTGTGGTGATTCAGGTATGCCCCACGGGGTCCAACCCAGTGGGTGGGCACAGGAAGCCAGGTATTTCATCCCATAGTGCCTTGCTCCCCTATAAAACATCAGCAGGGGGTCCTCACTTCCTCTTTCTTCCCCACCACCTCCTGAGTAAATGGGGTGAGCTGCCTCTCTTGGGCCTGGCTGTGCCCAAGGTCAGGTTGGGGGAGAGAGAAAGAGCTCTGGGCATGGGATGTTCTTGGGTATGTTTTGGGATCTCTCTCTTATAGAATAGAATAGAATAGAATAGAATAGAATAGAATAGAATAGAATAGAATAGAATAGAATAGAATAGAATAGAATAGAATAGAATAGAATAGAATAGAATAGAATAGAATAGACCAGGTTGGAAGAGACCTTCAAGATCATTCTGTCCAACCTATCATCCAACACCACCTAATCAACTAAACAATGCAACCAAGCACCCTGTGAAGTCTCCTCCTAAACACTTCCAATGATGGTGACTCCACCACCTCCCTGGGAAGCCCATTCCAATGAGGGAGCTGGGATTGTTTATCCTGGAGAAGAGGAGGATCAGGGGAGACATTATTGCTTTCTACAACTACCTGAAGGGTGGTTGTAGCCAGGAAGGGGTTGGCCTCTTCTCCCAGGCAACCAGCACCAGAACAATAGGACACAGTCTCAAGCTGCACCAGGGGAAGTTTAGGTGAGGAGGAAGTTCTTCACCGAGAGAGTTGCTCGCCATGGGAACGGGCTGCCCAGGGAGGTGGTGGAGTTACCATCCCTGGATGTGTTCAAGAGGGGATTTGGCGTGGCACTCTGTGCCATGGTCTAGTCATGAGGTCTGTGGTGACAGGTTGAACTCGATGATATTCGAGGTCTCTTCCAACCTTGTTCAGTTTATGATACTGTGATGCTGCGATACAACTGCCCCCATCTTGGTGTCATTTGCAAATTTACTGATGATGGACTCAATGCCCTCATCCAGATCATCAGTAAAGATATTGAACAGGATGGGGCCCAGCACTGATCCTTGGGGCACACCACTACTGACGGGCCGCCAGCTGGATGTGGCACCATTCACTATCACTCTCTGGGCTCGGCCCTCCAGCCAGTTCCTAGCCCAACGCAATGTGCTCCTGTCCAGGCCATAGGCTGATAGCTTAGCCAAGAGTTTGCTGTGGGAGACAGTGTCAAAGGCCTTGCTGAAGTCCAGGTAGACTACATCCACAGCCTTCCCCAAATCCACCAGGCAGGTCAACTGATCCTAGAAGAAGATCAGGTTGGTCAGGCAGGACCTGCCCTTCCTAAATCCATACTGGCTAGGCCTGATCCCTTGGCCATCCTGTAAGTGCTGTGTGATTGCACTCAAGATGACCTCTTCCACAATCTTGCCTGGCACTGAGGTCAGGCTGACAGGCCTATAATTCCCTGGCTCATCCAACCGGCCTTTCTTGTGAATCGGCACCATGTTGGCCAGCTTCCAGTCTTCTGGTACCTCTCCAGTGAGCGAGGACTACTGAAAAATGATGGAGAGTGGCCCAGCCAGCTCATCTGCCATCTCTCTCAGCACCCTAGGATGGATCCCGTCTGATCCCGTGGACTTGTGGGGATCCAAACAGCTGAGCAGATCTCTAACTGCCTCCTCCTGGAACAGCAGGAAACTATGCTGCTCCCTCCCTCCATCTGACAGCTCTGCAGGCCAGCTGTCTGGAAGACATTCTGTCTTGTTAATAAAAATTGAGGCAAAGAAAGTGTAAAGTACCTCTGCCTTTTCCTCATGTTTTGTTGCAACATTCCCCTCCGTATCCACCAAGGAGTGGAGCTTGTCCTTGCCCCTTCTCTTGCCATTAATATATTTATAGAAGGACTTTTTGTTGTCCTTCACAGCAGTGGCCAGTCTAAGCTCTAAATGCACTTTTGCCTCCCTAATTTTCTTCCTAAATGACCTAGCTACATCCTTAAACATTCCATGGGTTGCCTCTCCTTTCTTCCAAAGATGATAGACCCACTTTTTTCCCATTAGTTCTTTTACAACTTCATTGACCATCCAGGCTGGCCGTCTGCCCCGGCGGCTCATCTTCCGGCACATTGACACAGCCTGCTCCTGTGTCTTCAAGTGTTCTTCCTTGAAGTAGGTCCAGCTCTCCTGGACCCCTTTATTTTTAAGGGCTGTTTCCCAAGGAACCTTCTGAGTTAGTTCCTTGAGTAGCCTGAAGTCTGCCCTCCTGAAGTCTAGAGTGGAGGTCTTCTTGCTCCCCCTATTGGCTTGGATGAATACTGAAAATTCAATTATCTCATGGTCCCTGGCCCCTAAACACCCTCCGACCACCACATCACCTACCAGCCCTTCCCTGTTGGTGAAGAGGAGGTCAAGCATAGCCTTACCCCTGGCAGGTTTGTGCAGCAACTGGGATAAGAAGCTGTCCTCCATGCACTCTAAGAACCTCCTAGACTGCCTCCTCTCCTCTCCTCAGGCAAGTTGAAGTCACCCATGAGAAAGAGGTCAGGTGATCTTGAGACAGCCTTAAGCTGCCTATAGAATGCTTCATCAACATCTTCCTCCTGGTTGGGTGGTCTATAACAGACTCCAACCAGCATGTCTGCCCTGCTGGTCTTCCCTCTAATTCTCACCCACCTGCACTCAACCCAATCATCCCTGATCTCTAGCTCAATGGCATCAAGAGCCTCCCTGATGTACAGGGCCACCCCTCCACCCCTTCTTCCTTGCCTGTCTCTCCTGAAGAGCCTGTAGCCATCAATTGCAGCGCTCCAGTCATGTGAGTCATCCCACCATGTCTCTGTGATGGCAACTACACCATGACTTTCCTGCTGCAACAAGGCTTCCAGTTCCTTTGGTTTGTTGCCCATACTTTGTGCATTAGTGTACATGCACTTCAGCTGGGCTGCTGGTTTCACCCCTGGCTCCAGTTTATCACCCCTAGACTCCTGTCTGGGGGGACTGGTTTCAGCCCCTTCCCCCTTCAAATCTAGTTTAAAGCCCTACCAATGAGACCTGCCAATTCCCTTCCTAGAATCTTTTTACCTTTGGGGGATAGGCCATTCTCATATACTTCAATCTTTCCTCTCTTCTGAGACAGATGTACTCCATCTGTTTCCAGCTAACCTGGTGCAGTAGAAAGTTCTCCAAGATCAAAAAACCCAAAATTCTTTTGATTGCACCAGCCTCTAAGCCACTTCTTGATTATAGTTGCCGATCTGTTCCTTCTTGTATTCCCTCCTGCAACTAAGGGTATTGATGAAAAAATTATTTTTACACCTGACCCCTCAATCAGATCCCCCAGGGCCTTGAAGTAATTTTTGATAGTCCTGGGAGTTCTGGTTGCAACATCATCATTCCCTAACTGCATAACTATTAAGGGATAGTAGTCAGAGGGCTGCACCAGACTAGGCAGCCTTCTGGTAACATCTCTAACTTGAACTCCTGGGAGGCAGCAAACTTCCCTGTGAGAAGCATCTGGCCAACATATGGAGCTCTCTTTTCCCCTCAGGAGGGAATCACGAATAACAATTACCCTCCTGTTTTTTTGAGGGCGCAAGTCCTGATGCCAGGGGAAGGCTGTTTAACCTTAGGCCGTTTTGACTTAGGCTGTTTAACCTTAGGCTGTTTAGCCTCATGGAAAACCCCAGATGGTGTGTCTTCTGGCGTCAGAATCACCTCCCCCTTGACCTCCAGTGCCCCATACTTGTTTTCCAAGGGCAGTGGGGAAGGTGAGGGGAGGCAAGGAGCTTTTACTTTGTGCCTTTTGAGAGGAGCATGCATCCATTCCCCACTGGTTTTTGGTTTACCAGCCTCTGTTGGGGGAGCCTGCAGAGCCTGGTTACTCAAGTTCATGTCAGTATCACAGTATCACAGTATCACTAAGGTTGGAAGAGACCTCGAAGATCATCAAGTCCAACCTGTCACCACAGACCCCATGACTAGACCATGGCACCAAGTGCCACTTCCAATCCCCTCTTGAACACGTCCAGGGATGGTGACTCCATCCACCTCCCGGGCAGCCCATTTCAATGGTAAATGACTCTCTCTGTGAAAAACTTTCTCCTTACCTTGAGCCTAAACTTCCCCTGGTGCAGCTTGATACTGTGTCCCCTTGTTCTGGTGTTGGTTGCTGGAGAGAAGAGGCCAACCCCTTCCTGGCTACAACCACCCTTCAGGCTGTTGTGAAGACTCTCGCTTCTACATTCCCTTACAGCTCTAAGCCTAGCAACCTTGTCCTTCAGTTTGGCCACCAGGTTAAGCAGATAGTTCATCTGCTCACACTTAATGCAGGAGTTGTTCCCACTACCCTCAAGAGCCAGGCTCCAGCACTCTCTGCAGCCAGATACCTGGATAGCTACCTGCTTATGTTCCACCTCAGTCCGGGTCAACACTGATTTTTTGAAGGAATTATTGCTACAAGTTACCACCATGCCTATCCCTGGCCACATGACCTACTGGACCAAAAAACTTAGAAAAAATGTGGCGGTGCATGCGGCTGCTGCCGAGGGAGAATCCGGGAGAGATTCCAGCTGAAATGGAAGCCCCTGTGAGCTGCCGCTGCAGTTTGAAATTTGCCACTGGTGACGTAGCGATCATGAGCAGCAGGCATGTGAAAAGGTGGCTATGCCAATCCTTGTAGAGTGCCGTGGGATCGCCAGGGTCCTGGCGGTTCCCATTGCCTGAAAAGGAAAGCAGTGAGTGCCTTCCAAGGCTGCTGGGCTTGGCGCATTCCCCGAGAGAGCTTCCCACTGAAATGATAATAGAGGGAGCTGATAACAGAGGGAGCTGAAATTTTGCCACAGTGCTTGTGGTTCTCTGTAAAACTTTCATTGTTTTTTCATTTAAACTTTCCACCATTTTTGCAATCCGTTTGTCTCAGTTGTTTCTTTTGCCCGTGGTGAGAGAATTGGTCTCTCAACCTACAACATTAATGGTGTAGCCAGGCCAGGAGCAGATTGCAGTGGCACACTGCAGATTGGATTGTAAAAGATGGAGAGTTTAAAATCAGATCTGGGCATTGTCAGTTTTGGATGTTGGGGCTCAAGTTTTTGTTGCTGGGGTGACTGTGTGAGCTTTTATGGACTGCAGGGGGACACCTGGTGTGTGATCGATGGCATGGAAGTCCCTCCCATTGTTTGAAAACAGCAAGGGGTGGATCTTTCTGTGGCTTTCAGCTCAGGGTAGCTTGAGAATGTGAGACCTGCCTTTTTCCTCCTTGTTCTCTGCAGGGTGGCAAGCAGCAGGGAGCAGAGTGGAGGAGGGGTAGCGGCAAGCAGACTGGAGTCAGGCCTGTTGTCACTGGTGGGGAGGGCCACCTGTAGCGAGTGGGCAAGTGATGGCTCCGAAAACCCAAGAAGGTGAGTGGGGACTTCATCTGGAAAGCCGTTCTCAAAGGCTCTGGGAACTTGTTCATGGCTTTGGCTGGAAAAGCCATTTGAGTGCCCGAAGGGGTGGAGATGGCTTTGATTCTGCATCGCAGTGATAGAGATGGCAGGAGCCCTGCTGGGTACTGAGCAGTGGTGGTGGCGGCTCGGCAGGAGCCATGCCGGGCACTGCTTGCGCTGTGCTGCGTTCGAGCGGTGGCGGCAGCTGTAAATCTCTTCCCTGGTTTTCGGATATGTTCAGAAAATGGCACCTAGCACCTGGCTGTGCCTCCTCACTTCTCAGTGGGCTATGGTGCAGCCACTCCCTCTTCCGGGGAGGGCTGTGCAGGCAGATGCTGTCATGCCTCGGTACACGAATGCCCAGTGGGGTGGCGATGTACCTGCAATGTCCATTTGTATAGCCTCAGACCATGGCTGGAAGTGGTTGACGCTGGGCTTGGAATAGGCCCGTGCAGATTTATGGGAGGCTCAATGTGCAGCTCCCTGGAGGGATGGGAAAAAAAAGCAGTTGTGGAGCCTGATTGTCCCCAACTGACTTGCCCCAGGGGTGGAAAAACCCACTGAGTAAATGTAGATGCAAATAAAGGCTTGGCTGAGAAGTTGTGAGGTTCTTCCAGGTGACCAGGATGTCCAACGAGTCCACAAAGAGTTTACACTGCAGAAGAATGACTCTGCATTGCTGGGAGGTTCCATCATAAGAGGAAGAAGAACTGGAATGGACTGATACTTGAGCCTGAGTGAGAGACTGTGTGGAAGGACACCCACATGAAGACACAGACTGCTGCTAGACATGTCATCAGAAGAGTTCTGATTTGATGATATGTTTTGGGTGCAGGGATTATGGTATAAAATAAGGGGTGGCGTGTGGTAGATCAGGCATGCCCCACGGGGTCCAACCTAGTGGGTGGGCACAGGAAGCCAGGTATTTCATCCCATAATGCCCTGCTCCCCTATAATACATCAGCAGGGGGTCCTCACTTCCCCTTTCTTCCCCACTGCTGCCTGAGTAATGGGGTGAGCTGCCTCTCTTGGGCCTGTCTACACCCAAGGCCAGGTTGGGGGAGAGAGAAAGAGCCCTGGGGGATTTGGGTGTACCCTGAGGTGGGCATGGGATGTTCTTGGGTATGTTTTGGGATCTCTCTCTTATAGAATAGAATAGAATAGAATAGAATAGAATAGAATAGAATAGAATAGAATAGAATAGAATAGAATTCAAAGGGACCGAAATTTGGCTGAGCCAGAAGGAAGGAGTAGCACAAACTGCTGTGTGGATAAGATGCAGTATAGGAGTTTTTCTGCATCATCTGTTTTGAGTCTGTGTTATTAAGAGGACTTTTGGTTGATGAAATCTGCAGTGGGCTGGACTAGATTTGTAGCAGCCTATCTGAAATAGTTTTTACAGCCTATGCAACATGGTGAATCTTATCACAATGGGCAAATATACTGCCAAGAAGGCCTCACTCCTTTTGGAGCTTTCTAGGAGAAGTCCCTTTCATGATAAGAGGAAAAAAAATCAGAGTTTCCTGCTTCATTGCAGTTTAAAAGGAACTAGTTTATTCTGTGGTCTCCTGCAGATGGAATTGGCTCCCACAGAAGGAATTCTTGTTTAAACCAGAAATTTGAGCAGCTGCTCATCTGAGACTGATGTTAAATGAAACTGTGAGGCTATTATCTTACCCATGGCCTTGAGAAAAGACAATTAGCATGAACAGGGTGATATAAACTTCATACAAAATTTTCAGCAGTAAAAATGCCTAGAATTGTTGTCTCACTTACTAAATCTCATCCAGATTATCTGAAGTAGAATACAATAGAATAAACCGGGTTGGAAGAGACCTTCAAGATCATTGCGCCCAACCCATCAACCAATCCAACCCACCTAAACAACTAAACCATGGAACCAAGCACCCCATCAAGTCTCCTCCTGAACACCTCCAATGAAGGTGACTCCACCACCTCCACGGGCAGCCCATTCCAATAGGCAATCACTCTATTTATATTGAACCTCTTCCTAACATCCAGCCTAAACCTCCCCTGGTGCAGCCTGAGACTGTGTCCTCTTGTTCTGCTACTGGCTGCCTGGGAGAAGAGACCAACCTCTGCCTGGCTACAACCTCACTTAAGGTAGTTGTAGAGAGCAATAAGGTCACCCCTCAGTCTCTGCTTCTCCAGGATAAGCAATCCCAGCTCCCTCAGCCTTTCCTCATAGGGCTTGTGTTCCAAACCCCTCACCAACTTTATTGCCCTTCTCTGGACACATTCCAGCAAGTCAGCATCCTTCCTAAACTGAGGGGCCCAGAACTGGACACAGGACTCAAGGTGTGGCCTAATCAGTACAGTGTACAGGGGGAGAATGACCTCCCTGCTCCTGCTGGCCACACTGTTCCTGATGCAGGCCAGGATGCCATTGGCCCTCTTGGCTGCCTGGGCACACTGAAGGCTCATGTTCAGCCTCCCATCAACCAGTACCCCAGGTTCCTCTCTACCCAGCCACTCTTCAGCCACTCTGACCCTAGCCTGTAGCACTGCATGGGGTTGTTGTGGCCAATGTGCAGAACCCAGCACTTGGATGTGTTAAATCTCATGCCATTGGACTCTGCCCATCTGTCCAACCTGTTCAGGTCCCTCTGCAAAGCCTCTCTACCCTCCAGCAGATCAACTCCTGCCCCCAGCTTGGTGTCATCTGCAAATTTACTGATGATGGACTCAATGCCCTCATCCAGATCATCAATAAAGATGTTGAAGAGCATTGGGCCTAGCACTGATCCCTGGGTCATACCACTAGTGACTGGCCGCCAGCTGGATGTGGCACCATTCACCACCACTCTCTGGGCTTGGCCTTCCAGCCACTTCCTAACCCAATGCAGTTTGCACCTGTCCAAGCCATGGGCTGCCAGCTTGGCCAGGAGTTTGCTGTGGGGGACGGTGTCAAAGCCCTTGCAAAGGTCCAGGTAGACTACATCCACAAGCCTCCCCACATCCACCAGGCAGGTCACCTGATCGTAGAAGGAGATCAGGTTGGTCAGGCACGACCTGCCCTTCCTAAATCCATGCTGGCTAGGCCTGATCCCTTGGCCATCCTGTAAGTGCTGTGTGATTGCACTCAAGATGACCCGTTCCATAATCTTGCCTGGCACTGAGGTCAGGCTGACAGGCCTACAGTTCCCTGGCTCATCCAACCAGCCCTTTTTCTGGATGGGCACCATGTTGGCCAACTTCCAGTCTTCTGGGACCTCTCCAGTGAGCCAGGTTGTAAATTCTTAGAGTAATTCTTATACTATATTGTCAAGTAAATTCTTAGTGTGCCCCTATAGTTGCCTAGTGTGGTGAATGATGCTTATGTTCCAAGATTATGTCCCAAATATTGACAGGACATGTCCCTGTGTGTTTGCTCAAACCCCCTCTTCCCCTCTCCCTTCTGTAGTGTGTGGCAGCTTTCGGCACCAAATTGACAAAAGGGCAAGGCACTGCTGCATCCAGGTAAACAACCTGCCTGGGCATGCTTTCCACCTCTGTGGTAAACTAAGTTCATGTGATTTACTTGAGCTTGTCCTGTTCATGGTGTATGCTTATACTATATTGTCAAAACAATATTGTCAAACACCACTTCACTGGTTAATTGTTCTGCTTACAAAATTGCTCATTGGGCCAGTATTCATTGTGGCAAATGTTAAATAGGGGTTGTTTTGGTAAACAAGTGCTCATGCCTGTGCTCATGTTTGTGCCCATGCACATGACTGTGCCTATGCTCATGTTTGGGCTTGTGTTTGCCTTGTGCACTGCCTTGCCAAAGGGTCTTCTGTGCCTGGGACACAAAGCAGCATTCCTGAGCTTTTTGCTGCAAACCACTACTGCTTGCCTGGTGCACAGCCATTGCCTACCTATGGATGATGACACACTGTGTACTGGCCCTGTGGACTGTACCTCACGTCCTGTGGATGGAGCCAGCCATTGCCTAACCCATTGCTGAGTGAGGAAACCACGGTATTCCATGTACACCACCTGTCCCAGACTGCTACAGGCCCGCACCAAGTGGGGACATCACATTGTCCAGACCAACAGCCTTCCTGGCCAAACCCCATGAGCCGTGGAGAAAGTCGCCCTACCCCCTCGCTGAAGAGCTGTTCTGCCGTGCCCTGTGATCCTCAGCAGCAAGGCTTTTTCCCTGAGCAGAAAGCCCTTTTGTGGTAGGTTGAAAGGCAAATACTCCCACCACGTGCAAAACAAACAAACAAACAAACAAAACTCAGACAAAAGGATTGCAAAAGAGATGGAAAGTTAGAATGGAAAAGCAGTGAAAATTTTTACAGAGAACCACAAGCACAGTGACAAAAACAGATCCCAAAGCATATCCAACAGTATCCCATCCCCACCTGAGGGTACACCCAAAACCTCCAGGGCTCTTTCTCCTCCCCATCAGCCTTGGGCCTAGCCAGGCCCAAGAAGCTGCAGGATGTCTTGCCCTATTACCAGGTAGCGGTGAGGGAAGAAAGAGGAAGTGCAAGACCCTGCAGCTGGCTTTATAAGGGAGCAGGGCATTATGGCATGAAATACATAGCTTCCCTGTGTCCACCCACTGGGCTGGACCCCTTTGGGACACTGCAGCTGTGGCTTTTGCAGTGGCACCCAGCCTGAACCACCACACCTTCTCAGGCAACGCACCCCAGGGACTAAGCTGCAAAAGCCTCTGAAAGTTTTCCCACAAGGCAGCAGGAACTTTTACTCTGGGAGAAGCAGCCACCATGTGGCACAGCAGCACGTGGTCAATGCCATTTTCAATTTCCTTATTATGGCACATCTGTGTCACAATTTCTGGACTACAAACAATTCAGTATCAAGGAAAGATTCCACAAAGGTTCTTAGTTCATGAGTAAGCCAAATATTTCCTTATAAAGTTTCTGGTAAGATTTGTGCCAAACCCTGTTTTGTGGACTTGCCAGTCAACAGCAATCCTCACCCCCCCACCCCTCCTTTCCAAATTGTTCCATTTCTAAATTCTCCAATTTGTTTAAACTGATAAAATTGTCCATATATATTTAGATTCTATAGAGTTTGTTCTTCCAACTTAATACTGGAACCTATAAATAATGGCTCTAAATAATTTCTGGCATAGTTTGTGTATAAATAAGTTATTAAAATATTTATTAATATCTCTGCCACTCATTCATAGATAGAATATTTTATAGCACCTAGTTACATGATGCTGCCAGCCTCAGTGAAAACTGAACGAACATGTGAGTATCTCGCATGGAACACTCAACTAACTGTAAGATCAGAGTTGCAATTAAATGGACCTTTTAAAATTGTATTTTGTCCCTGAAAAATTTTATAAACAGATTGCATTTCCTACAAGTCCTCCATCTGTTTGATTAAGTATTTCATTTTACTTCCAAAACTACCACTCCCAAACATTCCCCTTGCTTAGCCCACTGCGGTGGGTTGAAATTAACTCCCAAATAATTTGGAGAATTTCCTCCAAAATAAAACTGCCAGACCAGTTCACTTTGGGATGGAAGCAAATTTACAAGCAAACTAAAATTAAGAAATGTGAAATGCAATGAATATATACAAAATATACAATATTTACATATACTTACTATTTATATACAACACAAGAACCCCTGGACAAAACCAGGGGCTACCAATATCTCCACCCTCTCTGCCCCCTTCCCCCTCTGTACAAGGGAAAAGAGACAAGAGAAATGGAGACAGTAGCTTGTTAGTTACTTAGCCACAACAGAAATACAGCCAAGGTCAGCAGCAGCCAAGCAAAACCCACCAGCTAGTATCAGCTAGAGCAAAGAGCTGAGAAAGAGAGTAAGTAGTTTATACAACTAACTTTATGGGGTTATTTAGACCTTATCATTATTTTCCCTTTACATCCAATGGTAATTTATTTACATTCTATCACTTTCTACTCAAGATCTGTGGAAAATTTCCTAGGTATCAGCCTAAAACTGCCACACCCACCCAGCACTCTGCTTCCTTGCATGATTCAAATGCTGTATGTCAGTGAGGTTCTTGTCTATCTCATTTTATATACCAAATCATTTTGTTCCCTAGAGTATGAATTTTGATGGGCAGCAGTATGTGGGTGTTATGCTCATGTGCCTTGGCTGTAATTTATTTTTAGTTTGGGAAACTTTTAACAAATAGGAGTGATCAAATGGACTTGTACAATGACTTTGTTGTATGAGGAATAATAGGAAATAGTCAATACTATATGGAAGTAATAATGAAGTGGAGTGTATGAATTCTTGATAACTATTACTGCAGGAATCATCACAGCAGATCCCCTATTCTGAGCTGACAGCTTTTTCCTCTCTTGTGAATATGAAGTGCCAGATTATTAATTCAATTGCTGCCTCTTTTTCAGGGCATTGCTTGTGAATCTTCCCTACCCTGTAACCACACATTATTATCATGAAACACATGCAGCACCGTAAATTTGCAAGATGCGTGCCCTATCTGAAAAGCTTATGACCTGAATGCGATATAAGAAATTCACAGCAAAACACAAGACAACAGTTCAGGAAAGGCCATGTGTAAGGATTATTGTTTGTGATTTAAATTAAGGAGGAAGAATGTCACAAGGAGCTACCTGTTAGCGGAAATTTGAAAAATAAGATGGAGGCCACTTGGTAGCTAGGAAAAGGAAAACTCTTCGAGACACAGAACTGGAATGGATTCTAAGAGAGCACATAACACTAGTGAAGTAATACTCAGGTTTCTCTCTGCCTGCTGCTGACCCTCACTTCTTCAGCTGTGCATCTGCATGATGGTGCTGTATTTTGTCTTCTTGTTGTTAATGTCCTTTCTGAAAACTGAATGGGTAGAAACCCCTTTATTCTGTAAATTATTGACATCAATAGATCATACTGCTTCAGATGGTATTTCTGAACATCCTATATTTTGACTTTGCTCATCTCGTTTACCTGGACTTGAGCAAAGCCTTCGACACTGTCCCGCACCACCTCCTGGTCTCCAAGCTGGCGACACATGGGTTTGATGGATGGACCACTACATGGATAAAGAATTGGCTTGATGGCCGCACCCAAAGAGTGGCTGTCAACGGGTCCATGTCCCAGTGGAGGCCAGTGAGAAGCGGAGTCCCTCAGGGATCAGTCCTGGGACCTGTCTTGTTCAACATCTTTGTGGGTGACATGGACAGTGGCATCGAGTGCACCCTCAGCAAGTTTGCTGATGACACCAAGCTGTGTGGTGCAGTGGACACACTGGAGGGAAGGGATGCCATCCAGAGGGACCTTGACAGGCTGGAGAGGTGGGCACAAGCCAACCTCATGAGCTTCAGCAGGACCAAGTGCAGGGTCCTGCATCTGGGTCGAGGCAATCCCAGGCACAAATACAGGCTGGGCAGTGACTGGCTGGAGAGCAGCCCTGAGGAGAGAGACTTGGGGGTGCTGGTGGACGAGAAGCTCAACATGAGCTCTCAATGTGCGCTTGCAGCCCGGAAAGCCAATCAGATCCTTGGCTGCATCAGGAGAAGTGTGACCAGCAGGTCAAGGGAGGTGCTTCTCCCCCTCTACTCAGCTCTGGTGAGACCCCACCTGGAGTACTGCCTCCAGTTCTGGAGCCCCTATTACAGGAGAGATGTGGACGTGCTGGAGCGTGTCCAGAGAAGGGCCACGAGGATGATCAGAGGGCTGGAGCACCTCTCCTATGAGGACAGACTGAAGGAGTTGGAGCTGTTCAGTCTGGAGAAGAGAAGGCTCCGAGGTGACCTCATTGTGGCTTTCCAGTATCTGAAGGGGGCCTACAGGAAGGCTGGGGAGGGACTTCTCAGGATCTCAGGTAGTGATAGGACTAGGGGGAATGGAATGAAGCTGGAAATGGGGAGTTTCAGGCTAGATGTGAGGAAGAAGTTCTTTACCATGAGAGTGGTGAAGCCCTGGAATGGGTTGTCCAGGGAGGTGGTTGAGGCCCAGTCCCTGGAGGTGTTTAAGACCAGGCTGGACGAGGCTCTGGCCAGCGTGATCTAGTGTAGGGTGTCCCTGCCCATGGCAGGGGGTTGGAACTAGATGATCCTTGTGGTCCCTTCCAACCCTGACTGATTCTATGATTCTATGATTTGAAAGTTAAGCCTTAAATCTTCATGAAATCTTGGGACTGCTGATAAATGGAAACTAGGGCATTATTATGATTATGTATGTGTGCCCCATTATTGTATAAAACATTTATTTCCCTTCAAGTCTTGGGAGAAAGGATTTGATCTTTGGGGGAGAAAAATGAAAAAAAAAAAAGTCTGGGAAAATAATAAGACACACCAGCATTCAGGTGGCTTAGCTTAGGTGCTCAGTGAATGAAGAGGAGTTGGGTAGCATGAACACAAGGGGCAGACGCTCTCATATTCCACCTGCAAAATGGGTGGGCAAATTCTGCATGTTGGGTGGAAGATAAAAAAATCAGAAATGCTCAATTCCAATGTAAAGACAATCCTTCATAGCTGTACTAGAGGAGAGCAATTGTCATTTAAATAAATTTTTTAAAAAATGAATAAATACGCTAGGTTGGGAAAGCAGAGACTTGCAGATGAATAGAATAGAATAGAATAGAATAGAATAGAATAGAATAGAATAGAATAGAATAGAATAGAATAGAATAGAATAGAATAGAATAGGACAGGTTGGAAGAGACCTTCAAGATCATCACGTCCAATCTATCATCCAACACCACCTAATCAACTAAACCATGCAACCAAGCACCCCATCCAGTCTCCTCCTAAACACCTTCAATGATGGTGATTCCAGCACCTCCTCAGGCAGCCCGTTCCAAAGGGCAATCACTCCCTCTGTGTAGAATTTCTTCCTAATATTCAGTCTGAACCTCCCCTGGCACAGCTTGAGACTCTGTCAACTTGTTCTGGTGCTGGATGCCTGGGAGAAGAGACCAGCCCCCACTTGTCAACAACCTCCCTTCAGGTAGTTGTAGACAGCAGTAAGGTCTCCCCTGAGCCTCCTCTTCTCCAGGCTAAGCAGTATCACAGTATGACTAAGGTTGGAAGAGACCTCGAAGATCATCGAATCCAACCTGTAACCACAGACCTCACGACTAGACCATGGCACCAAGTGCCACATCCAGTCCCCTCTTGAATGCCTCCAGGGACAGCGACTCCACCACCTCCCCGGGCAGCCCATTCCAATGGTGAATCACTCTCTCGGTGAAGAACTTTCTCCTCACCTCCAGCCTAAACTTCCCCTGGTGCAGCTTGAGACTGTATCCCCTTGTTCTGGTGCTGGTTGCTAGGGAGAAGAGGCCAACACCTTCCTGGCTACAACCACCCTTCAGGTAGTTGTAGAGAGCAATGAGCCTCCTCTTCTCCAGGCTAAACAACCCCAGCTCCCTCAGCCTCTCTTCATAGGGCTTGTGCTCAAGGCCTCTCACCAGCGTTGTTGCCCTTCTCTGGACATGTTCAAGTGTCTCGATGTCCTTCTTAAACTGAGGGGTCCAGAACTGGACACAGGACTCAAGGTGTGGCCTAACCAAAGCAGAGTACAGGGGCACAATGACCTCCCTGCTCCTGCTGGCCACACTATTCCTAATGCAGGCCAGGATGCGGTTGGCCTTCTTGGTCACCTGGGCACACTGCTGGATCATATTTAGGCGGCTGTTGATCAGCACCCCCAGGTCCCTCTCTGTTTGACAGCTCTCCAGCCACTCCAACCCCAGCCTGTAGCTCTGCATGGGGTTGTTGTGGCCAAAGTACAGCACCCAGCACTTGGACTTGTTGAATGCCATCCCATTAGACTCCGCCTATCTGTCCAGTCGATCGAGGTCCTTCTGCAGAGCCCTTCTGCCCTCTAACTGACCAACATCTGCTCCTAACTTGGTGTCATCTGCAAATTTGCTGATGACTGTCACAATCCCCTCATCCAGATCATCAATGAAGACATTGAAGAGGATGGGGCCCAGCACTGATCCCTGGAGGATGCCACTGGTGACTGGCCTCCAGCTGGAGGTGGCACCATTGATCACCACTCTCTGGGCCCGGCCCTCCAGCCAGTTCCCAACCCAGTGCAGAGTGTTGCTGCCCAAGCCACGAGCTGACAGCTTAGCCAGCAGTTTGCTGTGGGGGAGGGTGTCAAAGGCCTTGCTGAAGTCCAGGTAGACCACATCCACAGGCCTCCCCACATCCACCACGCGGGTCACCTGATCATAGTAGGAGATCAGGTTGGAGAGGCAGGACCTGCCCTTCCTGAATCCATGTTGGCTGGACCTGAGCCCTTGGCCATCCTGCAGGTGCGCAGTTATTGCCACCAGGATAATCTGCTCCATCATTTTCCCTGGCACTGAGGTCAGGCTGACTGGCCTATAGTTTCCGGGTTCCTCCATCCGTCCCTTCTTGTAGATGGGGACCACATTGGCCAGTTTCCAGTCATCTGGGACCTCACCGGTCAGCCAGGACTGGAGGAAAATGATGGAAAGCAGCTTGGACAGCTCATCTGCCAGCTCTCTCAGCACCCTAGGATGGATCCCATCTGGCCCCATGGACTTGTGAGTGTCCAAGTGGCTCAGCAGGTCCCGAACCAATTCCTCATGGATTTCCAGGGCATTACACTGCTCCCTGACCCCATCACCCAGCTCAGGAGGCCACTCGTCCTGAACTCCTCCTGCCTTGCTGTTAAAAATTGAGGCAAAGAAGGTGTTCAGGACCTCAGCCTTTTCCTCATCTTCAGTCACTGTGTTCCTCTCCAGGTCCAATAGGGAGTGCAGGTTTTTTCTGCCCTTCTTTTTGGCATTAACATATTTGTAAAAGTGCTTTTTATTGTCCTTCACTGAGGTGGCCATCCTCAGCTCCAGCTGGGCCTTTGCCTCTCTAATTTTTCTCCTCCATAATCTAACAACATCCTTAAAGGTATCAGGAGAAACCTTCCCCTCCTTCCAAAGGTGATACAGCCTCTTTTGTTCCCTTAGTTCCTCCAGGAGCTGCTTGCTCATCCAGGCTGGTCGACTTCCCCGCCGGCTCATCTTTCAGCAGATGGGAACTGCCAGTTCCTGTGCCTTCAAGAGCTCCTGTTTGAAGTAGGTCCAACCCTTCTGGACCCCTCGGTTCTTGAGGTCTGATACCCAGGGAACTTTGCAGATAAGTTTCTTAAACAGGCTGAAGTTCGTCCTCCAGAAGTCCAAGGTGCAGGTTCTGTTGGTGTTCCTCCCTATCTCCCTCTATATTGAACAATTCACCATCTCATGGTCGCTGCACCCCAGGCAGCCTCCCACGGTCACTTCTCCTACCAGCCCTTTTCTATTGGAGAACAACAGGTCAAGCAGAGCTTGACCCCTGGTAGGCTCACTCAACAGCTGCATCAGGACGTTGTCCTCCATGCAGTCCAGGAATCTTCTGGATTGCCTCCTCTCTGCTGAGTTAAGTTCCCAGCAGATATCTGGCAGGTTAAAGTCACCCACAAGGACAAGATCTGATGACCTTGAGAGAGCCTCCAGTTGCTTATAGAATGTTTCATCTGCCTCCTCATCGTGGTTGGGTGGTCTATAACCAAGTCCAGTTCCCTCAGCCTCTCCTCATAGGGCTGTGCTCCAAACCCCTCACCAGCTTTGTTGCCCTTGTCTGGACATGTTCCAGCAAGTCAATACCCTTCCTAAACTAAGGGGCCCAGAACTGGTCACAAGCATTATTAAGCAGTTTAGCTGCAAAGTATAAGAATCAGGTTAGCTGCAAAGTATAAGAATTTGATTGAGAAACAGCTTCCTGCTGTCCACTTATGATTTTTCAATACTGAGCTATTTTAATTTATACTTTTCTGAAAACAGTAGTCTCACAGTGCTCATTAAAACAGAATTTAGCTGGAGGTTATCATTGTCTTCATAATGGACAGTGTCTCTGTGGTTCTTGTACTAACTGCAAAGAAGCTGGGGATGCATGCTCTTAAGACAATTTCTCCATTTGCTTTTACCTGGGCAGCTGTAGGACTGAGGTTTTTATTTCCTCCTGCTAAGTGAAATTGCTAAGTCACTTGCATGCAGTAAGTCAGTTGCAAACACACAACTATAGCTATAGTTTGCAGCTGGCTGTGGCTTAAAGATGAAGTCTATTATAGACTTTCCATTCCAGATTGGGATTGTGTTTCCTGTCTGAGCTGCAGTAAGATTTTGTGGCAGGTTATTTATTTCTCAGGATTTTTTAATTTGCTGTTTTCCAATGGGGGGTTGGCAGTGGGTTTTGGCTTGTGTTATTTATTTATTTTTAATTTAATCTTTGAAAAAGAGTATTTCCAGCCTCCTACAAGCTATGACACTTAGATACTTACAAATTCAGGATTTCACAACATTCTTTCCTTGGGCTGTAAACATCTGTTCTTTTTCAGGGCTCATAATGGTCTCCCTAAACTGCTGGCCTATCTAAATTCTTTCTTCCAGCACCTGCACATGTGACTCGGCTGGCAGTGACAGGCAAGCAGACTTCAATATCTGAGGATCAATGGTTTGACCTTCTACTTTTCTCAAAGAATTCCCCTGCTATTCTACTGATGGGTTTGGGTTCAGATCTAGCCCTCCCTCACTTCAGGGAGGCTTAGAAATGTCCCACCCTGGCCTCAAAAGGCCATCACTAGAACCTTTTGCAGTCATCTTACTTCTCTTACATTGGAGCACCTCTTCCTCTTGAGGAATAGGAAATTTCAATATTTCAAAGCCAGAGAAATTTTAAAAGCACGGGATTTTTGCGAGAAGCGCATGGATGGCTTTTATAATTTCTTCTGACTTCTTAAGAATATCCTCAATCCTGGGATTAAAAAGACAATCTGTAATTGCACTAACCTCATACTTAAACATTTGAAAGTCATGAATATGTGTATTCTTTTTAAAAGTTAGTAGAGCAGGAAATGTCATCATCTGATTGCTGTGGAGTGAACTCCCTTTGCCCAACTCCACAGAATCACAGAACCACAGTATGGTTGAGCTTTAAGAGGACTCTCGAGTTCATCTAGTCCTAGCCACTTGCTCAGGTAGGACGACCTAGAAAAAGTTTCCCAGGATTATCTCCATACACCTTTTGAATATCTCCAAGGACGGAGACTCCACAACCTCTTTGGGCAACCTACGCCAGTACTTGGTCACCGTCATTGTAAAAAGTGTTTCCTGATGCTCAGAAGGAGTCTCCTGAATTTCATTTTGTGCCCATTGCCTCTTGTCCTGTCACTGTGTACCACTGAAAAGAGCTTGACACTGTCTTCTTTACACTCTCCCTTGAGATATCTGGCACACTGATAAATTCCCCAACTTTCTCTTCACCTTGAGCCTAATCTTCCCTAACTGACTCTCCAGCTGCACCAGGGGAAGTTTAGGCTTGAGCTGAGGAGGAAGTTCTTCACAGAAAGAGCAATTGGTCATTTGAATGGGCTGCCCATGGAGGTGGTGGAGTCACTGTCCCTGAAAGTGTTCAAAAAAGATTGGATATGGCACTTGGAGCCATGGTTTAGTTGTCAGGTGGTGTTAGATATTAGGTAATAGACTGGACTTGATGATCTCTGAGGTCTTTTCCAACCTGGCTGATTAGGTGATTCTGTGATTAAGGCTCAACTGTCTTAGCCCACTAACTACTCTGCATATTCTGGTACAGATTTGTTTTCCTGTGAACCACAGGTCAGTAACATTTTCATGGGCATCTTTACCAAAAAGCTCCAATGAAAATATATTCTTCATATTTCCATAAAAATCTTCAACTCCAGTGAAAATATGTTCTCAAATGTATATTAATTATGTTAATTGCTTTGAGTTTCTTTTGATAAGACCATAAGATCTCACTTGAGAATTCACAGAATCAAACATAAAGTTTTTCAAATAAAATTTAAGAAAAAATAATAGTGAAAAAGAATTGTAAAAAAGGAAAGATAAAGGAAATATTTCTTTATGAGTTGACTTCATCTGAAGAATATTTTTTCATATTCTTTTTCTTACACTAAAAAAATGTTAATCCTTATTAATTTTCTTCACATTAAAAAAAATCTAATTTATTCATCACTTCTTTATACACCATCATTATGCACTATGCATGAGTCTTGGCTTACTGCATTGCCAGGACATGTGACTGTGTTAATCTTACATACTTTTGCCTTGCCAATCATGTAAGCGATGTGTGTTTTCTTCCTTGTCCCTTGTCTCCTATTTGCAGTAAGCTACAGACTAAAGCTCTGTAGCTCTAGATTTCTATTTTTGATTCTTTTGATTTTTTTGATTCTTGTGTCCACATTTCCCCTGTCTCTATGTCTTCAGCTACAAAAGGGAACTATACCTGCTCTGATCTTTTACTGTGTAATAAAAAAGCTGTTTACTTACTATTCAGATAGTTCATCAGTGCAGATGCACAAGACCAGCTTTAAAAGATTATTAAATGTAGAAAGAATACAATAAAAAATTATTTAGGAGTCATATAAATTGAGATCTTGGAGGTGAATCTCATTTGTTATTTCACTAGTTTGTTTGGGTTTTATGTATTGTGGTTGCTTACATTATTATGTCTAATAGAAAAAGTCACCCTTTATTGATATTTGTGTTTCTGATAGCTGAAGCTCTCAAAGTCCAAATCAGTCACAAATGAACAGTTTTGGGATACTCTTTCTTAGAATCATAGAATCATAGAATCAGTCAGGGTTGGAAGGGACCACAAGGATCATCTAGTTCCAAACCCCCTGCCATGGGCAGGGACACCCCACACTAGATCAGGCTGGCCAGAGCCTCGTCCAGCCTGGTCTTAAACACCTCCAGGGACGGGGCCTCAGCCACCTCACTGGATAACCCATTCCATGGCTTCACCACTCTCACAGTGAAGAACTTCTTCCTCACATCCAGCCTGAATCTCCCTATTTCCAGCTTCATTCCGCTCCCCCTAGTCCTATCACTACCTGAGACCCTGAGAAGTCCCTCTCCAGCCTTCCTGTAGGCCCCCTTCAGATACTGAAAGGCCACAATGAGGTCACCTCGGAGCCTTCTCTTCTCCAGACTGAATAGCTCCAACTCCTTCAGTCTGTCCTCACAGGAGAGGTGCTCCAGCCCTCTGATTATCCTCGTGGCCCTTCTCTGGGCACACTCCAGCACGTCCACATCTCTCCTGTAATATGGGCTCCAGAACTGGACGCAGTACTCCAGGTGGGGTCTCACCAGAGCTGAGTAGAGGGGGAGAAGCACCTCCCTTGACCTGCTGGCCACACTTCTCCTGATGCAGCCAAGGATCTGATTGGCTTTCCGGGCTGCAAGCGCACATTGAGAGCTCATGTTGAGCTTCTCGTCCACCAGCACCCCCAAGTCTCTCTCCTCAGGGCTGCTCTCCAGCCAGTCACTGCCCAGCCTGTATTTGTGCCTGGGATTGCCTCGACCCAGATGCAGGACCCTGCACTTGGTCTTGTTGAAGCTCATGAGGTTGGCTTGTGCCCACCTCTCCAGCCTGTCCAGGTCCCTCTGGATGGCATCCCTTCCCTCCAGTGTGTCCACTGCACCACACAGCTTGGTCAGTCCCAGGACTGACCCCTGAGGGACTCCGCTTGTCACTGGCCTCCATTGGGACATGGACCCATTGAGAGCCACTCTTTAGGTGCAGCCATCAAGCCAGTTCTTTATCCATCTAGTGGTCCATCCATCAAACGCATGTGTCACCAGCTTGGAGACCAGGAGGTGGTGCAGGACAGTGTCGAAGTTATATCCTATGGGACAGTGTCGAAGCCAGTTGTATCCTATGGAAGTGTTCAGATTACTGTTACTGGTATGTGAAATAGGCACAGTGATTTGAAAATTAAATTCTTTATAAAAATGTCATTGACATCTTCTGTTATTGCAGGTTTAGTCGGAAAAACCTCACAATTTAATTAAAAAGTAATGTAAGTACCCAATCTGTTTGCTTTTATATTTACCGTTCAAAGATATTTACAAGCTACAAATAATTCTGATATTTAGCTGTAGCTTGGCAGCTAAAGAAATGCACTTAAAATGTGGTGGCTAATTTCTATGCCTGTCTCGGTCTGGAGAGGGAAAGAGACTCAGTTCTTTTGAATATTCCCGTATTGTGAAATGAGAGGCACAAATGAGGCCAAAATATCAACAGCTAGACTATTTATTACATAAATAAAGTGGATGGATCAGAAGGGGAGAGAGAGAAAATAGAAAGAGAAGAGAGAAGAGGAAAGGAATTATATTACCACACTCCTCACCCCCTAAGACAGTTTGAGTCTGTGGAGGAAAGGTGCTGCAGGAGATGTTGGGTCTGTAGAGGAAGTGTGCTGAGGCTTTGGCTGTAGAAGAGATGTGGTCCTCTGAGCAGCTTCTTCAGCTCCATGAGTTGCAGCAGGTGGAACTTAGGGCACAGAGAGAGGGTTTTCAGAGTCCAAGATCTGTTGTGTTACCCCATGATGCTTCCAGAGTGTGGTGCTGTCTTCTTTCTTCTGCATTTTTCTTCTCCAATTTTCTTCTCCTAAGCCAGTAGTTGCTCCAGTCTTTTATACAGTTTTTTAGTCCTCAGGCAAGTGTCCAGGTGTTGTTCCCCAGGATATCGTTCTGGGAAATCATCTTTAGGTAAGTGTCCATGTGTATTCATGTGAGTCTGGATGAAGGGGGAGGCCTCCGCTGGAAATGGTTCTGTCCTGAAGGAGTGATGGCTGGGCCCTTGGGCCATTGTTGTAGGCCAGCTGCAGTCCAGTGAGCAGTGTTATCTTTGCACCTTCCAAGAGTCCTTCCAGTGGCTCTGCCCAATGCACATCAGGTATTGTCTGGGCAAGCAGCAAGTGATTTTCTCTTTGTTGAATCACACCGGGAGAGACAAGCTTTAGTCTCTCACAATGCCCTATACCTTCTTCAATTTTGGAACGATGCAATGGATGTATTGCAATAAAATAGTGTTGCAGTCTTTTGTTAAATCCAACCTTATTCAGCATACTGGTGTTTTAAGTAAAGACACATATCTTAAGCAACATTAAGAGAAAACCAAATCTCCTCACTTACTGAACTTCCACTTTCTTCTTCAATGTATTCTAGTTGAACTCTTTTTTTAAAAGATATATTTATCTGAAGCACTTGCACATTTACTGCAGGTAATTTAAAAAACCCCAATGATATTCTTGAAATTCAGACCCATAAGACAGCTGAGAAGATACTATTAAATATTTAATTTTCAAATACTGGATAACAGTCTCTTTCCAGTAAGGAATTTTCAAAATATATTGATTTTTATTTAGTAGAATACTTCTTGAATAAATTTGAATAAATTCTAAGATTAATAAACTTTTTCTTTTGAGTATGGAGGAGTGAAAGGAAGAGGGACTTTTGACATTGAAAACAGTTGCAGCTTAGCTCATGGAATTGTTGATTTAAAAATGCATGTGGTGAAATAATTTTATACAATAAGACTAAGATTAAGTACTTTCAGTGACTGGACAGATCTCAGATTTATAAACACTAAGTGATGCATACTGAGTACTAGTTTGGGAAGTCAATTCTCTTTTCAAGGCTAAATAACTAAACAAGAAATGAGAAATATGCTATGTCACAAAATTTTCTCAAAGAATTTGTTGAATATGTTTGTCAATGAAAAGGTGAATATGAGGTTTTACTTTTGTTAGTCCTAGAATTGCATGGTCCCATTGATACATCATTGTTTCTGCATAATTCTACCTGTTTTCTAGATAACACAAACAGTGAAAGAAAACAGGTACAATTTAAAACCTACTTCCCCTCTTAACTTCTTCTGTTTTGCCTTGTGAATCAGGTTAGCTGAAAACCAGTTTTGATTTGATTTGGTGAAAGACATGTGTTCTGAACCCCAAAATATCTGTAATCATTCAGCTAACAGGTCATATTTGAGACTTTCAGGAAATGTTTCTTGTGAGGGAGCTGCAACATCTTTTAGAGTATGGCTTAGAAGAGAGTTTATACCTTCCATGACTTTATAAAGCATCAAGCTCATATAAAGAATTGTACAGTCATTTACTTAATGTGTTCTTTTTTAAACTTGACTAACTACAGTGAATGTAGTTTTGATGGCAAAAGAACCCTTTTATGTAACAGCATATTTCTTCTTCCTCCTCCACCCCTACCTCACAAAATAAATGCAACACAATTATTTTACTGCTGAGAAATTAGCTCATTTGCAAATGCCACCTTAGAACACAAGAAGAAAGGCATTTATTAAAGCTTTAATAAAGGCACCATGTTAGAATAATTTTATGCTGACGGGCCCACAATCACTCAGTATTTTAAGAGCTGTCATCACACCAGCATGAGGTGCATGCAAAAGTACAAATTTATGCTCTGACATCATGGCACTAAAAGTATAATTGGAATAAAATTTCAATGCTTCACTCCAGCATTCATCAGCAAGATAGAGCACTTCAGATGACCACTATGAGCTGATACTCTGCAGTGCATCACTGTACCACTTACTCTGTTAACATGTGTAATATTATGACACAGATTTCTGAAGAGTTCAATATGCATTTCAGGTATTTCCAGAGTGAGCATTCAGTGGGTACTCAATGACCTGTGTTGTTAATAGAGTACACTGCAAACCAGCAGAAAACTGGAAGAATATTCAATTGGCAAAAGCCACAGTTTTAACCCTTTGAATATGGATAATTAAGCAGTCACTACATAATGGCTGAGAACTTAACACTCATTTTTTAATGAGTTTAATTACCGTCATGGCCTGTGGCTAGATGCTAAGCTTTAACACATTAATGCATATGCATAATAACTGTAACTTTAAAAATCAGCCTTTTGACTTTTATCACATCTTTATTCCTTATTGTAACAAGAAAAAAAAAGGGGTAAAAAAGAAGCTGAGAATAGATGTAGGTAACATATAGGAAAGTGGAAGGAGATACATGTCATGTTTAGACACAATATTCCTATCACTATCTACTATTTCCTACCTAAGCTACAAGACCTTTCAGCATAGTCAGACATTCCTTGCACCACAGAATCACCCATCACAGAGATGTTGATTCTGATAATTATTTTTTTTTGACTGCTTTACACCTCAAATGTCTTCCAGAGTCTATGAGACAAGAATTGCATCTGCATGATTAAATCTACTTAAACTGATCTTGATTTTATTAAAATGAGTTTACAAAAGAGGTAGCTCTCTCAAAGGCTATTCACTTGTGCAGCTGTAAAACTAATGCAGATGAAATTAAGGTAAGGCCAGGCCAGGGGAGCAGGTGACCTTCAGAAACAGGAAATATGCAGGATGCAATTTTTCAGTAGCAATTTAGATTGGATTACCTTCAGTGCAGTCATGGTTACTGTTGGAAAAAGTTTCTCATAGCACTTTATATACCTTGTTTAATACACCTAATTTTTTTTAATGGTTCTGAAATGAGATTGTCTTTCTTGTTAATTCTCTCATTAATGAAAAACAGATTTAGTGTTGAACTCAAAATTGCAGTGAGAGAAGCGTGATGGATGCCTGGTAGTACTAGGGGTTCCCAAACTTAAGGTGTGCTGATGTGGCTGCACTCTGCAGGCTGTTACTCAGGCAAGGCTCAGCCAGGCTGTCAGCAGACACCCTATTTCATCTACCCAAAGGCTGCCCTGGCCCCCAGCTCTGGCGATTTCCATCAAAGATACCCAGTCTGCTGTGGTACTTGGGACAGAACTGTACTACTAAGTACTTGTTCTATGGAGGAAGTGGACAGGGGAAAGGGCTGTGCCCACTCCAGCACTTCTGTCAGTAACACTGTTGTAGTGGTTTGAGCCTCAACTGGGACTTAAGAGCTCAGATGGGGACAAGGCTGAGAATCCCTGCCCTGCTCTCCCCACCTCCCTCCTAACAGAGAGGAAAAAGAAAGGGAAGGAGCAAATTCACCAAGAAATAATTTGAAGTTGGCTTGAAAGTAGAGAGGTAAAGAGTTTTTCTTTAAATATATATATATATAACAATAACAGGTAAGGTTCACAAGGGCAAGGAACAAGGATGGATGGGAGGAAAAAGAAACCAAGAATACAAAACCAGTCTCTCTGAAGAGGCACGGAGGCAGCAGGGAGAAGGATCAGGCCCGACCATGTGGCAGAGGTGCAGGAAGGCAGCTGAAGTAGCTCTCATCCAGGAAGGCAGGAGCCAAAAAGAGGTCTAAAGGCTACAATGTCCTCCCTTTTATACCCTAGCTGGGCAGGGAGAGGGGAGTGGAACATACCCAGTTTCCCATGGGGAAAACGCCCTGCAGGGAGGGCAAAGCACTTACAAGCTCTCCCCCTGCCTTGTTTTCAGGATGGGCATTAACCCATCACAGCTACATATCTTTCCTTATTTTTATGCATAGAACACTATAGCTATAGCAAGTCCTTTTATTTTTATTAAACACTACATGTTTTTTCTTATTTCAATCAGATGCAAACCATGACTCAGAATTTGTGGCATATAGGATGGCTGCTCTTCAAGAAAGTAGATAAAGATATATTTTCCTAGGTAGATTGGTCATAAGGAATTCAGGATCTGTACAATTCAGTTATTTATTTGTTTATTTGCGGTGTAGACTGAACCAAATATAAACAAACAAATGATGTCAAGGAGAAATTTGATGAGCCAATAGAAATGCTTAATCTAAAATAAAATAAGGCATTGCATTTTTGCAATTTAAACCCTTTTCAAAATCTAATTTGATTTTGAAAACTGGTTTCAAATATAAGAAATGGAAATATTTTGCTAGAAAAGGTAATAATGGTAACCTAACACAAAATCTGGGAGGGTAGCTTGTTTGTTTCTGTATCTATTATTAAAGGCATAACCTAAAACTATCACAATATTTAAGCTCAGAACAAAACTCATTATAAATCCCATTTTTCTCAATGATCAATTCAAACTACAGATATTTTTTTCCTAATGGAAAAAGAATAAGCAGATACATACAAAATGGTACATCCCAGGAAACTGTTGCATATGACATGACTAAGAAAGGAATGTTTATAGCTCCCAGAATGATTCTTCTACCCTCACCCCCCTGCACCACTGGGTATAGACAAACACTGCATTTTCCCACTGCCTTGGAAGACAAAGCCTTCAGAGACCAGTACAGAGGTGTAGGATGTCTAGAAACATGATCAGACCCCTCTACTTGTCCCCTACTACTGGCAGCTGCTTCTGAAGGGAGAGGGTTGGCAGTGGGAGTCGCACCCTCCCTGATACTCCTTGAAAGTATTTTGCCATCATCAATCCTTGGCATGTAGAAGACACTCAGACATCTCTGCTCCATGGCTGCAGCTGCCCCTAATCCTCTCCACAGAGTCATATATGAACCTTCAGATGGTACCAGGAAAGAAAGGGGAAGAGAAAGGAGGTCTGATGAGAGGTCTGATTCATAGCAACGGTTTCTATAGATGATTATCCTTGAAATGCATTAAAATGGGGAATGCATCTAGAAACAATGTGTGTAGACATGCATTTTCTCTTTTTTTCAGACTGAATAATTACACATAGGAGTCTCAGACTGAATACCACCCTTCCCTTTTTGGATGACTTGCTGCTCTGAAATGAGTATGTGCTGAAATTGCCTATTTGGAGAATATCCAGTGGGCAAAGAAATGGGAAGCTCTCCCAGACTTGGGAAGTTGGCAGATGTAATGAGGTAGCTCTTACAATAACAGATATTTTATATATTTTTGTTTATTATCTTCTTCTCATTTCAGTACAAACACATATGTTCATAATTTTCAAAATGCATATGCCTGGATATTTACTATAGAAGTAAACAAGTTAAATAAAATAAATAATATTTTCAAGACAAGGGAAAAGAGAGCAAATATTTTTATTCCCTTAGCCTAAACATTGATCCTTCTTGCTAATTCTGTCACCCAAGAATTCTTTGGAGATGAGTAGGAGCTATTGCTCTTGTTTAAGAGCATTGTACAGTCCTGTAGGTGAGACATTGGTAAAAGCTTCCTGCAGTCTTCCTGCAGTCACAGTCTTGTTTTCTTGTTCCTGTAACATCACCTCTTACACACAAGTGATCTCTTCAAGTGTAGCTTTGCAGCACGTAGGTCTTGCAGGAATTGAAAAATAAGAAAAGTCATTGTGAAACTGAAAATATATTTCTAAGCTGAGTGAACTTCATTTTGATTCTGTGCCTTTATTTCTCATCAAAGCAGTTGCATTGCCACCAGAAAAAAAATCTGTCATTAAACCAAAGTGTTTGCTTTTATCTATATTCAGTTGCCAGGAGGTTAATTTGAAACTTTCATCTTTCACAGAAATGAAACATCTAGGGTACATGCCCTAGGGTCATGCTTTCCAGGGGGCTCTCTCTATCAGCAAGGCTCTTAGAAAAGGTCCTTACAAGGCCTCAGGAAATCAGCACAAAGTATCCAGAAGTTCTGTGAATAATAACATCTATAAAATCAGGGAAATTAACAGTTCTAAAACACAGATTTTCAATTACCATTAACTTAAAAATGAAAATGGAAATAATTAAACTATTTACTTTAAATGCAGCCACTTAATTCACCCTTTGCAAGAGGATCTTGTACATAGACTTTTACTGAACAAAGACATGAAATCTGCCCCATGTTACAAACTTTGCATTATAAAACATGGCTTATCTGAAATCTGTCCAAAAATCATACCTTAAAGTACCTTTCTTTTTTTCTTTTTTTTTTTTTTTAAACTCTTTGGTAATGAAGACCTCAAATTTGAAGACTTCAGCACAGCCTGACCAGAGAAGTGCAAGTGGACCTATTGCTCACCAAAATGGAAGAACAAGGTCAGTGCAGTGATCATGCACTGGTGGAATTCAGCATGTTGAGGGAAATGCACCAAGTGAACAGTAGAGTCTGAGTGGCAATTTTTAGAACACAAAACTGTCAGAATTTAAAAGGAAGTAGTGGCTAGGAACCCTCAGGAATATAGGAAATGAACAGAGTGGACAGCTATTTAAAGACACCATTTTTCTTACAGCACAATAGTTCTCAATTTCCAAGCATAAGAAATTGGGAAAAGAAGGTAGAAGATTGGCAGAGGTTGATAGGGACCTCCTGGTCAAACTAAGATACAAGATGGAAATGCACAGGCAGTGGAACCAGCAATGTGTGTTCTGGGAAGAATACAGGGACACTTCTTGGATGTGTAGGAATTAGGAAAGCTATGGCCTAGCTGGAGCAGAGTTTGGTGAGAGATGATGATGATGATGATAATAATAATAATAACAACAACAACAACAACAACAACAACAAAGACTTTGAAGGGTATGATGACCTGTAGAAAAGGAGTATTGAGGAAATAGTCTACCCCTTGGTGTATATGACAGGTGAACTGCTGACAAGTGACATGGAGAAAGCTGGAGTAGCCAACAATTGTTTTGGCCGCAATTTTTAATGATGATCTCTCCTCCCACATCCCTCAAGCCCCTAAAACTCAAGACAAAAACTTCAGGAAATAAATCTCCTACCATCACAGGAGAAGACCAGAATCAAGACCACCTGATGAACCTAAATATAAACAAGTTGTGAGACCTGAAAAGACATATCCTAGGGTCCTGAGAAAATTGCCTGATGTACTTGTCAAGACACTTTCTACCATATTTGAAAAATTATGGCTGTCAGGCAAAGTATCCAGTAATATGAAAAAGGGAAACATCAAATCCATTTTCAAAAAAGAGTGTAAAGGAGAGCTCCGGCAAGTACCAACCTGCCAGCCTAGCGTCTGTGCCTGGTAAGATCATAGAGTAGATCCTCATGGAAGACGTGTGAAAAAAGACAGGGAGGTGATTAGAGAGACAGACAGGATGGCTTCATTAAAGGTAAATTGGGACTTCTATGATGGAGTAAATCCATTAATGGAGAAAGGAAGAGTAATTTATAGCACCTACCTGGAATTCTGTCAGATCTTTGATAGAGTCCTCCCCAGCATTCTTAGCTGACAGTTGAACAGATGTAGGTTTAATGGGTAAACTGCAAGAAGGATAAGGAACTGGATGGATGGCTGTGTCCAAAGAGTTTCAGTCAGTGGCTCAATGTCACTGTGGAAGCCAGTAAATAGTTCTGTTCATCAACAGTCCATACTGGGACCAATTCTATTTAAAATCTTTATCAGTAGCATAGATAGAGAAACTGTGCATACCCTCAGCAATTTTGCAGGTGACAACAAGCACAGTGGTACAGTTGATTTGCTTGAGGAACAGGATGTCATCCAGAGACATCTTGACAGACTTGAGGAGTGAGTGTATGTGAACCTTGTGAAGTTACAGTATCACAGTATCACAGTATCAAAGTAACATTAAGGTTGGAATAGACCTCGAAGATCATGGAGTCCAACCTGTCACCACAGACCCCATGACTAGACCACATCCAGTCCCTCTTGAACACCTCCAGGGAAGGTGACTCAACCACCTCCCTGGACAGCCCATTCCAATGACGAATCACTCTCTCGGCGAAGAACTTTCTCCTCACCTCGAGCCTAAACTTCCCCTGACGCAGCTTGAGACTGTGTCCCCTTGTTCTGGTGCTGGTTGCTAGAGAGAAGAGACCAACCCCTTCCTGGATACAACCACCGTTCAGGTAGTTGTAGACAGCAATGAGGTCTCCCTAAGCCTCCTCTTCTCCAGGATAAACAATCCCAGCTCCCTCAGCCTCTCTTCATAGGGCTTGTGCTCAAGGCCTCTCACCAGCGTTGTTGCCCTTCTCTGGACACGTTCAAGTGTCTCGATGTCCTTCTTAAACTGAGGGGTCCAGAACTGGACACAGGACTCAAGGTGTGGCCTAACCAATGCAGAGTACAGGGGCACAATGACCTCCCTGCTCCTGCTGGCCACACTATTCCTAATGCAGGCCAGGATGCGGTTGGCCTTCTTGGCCACCTGGGCACACTGCTGGATCATGTTTAGGCGGCTGTCAACCAGCACCCCCAGGTCCCTCTCTGTTTGGCAGCTGTCCAGCCACTCCGACCCCAGCCTGTTGCACTACATTGTATTGTTGTGGCCAAAGTGCAGCACCCAGCACTTGGATTTGTTGAATGTCATCCCATTGGACTCTGGCCATCTGTCCAGTCGATCGAGGTCCCTCTGCAGAGCCCTTCTGCCCTCTAACTGACCAACATCTGCTCCTAACTTGGTGCCATCTGCAAATTTGCTGATGACTGTCTTAATCCCCTCATCCAGATCATCAATGAAGACATTGAAGAGGATGGGGCCCAGCACTGCTCCCTGGGGCACGCCACTGGTGACTGGCCTCCAGCTGGAGGTGGCACCATTAATCACCACTCTCTGGGCTTGGCCCTCCAGCCAGTTCCTAACCCAGCACAGAGGTTCCAGTCCAAGGCACGAGCTGACAGTTTAGCCAGCAGTTTGTGTCAAAGGCCTTGCTGAAGTCCAGGTAGACCACATCCACAGGCCTCCCCACATCCACCAGGCAGGTCACCTGATCATAGAAGGAGATCAGGTTGGAGAGGCAGGACCTGCCCCTCCTAAATCCATGTTGGCTGGACCTGATCCCTTGGCCATCCTGCAGGTGCGTAGTTATTGCTGCCAGGATAATCTGCTCCATCATTTTCCCTGGCACTGAGGTCAGGCTGACCGGCCTATAGTTTCCGGGTTCCTCCATCCAACCCTTCTTGTGAATGGGGACCACACTGACCAGTTTCCAGTCATCTGGGACCTTACTGGTGAGCCAGGACTGGAGGAAAATGATGGAGAGTGGCTTGGCCAGCTCATCTGCCAGCTCTCTCAGCACCCTAGGATGGATCCCATCTGGTCCCATGGACTTGTGAGTGTCCAAGTGGCTCAGCAGGTCCCAAACCAATTCCTCATGGATATCCAGGGCATTACACTGCTCCCTGACCTCATCACCCAGCTCAGGAGGCCACTCGTCCTGAACTCCTCCTGCCTTGCTGTTAAAAATTGAGGCAAAGAAGGTGTTCAGGACCTCAGCCTTTTCCTTATCTTTCGTCACTGTGTTCCCCTCCAGGTCCAATAAGGAGTGCAAGTTCTTCTTGCCCTTCTTTTTAGCGTCAACATATTTGTAAAAATTCTTTTTTTGACCTTCACAGAGGTGGCCAGCTTGGGTGCAGGAATTATGGTGTGAAATAAGGGGTGATGTGCAGTGGTTCAGGCTGGGTGCCCCCTGATGCTGCCACATAAGACATACCTCCAGTTTCCTGAGGGTCTAGCCCAGTAGGTGGACACAGGAAGCTACGTATTTCATCCCATAATGCCCTGCTCCCTTTTAAAACCACCTGCAGAGTCCTGCACTTCCTCTTTCTTCCCTCACTGCTCCTATGGACATGGTCCCTACCTGGTAATGGAGGGGGAATCACATTCAAGGCCTCTTGGGGCCTGGCTAGGCACAAGGCCAGGAGAAAAGGGGAAGGGCAATCTCAGATCTGGCCAGATGAGATTAGCCTAACAGTGGAAGCGGGGGAGGGGGGAAGAAAGAGCCCTGGGGGTTTGGGGTGTACCTTCAGGCGGGGAGAGGGAAGTGTTGGGATGTTTCTGCGTATGCTTTGAGATCTCTCTTTTGTCACTGTACTTGTGGTTCTCTGTAAAATATTCACTGCTTTTCCATTTTAACTTTCCACCACTTTTGCAATCTGTTTGTCTGAGACTCATTTTTTCCTGCCCATGGTGGGAGGAAAGGGAGGATTTGCCCTTCAACCCACCACACTGTCAAGCTGCAAATTTAATCAAGCCTTAAAAAGTATAAAACCAACATGGATTTTGCTACTAAAAAATCAGCTGTAATCACAAACTCCTGAAGCTGAATTCCCCAGGTGTAATGTGAAAAGCTGCCACAGAAACTCCTTCTGCCTACTCTTTATCAATACCACACAGAACAATGTAGGACATTATACTAAGGCTAAAGTTCCTATCTGTCTCAGGGTGGAGATACAAGCTGCTATCTTTATGTTTTAACTCCGGTACAGCAACATCTCTGACCTGCAAGATGCAGATTGGCTTCAATGGGAACTTGTCTGAATAAGGAGTGCAGCAGCTTTGCTTATCAAGGAGTGCAAGGATTTGCAGACATTTGATTAATTATATTTTATTGCACACATGCTGGTACTTGTGCTTGTTCACTTCCTCACAATCCACAGGGAAAGCCTGTCAATGGATCTGAAGGAATTGTTGTGGAGGAACAAGTAAGACAAAATTGGACTGAAGTCGGGTATTTATAAAATAAGAATTTGTATTTGTACAGGGATCTCCTTGCATGATGTAAGGCCACTCTGTGATAATTATGCACAAATGAGATGGGAGGTGCCATTTTCTTTGGGAGTGGTAGCTTCATGTTCATGCGTTTTTATGAATTGCATTATTGAACACTATGTTTACCAGGATGACAATGGAAAACAAAGAAAAAAACCACCAAACAATGACCAAACTAAAACCAAACAAAAAAACCCCCCACCAAAACCAATTAACCAAACCAAACCAAACCCAAACACAAAACCAAAACCAAACAACCAAAAAACACACAAACCAAAAAGATCCCATACAAAACAAACCAAAGAAATATATGGTTTATTGTATTGTATTATATTGTATTATATTTCAGAAAAATTTTACTTGCTTTGAAAATCTCACTATGAGGCCTGAACACCAGCTACTTTATATTTATATACTTATATTTCTTACTACTCTTTTTATCTATTCATCCCAAGGCAGATATCATATTGAAACAGTGTATATTTGAATAAGCATTCATTATGTTTTCTAAAACTCCCTTTGCAGATATGAAACCATTAAGGTCTGTCAGCACAATAAGAATAATAGATCAATACTCTGCTTTGTAATCTCCTGTCCAATTGCAAAACAAACAACCCAAACCAATACACAGGCTTCCAATTTAAAATTTAGTATTGGATGAAGGCTTTTGTCTGACAATTATTTTCTCTCCATTTAAAAAGAAACACCGGTCTGGATGAACAAGAAGTCACCTTTGCTCTAAAATACAAATAAAATGTTAATTTCTCTCTACAGGATATCTTTTCTGCAGAGTATAAATAGGGGTGGAAATCTGTGCTACTAAACCTCAAGTAGTGAAATTCTAAGTCTCTGGCACCTAGGTCAAGAATGCTGGAATACTTAATGTCCCTCCATTACCTAGGGGGACAAAAAGCAAACAAACAAAAAAAACCCCAAAAAACCCAAAACAAAACAAAACAAAAGCCCCATACAAACAAAAACCCCCAAACCAACCAACCAACCAAAAACCAAAAACAAACCAACACCCCAAAACCCCCCCAAAACAGCCATTGTATATTTTTATTCTTTAATTACTTTTCTGGCTTCCACTCAACAATTGTCTTGCACTGCTTCTGAAATCCTGTTGACCCAGTGTGACCGGTTTAGGCTGTGCCTTTAAGAAAGAGACACTTTCTGAACACTCTGGGCGAATATTTTGATATTAGAATGAAAACAATGATATGCTAATTCAATTTCATTGGTGGGACCCGGTTGTAGTTTTTTTTGTTTAGTCTTTCAGTCGGGGAGTCAGTCAGCAGTCGTCTTCTTCTTCTCCCTGTGCTGTGAGCTGGCTCGTTTCTCTCTACGATTCCTTCTAACCAGATAAGAAAACTAACTTTTTGCATTCGCTTTGAGCTTTAACAAAGTTTTCCCCTTTTAATTACCTTCCTTTCTCTCTCTCTCTCTAACCCTTTTGGGAAAAAGGGGAGGTAGGGAGGGAGAAGGGGGGAAAAGGCCGAACCCCCCTGGCCGCAGGGGGGGGTTGGGGAAAGGTTTCCTGTATTACATACATTGCTGTATATTTCTGTATATATTGTAAATATTGTATGTTTTTGTGCATATTCATTGCATTCCATATCTGCTTGTAAAATACAGCTTTCATCTGCTTCTCCGGCTGAGTTAGCTGTGGAATTCTTTTGTGTGTGGGGGGGAACCTTCCTACTCCACCACATATTTTTTTAATTGGCGGTCCAACGTGCGGCTTGTGGATAATTGCTGTCCAGAAGCTGGGCTAAAAGGTTGCTTGATTTATTGCCTGCTCGAGTCGGAGTTGCAAACATGAAAGTGTTTTGGCTTTTAGAACGTTTGGTCTTTTCAGTTTGTTCGGTACTGGTCTACAAGTACTTCATGGGAATGATTTTCGATCGCTTAGGCAGATACTTGATGTATAGATTGTATTTATGGTTTAAGTATAAGATTCAGCTTCTTTACGACCGGTGCCTGGGATTCTTCTGGCTTAACAGATACGGGAATGTGACCTCCAGCACTCTGCCCATAGAGATAAAGGAGTTTAAGATCCCAGTAGGCGAAAGGGTTGTTTTAAGTGATGGCTGGGATCCAAAGGTGATTTATTTTATGTGTGCAATCCTGCTGTTGGTGATAAGTAGTGTGTTCTTGTTATATGCTCTGTATCGGGAGAAAAAAGTGGCTAAGGCGTGCTTTGTAATTAAGTGTAGAGCGAAAAGGAGAAAGCACAGCTCTAACTCTACCCCAGAGGTATCTAGTGATGAGGAGAATGCAGAATCTGTATCAGTTAACGACAAGGCTAAAAAGTCCATCGGAAAGGCTGCTCTGAACAGTGCTGTTGGTGGCTCTGGCAATCAGCCAGCGGCAGCGGCAGCTCCTAACATGGCTTCCACGCCCTCGGCAGCCATTAATGGGGCAAAGCCATTTCCTCCTTCTTCTTCGGCAGGACCGGAAGTGTCCTCCACAGCAGCTGATTCGTCTCAAAACCTGTCAGCTTCTATTAAGCCAGCTGTAAATCCAAACACAGCTCCAGTTAAGCAGGTAGCTGTTTTAAGTACGAGAGGAAAAAAGGGCAAAGCTGATCCAGATGCTGATGGGGGAGAGCAGCAGGATCCTGGTGAGGGAACTTCTGCTCAAAGAGACCCTGCTGAGATGGAGGAAAAGATTTGTCTTAAAGATATAGCTGAGTAATTGAGATCATCACTGGATGGAGATGCAGGGCAAATTACTGATAGCAGAACAACTAAAGGTGGTACTCCTGACCTTAAGCAGATTCTTAGGAGAGTGACAGTAAGATTATTGGGACAAGAACTTCAGGAAGATGTGGCAGAGGAAAGGAAAGGCCATTTGGGCAGCTGACCTGTGGCAGGACATTGCTGATCGAATCGAGAGAATTCCAGTGAAGGTGAGACACATTGATGCTCACATTCCTAAGAGCAAAGCTACGGAGGAACAGCAACACAACCATCAGGCAGATCTAGCTGCAAGAGTTTCTCCAGTAGACATGGACTCTGATCTTGATCTCGACTGGAAACACCGAGGTGAGATATTCTTAGCTCGGTGGGCTCACGATTCGTCAGGACATCAAGGCAGAGATGCAACCTACCAGTGGGCTCATGACAGATCCATAGACATTTCCATGGATGCTATCACACAAGTCATCCATGACTGTGACATTTGTGCTGCTATTAAGCAGGCAAAACGACTTAAGCCCTTATGGTATGGTGACAGATGGTCCAAGTACAAGTATGGTGAAGCTTGGCAAGTTGACTACATCACTCTACCACGTTCTCGTTCTGGTAAGCAGTATGTGCTTACTATGGTGGAGGCAAACATTGGATGGTTGGAAACTTATCCAGTACCACATGCAACTGCACGCAACACCATTCTCGGTCTGGAGAGACAAATCCTGTGGAGACACGGAACTCCAGAGAGGATTGAGTCAGACAACGGAACTCATTTCAAAAACAACCTTGTAAAGAGTTGGGCCAAAGAGCACGGCATCGAATGGATATTCCACATTCCCTACTATGCACCAGCTGCAGGGAAGATTGAACGCTACAACGGTTTGTTGAAGAGCACTCTTAAAGCCATGGGGGGTGGATCTTTGAAAAACTGGGAAAAGCATTTAGCACAAGCAACCTGGCTGGTAAATAGTAGAGGTTCAGTGAACCGAGCTGGACCTGCACATTCAGATCTGCTACAGAAAGTAGAAGGTGATAGAGTTCCTGTTGTTAAAGAAAAGAATCTGTTAGGTAAAACTGTTTGGGTATTTTCTCCCTCAGGAGAGGCTAAACCTGTCCGAGGGGTGGTTTCAGCTGAAGGTCCGGGTCACACTTATTGGGTAATGCAAGAGAATGGTGAAATTCAGTGTATTCCACAAAGAAATTTAACTTTAGCTGAAAGAGTTTAATTTCAGAGTGTTGTACAGCTACATCGCGCCCAAAGGAAGAATCCCTGAGGAATCCACGGTGCACGAACCCTGAGAACCCTGAGTCAACTGAGAGTCCCTGTTTCCCTGTTTACCTGTTTCCCTTTTCTTCGCTTCGTCTGCGAAGAAACAAACTGTTTTCCATTTTTCTTCTTTCTTGGACTTCTGAATCATCTACACCTGAGGATAGCCGGAATGGACTATGAACTTTACTTACAAATTGTGGATGTTGTTTTAGATTGGATGGACAGTATGAACAGCCAATGAAATTGTTTAGCAGGGGTGGATTGTGACCGGTTTAGGCTGTGCCTTTAAGAAAGAGACACTTTCTGAACACTCTGGGCGAATATTTTGATATTAGAATGAAAACAATGATATGCTAATTCAATTTCATTGGTGGGACCCGGTTGTAGTTTTTTTTGTTTAGTCTTTCAGTCGGGGAGTCAGTCAGCAGTCGTCTTCTTCTTCTCCCTGTGCTGTGAGCTGCCTCGTTTCTCTCTACGATTCCTTCTAACCAGATAAGAAAACTAACTTTTTGCATTCGCTTTGAGCTTTAACAAAGTTTTCCCCTTTTAATTACCTTCCTTTCTCTCTCTCTCTCTAACCCTTTTGGGAAAAAGGGGAGGTAGGGAGGGAGAAGGGGGGAAAAGGCCGAACCCCCCCCTGGCCGCAGGGGGGGGTTGGGGAAAGGTTTCCTGTATTACATACATTGCTGTATATTTCTGTATATATTGTAAATATTGTATATTTTTGTACATATTCATTGCATTCCATATCTGCTTGTAAAATACAGCTTTCATCTGCTTCTCCGGCTGAGTTAGCTGTGGAATTCTTTTGTGTGTTGGGGGAACCTTCCTACTCCACCACACCCAGTGGGAGAATTCTATGCAATGTATGCTAGTAAACAGATCTTTTGGCTCACTGGTATGACAGGTGGTTGAATGCAGCCCAGCCTGTGATGCAGACTTTCTTCTTGGGGCTGACTGGTGAGAATATGGGGAAAAGCTTTATTTAAGAGGCAGAATAATTTGTCTAACTAGCCATCATGAGGACTGTGGTCTGGGATTTTAGCTATCCATTATTGTCTGCAAAGTTTCTTTTCCTATGCTATGTGTACTCCAGATCTTAACAGCTGTGAAATGATCACCCAACTTTCAGCTACAAGAATCCTTTCTTATTACTGATCTGGTTCATGGCTCTTACAGCAGTTCCAAAGATTACTTTGGCTTCATTTACCTTGACTCAATTTTCAGATCTGTGAGTATAATTTTATCCTCCTGAGTACAATTTTATTCCCCTCAAAATATTTCCACTGTATTTTTCCTTTTTTTCTGGATGTTGACATGCTTTATTGTCCCTAAACCAGATACTACTTAATTCACTATTGCTTCCCCTTTTATTGTATGTACACAGATAAAAGAAACCTACGTGGACATTTGGTGCAATTAGATTTTTTTTTTTTCCTAATTCTTGAGGAAAGACATTTGGTTCCTTGGCCCTGTTGCAGCACTAAAGATGTCAGGCTCATTTGGGATATGCTTTGGATGTTTTAATTTTTTTTTAAGAGCACACAACTGCTCATTTCTCATTCTTCTAAAAAAATTGCTGTCTATTTCAGGGACTCTAGAATTTCTTTTTTCCTTCCTACATGTATTTGATCTTATTTCAAGCAAAATGATTGTGATTTGTTTTGGTAGTGGTTGCATGTCCATTGATTCTGTAGGGTAGGTTTGAACATTATATGAATAGCCCATGGGGTGTACAGAATTCAGACAGTAAGGGGTTTTAGGCCCCTTGAACTTGTATACGTATTATGCTGGTCCTAGTGAAACAGTGTTGTGGCGCTGTTTATTAAAGCCCACAAACGGGTGCAATATGCTTAATAATACAGTCCCGAATACTGTCAAATGATGCAGTTCTCCCTACTGCTCCACACTGCAGAAGAGTTTGCAGATTTTCCTTTCTCTACAAGACACTTATTCACAAAGACATAAGAGGTCTGATTGAGTTTCATAATGCCAGTTAAGCAGAAGGCTAATTTGATATGACAGTAACAGATTAAGCTCAAGTGTTTATTTTGCAATCAATTTTTATTGATTCATAAAACACAGGTTTTTAATTGTGTGTTCAGTCTTTCTGGCTGTTAGCAACACTTACTTGGTATGCTAACTGTATAGCGGCCTAAAGTGCTGCATTTTCAAAGCAGGGTGCACAAGTGGCAGTAGGAGTAACTGGGACTGGTTGTTAATGTGTGACCCTCCATGCACATGCTTTTGAGAAAAACTTAACCGGAGATATGTGGGGCTGAAATGTTACATCTCTATCTAAACAGCAATAGTATGCAAGACCTGTTCTGCTGCTGTAGTTAATTTTAGCTTTATGTCTTTATTGTATAAAATACAATAAATATAACTGACTAGATTATCTGAGGCTTCTAGAGCACCTAGCTGAAGATTTTACAATGCAGTCCTGACAAATACTGGCACAGCCTAAGCTCACTGACAGCGTGCTTCCTGCTGCATAACTGAGTGACTAACAAGGCACTTACTGTTTTATCAGAAGCCAGTTTAATGTGAATGGGACCTCTGTATTTTGTTCTGTCTTTCTCTGGGGCAAATACCAACACAGCTGAGATCTAGAAACATGCTGTTCTATTGTAATAGGATATACATTTAAATTAGAGCTCGGCAAGCTGAAGGATACTCATGTTAGCATTACTTTCAATAATCCAGTGGAAAATCTGCAAACCCTGCCTGAATGGCTGGACCTGAAGGGGTTAGAGTATGGATGCAGGCTGACAAAGAACTGTGTATTTAGTGTGGATTTTATGTTTCTGTCACAATGCTACCAGTAAAACAATGCAAATAAGTCCTATTAATTTTCCTTCCTTTCTAATATACTATTTCCACACTTACGACTTCAGAAAATGTTATTTCCAAAGTTTGGGTTTAAGTATTTATATTTCTTGGGTTACACTTTGCGGTTTTCATTTTGGTTGGTTGGTTTTGGTTGATGTTTTGCCATATAGAAAAAGATGGGTTTCAATTTGTAGTTTAGCTCTTGAAACATGTTCTGTCTCTGGATTCAGTTTCTAAATCTGAAATTTTCAAGAGGCTTTTCCTCCGTTTTGTTTTCTTCTTTAAATGATTTTCTCTTGAGACAGAAGAAAAAGAAAAGTAAGTCTCTTAACTCTGTCATGTAATTAAATCCGGACATGTTCAGAATGCTTCAGGAATATTAATAAACTATTGAAATAGATTTTTTTTTACTGTAAGATTGCAAAATGCCTCAGGACAAGTAGAATTGCATGAAAGGTGCTGTGACATAGCAGCTTATGTAGCATTAATGTCAAGGAGAATTTGAAAGATTTCTGTATAGGCTAGCTCATTGTGGAACAATAATAGAAAATTTTCTTAGAAGGAAAATATGCAAATTAATGTAGGATATTGAAGAAAGTAAGGTTCTGCTTTGTTATTTTAATAAACACCTGCAAATACTATTTAGGCAATCTTTTGCTGTTTTAGAGCAATATAACATTTTTTTAGTTAAAAAAAACATCTGTCCATATTTGGCTACCAAAATGAAATATTTTTGCAGCAAAAGAAAAAAGAGATTAATCTTAATAGCTAGTGTACATGATGGATTATGGACACATATGTATTGAGACACAAAGGGGAGATTTCCCACATCACAGAATGTTGCCTGTTTGAGACACTGATCTGGAAGTGGATCCTTACTTTCTGCTGTGTTTTTCCTAATGTTTACCTTTTGTGAATAATATTGAAAACTCATTCCATCAGGACATGATATTGTTCCTCAAAAAATCTGCTGCACAAACACCTCTAGTACACTTTTATTTCTAATGTAAAGATATGTGCAGGAAGCCTGCAAGTTTCTCCATTAAATGTGAGCCAGTCTATCATTAAAATAATGGAAGCCTTTACTTTCAGATAATGTTCCTAGAAATATCCAAGAAGAAGGGAAATAAAAAGCAGCAGTAAGAGCTCAAGATTCACCACTTGCTGAGCAGGACAGTTATGTATGTATGTGTGTATACCCCTTCTACTCTTGTAGGATTCTCAAACTAGGCTTTCAGTGCAGAATCCCACTTGGAATTGGGCCACCTCTTCTAAGCATAAAAATCCTGTTTAAAAGCTTCTGTTACTGAAATGTAATTAAGTTAAAGTGTCAAACACAACATTACATGAAATGGGAAAGCTTTATTGAGGAAATTATGTAATAGGCTAGTGAATACTATTCTGTTTGCCAAGAAAGACACAGAAATACTTGTTCAAAGAAACTTCAGAATTCAGAACAGTTCTTTCTTATCTTTGGTGATGTTTCTTACATTCCCACATGAAAATCTTGAAAAAAGATTATTCATCATTTTAAAAATCCTATTTCTGTTAGAAGGTTAGGAACACTGCCTCATATATTTTAAAAATGTTTGAAACCATGTTCACAAAATTTTGGTAAATAAATAGAATCATAAGTGGGAGGGGAGGGGAGATCCAACACATTAACGCAGACTATTTAAAATACTTATTTCTCAGAAGCTATCTGCAATGATATACCCTCATGATCTAGATTTTGACAATGCCTGTAAAAAATACCTTGAGGATTTAATAGGGACAACATCAATAGAAAAGAATGTCTGATGTGGTGGTACCATGAGTCATACCATGGCAAATACTTCATGAGAATGCTGTATAGCAAAGAAAAACAAATTAAAAAGTTAAGCACAGAGACATGAGGGACTCAGAACCAGCATTGACATAAGAAGCCACAACAACAAAAATGTTTTTCTAACTGTAAAATAAAACTGAGGTAAAGAGTAAAGAAGTTTCTTAGGATCATATGTTACAAATAATTTTCTTAAGTCCAGGGAGCAACAGGCTTATGATCCCATCTTTCTGCATGCTCACAAGCTGAATTTTAAGATAAATGTTACGAGTAGGAAGTGAAAATTAGGGGAAGTATTTTATATACTTTTTCTTTTTAAATTGCATTTGATTATGGATGTTGTCTTGTTGTAGTACAATCTCATGGTAAGTTAATTTAGACAAATTCATTATTTAATACACCCAGAAAGTGAATTAGTTAATTACTGCATTGGGTCTGTGCTATTTTATGTTCTTCATGCTTTTGGCAGAATAGAGACCTGAATCTGTAAGATCTCTCAAGGTAAAAATGGACGCAGAATTTGCTTTTCATTTTTCTTCCAGGAACATTTTGCACATGGCTAAATGTTAAGTTGATGGGAAATTTCTGTACACAAAAAGTGTCCGCATTCTTTGCTTCTGCTTTTAAAATCTCAGAATTCCTTTTCTGTCTTCTGTACTATATAGCATTTGGAAGCTATCTCAAGCATTTAGTTGTACAGATAACTAATTTGAAAAATTGCTTAAACAAATACAGATGCTGTTACACAGTAACACAGTATCGCTAAGGTTGGAAGAGACCTTTCAGATCATTGAGTCCAACCTGTCCAAACTGTTCTGTAATTTAAACTTTGCGTTTAGGAAATTTTGTATGAGTGAGAGCTTCTTTTACTTTTGCCCATCTCCTTCACAATGCTAAAGTAAAAATAATTTAAAATGCAGTTAAGCTTGCAAACAGGATACATTTAAACCATAACCTGAACTATTAGCAGCAGTTATGTACCCTGATCTCAGTGCTACTGACATGACCTTACTTGTATATGCCTCTATTATGTTGCAATAACCCACTTAGTAAATAACATACCTTGGCATGAAAATTTTATATCAGGTAAAACAGAGCATAAAGAGCTGGTAAATAATTGTAAAGATTATCTAATTAAGTTTCTAGCTCCAGTTTTGTTTTATAACTCAAGAAGGGTGAACTAAAATGTACCAGAAAAAAATAATCATAGAATCATAGAGTGGCTTGAGTTGGAAAGGACCTTAAAGATTCTAGATCCCACTCCTCCCACTAGACCAGGCTGCTCAAGACTCCATTAAACCTCGCCTGGAATGCTTCCAGGTATGAGGGTCTACAAATTCTCTGGGCAACCTGCTCCTGTGTATCACCAGAAGTAAAGAACTTCTTCACAATGGCAAATCTAAATCTAACCTGGTTTAGTTTAAGACCATTGCCTCTTGTCCTACCAGGCTCTTATAAAATGTCCCACTCCATCTTTCCTGTGAGTTCCCTTCAGAAAGTAGAACAACACTATAGGGTCTCCCTGGAGACTTCTCTGGCTGAATAGCCCCAAATCTCTCACCCTGCCCTTGTAGAAGAGGCTCTCCAGCTCTCTGATCTTTGTGGCCCTCCTTATTTCCAACAGATCTCTGTCCTTCTTGTGTTGGGGGCTTCTGAGCTGAATGCAGTACTTCAGGTGGGGTCTCATGAGAGCAGAGTAGAAGGGGAGAATAACCTCCCTCAACCTGATGGCTTTGTATCTTTTGATGCAGCCTAGAACACAGTTGGCTTTTTGGTCTGCAGGTACATGTTGCTGGCTTATGTCAAGCTGCATCACACTGAAGTCAGCCAGCACACTGAAGTCTTTCTCTGCAGGACTACACTCAATCCACTTGTCACACAGCCTGTATTTATGCTTGGGATTGCCCCGACTCAGGGCAGGACCTTGCACTTTGCCTTGTTGAACTTCATGAATTTGAGATGGACCCACTTCTCTGTCAAAGTCCCTCTGGATGGCATCCCTACCTTTCAGTGTGTCAAACAGACCACACAACTTGTTTTCAAATGCAAACCTGCTGAGCAAGCACTCAATGCCACTGTCCGTGATGCTGACAAAGACATTAAACAGTGCCAGTCTGCAATGATTTAACACAAAGGCTTAAACTCACCCACTATCCCACTACTCCCCCTCCTGTCTCCTCTCTCATCTCTCCTTACCAGGAAATAAGACAGGGAGGGAAAACAAAGGCAGAGGAAGAGTTTTCAATTGATTTACACAGAATGTTCTACTCCCCTACTACAAAGGTATCAGATTATACCAGTACATACATACATATACATATATATATATATAACAGAAAGAAAAGGGAAAGGAATACATATATATATATATATATATAAATATACCTATTGGTGATGGAAATTGGAGTCAATACAGGCGACCAATATGATCTAGCATTGTTCCTTTATTGTTCCAACATTGTATGGCTATAGTGCAAGCATAGTGAGTATAGCACAGCAAAGTAAAGTGGAGTGAATGGAAAGGAAAGGAAAGTGAAGTGAAGGGAAGTGCGTATAAAGGGAACTTTTACAACTTATATAAACTCAGGGAGCATCGTTGGCATAGCTTCATTGGTTCCCCACGAGTGACCACACATCACACTATTATAGATTATTGGTCAAGCTACTACTAACACACGAGGTTGTTGACGCAGGTGCGTGTCCTGTTATTCCCAGATAATTTGCTGTGTTTATAGCTACCAGTGTCCTGCTTTAGCTACATGCTGCAGGCACAACACTGTTTTGCTACACTGCTAGCAACTTTTGCACTTATGCTGAGCATGGCCTACCACCATGTCAGGCTCTAAGCCTACGCTGCCAGATTGCTCACACTGCTCGTGCTGGCATTGCCACATATACCCATCTGAATCTCCTAACAGGCAAAAGCTCAGCAGCCTGCTCAAGGAATAGCCAGAGCATGACCAGTGCCCTGCTTTCCAGGGATGTAAATGTGCAGCCATTAAAGCAGCAATCGTAAAATCATGATTCTGATGGTGGGGAACACACACACAGATACATATATGTATATACACATGTACACATACTGTGTAGTTCAAGCCACTACACAGTCCTTGTACCAATAACTGAGGGACTCCACTTCTCATGGGTCTCCATTTGAACACTGATCTATTGATTGCAACTCTTAGCAAGTGGCTATTCAGTCAGTTCCTTATCCATCGAGTGATCCATCCATCAAATTTATGTCCTTCCAACTTAGAGACCAGGATGTCATGCAGGACAGTGTCAAACACTTTGCACAAGTCCAGGAAGATGAATGTCACTTGATCCTCTGTTATTGACTGATGTTGTGATCCCATCATAAAAAGCCACCAAATATGTCAGGCAGAATTTGCCCTTTTCAAAGCCATGTTGGTTGTCACTAACCACCACCTCATGTTCCATGAACCTTAGCAGAGCCTTCAGGAGGACCTGGTCTGTTATCTGGCCTTTGAGACCCTGATCACCCTTGGTACCAATTTTTCTCAGAAGTGACCAGAGTCTCTTCCATGCTGTGAGCTATGTTGAAGACAAATTTTTTGAAGTGTTGTGAAGCAGTTGCACTACAATAATAGAAAACTACATCAGCTTCATCATCATCAGACCAAAATATCTTTAGATTTACTCTCCAACTCTAAAAAGTATGTTTGCATTTGTGTACAGCTTAATATCTGTCAAGGGAAAGCATACCCATGCAATTTTTAAGTCCTTAGGCAAAGAATAGTAATTAAGTTACTAACAAAAATGCTTATTTAAATGAAAAGAAGCAAAAAAATTAAAAAATCCAGGACACTAAGACTTTTATATTATGGGTTTTAATAAGCTGTTTACTTCTCACTGTTTCATCATAATGCTTTCCAAATGAAGATGTGTGCTCTTCTGCCACAAGAACTACTTGTTCATGCAGTAAATGTTAAGGCATTAATGCTCACTGCATCTTATTGATTTTGGTTTATTAAAAAATCCATGATGATTTGTTTTCCTTCCTGTTGAGTTATGAAGTGGGGAAATATGTAGCTAGAATTTTTTTAGAGCTGAAGTATATCCAAGCATACGCACACTTCAGCACTAGGGAGTTCCTTTCCACTGTGGACATTTCTGCTACCTTTGCTATGAAGTATAGTTTTATCATATTTACTGAAAATGTGACAAACAAACTATGTACTATTTGTACTGAGGAAAAGAGAAGCTGGCAACTTTTGTGGAAAGTGTTCCTTTTCAGATGATTTGATGGAATCACAGTGCTGTCAGCACCGGAGTAAGTATAGATCAATGAGTTTGAGAACATAAAGTGAGTAAGAGAAATGTCTGTTAGTTTTACTCTGAGACATCTCTGAATAACTAAATGTAAAATTTAGGTCAATAGTACATACTAGTAGTTCTAAATGACTACTTATTATATATTATATATATATTATATATTTTAGAAGCAGCATCCTCTAGAAGAAAGCAAAATATTTTCCCTTTTGTTGAAGCTTTTTGGGGTAAAAAAAAGATTATTTTAAAACACAACTGAAAATACTTGATTGTTGACATATTTGTATTAGTTTAATACATACACAAATATATTCCTTGTAGATAATTATTACAGTTCTTCTGAGATGAGTACTTGTTTGAATAGAACTTAGAATAATTCATTAGAAAACTTTGCTGAGTGTATTTCCTTCTGATGCATGTCTGTATGATCACATTTTAGAAGCCTTTGATTAGTAAAGAAGTGGTATTCCTGGAAAACCAGGGAAGATTGTTTTAGAAAGACTTCACGTTATTAAGGATCCTTCTTTTTGTAGGTATGAAATTCAGCTATAACATTTTTGCCTACAAGAAATATCCTTTTTGTAGAAAGAGAGCTTTTGCTTGACAAAAAAGTAAGATAAAATTACTGAAAGAGTTTTCTTTTTATTTCTTCTTATTTTTTTCCCTCATGTTTTTTGTGATGGGTTGAAAATGCCCCCCAACATTAAACTGCCAGCCAGACCAGTTGGAAGCAAATGAAGTAGTATTTACAAGCAAAACTACAATCTACAATGAAATGCAATGAATGTGTACAAAATATACCATATTTACAGGTATTTACAATTTGTAAACAGCACAAGAACCCCCTGGCCAACAACCAGGGGAGCTGCTAATAGCTTCCCATTCCTTGCCCCTCTCCTTAACCTGCTAGACAGAAAGGGACAAAAGAAAACAGCAGACAGTTATTTTGTTATGACACTCAGCCAAAACAAAGAACACAGCCAAGGTCAAGCAGAAGCAAGGTAGTGTCTCCCAAAGTGAGTGAGCCAAAAAAGTTTACATATCTAAGTCTTATGCCTGCTATCTGTCCAGTGGATTGTTTAAAACTTACCATTATTTTCCTTTTTATGTCCAATAGTGATTTATTTACATTCTACCACTTTCTTTTCAAGATCTGTAAAAATATTTTAAAAGTACAGCCTAAAACTACTACAACTGTGTAAATCTCAGACATTTTCACATGCAAGGCATTGCCATTATGCTATTAAAACACCACATAACATTAGTTTGTCACAGCATGAATCATGTTTCCTCCTTACAAACACACAGCAGCCCAGTTTGCACTTTAGGGATCACCACCAGCTCCTGCATCTTTAAATGTTACTGACAATTCTTGTAATTGTATTACAACCATGATTTAATAAACAGGAAAACTCTTTGTCTTAAAAAATACTTCTGAATTTTTCCAGACAGTATTTTCTGCCTGATCATTTATACTGGAAATATTTTTCAGTATTCATAATAATATTTGTGTTTCATACTGGTGGAAAATATGTGTAAGAGGGGTATGAAAAGTCTTCTTTGTGACTGCAAAGAAATGGTGTTGGTTCTAGAAAACAATATATACAGCAGGTAATAGTATCAAAAGGTGTTATACTGCAGTTAAATAGAAGTTTTTTTTTCTGTATTTAAATGTAGGCAGTATATAATTTTTGTAAGCAGCTGATTCTTGAATTTTTTTCTCTTTTTTTCTCTTTTTTATCTTTTTTTAAAACTTGTGTTGAAATTTTTTTCTGCTTATGCAGTAGGCAGCTGTACCTAGCAAGTGTAATTATTGTGTATTTCTAATTTACTTCAAATTTTGATTCAGTCAGAATCCCTATATCTGACAACCTGTAATCAAACAAATGGAGCACTAGTAGGTGGGAATTAACAAAAGGGAATTAAACTGTCATGTTGCAACAGCTTAGACCAATATGAAAACCCATTTATGAGTCTTTCAATAAATATCCCTTTTGTTTCGTCTAATTGCTGGTTTGAATGTATCAGACTCATCAATGGGATTAGGGTTAATAGATGTTTGGTCACGCATTACATGCAGAGGAGGAATCTGATACACAGACACACACAAAAATTGCACTTAATGAGCTTAGCAAATGTTTGCCATATTTTTAATGAACCCTGGGGCTGTCATTTGGAAAAGCTTAGCAACTGGTTTTCCATCCTTGAAAACAGAGAATCTGAAGGACATTAACACAGTGTAAACCATAAATAAATTGAACTATTTAAAGATGATAATGGGGTGGTGGGAATGATGACATTTTCTGTGCAGGAGCCAGTGATACTCAACACTTTGTGCATGTATTTTAGATCTCACAATCCAGACGATCATCTCTAGTTTCCTACAGGGACTGGGTGTGAGTTTTTGAGGCAGATCAAATGTCTACTCATTTACTCATGGTTTTGTAGAAGGCTGTCAGATTAGTCAAGCAAGATCTCCCCTTGGTAAATCCATGTTGACTTCCATGTGGTTAGAGATGGCCTCCAGAATGAGCTGCTCCATCACCTTTCCAGGGATGGAGGTGAGGTCTATAGTTGCCTGGGTCTTCCTTCTTGCCTTTTGTGAAGACTGGAGTGACATTGGCATTTTTCTAGTCACCAGACACCCATCCCATCCTGTTCTCCATGACTCTCAAAAAATGATCGTGAAACAGTATCATCCAGCTATCTCAGCACTCATGGATGCACCCCATTGGGACCCACAGATTTGCATGTTTTCAGTTGTCACAAGTGATCTCTAACCTAGTACTGACTGACTAGTGGAGTGTCCTCCTCCCTCCAGTTCTGCTCCCTTGCTTCTAGAGACTGGCATTCCTGAGGGCCAGTCTTAGGAGTAAGACTGAGGCAAAGAAGGCATTCAGCAATGCTGCCATCTTTGCATCTTCTATTAGTGTATCTCCCATATCATTCAGTAGCAGGCCCACCTTTTGCCTGCTCTTCCTTTTGTCATTGATGTATCTGACAAAGCTTTTCTTGTTTTCTTTCACCAACCTGGAATGACTTAGTTTCAAGAGAGCCTTGGCCTTTCTTGTTGCATCTTTACATTCTCTGGCTATATTCCTATAATCATAGAATCATAGAATCATAGAATCAGTCAGGGTTGGAAGGGACCACAAGGATCATCTAGTTCCAACCCCTGCCATGGGCAGGGACACCCTACACTAGATCACGCTGGCCAGAGCCTCGTCCAGCCTGCTCTTAAACAACTCCAGGGACGGGGCCTCAACCACCTCCCTGGACAACCCATTCCAGGGCTTCACCACTCTCATGGTAAAGAACTTCTTCCTCACATCTAGCCTGAATCTCCCCATTTCCAGCTTCATTCCATTCCCCCTAGTCCTATCACTACCTGAGATCCTGAGAAGTCCCTCCCCAGCCTTCCTGTAGGTCCCCTTCAGATACTGGAAAGCCACAATGAGGTCACCTCGGAGCCTTCTCTTCTCCAGACTGAACAGCCCCAACTCCTTCAGTCTGTCCTCATAGGAGAGGTGCTCCAGCCCTCTGATCATTCTCGTGGCCCTTCTCTGGACACGCTCCAGCACGTCCACATCTCTCCTGTAATATGGGCTCCAGAACTGGATGCAGTACTCCAGGTGGGGTCTCACCAGAGCTGAGTAGAGGGGGAGAAGCACCTCCTTGACCTGCTGGTCACACTTCTCCTGATGCAGCCAAGGATCTGATTGGCTTTCCGGGCTGCAAGCGCACATTGAGAGCTCATGTTGAGCTTCTCGTCCACCAGCACCCCCAAGTCTCTCTCCTCAGGGCTGCTCTCCAGCCAGTCACTGCCCAGCCTGTATTTGTGCCTGGGATTGCCTCGACCCAGATGCAGGACCCTGCACTTGGTCTTGTTGAAGCTCATGAGGTTGGCTTGTGCCCACCTCTCCAGCCTGTCCAGGTCCCTCTGGATGGCATCCCTTCCCTCCAGGGTGTCCACTGCACCACACAGCTTGGTGTCATCAGCAAACTTGCTGAGGGTGCACTCGATGCCACTGTCCATGTCACCCACAAAGATGTTGAACAAGACAGGTCCCAGGACTGATCCCTGAGGGACTCCGCTTGTCACTGGCCTCCACTGGGACATGGACCCGTTGACAGCCACTCTTTGGGTGCGGCCATCAAGCCAATTCTTTATCCATCTAGTGGTCCACCCATCAAACCCATGTGTTGCCAGCTTGGAGACCAGGAGGTGGTGCGGGACAGTGTCGAAGGCTTTGCTCAAGTCCAGGTAAACGACATCAGTTGCTCGCCCCTCATCTATTAATGCTGTCACCTGCTCATAGAAGGCCACCAGGTTTGTCAGGCAGGATTTGCCCTTGGCAAAGCCATGCTGACTATTCCCAATCACCTCTTCACTATTCTTCTGAGTCATTAGTGCCTCCAGGAGGATCTGCTCCATGATCTTTCCAGGCACAGAGGTGAGACTGACTGGCCTGTAGTTCCCCGGTTCCTCCTTCTTGCCCTTTTTGAAAATGGGAGTAATGTTTCCCCTTTTCCAGTCTGTGGGGACTTCCCCACTCTGCCATGACTTCTGGAATATAATAGAGAGGGGCTTGGCAACCTCATCTGCCAGTTCTCTCAGCACCCGTGGGTGTATCCCGTCAGGTCCCATGGACTTGAACACTTTCAGGTTCTTCAGGTGATCACAAACCTGAGCTTCACTTATGATGGGCAGTTCTTCCTCCCCGTCCCTGGCATCGTCTGCCATGACACCAGGAGTGTGGCTGGAGGCCCTTGCAGTGAAGACTGAGGTAAAGAAGTGATTGAGTACCTCAGCCTTTTCCACATCACTAGTGACTAATTCACCACTTTCCTTTCTGAGGGGGCCCACACCACATAATCCCTACAACTGACCAAAACTTTTTTTTTCCCTACATATTTACATATTTTAAGCCTCCTTTTTCTTTTAGAGTTTTCCCAAGAGTTCCCTGATTATCCATGCAGGTATCCTGCCTGCCTTGCTTGATGCTTTTTTCAAGGGAATACATTTTTCTTGAGCTTGGAGGAGGTCATGCTTGAATATTTGACTATTAACCAACACTCTTGGGCCTCCCTTCCATCCAGGGCCCTAGCCCACTGGATACATCTGAGTCTTGAAGGGGCAAAATTAGCCCTCTTATAGTCCAGGGTTGAAATTTTACTTATTACCCTGCTTCTTTGTCTGTTGATATTAAACTCTAACTTGTCATGGTCACTACATCCAGGATTACCCTCAACCTTAACATCTACAGCCCGTCCTTCTTTGTTAATACAAGGTCCAACATCGTGCTTGTCCTAGTTCATTCTTCAACCACCTGCAGTAGAAAATTGCCATGAATACACCTTTTGGACTGTTTATGTTTGTCTGTGTGATTTTTTCATCTGATATCAGAGTGATTGAAGTCACCCATGAGCGTGAGGGCACTTGGTCTTCAGGCTACTTCCAGCTGCCTGTAGAAGGACTCATCAACAGCTTCTTCCTGGTTTGGTGGCCTGTAGTGAACACCCACAACTATATCACTCATGTTTGCTTGTCCCTTGACTCTTACCCATAAGCTTTCAATGTTTTCATTATTGCCCTTGCAGTTACGCTTATTGCATTCTAGTTGCTTACTCACATAGAGAGCAACTCCACCACCTCACCTTGTGTTTGTCCTTCCTGAAAAGTACATAGATGTCCATGACCCCATTTTTGCCATGCAAGCTGTCCCACCATGTCTCTGTAATTGCAGTGAGATCTTAGCCTCATGACTGCACCTAGATCTCTAGCTCATCTTGTTTATTTTCCATACTTCTCGTGTTGGTATACAGACACAATTCAGAGACTTAGTAGAAGAGCATCTGTTACCATTGAGGATATCACATAACTCTACAGCCTCTGGGATAGCAGTGGAGCTGGTACACGAGCTGGACATGAGCAGGCAGTGTGTGCTTGGAGCCAAGAAGGCCAGTGACATCCTGGGCTGCATCAAAAGATGCATTGCCAGCACACTGAGAGAGGTAGTTCTGCCACTTTGCCACTCCACTCACATGGAGTACTGTACAGGTCTGGAGGCCTCAATATAGGAAGGATATGGACCTGATGGAGTCAGTCCAGAGGAGGGCCACAAGAATAACCAAGGGGTTGGGGCACCTCTGCTATGATAGCAGGCTGAGGGAGCTGGGGTTGTTCAACCTGGAGAGGAGGAGGCTTCAGGAAGACCTAAGAGCAGCCTATCAGTACCTGAAGGGGACCTATAAGAAGGATGGGGAGAGTCTGTTTACTGCGACCTGCAGTGACAGGATGAGGGGCAATGGCTTTAAGCTGGAGAAGAGCAGATTTAGACTGGGTGTTAGGAACAGGTTCATTACTATGATGGTAGTGGAACACTGGAACAGGTTGCCCAGGGAGGTGGTTGAGGCCCTTTCCCTGGAAATATTCAAGGTTAGGCATGACAAGGCACTGAACAGACTGGTCTAGTTGGGGATGTCCTTGCTGACTGTGGGGAGGTAGGAATAGATAACCTTTGTAGGTCCCTTCCAGCCCAGACCATTCTATGATTCTATGGTACCAGCCCCCCCAAAATGTGCCCCCCCAAAATGTGCCAGGCTTGTCTTCAGTGAGCATGGTTTTCCCCTCTTCCCTCTTTGAAGCTAATTTAAAGACCTAACAACCAGCCCTGCTGCTATTGGAGCAAACCATGTCATGTGGTGCAATTATTCTGACTGCATGTAACAGAATCAGGTTTACCCTAAGGAAATTCTTGGTTTGATAGAATAATGCAAAAAGTGTTATTCAGATAGATTATGATAAACAAAATATGCACTTTTTAGATGCTGTAGAGGTGGTGGATCAAAGATCCTTTGTCTGATACAGTAATCTTTTGAAACTTCAGCTCTTTAGATGGGGAAAAAAATCTAAAAACGGAACTGGCCTTTAAACATTGGCTGCTGCAATCAGTCAAAGCAGACCCTGCTGTTTCATGTAGGTAATGCTTTTTAAAATCTGTATAGCTGAGCAAAACCAATGTCATTAACTTAGAAAGTTCACAGATGTCACCAGACAAGGCTGTGACTAATGAAAACCTGTGTTTCAGTGGCTCATTTTTAGTTTATGCAGTAAGAAAAACTTGCATAGTATTTCTGTTGTACTTAAGTGGATGACGTAGTTGGTGGAAAATCAGAATGGGTTTGAAATGTAAAACAAAGTCCTTCAAATATATTTAATCTAAAAATGCAAGTGTGAATATAATGAGTGTTGAAACACAATATTTATGTTCTCAATTGCCTCCATGATGTTGCCTACATCAGCAGGAGGTATCAATTTCCTTTTTTCCATTCTGCTTTTAGTCAGTATACTATGCTTCTTGACATTTAAAGGGAAATACTATGTTACCTTCATCTCAGCTTTGAATCACCAGCACATATATTTTAAAATCTTGGAAACAATTCTTTTGACTTTGCACTTATAAAACATTTTATTAAGACAACTTAAATAACTCTGAAATTCTCTATTGGTTTGCAGAAACATTTTCCTCTACTCAAATCTGTTCAAGATCACTAATACCTGGAAATGTTTTCATATAATAGTCAAATTATGCCATATACAAAACTCTTAAGCCTTATTTCAGTTTTCCATGGAGAGGAACCCACCTTACCAAAAGCTACCTCTGTGCTACATCATTTGTGCTTATGTAAAATATCTAACCTAGCTGTTCCAGGGATGTATAGCTCAAAACCAGTATGAAGTGTTATGGCTAGTCACAGCTCTACAGGCTATGTATTCTGTTTGGCTTTTTGGACAAGGGATTTCAGACTGCAGCTCATACCATCATTGGTAATGTAGTTTATGTATTCCCTAATTTTGGTAATATTGCCATTTTGATATTTTCATATAGGAATTTTATAACTGCATAGCAAAATCTTCCCATTTCTTAAATTCTTCAGGGCAATTATTTCTTTATCATACTTTAGAAAATAATATAATAAAAATATTCATAAAGGTTCATAAAACCTTAAGGAGGAAAGACACTGTCTGACATCAAGTCTGATTTCATCACTATTTGTGTTGCTATGAATAAGAGATACCAATAAGATAAAAGGACCCTGCTGATAATGGCGGCAGTTTCAGGAGAATTGGATTGACTGCACTGAACAAAGAAGGAAGCAGGTGTTGAGCTGCCTGGAGAATGTCCATACACAGGAAGAGCATAAATCTCTCACCAATGCAGCTGTGAGGGACAATAAAAATGACAATATGGAGCATATGGAAATAAAAGACTGAGACCAACCCTGGGGGAGACCAGGCATGTTTCTTTGAAAACTTGTGACTTCCATATATTGGTGTAGATGCAAAATTATGCAGAAATTATTTCTTGACTTCAACATTTGTGCTGAAGAAGAGTAATAGTGCAATATACTGCTTTTTTTTTCATGAGGAACAGGAAGTGACAGTAGGCTGCTGCCTGGTGCCCCATTCTGTTGCTGCTACTGAAGGCACAGACAGGCCAGGAGGGCAATTGATGGTAGTGCAAACAATTTTGCAGCAAAGCAAAAGGTATTTATTTGGTTATATTCCCCTTTCCCCTTGTTTTTTTGTTGGTTTTTGTTTTGCTTTGTTTTGTTTGTTTATTCTTTTAATTTCTTTTTTTTTTTTTTTCTTTTGCAGCCTTATGCAAAAGCACAAAAAATTACTGCAGGCCTTCTGCCCTGAGCTAGTGCTCCATGTGAGAATGATTTCCTTTGGGAAAGAGAAAAACGTAAATGCTTGTTAAACTGGAAGGCAATTGCAACTTCAGTCACCTGTACGTCTTGCCTTGAACACTTTGGAAAGTGTGTGGTGGCAGGTACTGTGCCTATATCTGTGTGTGTTAGCCTCTAGATTAGGAATGTGCTACGAATAAAACCTGATGAAAGCTTCCTGGTTTCATCATGAAGACTTTTACCTGATGGTCTCCTATAAATCAGTATGATTAATGCTGTTGTATTGGTCAGCATGTAAAATAACATGTCATCAGTATAGAAGGTGAAGTGAAGAGTATCAGCACAACTTGAAATTCATACCACTTTAACACCTGTTTCCATAGCTACAGAGTAAATCAGGCATCTGAGAGGCAAGCCTGGTTTTGCTAGGCCTGTCATTTCTGGGAAATAAATTAAGAAAGCCAATCACAAGGCCTGAATTATACAATTTCTTTAAAGTATAGCAACCAGACCTGGAATCTAACCAGGAATGTACATCATTCAGACAAAACAGACAAAGCCCATTTACTGTAACCTTTGCAGGAAAATTTGATTGTAGCCTTTTCTTGCTCTCTCTATATATAGGGGGATTTTTTTGCTTGGTTTTGTTTTTTGTTTTCCATACACAGTTATTATATATTTCTTGATTTTTGAATGTTTGTACAGTATTCTTCAGTTAAGGTTTAGAAAAAATAAACAGATGGAAAAACGGGAGTGAGCAGGAATAGGAAAGAGATAGTTAAGTGAATGCTAAAGGGCAAAGCTACAGTGCCAGACAGTTATTTGCATACGCACAATATGTTTCTTTCTAGAGGCATATTTTCTCAAAACCTGCATGTATACTTCCATGACTCTATATTTATCTGTATTACTGGCAACATATGTATGGCTATGAATAGAACTGGTGTGTTTGCTGAATTATTTATGATACTGCTTTAATTTTTTTCTTTAAGTACATACTTATTAAGAAAGTATTGAGAAATTATCTTGTACAGGTGGGGAGATCAGAAAGAAATAAAGACATAATTTCTTAAATACAAAGCACTGGAATCCACAAAAGATGCAGCTATATACATATTTGTTCTTGAAAGGCAACTATACAATGGGTATGCATGAATGTTTTCTAGGCCAGTTCATTTTAAAAATGTTTAACAAGGAGTTGAAGGTTGTCCTGATATTTGTAGGACTGATAAGCAAGCAGAGATGATTCTCTGCTAGCCAGATATGTCTGGCAGAAATGATCAGAGGTTCTTTTAAAAATCAGGTTTTGCACTCCATGATTGGTGACATCCCAAGAAAGAAGCAAGAAAAAGCTATGTAGAGATCTAATAGCCTGTTTTACAGTATTACCAGGGTTGGAAGAGACCTCGAAGATCATCAAGTCCAACCTGTAACCACAAACCTCACAACTAGACCATGGCACCAAGTGCCACATCCAGTCCCCTCTTGAACGCTTCCAGGGATGGCGACTCAACCACCTCCCTGGGCAGCCCATTCCAATGACGTAATCACTCTCTCGGTGAAGAACTTTCTCCTCACCTCGAGCCTAAACTTCCCCTGCTGCAGCTTGAGAATGTGTCCCCTTGTTGTGGTGCTGGCTGCCAGGGAGAAGAGGCCAACCCCTTCCTGGCTACAACCACCCTTCAGGTAGTTGTAGAGAGCAATGAGCCTCTTCTTCTCCAGGCTAAACAACCCCAGCTCCCTCAGCCTCTCTTCATAGGGCTTGTGCTCAAGGCCTCTCACCAGCGTTGTTGCCCTTCTCTGGACACGTTCAAGTGTCTCGATGTCCTTCTTAAACTGAGGGGTCCAGAACTGGACACAGGACTCAAGGTGTGGCCTAACCAATGCAGAGTACAGGGGCACAATGACCTCCCTGCTCCTGCTGGCCCTACTATTCCTAATGCAGGCCAGGATGCGGTTGGCCTTCTTGGCTGTCTGGGCACACTGCAGGCTCATGTTCAGCCTCCCATCAACCAGCACCCCCAGGTCCCTCTCTGCCTGGTCGCTTTCCAGCCACTCTGACCCCAGCCTGTAGCACTGCATGGGGTTGCTGTGGCCAATGTGCAGAACCCGGCACTGGGATGTGTTCAATCTCATGCCATTGGATTCTGCCCATCTGTCCAGCCTGCGAGGCCCCTCTGCAAAGCCTCTCTACCCTCCAGCAGACCAACTCCTGCCCCCAGCTTGGTGTCATCCGCAAATTTACTGATGATGGACTCAGTACCCTCATCCAGATCATCAATAAAGATGTTGAAGAGCATGGAGCCCAGCACTGATCCTTGGGGCACACCACTAGTGACAGGCCGCCAGCTGGATGTGGCACCATTCACCACCATTCTCTGGGCTCGGCCCTCCAGCCAGTTCCTAACCCAACGCAGTGTGCTCCTGTCCAAGCCATGGGCTGCCAGCTTGGCCAGGAGTTTGCTGTGGGGGACTGTGTCAAAGGCCTTGCTGAGGTCCAGGTAGACCACATCCACAGGCCTCCCTACATCCACCAGGCAGGTCACCTGATCATAGAAGGAGATCAGGTTGGTCAGGCAGGATCTGCCCCTCCTAAATCCATGCTGGCTAGGCCTGAGCCCCTGGCCATCCTGGAAGTGCTGTGTGATCGCACTCAAGATGACCCGTTCCATAACCTTGCCTGGCACTGAGGTCAGGCTGACAGGCCTAGAATTCCCTGGCTCATCCAACTGGCCCTTCTTGTGGATGGGCACCATGTTGGCCAACTTCCAGTCTTCTAGGACCTCTCCAGTGAGCCAGGACTGCTGAAAAATGATGGAGAGCGGCTTGGACAGCTCATCTGCCAGCTCACTCAGCACCCTAGGATGGATCCCATCCAGTCCCATGCACTTGTGGGGATCCAAGCAGCTGAGAAGATCTCTAACTATCCCATCCTGGAACAGAGAGAACTATGCTGCTCCCTGACTCCTTCTGCCAGCTCTGCAGGCCAGCTGTCTGGAAGCCGTTCTGTCCTGCTAGTAAAAATTGAGGTAAAGATAGCTGCTAACTGCATTAAGTAACTGTCCTGGCATAGCATTACAAAGAGTCCACGTGGGTAAATATTTGCACAGATTTCAAGAAAGACTATAATATTGTTACATTTAGTAATGGGGAATACCAAGTAAGTCTGTAGCGCAAAGTGGGAAATGCATACTTTGACTACTAGATAACTTATCATCAAACAATTTTTAATAACAAATCAAGTTTGATTACATACTTTAGTAAGTATCAAAATAAACAAGACAACTTTGATGACTTATAAGCAAGCAGAACATTGTGCCTATTAGTTTAAAGGCTACCTATTTCTCTGGCCTTGCTTCTATAAATAAATAATTGTTCTTCTATTGGCAGTGATATAATGGCACTGTAATGTCATATTGTGGCAATTTAGGCTGGGTTCCTCCTGTTACTGCCACACAAGCTACATCTCCAGTGTCCTGAGGGTCCAGCCCAGCAAGTGGACACAGGAAACATAAAATCCTGCACCCCATAAATACATCTGCTAAGTCTTTCTCTTCCTCTTTCTTCCCTCTCTGCTCCTGTGGGAGATGCTCCCTATTGAGTAATGGTGGGGGTGTTATCTCAAGGCCTAATGCCAAGAGAAGAAGTGGGGGGCACAATCTCAGACCTGGCTATCCTGAGACTAGCCTAGCAGTGGGGGAGGAAGAAAGAGCCCTGGGGGTTTTGGGGGTTTTGGGTATACCCAAAAGGTCAGTGTTGGGAGGCCTTTGGGTATGCTGTAAGGGACTCTGCATGCTTTGGGATTCTTTTGCCACTATGCTTGTAGCTTCTGTAAAACACTTACTGCTTTTCTATCTGAACTTTCCATCACTTCTGCAATCCATAAGTGTGAGTGTCATTCTTTTGCCCTTTTCAGGGACAAGAGAGGATCTGCCTGGCCTCAAACCAGGACACATATTCAACTTTTCCTTTTATAAATCTTCTTACTGGTAAACAGCCACTTAATGAATTAAGATAATATAACTCCAGGGTGAAATATGGTTTAAATACTTGAAGGACATAGCCAGATAAAATCAGTGTTTCTGTTCCTACCCATAGTGGTGGGATTTTTACCTAGAGGTGAATATGAAGATACATGATACATTGAATTTGACCTGTCATGCTGAAGTTGTTACTGTTTGCCAAATCAGCTATCCATAAGCTAAAGATTCTCAGCACAATCTTTGATCCAATAAACTAAAATGTCTTGGTAAGAGTTGTTATGAAAGAATAATACTGGAACAATAATAATAATAAAATAGATTCTTTGCAGTACCTATGCAGTTAAAAATTATGTAGTTTGAAAGGTCTCTGGAGATTCTGCTCAAAAGTAAGAAGTACATATCATATTTTTATACAACTTCTCATTTCTATGGTTCGAAAGAAATGGGTTTTCTTTTCCTGTTTCCTGCAAAGGTTCCAAACTAAATGGTGTCTCTATAACTACATTAGTTTTAGTAGTTGTTCATAATGAATGAAAGAAAAAGTTCCCCAATTCAATTTCTTAAACACATGGTGTGAAGTATTTTTTTCTTAAAAAATTCTTATGTAGGACTTATGTTGCATTGCCTAATATTTATTTGAGACTTCAGAAGTTTTCAAATCAGGTCAGCAATCCTGCTTGTCTCATGGTTTAATTCTTGGATAATCTTACTTCAGTCTCAGTTCTAGCAAACCCCATTGTAATTTTAGATGCTGAGTTATCATTTCTTCTGAAGACATTGTGGTGACAGTACTTACTAGAAAGAAATCAAACTAGGTGTAAAAGTTGAGGAAGTTCCAATGTCTCTATGTCATGGGAGTTACCAGCATATTTTAAAATGAGCTACTAATCCAGTATTTAGGGTAACACTGTTGCTCAGTAATACGATAGCAAATGGTTCAGCAAATATAGGTCAAAGTGAAAGTCTGCCACTGATGAAAATGGAAACTCTTGGATCTACCTGTCTCTGAATCCAATTGTTTTTAACTTTGACTTATTAAAAACACCCAAAACAAAATACAAAACAAGACCAAAAAAGGGGTATATTTTATTTTAGAAAAAGAAAACGTTTTTCCTTTTTTTTTTTTTTTAAACTTTTTGAAGTGGGTTGAAATTTTCTATTACATTTACTAAGCATGACTAACTCAGTTGGAAGCAAATGGAAAATGTGTTAACAAAGCAAAAACTACACTCTACAATGAAATGCAATGAATATGTACAAAATATACAGTATTTACAATATTATGCAGGTATTTACAATTACAAAAATAACATAGAGACTCCCCTGCAACCCTCTCTAGGTTCCCAGAGAAAGCAGGGAAGCTGCTTCACTCCAGCCCCAAAATGTTTTTCCCCCTCTTGCAAACAGGTGAAAAGAGGAATTAGAGAAAAAGGAATGTTAGTTCAAAGAAGCAATGTTAGTGTTATGTTTTTTCAAGGCCAGCCAGAAAAGCAGGTTATATCCCCAGCAGAACAGCCAGACCAGAGAAGAAAAGAAGGAATGAGAATGGAAGTGAAATGTAAAAGATGTTATGGAACAACTGCCCAATGAATCTGTTTAGAATAACCTTTTGTTTCCCTTTTTACACCAAATAATGAATTATTTATATTTTTCTACTTTTCTGCTCAAAATCTGCAGCTTAATTTATAAAGGTATAGCCTAAAAGTGCCACAATCCACCTGTTCTAAAGAGTTTCATTGGCTGCTAATACCATCCATCTAATCTAAAACAATACATACAACGAGTAAGTAAAGTTCACAGTCCATTCTCACTGTCCTCAGATGTAGAAAATTTAGAAGGCCAAAAACCATAAAACAAGAAAACAGAAAAGAGTTTGTCTCTCCACTGACGAGGTGAAGAAAAAGACTCACTTGGCTCAGGGCTCTCAGGGTTCTTAGGGTTCATGCATCATAGGTTCCTCATGGATTCTTCCTTTGGGTGCAATGCTGTATCTGTACAACACTCTGAAATTAAGCTCTCTCAGCTAAAGTTAAGTTTCTTTGTGGAATAGACTGAATTTTCAGCATTCTCTTGTAGTACCCAGTAAGTGTGACCAGGACCTTCAGCTGAAACCACCCTCTGACAGGTTTGGCCTCTCCTGAAGGGGAAAATAACCAAACAGTTTTGCCCAACAGATTCTTTTCTCTAACAACAGGAACTCTATCACTTTCTATTTTTCATAGCAAATCAGATTGTGCAGGTCCAACTTGATTCGCTGAATCTCTACTATTTATCAACCAGGTTGCTTGTACTAGTTGTTTCTCCCATTTTTTCAAAGATCCACCCCCCATGGCTTTAAGAGTGGTCTTCAGCAAACCGTTGTAGCGTTCAGTCTTCCCCGCAGCTGGTGCATAGTAGGGAATGTGGAATATCTACTCAATGACATGCTCTTTGGCCCAGTACATTACCAGATTGTTTTTGAAGAGAATCCTGTTGTCTGACTCAATCCTCTCTGGAGTTCCGTGTCTCCACAGGATTTGTCTCTCCAGACCAAGAATGGTGTTGCGTGCAGTTGCATGTGGGACTGGATAAGTTTCCAACCATCCAGTGTTTGCCTCTACCATAGTAAGCACATACTGCTTACCAGAACAAGAAGGTGGTAGAGTGATGTAGTCAATCTGCCAAGCTTCACCATACTTGTACTTGGACCACCTGTCACCATACCATAAGGGCTTAATTCATTTTGCCTGCTAAATAGCAGCACAAATGTCACAGTCATGGATGACTTGTGTGATAGTGTTCATGGAAATGTCTATGGATCTGTCATGAGCCCACTGGTAGGTTGCATCTCTGCCTTGGTGTCCTGATGAATCATGAGCCCACTGAGCTAAGAACATCCTCACCTCGGTGTTTCCAGTCAAGATCAAAATCAGAGTCCATGTCTACTTGAGAAACTCTTGCAGCTAAATCTGCCTGATGGTTGCGTTGCTGTTCCTCCGTAGCTTTGCTCTTAGGAATGTGAGCATCAATGTGTCTCACCTTCACTGGAATTCTCTCGATTCGATCAGCAATGTTCTGCCACAGGTCAGCTGCCCAAATAGGCTTTCCTTTTCTCTGCCAACCATTCTTTTTCCAGTCCTTTAGCCAACCCCACAGAGCATTGGTTGCCATCCATGAGTCGGTGTAGAGATAAAGCTTTGGCCATCTCCCACATTCAGCTATGTCAAGAGCTAGCTGGACAGCTTTTACCTCTGTAAATTGACTCGATTCTTGTTCTCCATCCTTTGCTTCTGCGACTCGGTGTGTTGGACTCCACACTGAAGCCTTCCACCTTTGCTTGTTCCCAAAAAGATGACAGGAACCATCTGTGAACAAAGCATATTTTTTTGAATAATCAGAAAAATCTTTGTAAGGAGGAGCTTCCTCAGCACGAGTTACTCTCTCCTCTGGAGATTTAGTAGAGTCAGTGCCCTCAGGCCAGTTTGTGATCACCTCAACCAGACCAAGTCTTTCAAGATTTCCCATTTGAGCTCTCTGTGCTATCAGAGCTATGCATTTAGACCATGTGGCATCTGTGGCATGATGTGGTGTGGAACCTTTACCTTTGAACGTCCAATTCAAAAGTGGCAATCTAGGAGCTAAAAGAAGTTGTGATTCAGTTCCAGTTACTTCAGAAGCAGCTTTTACTCCTTCATAGGCAGCTAGAATCTCTTTTTCTATTGGAGTATAATTTGCCTCTGAACCTCTGTAGACTTGAATCCAGAAAGCAAGAGGACATCCACATGTCTCACCTGGAGCTCTTTGCCATAAGCACCAGGTTGGACCACTTGCAGCCGTGTACCAAATCTTCTTAATGTCTGCACTAGCTTGGACAGGTCCCAGATTCATTGCTTGGACTTTATCTGGTCAAAGGCTGCTTGTTGCTCAGGATGCCACTGGAAATTTTTTCTCTTTTGAGTCACATCATACAGAGGTTTCACAATCTGACTGTATCCAGGAATGTGCAGTCTCCAACATCCCACTATACCTAAGAAGCGTAGAGTTTCTTTCCTGTTCATGGGATTTACCATGGTAGAGACTCTGTTTACCACATCCACTGGAATGTGACAATGACCATCCTGCTACCACACTCTCAGAAACTGTATCTCTCTGGCAGGTCCTTTCAGCTTGTCTCACTTAATGGCAAAACCTGCTTTCAGGAGAATATTGATGATTTTGTTACCTTTCTTCTTCAGCATTTTTACCTCAGACCATGAGATCATTGATGAACTGGATGTGTTCTGGAGCACCACCTTCCTCCAGAGCATCATGGATCACTGCATGACAGATGCTTGAACTGTGAACCCAGCCCACTGGCAAGTCGTTGAATGTATATTGAACTCTTCTCCAGGTAAAAGCAAAATGAGACCTGCATTCCTCTGCTATGGGAATACAGAAGAAAGCATTAGCAATGTCTATGGTAGCATACCATTTGGCCTCTTTGGATTCCAGCTCATACTGGAGTTCTATCATGTCTGGTACTGCTTCACTCATAGGTGGAGTTACTTCATTCAGGGCTCGGTAGTCGACTGTTAGATGCCAGTCTCCATTCTGCTTTTGCACAGGCTGTTGAAAGGTGACTGAGTTTTGCTGATGATATTCTGACTTTCCAACTGACAAATCAAGTTGTGAATGGGCAACAAAGAGTCACGGTTGGTTCTGTATTGTCTGTGATGCACAGTCTGAGAAGCAACAGGCAACTTCACATCCTCTATCTCATGTTGTTGCACAACTGCAGATTCATCAGACAGCTCAGGTCTAATAGGCAACTTCAATTTTCCTTTATCGATTTCTGCGGTTCCTATTCCAAAAGCCCATTTGTAACTCTTAGGGTCTTTGAAACTCCCTTCTCTCAGAAAATCAATTCCCAAAATACAACGTGCATCAGGTCCTTTTACAACAGCATGCTTCTTCCACTCTTTACCAGTTAAACTTATGTCAGCTTGTATCTTAGTTAGCTCTTGAGGATCCACCAGTGACTCTCAGAATAGTTATAGGCTCTGATCCCTGATAATTTGATGGTATTATGGTGCACTGAGCTCCTGGGTCATCCAAGGCCCTGTACTTCTAAATTTTTGAAGTGCCAGGCCACTGGATGTACACATCTCAATAGATTCTATTATGTCCATTTTGCCTCTCCTCCCCATGGCGGGAGGCAGGGCACCCCTAATTATGGGGAGTAAATCCACATGTGCAGTTAGCACAGCATCTAGTGTCAGAGTTGGAATCACTGTTGGAGCTACTGGAGTTGTTCTGGGAAACTATGGAAATAACAGCTAACCTTCTGGTAGCAGTAAATACTGCTACTATTACAAAATTTAGATAAAAGTTTCCTCAAATGTCATAGCTGAGACTGTAAAGATACTGTACTGTTGAAGGGTCTGGAGAAAAGGTCATGTGAGGAACAACTGAGGGAACTGGGATTGTTTAGACTGGAGAAAATGAGACTCAAGGGAGACCTTATCACTCTCTACAATTACCTGAATGGACATTGTAGAGAGGTGGAGGTCAGTCTCTTCCTAGTAATAAGTGATAGAAAAAGAGATAATAGACTCAAGGTTCATTAGGGGATATTTAGATTGAGCATTAGAAGAAACTTCTTCACTGGATGAGTTATTAAGCACTACAACAGGATCCCCAGCAAGGTGGTTAAACCACCAACCCTGGAGGTGTTTAGAAGATACATAGATATGATGCTAAGGGACGTGGTTTACATCACTCGCAGTAGAGTTAGATTGTGGGAAACTGTGATGAATCTGTGAACCTTTTGATGAGCCAAGAAGAGATTGACCTTGAAAGTATTGCTGTGTTGTCATGTACATTACAATATCTGGAAAGTCCCTGGAATGAATGTGTAGTTTGTTTAAGGCTGACAAACCGCAAGAAGAAAAAACCTGGATTTAGCTCAGCAACTAACTGTAATTAGAATTTTGAGAAAAGTTTGTTAACCAATCAGACGAAGCCACACTGACATAACATACATACAAATATGTGTTTCTTGCTAGAATAAAGGGATTCTTTTTTCTCTATACTCTGCTTGCATTTATTTTTGTTGCTTTGGCCTTCACCCTTCTTCATACACAGTGACATTAGATAATGGACTTATTATTTTAATAGTCTTTTCAAACCAAACTGATTACATAAATACTCTTAATTCTTAGGTCACAATGCATATGTGACTACCAGGTGTGCTGTCTTAGTGGGCAGAGCTGACACATAAGGTGGGTCCTTCATAATGATCTTATCATTATTGCACCAGAAGGTCTTTCCTGTGTGCTTGCAGGGGTAGGCAACAGAGTGGCCTCCACCCCTTATTGCCTCCCACCTGTTCACACCCACCCTGGGGCAGCAGTGGTCTTATAACGTGAGCCACCCAGGATGTGCTTGCCTTTGTTGCACATTCCAGGGGGTCTTTCCACCACACTGTCTGAGGTCCTGCTGTGCTGGTAGGCAGAATGACACATCTTATCTTTGTTGAGATACTTGATGTAATCACCACCATGGCAAGCTGATTTACATTCAGGAGATGATTCTTACACCATCTAACACCCATTCTGTAATACCTTTGATTGTGTTCAGGCCCTTTGCTCTACCCTAGTCCTAGAACTTTCTGGAGTGCCAGAAATTCTGCTGTTCTCCTTTATCTTTGAAGAACAGAGCCTGATTTTTTTTTGTATGTGTTCTTGATTCTGTGAATACAACCATTCAGTAAGACTTGGACAGGTTGGAGAGCTGGGCAGGGAGAAATTTGATGAAGTTCAACAAGGACAAGTGTAGAGTCTTGCACCTGGGAAGGAACAACTCCATGCACCAGTATAGGGTGGGGACGGACCTGCTGGAGAGCAGTGAAGGCAAAAGGAACCTGGGGATCCTGGTGGAAGGAAGGATGACTACAAGCCAACAATATGCTCTTGTGTCCAGGAAGGCCAATGCCGTTCTGGGGTGGATTAGAATGGGTGTGACCAGGAGGTGAAGGGAGGTTCTCCTCCCCTTTACTCTGCACTGGTGGGGCCAGTGGAATATTGTGTCCAGTTCTGGGCCCCTCAGTTCAAGAAAGACAGTGAGCTACTTGAAATAGTCCAGCACAGAGCCACAAGGATGATTAGGGGAATGGAATATCTTCCATACAAGGAGAGACTGAGGGAGCTGGGGCTCTTTAGCATAGAGAAGAGGAGACTGAAAGGTGACCTCATCAACGTTTATAAATACGTAAAAGAGTGAGTTCCGAGAAGATGGAGCCAGGCTCTTCTCGGTGATGCCCAATGACAGGACAAGGGGCAATGGGTGGAAGTTGAGGTTAAGGAAGCATCATGTAAATATGAGGAAAAAAATTTTTCCCTGTAAGGGTGACTATGACCGTTTTAGGCTGTGCCTTTAAGAAAGGGATAGTTGCTGGAACACTCTGGCTGAATGTTTTGGTGAAATAATTGAAAACAAAGATAAAGCCTAAGCGAATTTCATTGGTAGATTGGTAGAATGCAACTTTAAGTTTTAGTTCAGTTTGAATTTCAGTTCAGTTCTGTCTGTTCCTGTTGGCCTGTCTGTTCTGTCTCTCTCTGAAGCAACAGTTACTGGACGGAGTCGACCTTGATTTAACAAAGCTAACCAGATAAGAAAACTAATTTTTGCATACACTTTGAGCTAATAGAATTTCCTCCTTAATTACCTTTTCTCTCTCTTTAATCCTTTTTGGGAAAAAAGGGATGTAGGGGGAGAGAAGGGGGTACGGGGGGGGGGACCCCCTGGCTGGAGGAGAGGAAAAGGTCTTCTGTATTACATTCATTGCTGTATATTTCTGTATATACTGTAAATATTGTATACTGTGAACATATTCACTGCGTTTTGTTCTGCTTGTAAATACAGCACATTCATTTGCTTCTCCGACTGAGTTAGCCATGGTTTCTTTGTGTGTGGGGGAGAACTTTCTCTCACCACCACAGTGACAGAACACCGGAACAGGCTACCCAGGGAGGTTGTGGAGTCTCCATCTCTGGAGATATTCTAAACTCACCTGGATGCATTCCTGTGTAATTTGGTGTAGGTGATCCTGCTCTGGCAGGGGATTTGGACTAGATGATCTTTTGAGGTCCCTTCCAGCCCCTGAAATTCTGTGATTGTGTGAATAGGAGGAAGGAGAAAATAATTTCCAAGTACATGAGATTTTGCAAGGTTCTCTCCTAGCCTGCTACCTCAGGTTCAATCTGTTTAGATAAATGGCATGGCAGTGGAGGCTGAAACTCATCCTTGTTCTGTAATCCAATTATTTAGAGTTAAAATGTGCCAATGGTGACATTTGGTGGAAGGATTTAAAATCAAAGATTGCTGTCACTAGCAGTTGTGATGAATAGAATAGAATAGAATAGAATAGAATAGAGAATAGAATAGAATAGAATAGAATAGAATTAACCAGGTTGGAAAAGACCTTTGAGATTGTGTCCAACCTATCATCCAACACTATCTAATCAACTAAACTATGGCACCAAGCACCCTATCCAGTCTCTTCCTAAACACTTCCAGTGGTGGTAACTCCAACATCTCCCTGGGCAGCCCATTCCAATGTCCAATCACTCTTTCTATGATGAACTTCTTCCTAACATCCAGCCTAAACCTCCCTGGCACAGCTCAAGATTGTATCCTTGTGATGGGTTAATGCCCATCCTGGAAGCAGGGGTTGAGGGCTTGTAAGATCATTGTCCTCCCTGCAGGAGGGGGTTTCCCCCATGGAAACTGAATTAGTCTGTTCCACTCCCCCTCCCTGCCCAGCAAGGTTATAAAAAGGCGGATACTGCAGCCATCAGCACTCTTGGCCCCTACCTTTTGCATGGACAGGGACTGCTCCTGGTTTCCCTACATCTCTGTCATGTGGTCCTCCCTGCTGTACCCACGCCTTTGCAAAAGACTGGTTTTCTATTACATATTTCCTTTTTCCCTGTCCATCCTTGTTCCTTACCCTTGTGAACCCTACATGTTGTTGTTACATATATATATATATACACATAAACATATACACATATACATATATATGTATACATACATATACTTATACATATACATATACATATACATATACATATACATATACATATACATATACATATACATATGTATGCATATACACACTTGTGACCGGTTTAGGCTGTGCCTTTAAAGAAGGACACTTTCTGAACACTCTGGCTGAATGTTTTGGTATATAAATGAAAACACGAGATATGCTAATCCAATTTCATTGGTGGAACCCAGCTGTAGATTCTAGCTTGGTCTTTCAGTCGGGGGGGCAGTCAGACTTCTTCTTCCCCCTGTACTGTGAGCTGGCGCGTTTTTCTCTCTGAAGCAACAGCTTGCTACGCAGGAACGATTCCTGCTAACCAGATAAGAGAAAACTAACTTTTGCATTCGCTTTGAGCTTTAACAAAGTTTTCCCCTTTTAATTACCTTCCTTTCTCTTTCTCTCTAACCCTTTTGGGAAAAAGGGAGGACACTGTTGCCCAGTGTGAATACTCCTGCCCACTGCAGGCTTGAACTCACAACCTTCCCATTAACATGGCTTGTGTGCTACCAACTGAGCCACATGGTCCACCCCCCATGGCTTTAAGAGTGCTCTTCAACAAACCATTGTAGCGTTCAATCTTCCCTGCAGCTGGTGCATAGTAGGGAATGTGGAATATCCACTCAATGCCGTGCTCTTTGGCCCAGCTCTTTACAAGGTTGTTTTTGAAGTGAGTTCCGTTGTCTGACTCAATCCTCTCTGGAGTTCCGTGTCTCCACAGGATCTGTCTCTCCAGACCGAGAATGGTGTTGCGTGCAGTCGCATGTGGAACTGGATAAGTTTCCAACCATCCGGTGTTTGCCTCTACCATAGTAAGCACATACTGCTTACCAGAACGAGAACGTGGTAGAGTGATGTAGTCAACTTGCCAAGCTTCACCATACTTGTACTTGGACCATCTGTCACCATACCATAAGGGCTTAAGTCGCTTTGCCTGCTTAATAGCAGCACAAATGTCACAGTCATGGATGACTTGTGTGATAGCATCCATGGAAATGTCTATGGATCTGTCACGAGCCCACTGGTAGGTTGCATCTCTGCCTTGATGTCCTGACAAATCGTGAGCCCACCGAGCTAAGAACATCCTCACCTCGGTGTTTCCAGTTGAGATCAAGATCAGAGTCCATGTCTACTGGAGAAACTCTTGCAGCTAGATCTGCCTGATGGTTGTGTTGCTGTTCCTCCGTAGCTTTGATATTAGGAATGTGAGCATCAATGTGTCTCACCTTCACTGGAATTCTCTCTATTCGATCAGCAATGTCCTGCCATAGGTCGGCTGCCCAAATGTGCTTTCCTTTTCTCTGCCAACCATTCTTTTTCCAGTTCTTTAGCCAACCCCACAGAGCATTGGCTACCATCCATGAGTCGGTGTAGAGATAAAGCTTTGGCCATCTCTCACGTTCAGCTACATCGAGAGCTAGCTGGACAGCTTTTACCTCTGCAAACTGACTGGATTCTCCTTCTCCATCCTTTGCTTCTGCAACTCGGCGTGTTGGACTCCACACTGCAGACTTCCACCTTCGCTTGTTCCCAAAAAGACGACAGGAACCGTCTGTGAACAAAGCATACTTCTTTTCGTCATCAGATAGGTCATTGTATGGAGGAGCTTCCGCACCATGAGTTACTCTCTCCTCTGGAGGTTTAGTACAGTTGGTACCTCCAGGCCAACTTGAGATCACCTCCACTAGACCAGGTCTTTCAAGATTTCCCATTCGAGCTCTCTGCGTTATCAGAGCCATCCACTTAGACCAGGTGGAATCTGTTGCATGATGTGGTGTGGAACCTTTGCCTTTGAACATCCAATTCAAAACTGGTAATCTGGGAGCTAAGAGAAGTTGTGATTCAGTTCCAATCACTTCTGAAGCTGCTTTTACTCCTTCATAGGCAGCTAGAATCTCTTTCTCTGTTGGAGTATAATTAGCCTCTGAACCTCTGTAACCTCGACTCCAGAAACCAAGAGGTCATCCACGTGTCTCACCTGGAGCTCTTTGCCACAAGCACCAGGTTGGACCATTGTCACTTGCAGCCGTGTACAAAATGTTCTTAATGTCTGGACCATCTCGGACAGGTCCCAGCCCCATTGCTTGGACTACCTCTTGCTTTATCTGGTCAAAGGCTGCTTGTTGTTCAGGTCCCCAGTGGAAATGGTTTCGCTTTCGAGTCACATCATACAGAGGTTTCACAATCTGACTGTACCCAGGAATGTGCAGTCTCCAAAATCCCACTATCCCCAAGAAACGTAGAGTTTCTTGCTTGTTCATGGGATTTGCCATGGTAGAGACTCTATTTACCATATCCACTGGAATGTGTCGGCGTCCATCCTGCCACCGCACTCCCAGAAACTGAATCTCTCTGGCAGGCCCTTTCACCTTGTCTCGCTTGATGGCAAAACCTGCATTCAGAAGAATGTCAATGATTTTGTTACCTTTCTCGAAGACTTCTTCAGCAGTTTTACCCCAGATGATGATGTCATCGATGAACTGGATGTGTTCTGGAGCACCACCTTCCTCCAGAGCATCGTGGCTCACTGCATGACAGATGCTTGAGCTGTGGATCCAGCCCATTGGCAACCTGTTGAAAGTGTACTGGATTCCTCTCCAGGGGAAAGCAAACTGAGGCCTGCATTCCTCTGCTATGGGAATAGAGAAAGAAGGCATTAGCAATGTCTATGGTAGCATACCATTTGGCCTCTTTGGATTCCAGCTCATACTGCAGTTCCATCATGTCTGGTACTGCTGCACTCATAGGTGGAGTTACTTCATTCAGGGCTCGGTAGTCGACTGTCAGACGCCAGTCTCCATTCTGCTTTCGCACAGGCCACACTGGACTGTTGAAAGGTGAATGAGTTTTGCTGATGACTTTCTGACTCTCCAACTGACGAATCAGGTTCTGAATGGGCAACAAAGAGTCATGGTTGGTTCTGTATTGTCTGTGATGCACAGTCTGAGAAGCAACTGGCAATTTAATGTCCTGCATCTTGTGTTGTCCCACAACTGCAGATTCATCAGAAAGCTCAGGTCTAACAGACAGCTTCAGCTTTTGTCCATCAATTTCTACAGATGCTACTCCAAAAGCCCATTTGTAACCTCTAGGGTCTTTGAAACGCCCTTCTCTCAGAAAATCAATTCCCAGAATACAAGGTGCGTCAGGTCCGGTCACAACTGTATGCTTCCTCCACTGTTTACCAGTTAAACTTATATCAACCTCTACCTTAGTTAACTCTTGAGATCCACCAGTGACTCCCAGAATAGTTATAGCTTCTGATCCCTGATAATTTGATGGCATTATGGTGCACTGAGCTCCTGTGTCAACCAAGGCCCTGTACTTCTGAAATTGCGAAGTGCCAGGCCACTCGATGTACACATCCCAATAGATTCTGTTATCTCTGTTACCCCTCTCCTCCCCCTGGCGGGAGGCAGGGCACCCCTAGTTATGGGGAACATTCCTACATGTGCAATGAGCACAGTGTGCAGTGTTAGAACTGGAGCCACTGTTGGAGCTATTAGAGTTGTCCTGGGGAACTGTGGAAGTAACAGCTACCCTTCTGGTATTGCTACCTCGGGTTCTGCCACTTTGCAGTTCCCTCAGTCTCCTGAAAAGATTAGCAGTTGGTTGACCATCCCATCTGTTCATGTTCTCACCAAACTGATCACGCAGAGTTATCCAAATACTCGCACGTGATTGCCTTGGTGGTCTGTTTTGGTTGGATCTGTTTTGGAATGACCTCGTTTGGAATGACCTGGTTTGGAATGACATCCTTGGAGGACGTCTATTCCTCACAGAGGAAACCTGTATCCATCTGGAGGAAGAATTGGAATTATCTCCTTGTATCAATTAGGAGAATGTATTTTTAAATTCATCCTTCAGCTCTTTCATGCAGTTCTTTATTTCACCAGACAGAGTTTCAATGGCTGAAACCAAAGAAACACGTGTCATGCTGTCCTCCAATTGTCTCATTTGATCAGTGAACTGGCCAACTGTAGGAGAAGCTCCACCATAATTTCTTGCCACAATTCTGCTTGCCAGAATATTTGCATAATTAGGAGGAGCAAGTTTGATGAGCTTTTTAGCAAGACCAGTTCCTACAGGAATTTCATCAGGATTCAGAGTCTCATGGCCACCATAGAGTACCTCTCTAACAGCAAATTCTCTCAGATGCTTACCTTCCTACTCCACCACAACACTGTTTAAAGAAAATTCTTTACTTCTCTACTTCCACGCCAAGTCCAAATTATTTCTTGGTGGATTTGCTCCTTTCCTTTCTTTTTCTCTCTATTGGGAAAGAGGAGGGATGTACAAGGGAGGGATTCTCAGCCTGGCCCTTAAGTCCTAGTTAAGGCTCAAATCACCACAGTCCTCTTGTTCTGTTTGTGGTTGCCTGGGAGAAGAGACCAACCCCCACCTGGCTACAACCACCCATCAGGTATTTGTAGACAGCAATAAGGTCTCCCCTGAGCCTCCTCTTCTCCAAGCTAAGCAACCCCAGCTCCCTCAGCATCTCCTCACAGGGCTTGTGCTCCAAATCCCTCACCAGCTTTCTTGCCCTTCTCTGGACATGTTCCAGCAACTCAACGTATTTCCTAAACTGAGTGGCCCAGAACTGGACCCAGGACTCAAGGTGTGGCCTAACCAGTGCTGAGTACAGGGGCAAAATGACTTCCCTGCTCCTACTGGCCACACTTTTCCTGATACAGGCCAGGATGCCATTGGCCTTCTTGGCCACCTGGGCACACTGATGGCTCATGTTCAGCCTGCTATCAACCAGTACCCTGTGACGGGTTGAGGCAGACACCCTCCTCCGCCATGGGCAAAAATGAGACTCAGACAAACGGATTACAAAAGTGGTGGAAAGTTTAAATGGAAAGCAGTGAATGTTTACAGAGAGCCAGAAGTGCAGTGACAAAAGAAATCCCAAAGCAGACCCAGAAATATCCCATCCCCCACTGAGGGTACACCCAAGACATCCAAGGCTCCTTCTTTCCCCCACTCCACTGCTAGGCTAATCTCAGCTGGACAGATCTGAGATTGCCCATCCCCCAGCCTTGGGCCTAGCCAGGCCCAAAGGCTGGGAGACACCCCCTCACAAGTTACCGAGAGGTGATGAGCGAAGAAAAGAGGAAGTTCCAGGACTCCCGCTGAGATCTTACAGGGGAGCAGGGTATTATGGGATGAAATACCTGGCTTGCTTTGTCCACCCACTGGGCTGGACTCTTCTGAACACAGGAAGCATCCTTCATATGAACACAGCAGAGGGTATCCAGTCCAAACTGCTATATAACCCCAGGTCCCTTTCTGCCTGGCTGCTCTTCAGCCACTCTGATCCCAGTCTGTAGCACTGCATGGGGTTGTTGTGGCCTATGTAGAACCTGGCACTTAGATGTGTTAAATCTCATGTCATTGGACTCTGCCCATCTGCTCAGCCTGTCAAGGTCCCTCTGCAGAGCTCTCCTACTCTCTAACAGATCAACACCTGTCCCCAGATTGGTGTCATCTGCAAATTTACTAATGGTGGACTCAATGCCCTGATCCAGATCATGAATAAAGATATTAAACAGGATGGGGAACAACACTGATTCCTGGGTGATACCATTAGTGACTGGCTGCCAGCTGGATGTGGCACCATTCACCACCACTCCCTGGGCTGGGCCCTCCAGCCACTTCCCAACCCAGCAAAAAGTACTGCTGTCCAAGACACAGGCTGACAGCTTGGCCAGGAGTTTGCTGTGGGGGATGGTGTCAAAGGCCTTGCTGAAGTCCAGATAGACTACATCCACAGCCTTCCCCACATCCACCAGGTGGGTCACTTGATCATAGAAGGAGATCAGGTTGGTCAGGCAGGACCTGTCCTTCCTAAATTCATACTGGCTGGCCCTGATCCCTTGACCATCCTGTAAGTGCTGTGTGATTGCACTCAGGATGACCTGTTCTGTAATCTTGCCTGGCACTGAGCTCAGGCTGACAGCCCTGGAATTCCCTGGCTCATCCAACCAACCCTTCTTGTGGATGGACACCACTTTGGCCATCTGAAACCTCTCCAGTGAGCCAGGACTGTTGAAAAATGATGGAGAGAGGCTTGGCCAGCTCATCTGCCAGCTCTCTCAGCACCCTACGATGGATCCCATCTGGATAAGGAGGTCTCTAACTACTTCCTCCTGGATCACAGAGCGACTATACTGCTCCCTGACTCCATCTGCCAGATCAGGAGGCCAGTTGTCTGGAAGACAACCTATGCTGCTATTAAAATTTGAGGTAAAGAAGGTGTTAAGTACCTCTGCCTTTTCTTCATCTTTTGTTACAATATTCCCCTCCATGTCCGCTAAGGAGTGGAGGTTGTCCTTGCCTCTCCTCTTGCCATTAATATATTTGTAAAAGCATTTTTTGTTGTCCTTCACAGCAGTGCCCAGTCTAAGCTCTAAATAGGCTTTTGCCTGTCTAATTTTTTCCTATATTACCTAGCAACATCCTTAAACATTCCATGGTGTAGTGGGTTGAGGCAGCCCCGCTCCCACCACAAGCAAAATGACGACTCTGACAAACAGATTGCAGAAGTGATGGAAAAGTTTAAATAGAAAAAGGTGAAGATGCACAAAGGAACCAGAAACAATGAAAGAAGAACCCCCAAAAACACACCCGGATGAACCCCATCCCCACCTGAGGGTGGGCCCAAGACCCCCAGGGCTCATTATTCCCCCCACTGCTTGGCTAGTCTCAGCTGGCCAGGCCTGAGACCGCCCATCCCCCTGGCCTTGGGCCTAGCCAGGCCCAAGGCCGGGAGACATCTCCCCCAGTTACCAGGTGCTGGCGAGGGAAGAAAGAGAAAGAGGCGGACCCCACGCAAGATCTTATAGCAGTGCGGGGGGTGGTAGGAGATACACGGTTTTCCTGTGTCCACCCACTGGGCTGGACATCTGGACACAGGAAGTGTGCCATGCAGCAGGGGCACCCAGCCCAAACCACTACACATGGATTACCTTACCTTCCTTCCAATGATGATACACCCTCTCTTTTTCCCTTTATTCACCCAGAAGTTCATTGCCCTTCCAGGCTGGCTGTCTACCCTGGTGGCTCATCAGCACAGCCTGTTCCTGCACCTTCAAGAATTCTTTCCTGAAGTAGGTCCAGCCCTCCTGGACCCCTTTGTTTTTAAGGTCTGTTTCACAAGGTACCTTCTGAGTTGGTTCCTTGAGTAACCTGAAGTCTGCCCTCTGGAAGTCCAGAGTAGAGATTTTGTTGATGCCCCGCTTAGCTTGACTGCATATTGAAAACTCAATTATTTCATGGTCACTGGACCCCAGACAGCCTCCAACCACCACATCTCCCACCAGCCCTTCTCTATTTGTAAAAAGAAGGTCAAGCAAACCCTCACCCCTGGTAGGCTCACTCAGCTGGGGCATCCTCCATACACTCTAAAACCCTCCTAGACTGCTTCCTCTCTGTTGCGTTAAGTTCCCAGCAGATATCAGGCAGGTTAAAATTGCCCATAAGAACAAGGTCTGGTGATATTGAGACAGCCTCAATCTGCCTATAATTATTAATTTATGAATTATGAAAATGCTATATATGAAAGTTATTATTCATTACTATTAAAAATTATTAACAACATTTTATCAATATTTATATGCAGATTCTAGTGCATGGTCCGGGACATACCCTATAAGCTGGTACAGTTTAACAAATTTGAACCAAATTAGGAAAATACAAAATAGTTATTCAACTAAGAACCAAGGCTGCAATTTTGCTACACGTCCACCAGATGGTGACTCAGTAAGATGCTTGTCAGCTGCTAAATAGCGAGAAAGACAAGGTGTCAGGGCAACACAATCAAAGGAAACTTTCAGAGACTTAAATCAATTTATGATCACTAATTATGGCTCTGGACATAGCCGGGGAGGCTGCTTATCAACCATAGGTTACAATACCATGTGGGGCTAAAGCATGGGCATTTTAAACAGAATCGAAACTGGTGTGGAGCATGTTGCTAAGTTACTGCTGTGCTGGGTGGCTGCTGAGACAAAGGGACTCAGTGAGAGTGTGGCTGCTGTAGCAGCTGATTAGGCTTTGAGGCACATGTGGATCCAATGGTGCCATAACTGGTCACTGCTGTGGTACTTCTAGGCTATGCCTTTAAAATTTTGTTGCATATTTTGAGTAGAAAAGTAGAAAAATGTAAATAAATCACTATTGGGTGTGAAAAAGAAAATAGAAGATTCTAAACAATTTCATGGGAGATATCTACCATAAGATTTGTTGTACCAAAACAATTCTGGGGCTTCTCATCTCTTTTGTTCTTGCTTCACTGATCTGGAGGGAATACTAACCTGCTTCTGCTTGACCTTTTCTGCACCGTTTTGGTTAATTTGAAGAAGAACTTTGCTCCTTTCTCCCTTCCGGATGGGGGGTGGGGTAGGGTGGGCAGGGGCATGCAGAGAGACAACTTTCCTGGTGTCTTGACAAGGGGTGTTCTTGTATTGTTTGTTAATTGTAAATATATGTAAATATTGTAAATACTGTATATTTTATACATAGCCATAACATTTCATTGTAGATTGTAGTTTTGCCTGTAAATACAGCTTTCATTTGTTTCTAACTGAGCTGGTCTGGCAAAATTCATGTTGGGGAGGAAATTTCAACCCACCACAACTGCCAAAGCTCAGGTGCTTGTGGGGACCCAGCTGCTGGCTCCCAGGGGCAGTCCCTTCCAGATGTGTGGAGGCAGCTTTCTCCCGTGGCTGTGGGTGGTGCGGCATATACGCCGCTTCATGTGGACAAGCTCTTGTGAGTGGCTCCCTTCACCCTGTGGTCCTGTGGAGTCTGCAGGGCATTGTGGGGGAGCAGTTCCTCTTCTGAGGCTGCTAGAGAGCATGGCGGGGAGGGTAGCATGGAGCAGAGCAGCATGGCTTTCCCCTGGCTCAGTTCAAAAGTGAGTGAGTGGCCAATTCCTGTGACTGCTTTCCCATTGCCAGGGTTATGGGGCAGTCCTTTATAAAGCTGTATGGGCCACTCACAGGTGGTCCTGGCAGAGTGTAGGTGGTGTTCTGAATTACCCTGGGTCAGCTTTGACTTAAAGGGCTCTGGGGTGGCAGGTGGCAGTTCCTTCTCCTGCAACTCAGCGGCTGGCACACAGGATGTGGCTGAATGTGGTCCTTATTTTATGATCAGGCACATGAAGGCTTTGGCTCAAAAGTCTGCAGCATCATGGCTGTAGAAGACACTGTTAGAACTGCTGAAGGGGGTCCAGGCAAGTTCTCTCCCCAGCTGGGTAAGCTTACCAGCAGGGTTCAGTCCCTTAGGACATGGTGGCAGCTTCTTTCTACTGGGAGGACTGGGATATGATGCAAGGCTGGCTGTAGGTGCAGAACACCTTGCAAAGGACTCTTTGTAGGCTTCTGGGTAAACTGAGGCACACTGGCACTTCCCAAGCAGCAGGCTTCTCTCTGGACTGCAAACAAAGGCAGAGCACATGCAACGGAGCAAAGAATGTGGACAGAGCTTAATAGCATAAGCAATAGCAAAGAGTTTAAGCAAAGACCAACTTGTTCACAATTTGGGGAATATTTATAATATGCATGAGGTTTGGATTTAGTCAATAGTCAAAGTCAGTAAGCACCTTTAGCTAATAGCAAGCATGTGGCTAGAATTATGCCCAATCTTGGGAGAAGGACAAGCATAGCACAAGCATCCCATGAGGTGAGTGTGTGATCTTGTTTACCCCAAAAATGGTAGGTTGAGTTGCTTACTCTGGCTTGGTGATTACTGGCCCTTTGTTTGCTTGGTGATTACTGGCCCTTTGTTTACTTGGCTCTGGGCTGAGCATCCACTCCAGAAAGAGGGGGAAGGGGAATGTGAGCAAAACATGTTGTGACAAGTTTTGGCAATATTTGAGGCATAATTGTAGGCATGAGCTTCCTTCACAACAGCAGTACTGGCCAGAGATCAGGGCTGATGCTGAGCTGGCCCTGCAAAGGTGGCAGAGGCTCTTGCCACCCTGGGCTTCTGTGTATCACTGGCAGCAGCTGGTGGGATTCAGCATTCCTACTTTCCTCCTTAAACACAAATAGCTGGGCAGCAGCACTTTGGGAAAAGAAATGTAGGGTTGAGGAGTACTGTGTCTGTCTTATTTGACATAAAAATCTCCAAACATCTCTAAAACTCCACAAACCCTTCATCCTTTTCTGGCAACAAAGTCATCTGGTGTTCTGAGATGAGGAAACTGAGTAGACCCATCACTATTTCTCTCATCTTCCACCTGAAAGCAGTGCTCCCACAGATAATTAAACTTCAAAGCAAATGTGACCTAATGCTTTTTCACTAGACAATGTTGACTATGATCAACAGTCAGATGCCTGAAAAGATTTATTGCTGTACTGTAAGAGCAGACTTAAGGTCTCCAAGTGTAAACTTAATCTCACATGTCTTTCTCTAGGATGAAGTTGCCCAGAGCTGATATGAGTGTCTAAAAAATTTTACAGCCATTTCTACCAATTAAAGAAGGGAAATATGATGATGGTTTTTCAGTTCATTTGGCAATGCATTTTCCTGAGTTGTCATTAAATTAGCAACAGTTGCACTTCAGTATTGATTTGAAAATTATTCCTAAAAGAATATAAATATTTGATTGTTCTTCATCCTTCAGAGTCTGCCACCTGTGTAACAGTGTGATGGAGTAAGCTAGAGTGTGCGTTTTCTAGGAATTTATTAAAAAGCAAGTAGAAAATTAAATACACATGTGAATAATCTACAGATTGAAAAGCCACAATTAAAAATTGAATAAAGAAATCAAAACATTCAAAGTAGTTTAATAAGCAAATAGAAAGTAACATTCTGTGAAGCTGAGATTATTTTGCATAAATTTGTATTAAAAATCATTATGGGGATTTGGAATCTTAAACTGATAGAAAGTTTAAAACTCAGGCAGCATTTTAGGAAATCCAGTGTGTTGACTTATGTAGGTGAAATGTACACATCTGTAGGATTCACAAAAGCACTCTGAATGTGGTTTCTTATCTGAAGAAGTAGCCCAGTCAAAATCCCTTGACTTGTGTTATGGAAAGAGCTCAAACATTTAACAGCAACACTGTTTTACCACTTTTCATCAGTGATGCTGCTTTCTTTGGAGTTTTATTCTTTACTGTATAAAGCAACAAAGTCTGAAATCAAAGAAAAGCTTATGCATTGAGAATGACATCTTTAACTCAAAACAATCTGTTAATCATTTAATGGAAATTTGGCATACAGAACACCTTTATAGGAAACTGCTAAATATTTCCTCCTCACAAAGGTATACATACATCTATTATCTATACACAGATGTATCGATAAGAAAATATAGATAAGTGTCTTGGAGAAATCCAGGGAAGGGTGCAATTTTTCTCAAGAAACTTTGAAAATTTAATTTGGTATCTGAAAGTAACAAAATATTTGTCCCTGTGGTAGTGTTGCCCTATGCTCTAGCATTTCTTACATTATCTTAGTGGTCTTAGTAAGGAATTGGGGAATAAATCAATGTAGATTTATTATTTGTGTTTTAACTCAAGAGCCATTAGAATTAACTGTATTTTCTGAAAATAAATTTTTAAAAAAGAGTGTTATAGCCTCATCTCTGACTGTGATCTTTATGTTGTCATTGTTGTGGATTCTCACATAGTGCAGTGAATTATGTGGAAATAATTAGACCATACAGTTCTTCTTCCAAGATAAATTCTGTTGTTGTCACATGAGGATTACTGTTGCCAGTCTTCATAGTAATATCAATAAATTGTGGAGGCAATACTGTCATTAGATATGAGCTGCAGCTTGATCTTTGAGCTAGTGCTAATTAGAAGAATTTTCTTGCAACTCTATGTAGCAAATATGAAAAATATTATTATTTTTTCTATCATTAATTGTTTCATTAAAACATGCATGCCTATAATGCTAAATGCTGATTTTATTCTTTAGCAAATCACTACATCTTAGGAATGTTTTTTGGGTATTTTTTTGCAACTGAGAAGAAACAAGTATAGAAAAGGTGAAAGGTGGATTCACAGAAAACTGCTGCAGCATTTATTCACCCATCACAAAATGATAAATATACACAGATATATAAATCAATTTACTTCCTGCCATCCCTGGAGCATAGCTCCAGTTACTTTCTCAACTGAACAAGCACTTGAGACAGTACAGTAGCTTAAACACAGCAGCTGACTTCAAAGTACAATAGATGTAGTGGCAGAGGAGCGGAGGGACAGGACTGTATACTGAATGTGCTTGGTGGGCCTTACAAATACAGTGATTCTGGCTGCAGGTGTGTGGACACTTGATTGTTAACTGAGCTTCCCATACAATGTGCTTTTTAGAACCATAAATGCTCTCTGGTGGGCTGCAGGTCCCATTACTATGAATGAATACTGAAAGAGAGTCTTCAACTGGACTGAGGAAAATTACTGAAGGTTAAAGGAAGGAACCATAGTGAAATTTTTTAAGACAGATGTGTCCTTTCCTGCTTATTTGTAAAAGACACTTCAAGACTATGATTTCAGGAAGAAGGTTTGAAAGTATTGTGATTAAATTAATTGGCTTATTCCACATGTCAGTGTGAAGCCTGATAAGTTGTGAGAGATGAGAAAATCTTGGTTATTATACATTGCTTATTGTATAATTTGTATTACTTGTATTTATGATGTAATATTGTTTTTCTGCTTGAATAATAATAAATATTAAACAAAGAAGAAAGTCTCTAAGTACACCACTGTTTCCAGCTGATGGAAGGCTTAGTTAAAATTATGTGCTGTGTTGTTTCTTTTCCATTCTATCTGTTGTCAGCATTTGTCAATGATCTTTAAAAGTTCTCACACTTAAAAGATTAAATGTTTTCATTGAATAAGTATTGTGCTGGGTTACACCCATCCTTGATGGGGGGTGAAAAAAGGGGAAGAAAAAAAAAAGGAACCCAGACTCCAGGTGGACAAAAGAAACTTGATCCAGGTGGGCAGAGAGAGTCTTGGTTTTCCCCCTCCCAGAATGAGGGGTCCCCTCAGTCAAAGGTGGTGTATTCCACCCCCGCTTCCTCTCCAGCAAGCCTATAAAAAGGGTGGATGTCTTTTACTTCCTTTTCTTTCCCTGCTTCGCCTGCTTGAGAAGCCATCTATTGCTCCCGCTTTCCTGCATTGACCACGTGGTGGGGGTCTACTTTCCAAGCTGCATCCACACTTTCTAAAGAATGGAATCCACTTACTCCCAGGGAGCACAAGGGCATCTGGGCTTGATTGTGTATATTTTCCTATTTATCCCTATCAATTACATTTGTAAACCCTCCCTGTAATTGCTATATATATATTCTCTTTAAAAAATACCTCTTTTACTTCCAAATCAATTCCAGCATATTTTCTTTCATGAATTTATTGCTCACTATCTTTTTGTTTTACCTCTACCAGGAAAGGGAGAAGGGGAAGGAATCTCAATCTGCTACCCTTTGGGCTTTTAAACACTGGGTAAAGCTCAAACCATCACAAGTATTGAAAAAGCTCTGTTTTCCTCTCATCTATGCATTTAGGGTAAGTTCATTCATAATCACATATGTATATATGCTGGGTTACACCATCCTGGGGTTGGGTTGTCAGAGCCCTGCCCTCCTCCAGGGAACAAAAGAAACCTGATCTGGGTGGATGTGGTTTCTTCCTCCTGGGAGGAGGGGTCCATGTCCACACACACACCCACCCCCTGGGCTTAAATTGGTCTGTTCTGCTCCACTTCCTGTCCAACAAGACTATAAAGGGGAGGGCATGACAGCCATCTTCTTTCTTTGCTCCTGCCTCACCTGTTTGAAAGGACTAATAGCTACTGCTGGCCTTCTGGTTCTGCATGTGGTTGGGCCTGATCTTCTCCCTGCTGCATCCATGCTTCTCTAAAGGACTGAAATCCACATACATCGAGAGAGATGTAAGGCCATCCAAATTTGGGTTTGTATATTCTCTTATTCATCCTTATTCCTTACCCTTGTAAATCTCCCCTGTTATTGCTGTATTGTCAAAAAAAAATTTGCTTCTTCTACTTCCAAACTGACTCCAGATTACTTTTTGGTAGATTAGACTCCAGTTAAGGCTTAAACCACCATGGTGTAGAATCCATGCTGCCTTGCTGTTCCTTATGAACTCATTTCCCTCATACAAGATGGTCACACTTCATGGTAGTGCCAGCTAGATACTTCTACTTATCTCTTCAAATCAGAGCACCTTTTGATAAATTAGAAAGTTAACCTAGAGCTCTAGGCAGAAAGAATAGAATACACCAAATGTAGGCTGAGTTGGAAGTTATCACACTTGCATATTTTATGGTAAAGAAATTTATTTTGTAACTTGAACCTACACGGTTTTATTTCTTATTTTTCCAAATAAGATTAGCTTTGCGTATAAGATAGGTCACTTGAAAGTGTTTCTACACAGCAGATCTATGTAATTGCTGCTATTCCACCTTCCCCTTTTACTAAGATGGCTTTTATAGTTCTTCAAACAACTCTCAGTAGGAAAGAAATTATCAGTGTATTCTACTCTTTTGAGACAAATATCACTATTTTGTCATGCACAACAAGCTGCAACAAGTAGCTGCAAAAGTTATATGTACCCAACTCCTGTTCTGGACACCAGGTAAGTGCCTGCAATTTAATTTCTCTGGTACATTCTCAAAATCCATTTCAACTGCATTTGATTTTTCAGATATACTCCTTTTATTTAAAACAAAACCAAAAACAACCAAAAAAATTAATCCAACAAAACACCAAAGCCAAACAGAAACAACAACAGAACAAACAAAACCCAACCAACCGCAACAAGAAGAAGAAACCTCACCAAAAAAACCCCAGCAACAACAACAACAAAAGTACTTGGACCAAAGGAAAGTGCTTTTTGGGTACAGACTGAACTGACGGCTTTGGTCAGTCCATGCCATTTATCAGGTACATCAACATGCTTTAAAAAATATGACACACCCTCTATACATAGAGAGCTTTCCAGACTTCTTTCCACTGAAAACATTTTCTCATACTTATGGTATAAGATATACAGCAGTGAAGTTTTCCTAAGCATCCAGAAATATTCCTGAACATATCTTTATTTTGTGAAGAATATGTGTATGTCATGCTAATGTGATGTGTTAATACTGAAATCAAAGGAGTTTCCAGCAATTGCATTTTCTATATATTTATTTTATTGGATAATTGCACTAGAAAATATGGTTGTTTTTTTTTTTTTAAACACAGCTTTTCAATGAACTATTGCCATAATTTGGCAAAAATGCTTGGAGCTGAACTGTTTTTAAAGCCAACTTTACTCAAGCATGAATTTCATGGAACATTTTGCACATTATATAACTTTTTTTTTCCTAAAGCCCACAAGAATTGGGAATTCTAGCAGGTCCATTAAACCACTTTTCACCTGCCAAAGTACAACAAGATAGAAACTTTATCGCACTTCATAACCATGCTGAAATTAACTACAGGGGGAAAAAAAAAGTGTATTTTCCCTCTCCTTTGCTCATTCAAAAAGACCATCTCTTATAAATAAGTCATGAATTCCTCAGGCCATTAATTCGCATGAGATACTCTTCTTTGCTAATTTTTTTCCCTCCATCTCCCCTCCCCTTGCTTTCCTTTTTATTAATTGTACACAGGGCTCCTTCCTTAGAAAAGTCCAAAGAGGTCCAGAAATGGAGTCCTTTCAACCTTTCATTCTAATTATAAAGCTTTCTAATAGTGAAGCACTTCTGCCAGCAGCTTTACAGTTATGATTTCTGGAGGTTTTTTGTTTGGTTTGGGGGTTTTTGTGTTTGTTTATTTGGTTGTTTTATTTCCCCAAGATCAAAAGAGAATCAATTAAAGACATATTTTAAGATACAACTATCTGCATCTTGCTGACTTGTATATTTTTAAATTTTGATTTAAAATCAAAGCTGCATAGGCAAAAATGACACACATTTTTGCTTCTGCTATTACTACAGAACTATAAGCTAAAATAACTTGAAGAAGGTGAAACCCACAGAAAAATAATATTTTGTATTGTAAAACAATTTTGTAATACTCAGCTGCATACCCTTGTATGTCTTCTTAGGGATAGCAGTGGAGTGATCTTTGAGAGCTAGTCTTAAAAATACATGCATTTTCCATATAAATCAAGTACATTCATATATTGATCAATGGAACAAGACCTAGAGCAACACTTGAAGGTCTCTTGTTATAATAGATTACTTCTCTGACGTAATACAATCAGTACAAACTATTCAAGGTCCTTTTCTGCAATCATCATGGAATCATCTAGATGCAGGTGCACAATAACAAGAAATAGGATCATAAATATAAAGAAGAAGCCCTTTTACAGTTTCTCAGACAATCTAGAAGTAACTCAACTAAACAAATGGATTTCTAAGTGTTTACTTTCTGTTCTCCCTAGTTCCAGTATAGATGATTATTTCCATGGACACATGTAAACTACATTTTGGAGGAAAAAAGACAAAGCCCACTGTTTAAAGATTAAAAACCATCCAGACAGTAAGCAATAGAAGTTTTAGCAGTTTAAATGTGTGTGAAACTGAAAACCTCTGACAGCAGGTTAAGAAAGTAACCTCTCATCTATACCTTACAAAGGTCTCATGGAACTCCCAGTGTCTGGATTGTAAATTCTGGAGAGAGGAAAATGATGCATTTCAAAAAATTCTAAAGCCTTTGTTTTAGTGTTTTAAAAGTGGATTACCTTATGAGAGTACCTTTTGAATATAAATAAAATTGAATAGAATAGAAGAATAGAATAGACCAGGTTGGAAGAGACCTTCAAGATCATCGTGTCCAACCTATCATCCAACACCACCTAATCAACTAAACCATGCAACCAAGCACCCTATCAAGTCTCCTCATGAACACCTCCAATGATGGTGACCCCACCACCTCCACGGGCAGCCCATTCCAATAGGCAGTCACTCTTTCTGTGTAGAACCTCTTCCTAACCTCCAGCCTAAACCTCCGCTGGCACAGCTTGAGACTGTGTCCTCTTGTTCTGGTACTGGTTGCCTGGGAGAAGAGACCAACCTCTGCCCATCTACAACCTCCCTTCAGGTATTTGGAGAGAGCAATAAGGTCTCCCCTGGGTCTCCTCCTATCCAGTTTAAGCAACTCCAGCTCCCTCAGCCTTTCCTCATAGGGCTTGTGTTCCAAAGTCCTCACCAGCTTTGTTGCCCTTCTCTGGACACGTTCCAGCAAGTCAACATCCTTCCTAAACTGAGGGGCCCAGAACTGGACACAGGACTCAAGGGGATCTGCTGGAGGGAAGAGAGGCTTTGTAGGGGGACCTTGACAGGCTGGACAGATGGGCAGAATCCAACGGCATGAGATTTAACATATCCAAGTGCCGGGTTCTGCACATTGGCCACAGCAACCACATGCAGTGCTTACAGGCTGGGGTCAGAGTGGCTGGAGAGCGGTCAGGCAGAGAGGGACCTGGGGGTACTGGTTGATTGTAGGCTGAACATGAGCTTGCAGTGTGCCCAGGCAGTCAAGAAGGCATCCTGGCCTGCATCAGGAAGTGTGGCCAGCAGGAGCAGGGAAGTCATTCTGCCCCTGTACACTTCACTGGTTAGGCCGCACCTTGAGTCCTGTGTGCAGTTCTGGGCCCCTCAGTTTAGGAAGGATGTTGTCTTGCTGGAATGTGTCCAGAGAAGGGCAACAAAGCTGGTGAGGGGTTTGGAACACAAGCCCTATGAGGAAAGGCTGAGGGAGCTGGGGTTGCTTAGCCTGGAGAAGAGGAGACTGAGGGGTGACCTTATTGCTCTCTACAACTACCTGAAAAGTGGCTGTAGCCAGGCAGAGGTTGGTCTCTTCTCCCAGGCAGCCAGTACCAGAACAAGAGGACACAGTCTCAAGCTGCGCCAGGGCAGGTTTAGGCTGGATGTTAGGAAGAAGTTCTATACAGAGAGAATGATTCCCCATTGGAATAGGCTACCCATGGAGGTGGTGGAGTCACCTTCATTGGAGGTGTTCAGGAAGAGGCTTGATGGGGTGCTTGGTTGCATGGTTTAGTTGTTTAGGTGGGTTGGATTGCTTGATGGGTTGGACGCGATGATCTTGAAGGTCTCTTTCAACCTGGCAGTATGTATGTATGTATGTGTGGCCTAACCAGTGCAGTGTATAGGGGTGAATCACCTCCCTGCTCCTGCTGGCCCCATTGTTCCTGATGCAGGCCAGGATGCCATTGGCCATTTTGGCTGCCTGGGCACATTGCAGGCTCATGTTCAGTCTACCATCGACCATCACCCCCAGGTCCCTCTCTGCCTGGCTGCTCTCCAGCCACTCTGACCCCAGCCTGTAGCACTGCATGGGGTTGCTGTGGCCAATGTGCAGAACCCGGCACTTGGATGTGTTAAATCTCATGCCGTTGAATTCTGCCTATCTGCCCAACCTGTCAAGGTCCCTCTGCAAAGCCCCTCTACCTTCAGCAGATCAACACCTGTGTCTCGATCCGGAGAGGGAAAGAGATTGAGGTTTTTAATGAATATTCCCGTGCTGTGAAATTAGAGGCACAAACGAGGCCAAAATATCAACAGCTAGACTATTTATTACATAAATAAAGTGGAGGGATCAGAATAGGAAAAGAGAGAAGAAAGGGAGAAGAGGGAAAGAATTATATTACCACACCCCTCACCCCCCAAGACAGTTTGAGTCCGTGGAGGAAAGGTGCTGCAGGAGATGTTGGGTCTGTAGAGAAACGGTGCTGCAGGAGATGTTGGGTCTGTAGAGGAAGGGTGCTGAGGCTTTGGCTGTAGAAGGGATGAGGTCCTCTGGGCAGCTTCTTCAGCTCCATGAGTTGCAGCAGGCGGAACTTAGGGCACGGAGAGTCCAAGATCCATTTTGTTGGCCCCGGGATGTTTCCAGCGTGTGGTGCCGTCTGCTTTCTTCTGCATCTTGCATCTCCAATTTTCTCCTCCTCAAGCCAGTAGTTGCTCCAGTCTTTTATACAGTTTTTTAGCCCTTAGGCAAGTGTCCAGGTGTTGTTCCCCAGGATATCGTTCTGGGAAATCATCTTTAGGTCCAGGTATCTTTCCCCAGGAAATCTTTCTGTGTACTCAGGTGAGTTTGGGCAGCCACTGGATAGGGGGGAAGGCCTCCGCCTCCTCCTGCTCCATCTAGCTACCCACACACTCTTTTCACATCAGGAACCATTGTCCTTTCCTGGGGTATCTGATGGCTGGAAATGATCTTGTCCTGAAGGTGTGGAATGCTGGGCCCTTGGGCCATTGTTGTAGGCCAGCTGCAGTCCCGTGAGCAATGTTATCTTTGCACCTTCCAAGAGTCCTTGCAGTGGCTCTGCCCAACGCACATCAGCTATTGTCTGGACAAACAGCAAGTGATTTTATCTTTGTTGAGTCACCAGGAGAGATGAGCTTTAGTCTCTCGCAACCTGCCCCCAACTTGGTGTCATCTGCAAATTTACTGATGATGGACTCAATGCCCTCATCCAGATAATCAATAAAGATGTTGAAAAGCATGGGGCCCAGCACTGATCCTTGGGGCACACCACTAGTGACAGGCCGCCAGCTGGATGAGGCACCATTCACCACCACTCTCTGGGCTTGGCCCTCCAGCCACTTCCTAACCCAACGCAGTGTGCTCCTGTCCAAGCCATGGGCTGCCAGCTTGGCCAGGAGTTTGCTGTGGGGGACAGTGTCAAAGGCCTTGCTGAGGTCCAGGTAGACTACATCCACAGCCTTCCCCACATCAATCAGGCAGGTCAACTGATCATAGAAGGAGATCAGGTTGGCCAGACAGGACCTGCTTTTCCTAAAATCCATGCTAGCTGGACCTGATCCCTTGGCCATCCTGTAAGTGCTGTGTGATTGCACTCAAGATGACCTCTTCCATTATCTTGCCTGGCACTGAGGTCAGGCTGACAGGCCTAGTATTCCCTGACTTATCCAACCTGCCCTTCTTGTGGATGGGCGCCACATTGGCCAGCTTCCAGTCTTCTGGGACCTCTCCAGTGAGCCAGGACTGCTGAAAAATGATGAAGAGTGGCTTGGCCAGCTCATTTGCCAGCTCTCTAAGTACCCTAGGATGGATCCCATCTATTCCCATGGACTTGTGGGGATCTAAGCAGCTGAGCAGATCTCTAACTACTTCCTCCTGGATGACAGGGGAACTATGCTGCTCCCTGGCTCCATCTGCCAGCTCTGCAGGCCAGCTGTCTGGAAGACAATCTGTCCTGCTATTAAAATTTGAGGCAAAGAAGGTATTAAGTACCTCTGCCTTTTCCTCGTTCTTTGTTACAACGTTCCCCTCAGTGTCCACCAAGGAGTGGAGATTTTCCTTGCTCCTTCTCTTGCTATTAATATATTTATAGACAATTTTTTTGTTGTCCTTCACAGCAGAGGCCAATCTAAGCTCTAAATGAGGCAGATGTAGTGAAGGAATAAATTTTATAGAGCACATGTATTTCCAGTAAATCATGACATCAAAACATAATTAAAATGGTTATACAGGCAGAAACAATAATTACTGATGGTGATGTGGACATCATATTCTATTTTGTTGTATAAGTAGAACATCAGAGATTCAGAGATTGCATCAGGTTGGAAGGAACCCTCAAAGCTCACACAGAATCACAGAATTTTCAGGGTTGGTGTAGACCTCAAGGTTCATCTACTTCCAACCTCCCTGCCATGGGCAGGTGTACTTTCCACTATATCAGGTTGAGCAGAGCCACATCCAGCCTGGCCTTAAAAACTTCCAGGAATGGGCCTTCCACCACCTCCCTGGGCAATTTGTTCCAGTGTCTCACCACTCTTATGGTGAAGAACTTCTTCCTAAAGTCTAATCTAAACCCACCCTCCTCTAGCTTGGATCCATGCCCCGTAGTCCTATCACTACCTGACACCCTAAAAGTGCCTCACCAGCATTCTTGTAGACCCCCTTCAGACAACGGTAGGCCACAATAAGGTGTCCTTGCAGCCTTCTCTTATCCAAAATGAACAACCCCAACTCTCTCAATCTTTCCTCTTTGGCAAGGGGCTCCAGCCCTCTGACCATCCTTGTGGCTTTTCTCTGGACGCACTCCAGCACTTCCATATCTTTCTTGTGTAGGGGTTCCAGAACTTGATATAGTACCCCAGGTGGGGTCTCACTATAACGGTGTAGAGGGGAGAATCACCTCTCTTGACCTGCTATCCACATCTTTCTTGATGCAGCCCAAGTGTGGTGGTTTAGGTTATGCCTTTTAAATTTAGTTACAGATTCTGAGAAGAAAAGTAGAAAAATATAAATAAATCACTAATGGGAGTAAAAAGGAAAACAAAAGATTATTCTGAACAAACTCATTGGGTAAATATCTGGAATAGGAGCAGCTGGACCATAACAATTCTTTTTCTCTTCTGATCAAGGCTGGTTTTGCTTTGCTCAGGAGAGATAATCTGCTTATCAGCTGGCTTTGGCTAAGTCTAACCCACTGCTTCTCTCTCCACTTGTTTCTCTCTTGGGACAGGGGGTGGGAAGACAGTGGAACATCTTCCCTCGTCTCTTGACCGGGGGATTTTGTGTTGTTTGCTAACTCTCAGCAAGTCACATTCTTTCATCTCTCTCCTTGTCATTTATCAAATTCTGCTTTTAATGGTCCATGTGTATAAGCAAGTTCAACTTCGGGTGCATAATCCTGAAATCTTAATATGCAACTTTTTTTCATAAACAATACAAAGAAGTTGACAGGTCTGAAAAGGGCTTGTGTGAAATGATAATTAAGCGCTTTAGAGAGTGTCAAGAGTCAATAGCTCAGCACTGTCAGCATGCTTGAGTGTTACAGGCTATAATTAGATGGCATGGAGGTGTAAGGGATGTTTGGCAGTTTATTTCAGCATGATCTCCAGGGTAAAAATAAAGAGCTGCCTCAAAATGAGACACTATGAGTGAGGAGAGCAGATTAAAAATGTATACGTGCTTTTTTGTGATTTACAAAAATTGGTACTTTGTGATGCCACCATTTTCAGAATTTCCATCCATCTATCAAGTGAATTTATCTTATGTCCTAGATTTTGATTATAAGACCACTGATACTTTTGTTTTTCTAAATTCCCAGTTCTTTTCTAACTTATACTCCCTCCTATTTCATTATGGCACTTAGTGAGTGGTCTTTAGTCAATAGCACTATGTACAAGAAGGTATGTGTTGTTTCAAGGATTGTAACACTCCTAACCATGCTGGTTTAGAAATAAGACACAGCCAGTTGCAACCAAGTACTTGAAAGTTGCCAAGAAAGCTTTAGTAAACAGATTCTGAAATCTTACTGTAGTATTTGTATAACAGAGCCAACATACATGACAACTTTACAAGAAAAAAAAAGGAATATTTCTTTAATTCATAAATACTCAGATGAAAATACAATATTATCTGCTTTAGAAGTTATCTAAAATGGATAGAAAAGTAAACCAAAATGGCTTCAATCTTGAATTTAAACATATCAGTGAGGATAATTATCTTTGCAAAATGACTGTGAAATGCTGAGGACTCATGCCACTATTCCTAAAGCAGACAGAACACAAGGACTTTCACATTTTGATATGTGATCTCCATTAGAAGTCTCAATCTTAAGTGAAATTAATTTAGAAATCAACTTGCCATATTACTTGAGTAAAATGTTTTAAAACACCTATTTGATTTAACTACTGTTGTTTATATCATGCAGTTAGACTAAATGGTTACTTCATTACTGGATTATGTACTTCTGTAAAAGTAATTGATTACATTTTCTCTCTTTCACTCATGCATTACCCCTTGCATTAATACAGCACCACCCATTTTGAAATCCCAAGGATTTTAAATTCTTTTTCAAGAAAAAATCTGTTATACCTATTCCTTCTCAAATGTTAGAAACTCAGGTTTTACACTGAAAAATAATTTCCTCTATGACTTATTTGTGGCTGCAACCAGTTTTCTATGTCTAGTACTGTAGTTAAAGTTAGCTATAAAAGAGTTCATGTGAGTACAGTTGTGATTGTTAAAATGCCAGTTGTCCACACTTCTGTTAGCATTCTTCATGGCAGTCAGCAATTCACAGAAATAAAATATTAGGACTCTTAAAGCAGGAGATTACCAATTAGTGGAATTCTCCAATGGCACAAAGTAACTACAAATTACTGTCATCACCATTATTCACAAAGCAAAATGTCTCTGGAATGCCTGTGTGCTTCCTTCCTGAACTGCTCCCCAATGTCAGCTTTGTCTGCTTTCAAATCCTGAAGCAATAGTTTTATTAACTAAAGACCTGACTGCGTAGCAAATGAAAAGCTAGTACTGCAGGAAAGTCCTGGAATGGAGTTGAGCTTGGTTTGGAGGGACTTTTTCCCCCATTTTTAGTTTTAAACATTTAAAAAACTGCTTAAAATGGAAGCCTCACTGGAATTAAATTGCTGATAAATAATCAAGAATACAAAAGTGAACCACTAGGTCACTGAAATATCCTGAAACTAGTCAAAGAGTAACAGCTTCATTTTTATGTTTCTAAAAGACAAGTTATAAAAATATTTAATGTGCTAAGAGGATTCTGAAAGGAAAATAATCTGGTGGCCTTAGCTTGGTTCCTTGCACCACTGGAAATTTTCTGTTTGTTATTAAGATAGTCCCTCCACACTGGAGCTCTGAGAGCCCAGAATCTGTTAATTTGTCTTTGAAGCTTAACTCCAGCTCAAGGCTGGTGGAAGCAGAAGTGTGCTAGATCTCCTGAGTTATGTGAGTAGGTGTCATTAGGTAGGTTCTCATTTTTCTCATTCAAGCTGTGCTCTCTCCCATGTGCCATTGGAGGGTTTTCCCCAGACCTCAACAGCTGCCACATTCCCTGAGCTGTTCAATAACAATTGAGAACTGGCAAAAGACGACTATTTTCCTTTCTCTGAAACATTTCAATCTGGGCAGTCTCCAATATAGAACAGATTTCAGCAGAAACAGTCTATATCATATTTAAATCAACGGCATGATCTTTTAGATTTTACATACTTCTACTTCCTGCATAACCATGCAATTTTCCATACCTTCATTTGCATCTCAAAAATGCAGTTACGAAAAATAAATGTACATTATTTTGTGACTTTGGTGTCAGTAGATACACATTGAGCTGGAGCTCTGTTGCAATGGTGATATCTCCTTGTATGACTAACTTCAAAGTGATCTTGGGATTTAGAATCCTAACTTCTTTAGACACTGTAATAAATTTGTAAATTTAATACATAAAATTGCACCACAGTTGGACCAGGTGGGGAAAGTGACAACAATGTTTCAAAAACAAGCATCCAGTAAATGAGGAGGTAAAGGATATTGAATAGATTTTTAGATTTAAAAAAAAAAAAAAGGATATATATATGTATATATGTATATATATATACACACATATAGGTCTTTCTAAGATTTTATTGTATTTTTATTTAATTTTTTAAATTGCAGAAGATATACTTCATGGACACTGGCCATATTTTTCCTTTGACAAAGTCCTTTTCTCATTGTGGAAAACTTACTGGTTTTAACACTGATCTCATGAACCTTCTGTGAAGGTCCTGTCCAGTTATCCGAACATGATTCTTTACGAGCAGAAAGAAATATTCTATTTATAAAAATTCACCATTCCAGACAAATTCTGTCAATCTGATTAAACCATAATACCATCAGAACACATAGGTGGAAGTTTTTAGGACTATGACTTTAAAGACTTGACTTTCACCTCATGACGACTATTTGCTTAATGTTTCTTCCTGTATTGACAGTCTCTTCTCCTTTAAGTACTGAGATGGTTTCTCAGACAATGGCACTGATATAATTATGACTAATTCAAGATCTGTCCTTAGTAATATTATTTTTAAATATTTTAGAAGCTTTTCTTTTAAAAGCATTAAAGGCTTAAAAAAAGCCTTTAAATTTGCCCTTTATTTCTCCATTTTGTTTTCTCCCAAGAAGACATTTTATATCTGTATAAGCAACTTTATTTTGAATCCTTGCTTATTTCTTGCAGTTACCTCTGTTACAAAATAAATATTTTGCCTTTTAGATTGCAACCTCATTTAATCATTAATTTAACATCTGCCTCTGGATTAAAACACACAATAATCAGAAATTCTAAGCATGTATTGAGGTAAGGTTATTGCCATTACACCTATCCTGCTCATAGACTCAACCTTTATAGCATGGCTAGGACTTGAAGCCTCACACAAAACAGCAGACATTACCAACCAGATCCTTTAAAAAGCATTTCTACTTCTCATCTTCTCAGGTGTCATGCTGGCACAAAAATGCTACTATTTGCTTTTTCATGGGACATTCACATACAAAAATATGACTCATCTAATCCTGAGATACCACAAAAATGAAAAAATATCATGGGCAGTGTATTCTGGAAAAAAAAATAATTATTGTCCTCCTAATTTTGAGTCATAAACAAAGTTTGTGAAGAGTATAAAGCAATCTAGTTCCATTTACTCTTCTATTATTTCCTACTGACACCCTGTGCATGTTCAAAAGAAGAAGTGGCCATTTATTACATACATTTGCTTTGGAGTCAACTTCTATATTTAGACATGAGCTTTTCTGCTTAACTGTATGTTTAGCAAGACAATTTGGTGAAAAAAAAAAAAAAAAAAAGAAAATCCAAGTCAGATTATAAATGTTCACTCCTATATTACAGATTTAGGTTTGGGATTAAAAAATCCTGCAAATATCTTTTGAGTTTTTATTGGAATTTATGTTATGTTCCAATAATAAAATCAGTCAGGCAAACAAATTCCTAAACTTAAAGTTAATACTCTAGCTTCAACCTTAGTGATTACATTTTGGCTGCCTTTACCGCATGTGTAGCAAGTCAGAACGCTGTGCACTGAACATCAGCTCTCTTGGATTGTGCTTGACAAATTCTAAAAGGATTTTATGTTTTATGATAAATCCTCACATAAATCAGTGAGGTCTTCAATCTTGTAGTTTCTTAAATATATTAGGAGACATATTTGGTGAGTATTTTTTATCATAACCAGTAGGTGTTCTGCAGTAGTTTCAGTGATTTCAAAAGATGCAATTCCTTGTGAGTGAGCACAATAGGATTTTCAGTTTGCTAGATTAGATGCATGTTCGTATACTTCAGGGACCCTGCCCCCTTTATACAGTCTTGACATGGGGGCAGGATGAAGATTGCTGATGAAGATTGTTATGTGTCAAAAGGAGTATGATTATGTGACTCACCTTGTTTTCCATTGTACATAATTTAAAAGCAGACTGTCATGGTATTTTTCATAATTAAAAAAGCCCTTGCTATTGTTTATAATTATCCCTTTAATTCTTGACATTGAAATCTGTTTCCTTACTGATTTAACTTCCCCTTTCTTTGGGAGTACTTGTGGATGAGTTATTGAATAGTTATGTATGAATGTACAGTGACTTAATTCTTATGCTTTTTATTAAGAGCGGGGAGAGAATGCCTTTGTATTTTGTCTAGATCATTTTCTTGACAACTCTCTGGCTACCCTCACTGGATTTTCAGGTTTGTGCTATGTCTGTGAACAATCTGAATGTGGTAGTGCAGTATTTCCTTGTGTAGTGCCTTAGCGGTCCATGTTACAAAATAGAAAGGGAAAACATCTTCAGTTAAAAAACTGATCCTGACTCAGTGTGTCTTCCTTTAAGATGATGAATATAAGGTCATAATATACTCATTTAGCAGTTTATTGCATGATTTTAATCTTTTATCCACTAATCTCCATCACAATCAGTTCCAAACACATTGTCTGTACTCATCTGTATAATCTGTCTAAAATTCCTTCAAACTTCAACAGTTCTGGTGGAGATATTTTCCAGTTTGCATTATATAAATCTGGATCCTCACAATTTAGGATATTTTTTTTAGCTAAAAATTGCATCTAGATTGTGTTTTAGTAAACTTTGACAGAGTTCCAGGGGATTGAACCTGGCCTGCTGCAAGGGGTCAACCAGACACTTTCTGACAATCTCTCCCCATCAAGGTGGAAGGAAAGGAGAAAATACGATGGAAAAACACATGGATTGAGATAGCTCACTTGACAATTACTGTCATGGGCAAAACAGACTTACCTTGGGGAAAACTATTACCAATTAAAATGGAGTTAGATAGTGAGAAACAAAGACAAAACCTTAAGCATCTTTACCCCCTTCTTTCCAGTCTTGTCTCTATTAATGGTGACTCTACCTTTTACCCCAGCAACTCAAGCAGTTCAAGGAGGTTTGTGGAGACATAAGGGGGTTAGGAAGACATAGAGAAACTGTGCAAATGAATGAAGATAATGATAGGGTTTAGTCCTCATGAGTAAGAATCAGGAATAAGGCCAGCAAGAGTGACGTCATGGTGGGAATTTATTATACACCACCCAAGCAGGGTGAAGAGGTACATATTTTTTTACAGTCAGTTGAGAGGGAGTTCACAATCACTACCCTTTGTTCTCATGAGAGACTTCAACTTCCCAAATGTCTGCTGAAAATGCAATATGGCAGGGAGAGAACAGTCCTGAAGGTTTCAGGAGTGTCTGGAAGATAGCTTCCTGACAAAACTAGTGAGGGAGCCAACCAGCGAAGGTGCCCTCCTGGACTTGCTTCTTGTGAACAGGGAAGAACTAGTTGGGTAAATAAAGGTTGGAGACCATCTAGGGCTCAGCCATCATGAGGTGATTGAGTTCTCTATCCTTGGGGAAACAAGGAAAGGGTTTAATAAAACTGCCACCTTGAACTTCTGGAGGGCAAACTTTGGCCTTTCAGGAGACTGATTGGCAAATTCCCTTGGGAGGCTACCGTGAAGGGTATAGGAGTCCAGGAAGGCTGGAGCATGTGTGGTGGTTTGGGGCTGCGTGCCCTCTGCTATGTGGTGTACTTCCTGTGTCCAGAAATCCAGCCCAGTGGGTGGACACAGGAAACCAGGTATCTCCTACCATAATCCCCTGCACTGCTATAAAATCTAGCACAGGGTCTAGCACTTCCACTAGCCTAGCAGTGTGGGGGGGGGAAGAACGAGCCCTGGGGGTCTTGGGCCCACCCTCAGGTGGGGATGGGATGCTTCCGGGTCTGTTTTGGGGTTTCTTCTGTTTCTGGTTCTTTGTGCACATTCACCCTTTTCTATTGAAACTTTTCCATCACTTTTGCAATCTGTTTGCCAGAGTCATTATTTCTGCCTGTGGTGGGGAGGGGGACTGCCTCAACCCACTACAGCATGCTTCAAGAGGGAAGTTGTAAAGGCACAGGAGCAGGCTATCCCTATGTGTCAAAAAATGAGCCATCAAGGAATGCGTCCACCCTGGCTGAATAGGGACCTTTGACTGGACCTCAAGAATAAAAGGAGAGTCTTTGGAAGAGGGGACAGGTCTTTCATGAGGACTATAAAGATGTAGTAAAGCTATGGACAGAGAAAATTAGGAGAGAAAAAGCACTGCTAGAGCTCAATGTAACTACAGGCATTAAGGATAATAAAAATTGTTTCCATAAATTCATTAACAACAAAAGGAGGACTAGGGAAAATCTCCATCCTTTATAGGATGCAGAGGGAAACATAGCAACTAAGGATGAGAAGAAGGATGAGGTGCTCAATGCCTATTTTGCCTCTGTCTTTAGCACTGTAACCAGCAGTTCCCTGACACCCAACTTCATGAGTCAGGGAGGGGAATCAGAATGAGATCATCACAATAAATGAGGAAGTGATCAGTGATCTGCTACCCCATTGAGACACACTCAAGTCTATGGGGCCAGAGGAGTGACACCCAAGGGTACTGAGGGATTTGGCATATGTGCTCATCAAGCCATTTTTTATTATTTACCTGAAGTCGTGTGTAATTAGGGAGGTCCTAATGGACTGGAGGGTAGCAAATGCAGCACCTATCTACAAGAAAAGAAGGAGGATCTGAGAAATTATGGACCTATCAATCTGATCTTGGTAACAGGGAAGATCATGGAGCAGATCATCTCAAGTGCTGTCACATGCCATATAGAGAACAACCAGAGGATCAGGCCAAATCAGCATGGGTTTATGAAAGTCATGTCCTGCCTGACCAACCTAATCTTCTTCTATGACAAAATGACCCGACTATTGGATGAGGGAAAGGCTGTGGATATTGTCTACCTAGACTTTCAAAAAGCCTTTGACACTGTTCCTCACAGAATTCTCATGGACAAACTGGCTGCTTGTGGCTTGGGTGAGCACACACTCTGCTGGATAAAGCACTGGCTGGACAGACAGGTGCAAGAGTGGTGGTCAGTGAAGATAAATCCAGCTGGCAGACAGTCACAGGTGGTGCTTCTCAGGGCTCAGTGTTGGGACAACTTCTGTTTAACATTATGTGGCCAGAGTGTTCCATCAACTGCCCCTTTCTTAAAGGCACAGCCTAAAATGGTCACACATTATTAATGATCTTGGTGAAGATTTAGAGTGTGTCATGAGTAAGTTTGCAGATGACAACAAGTTAGGTGGGAGTGTTGACCTGCACAAGGGTAGGGAGACTCTACAGAGGGACTTGGATAGATTGCATCAATGGGCCAGTGTTAAGGGAAGGAGCTTCTACAAGACCAAATGCCAGGTCTTCTTAGGTCACTCAAATCAATACTACAGGCTTGGGCAAGTGTGGCTGGAAAGCTGTCTGGCAGAAAGCGACCTGGAGGTTCTAATCAGCAAGCAACTGAATATGAGCAAGCAGTGTGTCCAGGTGGCCAAGAAAGCCAACGGCATCCTGGCTTGTACCAGAAATCCTGTGTCCCACAGGAGCAGGAAGGTGATTGTCCCCTTGTAGTCAGCTCTGGTGAGGCCACACCTCAAGTATTGTGTACAGTTTTGGGCACCTCAATACATGACAGATGTGGAGGTGCTGAGTGAATGCAGAGGAGGGCAGCAAATCTGGTGATGTGCCTGGAGAATAAATCTTACGAAGAATGACTGAAGGAGTTGGGGCTGATTGGAAAAAGAGGAGGTTAAGGGGAGACCTCATTGCTCTCTACAACTACGTGAAAGGACGTTGTGGAGAGGCTGGTGCTGGTCTCTTCTCACAGGTAATAAATGATGGAGCAAGAGGGAATGGCCTCAAGCTGCCACTGGGTAGGTTTAGAGTGGACATTAGGAAAAATATTTTCACGGAGAGAGTGGTCAGGCATTGGAATGGGCTGCCCAGGGAGGTGGTTGAGTTACCAACCCTGGATGTGTTCAAAGGTCATTTGGATGTGGTGCTTAGGGGTATGGTTTTGGGGTGAACTTTGTAGAGTAGAGTTATTGTTGAACTTGGTGATCCGAGGGGTCTTTTCCAACTGGAACATTTATGTGATTCTTTAATTTTGTGATTCTGTGGCCAGCTCATATGAGTTATTCTCTGCCAGTCCATCCTCTCACATTGTTCTCTTCCCTGTCATGAAGACTTTCATGGGCTGCTGGGAAATATCTTCTCCACCACGTTCCCTCCGGCAAGCTGCATAGAAATCTCTGCTCCAGTGGCTTCATCACCTCTTCCCTCTCCTTCTTCAATGACACTGTTTTAAGGTTTGTTTTTCATATTTTTTCCCCTCATTCCTACTTGTTTAATCACTTCAGTGTGTGCAACTGTTCTGTTGAAACAATGGAGTTATTTTTATTTTAAACTCACTGATTGCTATTTTTATTTCAACCTTTCTAGGTTGTGTGCATGTGAAATAGTAAATAGCCATATCCATTTACTTTATTTATGCTATTAATACTTCTATAAATACCTATCAAATTCTTAGATATCTCATTCCTAGATTGAAGACCCTCTTTGGTTACTTTTTACAGAAACCATTCTATACTCCTGACTACCCTTCTCTTACATTTTTTAATAGTTCTAGTTCATCTATATCATTCCCATCATTCAGATGGGAATATCACACCTGAAATTGTGTTGTTACCAGATTTTACATATATCTGCTTTAGTTGTTATTCTTGTTGTTACAGTTGTTAGTATTCTGTTTTCATTTTTTGTTTCTAGTGAGCAATTGATAAAGATGTTAAGCAGGACTGGCCCCAGTATTAAGCCATGGGGAACACAACTCAGGACTGAATGCCAGCTGGACTTCATTCACCACCACCACCCTTTGTGCCTGTCCATTCAGGCAGTTTTTTACCCAGTGAAGAGTATAACCATCTGTGATAGTCTAGGCTGTGCCTTTAAGAAAGGATAGCTGCAGAATTCTCTAGCTGAATGTTTGGGCGTAAAAAGGAAAACAAAAGAAAGATAATTCTAAATAAATTTTGTTGGTTGATGAGTGGGATGTAGTTTTATGATCTTACATTCTGTCTCAGTCTGTCTTCTGTTTCTTGGCCAGACTGCATGCATGCTGACCCTGGACTGAAACTGATAAGCAGATAACTTTCTTAACAGTGCTTCAAGCTAATTCCCCTAACATCCCTATCCACTCTTTCACAGCCTTTTCTTCATCCACTAAGAAGGTGACCATGTTGTAGAAGAGGATCAGGTTAGTCAAGAAGGACCTGCCTCCAATAAACCAATGCCGACTGGGCCTGATCCCCTGGTTGTCCTGATGTGCTGCATAATGGTGCTACATCAGCTTCCCCAGCACTGAACTTAAACTGACAGGCCTGTAGATTCATGGATCCTCCTCCAGGCCCTTCTTGAAGATGGGTGTCACACTGGCTAACTTCCAATCGGATGGGACTTCCCTGGTCAGCCATAACTGCTAAAAAATGATGGAAAATTTCTTGGTGAGCACCTCTGTGAACTCACTCGGAATTGTTGGGTGGACTGTTGGGAGACCACTCTGCTCCTGGTCTCTACCTTCTAGCTCAGGGTACAACTGGTCTTGTTAATAAAGACTGAGGCAAAGGTGGCATTAAGCATCTTAGCATTTTTAGTATCATAGTATCAGTCAGGGTTGGAAGGGACCACAAGGATCAGCTAGTTCCAATGCCTCTGCCACGTGCAGGGACACCCTACACTAGATTAGGCCAGCCAGAGCCTCGTCCAGCCTGGTCTTAAACACTTCCAGGGACGGGGCCTCAACCACCTCCCTGGACAACCCATTCCACGGCTTCACCACTCTCATGGTGAAGAACTTCCTCCTCATGTCCAGCCTGAATCTCCCCACCTCCAGCATCATTCCATTCCCCCTAGTCCTGCCACTGCCTGAAAGCCTGAGAAGTAGCCCCCAGCCTTCTTGTAGGCCCCCTTCAGATACTGGAAGGCCACAATGAGGTCACCTCGGAGCCTTCTCTTCTCCAGACTGAACAGCCCCAACTCCTTCAGTCTGTCCTCATAGGAGAGGTGCTCCAGCCCTCTGATCATCCCCGTGGCCCTTCTCTGGATACATTCCAGCCCATCCATATACCTCTTGAAATAGGGGCTCCAGAACTGGACGCAGTACTCCAGGTAGGGTCTCACCAGAGCTGAGCAGGGGGGAGAAGCACCTCCCTTGACCTGCTGGTCACACTTCTCCTGATGCAGCCCAGGATCTGATTGGCTTTCCAGGCTGCAAGTGCATTGAGAGCTCATTGAGAGCTCATGTTGAGCTTCTCATCCACCAGCACCCCCAAGTCTCTCTCCTCAGGGCTGCTCTCCAGCCAGTCACTGCCCAGCCTGTATTTGTGCCTGGGATTGCCTCGACCCAGATGCAGGACCCTGCACTTGGTCTTGTTGAAGCTCATGAGGTTGGCTTGTGCCCACCTCTCCAGCCTGTCCAGGTCCCTCTGGATGGCATCCCTTCCCTCCAGGGTGTCCACTGCACCACACAGCTTGGTGTCATCAGCAAACTTGCTGAGGGTGCACTCGATGCCACTGTCCATGTCACCCACAAAGATGTTGAACAAGACAGGTCCCAGGACTGATCCCTGAGGGACTCCGCTTGTCACTGGCCTCCACTGGGACATGGACCCGTTGACAGCCACTCTTTGGGTGCGGCCATCAAGCCAATTCTTTATCCATCTAGTGGTCCACCCATCAAACCCATGTGTTGCCAGCTTGGAGACCAGGAGGTGGTGCGGGACAGTGTCGAAGGCTTTGCTCAAGTCCAGGTAAACGACATCAGTTGCTCGCCCCTCATCTATTAATGCTGTCACCTGCTCATAGAAGGCCACCAGGTTTGTCAGGCAGGATTTGCCCTTGGCAAAGCCATGCTGACTATTCCCAATCACCTCTTCACTATTCTTCTGAGTCATTAGTGCCTCCAGGAGGATCTGCTCCATGATCTTTCCGGGCACAGAGGTGAGACTGACTGGCCTGTAGTTCCCCGGTTCCTCCTTCTTGCCCTTTTTGAAAATGGGAGTAATGTTTCCCCTTTTCCAGTCTGTGGGGACTTCCCCAGTCTGCCATGACTTCTGGAATATAATAGAGAGGGGCTTGGCAACCTCATCTGCCAGTTCTCTCAGCACCCGTGGGTGTATCCCGTCAGGTCCCATGGACTTGAACACTTTCAGGTTCTTCATGTGATCACGAACCTGAGCTTCACTTATGATGGGCAGTTCTTCCTCCCCGTCCCTGGCATCGTCTGCCATGACACCAGGAGTGTGGCTGGAGGCCCTTGCAGTGAAGACTGAGGTAAAGAAGTGATTGAGTACCTCAGCCTTTTCCACATCACTAGTGACTAATTCACCACTTTCCTTTCTGAGGGGGCCCACACCTTCCCTAGGCTTTTTCTTGCCATTAATACACCTGTAGAAATTCTTAGTATTCCCTTTAACCTCCCTGGCTAGATTCAATTCGAACTCTGCTTTGGGTTTCCTAACCAGGACTCTTGGTGCTCAGGCAGCTTCCTTATATACCCCTTGCTCTAGCTGTCCTTCCCTCCACTTCCTGTAGTTTCCTTTTAAGTAATAATGTGTCCAGTAGCTCCTTGCTCATCCAGGCAGGCCTCCTAGCATTCATTCCTGCTTTTCTCCTTGTAGGTATACATAGCTCCTGGACACAGAGGAGGTGGTCCTTGAATACTGACCAGCTGTCCTGGGTCCCTCTTCCCTCCAGGGCTTTGTCCCACAGCACTTTGGCTAGCAGATTCCTGAAGCGATTGAAGTCTGCACCCCTAAAGTCTAGGGTCATAAGCTTAGAATAGGTCCTCCTGATTGCCCTGAGGAGATTAAATTCAACTTCCTCATGGTCACTGCAGCCAAGGCTGTCTCTGAGCCTCACATTGGTTACCAGCCCTTCCCTGTTGGTGAGAACAAGGTCCAGCATAGCACCTTTTCTTGTTGGTTCCTCTACCATTTGGAGGAGGAAGTTGTCTTCTATGCAGTCCAGGAACATCCTGGATTGCTGGTGCCTTGCTGTGCTGTCCCTCCAGAAGATGTCAGGGTGGTTGAAACTGCCCATGAAGACCAGGGCTTGTGACCTGGAAGCCGCTTCTGTTTGCCTGTGCAGGGCCTCATCTGCTTGGTTCTGCTGGTCAGGTAGCCTGTAGGAGACCCCCACAGTAATAGCTCCTTCCCCTGTCTTGCCTTTAATTCTAACCCATACACTCTCAACCAGCTCATCATCCCTCCCCAGGTGGAGCTCCACTGATTCCAGCTGGTTATTGACATAGAGGGCAACACCTCCTCCTCTCCTTCCCTGCCTATCCTTCCTATACAGCTTATACCCGTCTATCCCTACATTCTAGTCATGGGAATCATCCCTCCAAGTTTCAGTAATAGCCACTATGTCATGGCATCCCAGCAGTACAGTGGCCCTTAATTCATCCTTTTTGTTACCCAAGCTGCATGCATTTGCATAGAAGCACTTCAGCTGGGCTGGCCCTGTTGTCCTCTTGTGACAATTCCCCTTGGTTTCCACAGAGTGTCCTGGTGTGTCATTCGTGGCTTGCCTCAGGGCAGCAAGTTGAGAGTCCTTACCAGCTCTCCATCCCTCTGCCTCTGGTGAGCTGCCCCTCTGTTTGTCACAGGCCAGCAGGAGACTATTAACCCCTTCCCCCTTCAAATCTAGTTTAAAGCCCTAACAATGAGCCCTGCCAATTCCTGTCCCAGGATCCTTTTCCTCCTCTGGGACAAGTGTGTCCCATAAGTTGTTTTCAGCTCTGCTGCCTTGTAAACCAAACCATGATTGTAGAACCCAAATCCCTGACGATGACACCAGCTCCGGAGCCATGAATTGACCTGTTGGCTCTTCCTCAATGTTCCCTCATCCATCATTGACATTAGAGGGATAGCAGAGAACACAGCTTGAGCTCTTGATCCCTTTAGCAGGTGCCCTAAGGTTCTGAAATTTCTTTTAATTGATTGTGAGCCTCTCATTGTTGCATTGTCACTACCCACCTGAAAGACCAGCAGTGGGTAGTAGTCTGAAGGACTCACGAGGTTGGGAATTTTGCCTACAATGTCCTTTACTTGGGCACCAGGGAGGCAGCAGATCTCCCTATGAAATGGGTCTGGTCTGCATATTGGGCCCTCTGCTCCCTTCAGTAGGGAGTCTCCTATAACAATGACCCTACGAGGTTTCTTTTCCGGATTAGTTTTGATGGCTGGCCTGAGGCAACCTGTCATTGGTGCAGCTTCTGACCTTCTTGAGTCTTCAACCTTACTGATGACCTGTTCTTCCTGCAGAGCCTCATGCCTATTCTGTAAGTGCACTGTAGGCAGTGTGCTGCTCAAAGTAGCTCGCTTGCTCCGTCTGCACTTCTTCCGTCGGGCAGAGACCTGCTCCCATTGGCCCTGCTCATGTGGGTTACTACAGCGAGGCTGAGAGGGTTGCTGATAGGAAGGTATCAAATTCCCTACTCCACTAAGAGTTACCCCCTGTTCTGGTTTTGTAGAAATTAGATTATGGAAGTAGTCAATTTTCCTCTCGCTGTCTCTTATAGCTCTCAGCCTTTCTACCTCTTCTTTTAGTTCAGCCACCATGCTCATCAGATCCCTGATCTGCTGACACCTAACACAGGAGTTGTTCCTTCCATCCTCCATATCAGGTGCCAGGTCCCAGCACTCACTGCAGCCAGCTACCTGAACACCTGCATGCTTGTGAGTGGCCTCTGTTTGGGTGCCCACTGTTCTTCCACCAGCCTTACTTCTAGTAGTAACCATGTTGCAGTAACCACCCTCTCCTCACGGCTTTTTTTTTCCCCCCTCCTGTCAGTGAGAAGGCTGAGCTGAGCTCCTTGCAGCTGCCTCCTCTCTCCTCAGCCACGCACTGGGGTCTGTTTGGTTGGTGCGTGGTTTCTGCGGCAACCCCTCCCCCTGCTATGTCACTGCACTCCGGCACATAGGCAACCCGAGCCTGCTGCCCCTCCTCCCCTCTCCAGGAGGTCCCAAGCCACCGGCCCCTTACCTCCCAAAAAGCAAGGAAAGCAAAGCCAAAAGCAAGCTCCCAGAGCTGAGCTCCTCGCAGCTGCCTCCTCTCTCCTCAGCCACGCGCTGGAGTCTCATCCTTATCCTCATCCTTACTCACTATGTTTCCTCCTGCATCTAATAAAGGATGGAGTTTCTCCCAGACCCTTTCTTTTCTGGTGATGCTTTTATGGAAAGATTTCTAGCTGGGCTTTGGGCTTTCTAATTGTCTCCCTATATACAGCCTCATAGTATCTTTGTAGTAAGCATGTATGGCCTAACCCTTCTTCCAAATACCGTGCACTCTCCTTTTTAACTTGAGTAGAATCCAGAGCAACGTGTTCAGCCAGGTCAGCCTTCTTTGCTGCTGGTTCATCTTGCAGCACTTAGGAATGGCTTGCTCCTCCACCTTTAAGACTTCCCTCTTGAGGAGTGTCCAGCCTTTCTGGACTTCTATGCCCTTCAGAACTGTCTCACAAGGGCCTCTGTCAAGCAGCCTTCTAAACAACTTCAACTATGCCCATTGGAAGTCCGAGATGGTAGTTCTGCTGCATGCCTTCCTTATTTCTCTAAGAACAGAGAACTCAATCACTTCATGATCACTGTGCCCTAGATGGCCTCTAGTGTCATCACCATCACAAATAACAGGTCCAGCACACTGCATTCCCTACTTGTTTGACACACCAGCTATGCCAGGAAGTTATCTTCAACATACTTTAGGAACCTCCAGGACTGTTCACTCTCTGCTGTGTTGTGTTTCCAACACACATCTGGGAAGTTGAAGCCCCCACAAGAATAAGGGCAAGTGACTATGAGACTTCTTCCAGGTGCCTATAGAATATCTCATCTGCCTCTCTGCCCTGATTGTGTGGTCTGTAACAAGTCTATGTGTTACTCTTTTCTTAATATCTTTGGAGCAATCACAAATTAATTGGAGGACTATCCTTCCTGCCCTCCAATAGCTTAGATTTTTACACAGCTTTTAGAGAAAGAAGTTTTCAGGATTTTTTACTATGGGAACTGGATAATCTTTGCCACTTTTAAGAGAGTTCAAGGAGTCTTTAAGTTGGCTCTGCCTACTCCTGACACTACAAAACATGTAGATTCAAAAGTAGAACAAGACTCAGGAAAAGATTGATGTTGCAGGCTTCCAAATGTCTTTGTAGCCTTCTGTTTTTGTTCCAAACACTGTAGTTCCAGATGAGGTGATCCCAAGAGATGGCCCTATCCTACCTCTTATAATTCTTCATGGAGTCTTCATAAACCTAGTACTTCACTGTCTTCTTAATGTTGTCTGTCACAGTACTTATACTGAGTATAACTGTGAAGCATGCAAATTATGTAGGTATTTCAAACCACAAATCCTTGCTACTGTGTGCAATATGAATTAACCTGAGTAAAGACGAAATGAGAAGATCTGTGAAATTTCCACTGGATAATCTTTTGGCATCTTCATCTGGCAATGCAGCAATGATTTGTTTTACCTCATGTGTGTGAAGCTAAACAAAGGAATTACTGTGTGGTTTTGCTTACTTTGAGAACAAATCACAATTTAAAAAAAAAAAGCTGCTTCAGATGAATATACTAATTGACTTGGATGGCAATGCCAGAAATGACCTGCAGTAATTACTATAGTTACTAAAAAGTTTCATACTTCTTTCAGGCATTCCTGACCCTTTAAGATGTCTCTCCAACCTCAGGGTCTTAGTCAAGAGTAGAGAATTTTTTCTTGTTCCTTATCCACATCCTTCAGAAAAACAGTCTGCACCTGTCATAGAATAGGCTTTTTCTCATAGCTGATGTGAAAATAAACAGAATTGTTTCTGCTTGATAGTTCTTTTAAAGAGCATTCTGCAGACAGCAGTGTTTATATTCAACAAGGCTTTACCTTGTACAGGATGCAAGAGTTGGTCATAATATGGCCCTGAAGAGGGAGATAATGTTTCCAGCCATACATACAGATTTAGTTCAGTTTAAGCAAAGAGAAACAGGAGTCAACAAGACTTTCTGATAAGCATAACTCTTCATACAACAACGTTCTCTTCATAGAACAATGTCCTGACTAGGCAAAAATGTTTAGGACTTACTGTGAGGAATAAACTTCCATTGTTAGCCAAATGTACCAAAACTGACATGAATTTTTGTGAAATTTCTCTGTCAAACTCCCTTCTATCTAAAAGAAGGAAAACAAAACACCAACACCACTGTAAATATATTTCAGTCTGTACTTCAGTAGAATATGGTACTTAAAGCCAAAGTATAGTCTTTTAATATACCTCTTCAGATCTGTAGAATTTAGCTCAAAAAACTTCCTTCTTCTTGGGAAATAACCCAGACAGATGGAGAAAATGCCTGGAAATGTGTGTTTTGCACATATCTTGAGTTGCTTGTATCTTGACAGACTAAGCATCCTAAATCTGATCATTACTTAGAAAAAGGTAATTTGTCAGCATAATCTATATCGGGCTTCTCTGTAAGTAGGTTGCAGGCATGCACTACCAACATGATCAACTAAGACCTCTGTAATAAGGCTAGTGCGTTGGCTATTATCACAGTATCACAGTATCGCTAAGGTTGGAAGAGACCTCGAAGATCATCAAGTCCAACCTGTCACCACAGACCCCATGACTAGACCATGGGACCAAGTGCCATGTCCAGTCCCCTCTTGAACACCTCCAGGGATGGTGACTCCATCCACCTCCCCGGGCAGCCCATTTCAATGGCGAATCACTCTCGCGGTGAAGAACTTTCTCCTCACCTCGAGCCTAAACTCCCCTGGCGCAGCTTGAGACTGTGTCCCCTTGTTCTGGTGCTGGCTGCCAGGGAGAAGAGGCCAACCCCTTCCTGGCTACAACCACCTTTCAGGTAGTTGTAGGGAGCAATGAGGTCACCCCTGAACCTCCTCTTCTCCAGGATAAACAACCCCAGATCCCTCAGCCTCTCCTCACAGGGCTTGTGCTCAAGGCCTCTCCCCAGCCTTGTTGCCCTTCTCTGGACACGTTCAAGTGTCTCAATGTCCTTCCTAAACTGAGGGGCCCAGAATTGGACACAGGACTCAAGGTGTGGCCTAACCAATGCAGTGTACAGGGGCAAAATGACCTCCTTGCTCCTGCTGGCCACACTATTCCTAATGCAGGCCAGGATGTGGTTGGCCTCCTTAGCCACCTGTGCACACTGCTGGCTCATGTTCAGGCAGCTGTCGATCAGCACCCCCAGGTCCCTCTCTGTTTGGGAGCTCTCCAGCCACTCCGACCCCAGCCTGTAGGTCTGCATGGGGTTGTTGTGGCCAAAGTGCAGCACCTGGCACTTGGACTTGTTGAATGTCATCCCATCGGACTCTGCCCATCTGTCCAGTTGGTCAAGGTCCCTCTGCAGAGCCCTTCTGCCCTCTAACTGACCAACATCTGCTCCCAACTTGGTGTCATCTGCATATTTGCTGATGACTGACACAATCCCCTCATCCAGATCATCAATGAAGATATTAAAGAGGATGGGGCCCAGCACTGATCCCTGGAGGACGGCACTGGTGACTGGCCTCCAGCTGGATGTGACGCCAATGAATCTCATTTTATGAATCTCATTTTAAGCTACCAAAGTAGGATTTCTAAGTGTGAGTCAGATTCAATCCAGTCTGGGAACAATCCACTTCACATGAAATTTTGTGATATTTAGCACTGCATAATGTAGGTCTGGAGGTTGCTTCATGTGGCATCAAATTATTTATTATATCTGTCACTAAATCACTTGTTCTCTGAGTTCCATTTTTAATTTCAACAACTGATAGTCACCAGTCTGACAGATATAATTTTCCACCATCTAAACATTTGCCATTGTTTATGCTTTTTAAAACTTTTTTTTTTTAATTATGATTTATCTTGACATTGTTTGATTTATCTTGACACTAGAAATGTTCATTAAGAAAGAGTTTAGAAGTCATAGTAGGCATGGGCAATTATTTAAGGGCCAAGAAGGGTACACATGTTGCATTTTAACTGAGGCTTTCATGGGTTGCTAAATTTAAGGAGTGGTTTAGTGATAAGTTGCAGTTAATCAATTGAGTACAACTACAGGGAGACTGTGTGAGTTTGGAGCTGAAGGGTTTTACAAGTAGTGACACTCTGAGAGCCACATCTTCTCCATATTTGTTTAATAATACCTTATAACTAGATAATGGTCCACAATATCTAATACTGCCTAAAAGTGGTGCTGGCAATGAAGCACCATGAGGGGCCTGAAATTCATTAGCATAACAAAACATTTCTGATAACAAGAAAAATGTTGAAATCAGAAGTATCATTTCAATCTTGTCATGAATTGCTGCAGAACACCTCTGAGAGTGTATTTGACAAAACCAACTAATTATTTCAATCTGTTTCAATTTCCTAAATTCTTCAGGTTTTCTTCATTATCTATAACTTCTAGAGATACATTTGATCTTTTATCTACCAGTAGAAAATTATAATTAGAATAAGCCAGACCTGCTGGTGAAGACAGTCAATAGCATGTATTGGAATCATTTACCTTCTGATCTAGCTCACATTTGTCATACATGGTAAAACCCAGAAATTTCCTTTCATCAGCAGTTGAAATGTTCTTGTAAAGTATGTTAGATGCAAATAAATGGCTGCTAGAATTTAGAACATGCTTTAGTACAATATTGTCTATGAGATACACTTTTTGGAATCACAGAAAGCTTAAAATATTTAAGAAAACAATTATTTCTATGTGAATTACTGCAGGGAGAGGTTAGAGTCTTATCTATGAAATAATTGTGACAATATTCAAGATGTGATAGTTTGGTTAGATATATGATATTACTTTATTGATTAGATGAGTGTCACAGTTAGATCCAATTTAATAAATGTGTCATATATGAGACTTGTATTTTTCTTCAGTAATTTTTTAAAAATTTTGCCTGGACTTTGTATAACAGTTGTATTAAATATTTTAATGTTTTATACAGTTCCACAAGAAGTCAAAAAATAATTGTTTTTAATTTTGATACCATTAACAGCAGAAAAAGTAATAATACTGCTGAGGTAATAATAGGCTTCAAAAGTGGAATGTCCTACCTTGACAGCTGGTCTCTGAAGTTGGGGTGGAGTTCTTTTTGGGAGAAAAAGGTAAAGGTATTGATATATTAACAGATTAGAAGACTGTATTCCACAGGGATTAAAAATTTTGCTTGACATAATATTTAATCTAATTTTTCTATAAAACACAGCACTGTCAGTGTTACAAAGAGCTAATAATCTGTTAATAAGGAAGTGCTGTTGGAATTCTTGTTTGACAAATCACCAAGTAAATAGAGCACTTTTATGTGACTCTCGTTATTTAATGATAGAAAATGTTGCTGTTTGTGAATTTTGGAAATAAATATTAATTTATACTGATTGCAAAATAAATATATGTATAAAAGCAGAAATCCAGAGCTAGTCCAAATTCATGGTAAATACTTTGTCCTTAGCCTCTTCTGCAAATCTAGATGAGTGCTAACACAAAATCAAGGACAAAGAATTATTTAAGGAGCCGGGATAGGTTTTAGCAGCGACATTATTAAAAGCAGTTGAGGAAAGTAAGATTTTTCAGCTGATATGTAATACACTGTATCAAGCAACACTTCATTACTGTGCCCCTGACTTTCCCTTGCTTACCACCTTACAGAGATAGTAAGAGGCATCTAAAACACCTTCCCCATATTGTCTATAAGGAAGACATACGCCAGCTATATTCTGTCCATTCACATGAAAGTCTCAGTTCTGGTTTGTTCTACTTTGTTAGAGTAGATTGATGTCTTGTGAAAGAAGAAGTGGGTGACAGATGCATGACTACAATTTGTTTGTTTGTTTTCTTTGTGTGTGTGTATGTGTATAAATATAGTGCCTTTTTAGAAGGTGTGTTAACCTGGAGTTTAGCTATTAACCTAGACTTTAGCTAAGACACTGTGTCATTTCTGTGAAGGTTAAAAATCAGAGAAATGTTCTCATCAGAGGCAGTTCCTGGCTTTTTATTAAATTCTAATGTAGTCAACATTTTGTTGATATTCTATACTGATATTACCTACAAGTCAAACTGATCATTGCTTCTACTGTTCTTTGGTCTTCATCTAATGACACAGTTATGCATATTTGTCCCTGGTGTCATTTTATGGAAATGCACTTGTTACTGACTTGACATTCATGATAGAATAGAATAGAATAGAATAGAATAGAATAGAATAGAATAGAATAGAATAGAATAGAATAGAATAGAATAGAATTAACCAGGTTGGAAGAGACCTTCAAGATCGAGTCCAACCTATCGTCCAACACTATCTAATCAACTGAACCATGGCACCAAGCACCCTATCAAGTCTCTTCCCAAACACCTCCAGTGATGGTGATTCCACTACCTCCCTGGGCAGTCCATTCCAATGGCAAGTAACTCTTTCTATGAAGAACTTCCTAAAATCCAGCCTAAACCTCCCCTGGCACAGCTTGAGACTGTGTCCTCCTGTTCTGACACTGGTTGTCTGGTGGAAGAGACCAACCACCACCTGGCTACAACCTCCCTTCAGGCAGTTGTAGACAGCAAGAAGGTCTCCCTTGAGCCTCCTCTTCTCCAGGCTAAGCAACCCCAGCTCCCTCAGCCTCTCCTCATAGGGCTTGTCTTCAAACCCCTCACCAGCTTTCTTGCCCTTCTCTGGACATGTTCCAGCAACTCAACATCTTTCCTAAGCTGAGGGGCCCAGAACTGGACCCAATACTCAAGGTGTAGCCTAACCAGTGCTGTGTACAGGGGCAGAATAACCTCCCTGCTCCTGCTGGCCACACTGTTCCTGATACAGGCCAGGATGACATGATTGATAAGATCTGAAGTGATGGGTAGGCAATGCATAGAAATCTGTAAGTACACACACACACACACACATATAGATACTTTGACTATATCATTAATTTATTTTTTCTACGTAATTATCAGCACCTTCCTTTTACATTCATAAAATATTATGAGCTCCCTCTGGTGGGCCAAACCAATACATTTATATTTCAGAGAATCACAGAATCATAGAATGGTAGGGGTTTGGAAAGAATTTCTGAGGATCATCTAGTACAAACCTTTGCGAAAGCAGGTTTGCCCAGATCAGGTTGCTGAGGAATGCATCTAGACAGTTTTTGAAAGTGTCAAGTGAAGGAAAGTCCACAACTTCTCTGGGCAACCCGTTCCAATTCTCTGTCATGCTCAAAGCAATGGTTTTCCTTATGCTTAGGTGGGAATTCTTGTGTTTCAGTTTGTGTCCATTGCCTCTTGCCCTACCACTGGGCACCACTGAAAAAAGTCTGCTCCCATTGTCTTGACGTCTGCCCTTTAGATGATTATAAGCATTGGTAAGATCCTCTCTGAGTCTTGTCCTGGCTAAACACCCCCAAATCTCTCAGCCTGCCCTTGTAAGAGAGATGCTCCAGTCCTCTGATCATCTTTGTACCCCTCTGTTGGACTATCTCCAGTCACTGTCTCTCTTGAGCTGGAGAGCCCAGAACTGGACACAATACTCCAGATGTGGCCTCATGAAGGCAGAGCTAATAGAGAACCTCCTCTGGCCTGATGTCCACACTCCTCCTTATTGCACCCAAAGGCACACGGTTGCAAAAAGCACACTTCTGGCTCTTAGTGAACTTGTTGTCCAACAGGACTCCAAGATCCATCTCCACAGAGCTGTTTCCCAGCATGTCAAGCCCCAACATGTACTGATTCACTAGGTCTTCCCTACACTGCAGCACCCTACACTTACCCTTGTTGAACTTCATTAGTCTCCTCTCTTCCCAACTTTCCAGCCAGTCCAGGTCTCTCTAAAAGGCAGTGCAGCATTCTGGTGTATCAGTTAACTCTCCCAGTATTTTTTCATCCAGGTCGTTGATGAAGATGTTGAACAAGACTGTACCCAGCCCTGAGTTCTGGGGAACATTACTAGCCAGAGGCCTACAACCAGATCCCACATCAGTCACCACAACCTTCTGTGCGCTGTCATTCAGCCAGTTCTCACTCTACCTCCCTGTCCACTCATCTAACCCACATTTTCTAACCTTACCTATAAAGATGTTACGGAAGACAGTGTCTAAAGCCTTTCTGAACTTAAGACAGAGGTATTAGAGTGTTGGAAGATCATTTAACCCAGTGGAAAAGAAGTGTTTGTTATGTGTGTCTAAGTTTTGGAGTTCTAATATGTATTTCTTATCTAATTTTAATTCCTATACCATCAATGTCTGTGTTTCAAGGACACTGTATTTTCAGTGCATTTTTCTAAACCACTTATTTACCTACAAATATTTTAATTAAAAGAACAAATAACATGCACTAAAGCAATAGGTTGCAATTTCATGAATATGTGATGACTGTAACTGAGAGTAGTAAGACTCTCACCTGTACTACATGGATACAGTTGTGACAGATCACTAAAAATTGAAGTAAGTGTGTAGTTTTTTTTTTCCATAATACCATGCATAAAGCTGTTTTGTACATGAAAGTTAACTTCTCTCAGGAGGTTGTTATGCGTATCTCTCATAAATCGAATTGGTTGTTCAAAATAGGGACTTTTTTTCTTGGTTGTTAGATAGTTTTTTGTATTTTTTGCATTCATTTCTACAAAAATTCTGTTGATCTCATCTGTGAGGTGAATGTTAAGTTTTCTCCATCTTAATGTGCAATTTCCTTAATGTGGCTATTTTTTGTATTTGATACAATTATGAATTGATTCATTCTTATAACTTTCCTAGAATAGATCAAAAATTTGTACCAGATCTAAACTATTTTATAGGTACAGGAAAAGCAAATCATAAGGGAAGTGCTTTAGCTAAACAGAGATGAAAGTAAAAAAAAAAAGTGAAATTGTGAGAATAGGCTGAGAAACTGAAATGACTTAGATAAAAAAAATTAATTGCATTAAAGATGGTTACATGATTCTGATTTGCAGACCCAGCTGTATTTTGCTTAGGGTTGTCATTTTGTATCACTAGCTTTTTTTCCACAAAGGCTATCTTGGGAGATCATTTGGCAGATTGCTTTTTTTTTGCCTAACATAGTTGTAAACTGCTTCATCTCTTACGCAAATTGTGGACCTTTATGTACCATTGCATTTTCTTCTGTCTCTTCTGTACACATGAAGAACTCTCACAACAGATATCAAGACAAAAAAACATATTCAACTGAAAAGATGATAAAATATGTCTGTGTTTAGTTATGTTGCTAAGAGGCAAATTTCCTCTTAGCAACAAATGATTACCCAAATGATGTTGAAAAATGTCCCCAAACTCCGATGGAAAAAAACAAAGCACCAAAATAATTTCTGACAGTGACCAGATGAGTTTCAAACTGAGAAAAGGACAGAACACAGCTTTTAATTTGTTGAGCTCTTTCACAAAGACCTGACTGAAAGGTGTCACTAAGCTTAGTGTGTCACTGTGATCAAACACATGGTTTTGTTGTTCTGAGTGTAAACCAATAAAGCTTTATAAGAAGAATCATAGCTGACACTAAGCTGACCCCAAATGCATTAAGGAAGCTGATGAAGAAATGCAGAGCCTTCCACTGAACTGTTGTCTTTTAGGAAGACAAGAGTGTTTCAAATCCCTATTCCAAACTGCCATTTCATTGCCAATAAGTGCTGCAGAAGAGCAGTAACCTCTGCATACACAGATAGGGAAACTTTTAATGAAAGGTTCTGGTTATGATACACTCTTCTTTTCTCTTGATAATGGCAATGAATGGCTACAGTCTTTGTCCTTGAAGTTTGCCACAGTTTTCTGAAGCTCTAATTGCAGAATTGAGAATATAAACTCAAATAGAGAAAATGCCTGGTATATAGGGAACATTTCCAAAACTCCAGAAGTTCTTGTCATAATGTCACCCTGTATTTACATAATAATATATCATCATAGAGAAAGAAGTATGGGGGTTGTGTCATACATTTAGTTATGATGATTAAAATGCTAATGCTCCTGTTCTGTTTTAGTTTTGTACTTAAGGAGGTGAAGATTGGAATGGTGAGGATGAAGATTATGCATAGTTTAGAACAAGAGACAAACCACCCTCTATTATATTCCAAAAAGTCATGGAAGTCCAGGGAGGTCCCCATTCAATGGAAAAGGGGAAACAAAACCTCCATTTTCAAAAAGGGAAATAAGGATGACCCAGGGAACTACAGGCCAGTCAGTCTCACCTCTGTGCACAGTAAGATCATGGAGCAGATCCTGCTGGAGGCACTGCTGAGGCAGAAGAATAACAAAGAGGTGATTGGATACAATCAGGATAGTTTCACTAAGGGCAAATCCAACCAGACAAACCTGGTGGCCTTCTATGATAAGGTCACAACATTAATAGATGAAGGCCAAACAGCTGAGGTAATTTACCTGGACATGAGTAAAGCCTTCAACAATGTCCCACACCACATCCTGGTCTCCAAACTGGTAAAGTATGGGTTTGATGGATGGATCATTCAGTGGATAAAGAACTGGCTTGATGGCAGCACCTAAAGAGTGGCTGTCAATGGGTCCATGCCCAAGTGGAGGCCAGTGACGAGTGGAGACCCTCAGGGTCCATGCCCAAGTGGAGGCCAGTAACGAGTGGAGTCCCTCAGGGATCAATACTGGGACCAGTCTCGTTTAACATCTCTCTGGTGACATGGACAGCGGCATTGAGTGCACCCTCAGCAAGTTTGCTGACAACATGAAGCTGCGTGGTGCAGCAGGCATGCTGGAGGGAAGGGATGATATCCAGAGGGACTTCTACAGGCTGGAGAGGTGGGCCCATGCCAACCTCATGAGGTTCAAGAAGACCAAATGCAAGGTCCTGCACCTGGGTTGGGGCCCCCAGGTGCAGGACCTTGCAGACCTTGCAGACCTGCCCCCAATACAGGCTGGGCAGTGACTGGCTTGAGAGCAGCCCTGAAGAAAAGGCCTTGGGGGTGCTGGTGGATGAGAAGCTCAACATGAGCCACCAGTGTGCAGTTGCAGGCTAGAAAGCCAATCATATCCTGGGCTGCATCAAGACAAGCATAGCCAGCAGGTCGAGGGAGGTGATTCTCCCTTTCTACTCTGCTCTGATGAGACTCCACCTGGAGTACTGCATCCAATTCTGGAGCCCCTATTATTATAGGGGCCATTATTATCTGGGTCCCCTAGGTGGTTGAAGCCCCATCCCTGGAGGTGTTTAAGACCAGGCTGGATGAGGCTCTGGCCAGCCTGATCTAGTGTGAGTTGTCCCTGCCCATGGCAGGGGGTTGGAACTAGATGAACCTTGTGGTCCCTTCCAACCCTGACTGATTCTATGATTCTATTACAGGAAGGATCTGGAGCACGTCCAGAGAAACGCCACACAGATGATCACAGAGCTAGAGCACCTCTTCTGTGATGACAGACTGAAAGAGTTGGAACTATTCAGTCTGCAGAAGAGAAAGGTCTGAGGATACCTGATTGTGCCCTTCCAGTATCTGAAGGGGGCCTACAAGAAAAAAGGTGATGGACTTTTTAGGGTGTCAGGTAATGATAGGACTGGGGGAATGGAACAAAAGTAGAAATGGATAGATTCAGATTGGATATTAGGAAGAAGTTCTTTCCCATGAGGATGGTGAGATGCTGGAACATGTTGCCTGGGGAGGTGGTAGAAGCCCCATCCCTGGAGGTTTTTGTGGCCAGGCTGGATGTGGCTGTGAGCAACCTGCCCATGGCAGTAGGGGTTGGAATTATATGATCCTTCTTGTCCCTTCCAACCCTAACTATTCTATGATTCTGTAACTCACGGTTTGAGCAGTACTCAAGTATAGGAATACTAGCCATATTTAAACTTCTGTTTTCTCTGTTTTTGAAATGAACATGTTACTGAGTGCATACGCAGAAATGTCTTGCATTTGACTACAAACAAGAGGGAAATATTAAGAAAAATTTTTCAAATTCTCACCCTCACATAGGGTCATAGGCTTATCCCTTAGCAAATGTATTCTAACATTGGAGGTTTTACAAGGGGTCAAGCCGTAAACTGCAGTATAAATGTGGGGAAAATCTTTCTTTTAACTCAGCTTTATCTTTCACTTAAGGCTTTTACAGGATATATATTTTATGATTATATGTATGCATTGAATAACATGTTTTCAAAAGTTCCTAAGTGAAATGAAAATAAAGTAGAATACAAAGTTACTGCTCTCCATTTTGATTTTTTTTTCACAAAGTATATTTAAATTCATTAGTGAATATACGTTAAATTATATTTTAATATAAAGAATATATTCTCTTTGTAAATTACAGCTGCTGTCCAGGCATTGTGTGCAATTTTCAACACATCTGATATTTATATATTTACTCATCCTTCTTATTTCTGTCCTTTCCAAAAGACACTGTGAATCATGCTGATGCATGTTGTTTCTGGTCAGAGTACTGATTTCCAACCCTCTTCACTTTTGGCATCACTATGTCTTTAAGGAAAGTCAGAGTGATTGACTGATTTCTGTGTTGAGAACCAATGATATTGTATGTTAAATAATCTTAATCAGTGTACAAAGTCTAAACTCACCCTTGGGTCATTCTGCATGCTGCTGATCACCAGTGGAAGACAAGTTTCATTCAAACTTGAAGATGAGAAAAATTTAAACAGACGTATTTCTTCTTCTGTCTTTCTTATGCAGATTTATTCTGGAAATTATTTGAAATAAAATAGAAAACCTAGTGTTTATTCAAACCAAGGTATTTTTTCAGAAGAAGCTACTGAACCTCTGTGTTCTTCTGCAAACTGAACCAGCAATCATTTCAAGCATTTCTAGATTTTCCTCTCATTACTTTTGACTGCCAAATCATGTTACTTTTATGTTTTCTCTCAAGATTCAAGGTTAAAGGTGCTGGGACTCCAATTAGCTTGAGTTTTATACTGTTCCCTATTTTCGCAAAACTGTTTTTTCTTCTTTACTCCATTCCTTCCTGAAATTATGAGCTCATCATCGAAAAATTTGAAGAGGACAAATTCTTGCCACTTCAGGCACTCCAATGATCAAAGTTACTGAGACTGAACCCTGCAAAGCAGATCTAAATGCATTCTAAACCTTTTTGTTCCGATAAAGAACATATTCTGTTGTCATTTCTTAAAATACTTTGTTTATTATTATTATTTATTGTGTTCTGCTGCTGCCTGAAGGATGGGAGAATAGTCTTACTTGCTTAACAATAACTCCATGTTTTCCACTGTTGTGTAAATTAATTAAGAGAAGTTGATTTGAAAGTTTTTCCACCTACCCCTGTTTCTCAAATAAACAAATTTTTGACCCCTTTTAAAAATTTTTCATTTTTCTTTTCTCTCTATTTGTAATAAGATTAATTATGTGTGGTGCACCACTGCTTATCCCCATGAAAGAAAATCTAAAGCGAGGGATTTCAGCTTCAAGAAGGCTATTTTGTCCTGTTTCCAATGTTCTAAAGGGATTAATTTACCATATCGTATAGCCCTGGAAGACTGTGATAATTGAAAACATCCATATTCATTGCATGTTCAAAGGGATCTGTCTGACTTTGTAATGTAAAAAGTGCATTTTTAACCTGAACGGGGACCTGCATCTGGTATTGCTTAATCCTATTAGTCCAACAGTTCCAAAGCTTTAGTGTATAATCATTAGCTCATGTTAATCCTCAGACATGCCTCTAGCTTCAGCCTGTCAGAAGGAATCCCTGCAGGGAAAATGTGGAGGTGCTGATAGCACACCACCAACTAATCTTATCTTAAATGCTAGCAGCAGCCACTATCTGTGATAGCCAGGGAATTAAAAAGATTTTTTTTTAATGGGTATTGGGTATTGCCTTCCTTTCCCTCACACTTCCTTTCTAATTGCCCTAGTTTCGCTCCCCCTGCTTCCTTGTGGTCTTCCTCAGACAAGAAGTAACAATGATGGTAGTTGGGCCAGTGGCAGTGGGAGACAAGGAAGGTATTTGAAGATATTTACTATGCTGTCATAAAAATAGCAGTGTAAGCTACTAAATGTCTCAGGTGCCTTGAAGTCTTTCCTCTACAGAGGGGTTTTGAGTCTGTCTTATACAGGTTTGTAATTTGTTTCCCATTTCCTACCAACTGCAGCATCAAATAATAAGAGCAGCCATGATCTTTGGAAAAGGAGCTGTGCTCTGAATGCTATCAAGATCACCTGGCTAAAACTAGCATCATGTGCCAGTTTGACACGGTAAGTTGGGAGATGTATCTGATTAGAGGGAGAGTAAAGGTTGGTATCAGGGGCAGAAAAGAGGAGACTTAATGCATTTTTCCCTGCCCCTGTCTCCAGTACTAAGAAGAAGCTGTGTTCCTGATCCTCCATATCCCCAACCAGTGCAAAGTAGGAGAGTGGTAAAACCTGAGAGTGTTTTCTGTTTATTTCAGTTTTTATTTCAGTGAATGTGTATCTATATGGAGGAGGGGATTTGTAGTATCATGCAGGTCTATCTCCAGTGCAGGTTCTGAGAATGAAGAGCATGACACTTCTACTCTGTTCAGATGCCCCACAAATCTGTCTATGACACAGGTGCCTTTTGCCTCACTTCTGGGCTTTGTGTAGCTGAAGCAAGTTGACAGGTCAGCACCACTGAAGTGCATGGATGCATGTTCTTAGGCTCATCCAAATGAATGTACTTCATGGTACCTCTGCTGGCTTCTCCACTTCCCTTTTTTTCCCAATGACTTGAATGACATATACCTGAAGATCCTCTCTCAGGAAGCTGACAAACCTACTTTAATAAGAATTCTCCTGTCACTCCTCCACCCTCTAGAATCTAAGAATGTTTAGTTCTAATTAAAACCAAGGAGCTTTGCTAAATTATGTGAAAAAATAACAATTTGATTTGTGTTCAGTCTAGTTCTTATGGCTCTATCTAAACTATACATTCTAGAAGAACTTTGAGCTCTTTTCACACAGGGGTCTTGACACCACTTATTGGAATGTAGCTAGACCTCTTAGTGCTTTCAGAGAATGGTGAGCATTTGGGTCATATGGGTAGCTGGGACAAGTATCCTTTGCCTAATTAGCTGATTTTACTAAACTGTGCTGGTCTGATCTAAGTCATGTGAAGTGAAAGGCAGATCTTTTACTGGGTTGATGGGGAATAAAGTCCACTTATGCTGCTCACATCCCTAATGTAGGAGCTTTTGCCTCTTTGCTGAAGTCAGGGATTGATAACCATCTTATGGGTTTTGATTTTCAGATGTTGCTTCATGAAAGAGTACTAAATCCTGTCACCTTTGTGATTCCTTTAGTGTAAGGATCTTGAACTACTTTATCAATGATCTTTTTGCCTGAAAGATGGGGGAATGAGAGGAAAATAGAAGTGATTATCCTCTACAATGACATTTAGCTTGTGAGGAAGGGAACAGAAATCAGTATTTTGAATTTCTTGCCTTACCTTGTGTCACAGAGGCATCCACAAAACAGACAGCAACAGCTACCCAAAAATGCAGATTTATTGTAACCAAAATTATTTTACACTCTTTCTGACATTATTAAATGTCAGTTGGGAGTATATTACTACAAGACCAATTAAGATTTAACCTTAACTATTAAGGAACATTTTTCTAGAAAGATGAGCCAAAATGTGCACACACTAATAAATAAGAAAACTCCCACCCAAGGGTACCTAAAATATAAACTTGGCAAAGATGGGGTGATATTTCCACAGAAGTATCTTCAGATGGTGTCCTGTTCCAACACCAGAGGATCTGACTGCAAGGCTGCATGCTCTGAGGAGACCAACTCAAAATGGGTCTATAGTGGGACTCTATTTATACCTCAGGTTGAGGGTGCAATGTGGCTGGTCCTAAGTAGTTGAAGGGCCGAGCCCACACAAAAATAGGATAAAAGCCTGGGCATACAGGCACCAGTTAATGTCTAGGAGTTGACAAGCCTCTAGCAAGCCTCAGCTGCTTGTCAGGTGTCTGTCAGTGTTTATGTGTCTCTCAGGGCAATTTTTTCCTGCCATAACATGTTTCTAACACCACTGTTATAAATATAGAATCATAGAATCATAGAATCATAGAATCAGTCAGGGTTGGAAGGGACCACAAGGATCATCTAGTTCCAACCCCTGCCATGGGCAGGGACACCCTACACTAGATCACGCTGGCCAGAGCCTCGTCCAGCCTGGTCTTAAACACCTCCAGGGACTGGGCCTCAACCACCTCCCTGGACAACCCATTCCAGGGCTTCACCACTCTCATGGTAAAGAACTTCTTCCTCACATCTAGCCTGAATCTCCCCATTTCCAGCTTCATTCCATTCCCCCTAGTCCTATCACTACCTGAGATCCTGAGAAGTCCCTCCCCAGCCTTCCTGTAGGCCCCCTTCAGATACTGGAAAGCCACAATGAGGTCACCTCGGAGCCTTCTCTTCTCCAGACTGAACAGCCCCAACTCCTTCAGTCTGTCCTCATAGGAGAGGTGCTCCAGCCCTCTGATCATCCTCGTGGCCCTTCTCTGGACACGCTCCAGCACGTCCACATCTCTCCTGTAATATGGGCTCCGGAACTGGACGCAGTACTCCAGGTGGGGTCTCACCAGAGCTGAGTAGAGGGGGAGAAGCACCTCCCTTGACCTGCTGGTCACACTTCTCCTGATGCAGCCCAGGATCTGATTGGCTTTCCGGGCTGCAAGCGCACATTGAGAGCTCATGTCGAGCTTCTCGTCCACCAGCACCCCCAAGTCTCTCTCCTCAGGGCTGCTCTCCAGCCAGTCACTGCCCAGCCTCTATTTGTGCCTGGGATCGCCTCGACCCAGATGCAGGACCCTGCACTTGGTCCTGCTGAAGCTCATGAGGCTGGCTTGTGCCCACCTCTCCAGCCTGTCCAGGTCCCTCTGGATGGCATCCCTTCCCTCCAGGGTGTCCACTGCACCACACAGCTTGGTGTCATCAGCAAACTTGCTGAGGGTGCACTCAATGCCACTGTCCATGTCACCCACAAAGATGTTGAACAAGACAGGTCCCAGGACTGATCCCTGAGGGACTCCGCTTGTCACTGGCCTCCACTGGGACATGGACCCGTTGACAGCCACTCTTTGGGTGCGGCCATCAAGCCAATTCTTTATCCATCTAGTGGTCCATCCATCAAACCCATGTGTCGCCAGCTTGGAGACCAGGATGTGGTGCGGGACAGTGTCGAAGGCTTTGCTCAAGTCCAGGTAAACGACATCAGTTGCTCGCCCCTCATCTATTAATGCTGTCACCTGCTCATAGAAGGCCACCAGGTTTGTCAGGCAGGATTTGCCCTTGGCAAAGCCATGCTGACTATTCCAAATCACCTCTTCACTATTCTTCTGAGTCATTAGTGCCTCCAGGAGGATCTGCTCCATGATCTTTCCAGGCACAGAGGTGAGACTGACTGGCCTGGAGTTCCCTGGTTCCTCCTTCTTGCCCTTTTTGAAAATGGGAGTAATGTTTCCCCTTTTCCAGTCTGTGGGGACTTCCCCAGTCTGCCATGACTTCTGGAATATAATAGAGAGGGGCTTGGCAACCTCATCTGCCAGTTCTCTCAGCACCCGTGGGTGTATCCCGTCGGGTCCCATGGACTTCAACACTTCCAGGTACTTCAGGTGATCACGAACCTGTGCTTCACTTATGATGGGCAGTTCTTCCTCCCCGTCCCTGGCATCGTCTGCCATGACACCAGGAGTGTGGCTGGAGGCCCTTGCAGTGAAGACTGAGGTAAAGAAGTGATTGAGTACCTCAGCCTTTTCCACATCACTAGTGACTAATTCACCACTTTCCTTTCTGAGGGGGCCCACACCTTCCCTAGTCTTCTTCTTGCCATTAATATACCTATAGAAATTCTTAGTGTTCCCTTTAACCCCCTGGCTAGATTCAGTTCAAACTCTGCTTTGGCTTTCCTAACCAGGCCTCTTGCTGCTCGGGCAGCTTCCTTATATACCCCCTGTTCTATCTGTCCTTCCTTCCACTTCCTGTAGAGTTTCTTTTTAAGTGATAGTGTGTCCAGCAGCTCCTTGTTCATCCAGGCAGGCCTCCTAGCATTCCTTCCTGCTTTTCTCCTTATAGGTATACATAGCTCCTGGACACAGAGGAGGTGGTCCTTGAATACTGACCAGCTGTCCTGGGTCCCTCTTCCCTCCAGGGCTTCATCCCACGACACTTTGGCTAGCAGATCCCTGCAGCGATTGAAGTCTGCACGCCTAAAGTCTAGGGTCGTAAGCTTAGAATATGTCCTCCTGATTGCCCTGAGGATATTAAATTCAACTGCTTCATGGTCACTGCAGCCAAGGCCGTCTCTGAGCCTCACATTTGTTACCAGCCCTTCCCTGTTGGTGAGAACAAGGTCCAGCGTAGCACCTTTTCTTGTTGGTTCCTCTACCATTTGGAGGAGGAAGTTGTCTTCTATGCAGTCCAGGAACATCCTGGATTGCTGATGCCTTGCTGTGTTGTCCCTCCAACAGATGTCAGGGTGGTTGAAATCCCCCATGAGGACCAGGGCTTGTGACCTGGAAGCCGCTTCTATTTGCCTGTGCAGAGCCTCATCTGCTTGGTTCTGCTGGTCAGGTGGCCTGTAGGAGACCCCCACAGTAATATCTCCTTCCCCTGTCTTGCCTTTAATTCTAACCCATAAACTTTCAACCGACTCATCATGCCTCCCCAGGTGGAGTTCTGCTGATTCCAGCTGGTTGTTGACATAGAGGGCAACACCTCCTCCTCTCCTTCCCTGCCTATCCTTCCTAAAAAGCTTATACCTGTCTATCCCTACGTTCCAGTCGTGGGAGTCGTCCCACCAAGTTTCGGTGATGCCCACTATGTCATGGCGTCCCAGCATCACGGTGGCCCTTAACTCATCCTATTTGTTGCCCAAGCTGCGTGCATTTGCATAGAAGCACTTCAGCTGGGCTGGCCCTGTCGTCCTCCTGTGCCAACTCCCCTTGGTTTCCACAGGGTGTCCTGGTGTGTCATTTGTGTCTTGCCTCAGGGCAGCAAGCTGAGAGCCCCTACTGGCTCTCCATCCCTCCACCTCAGGTGAGCTGCCCCCCTGCTTGTCACAGGCCAGCAGGAGACCACCAACCCCTCCCCCTTCAAATCTAGTTTAAAGCCCTGTCTATGAGCCCTGCCAATTCCTGCCCCAGGATCCTTTTCCCCCTCTGGGACAAGTGTGTCCCATAAGTTGTTTTTAGCTCTGCTGCCTTGAAAACCAAACCATGATTGTAGAACTCAAATCCCTGCCGATGGCATCAGTCCCTGAGCCATGAATTGACCTGTTGGCTCTTCCACAATGTTCCCTCATCCATCACTGACGTTAGAGGGATAGCACAGACCACTACTTGAGATCCTGACCCCTTTAGCAGGTGCCCTAACGTTCTGAAATCTCTTTTAATTGACCGTGAGCCTCGCATTGTTGCATCGTCACTACCCACCTGAAAGACCAGCAGTGGGTAGTAGTCTGAAGGGCTCACAAGTTTGGGAATTTTGCCTACTATGTCCTTTACTTGGGCACCAGGGAGGCAGCAGATCTCCCTATGAAATGGGTCTGGTCTGCATATTGGGCCTTCTGCCCCCTTCAGTAGGGAGTCTCCTACAACGATGACCCTACGAGGTTTCCTTTCTGGACTAGTTTTGATAGCTGGCCTGAGGGAACCTGTCATTGGTGCTGCTTCTGTCTTCCTTGAGTCCTCATCCTCACCTATGACCTGCTCCTCCTGTAAAGCCTCATACCTATTCTGAACCTTCACTGTAGGCAGCGTGCTGCTCAAAGTAGCACGCTTGCTCCGTCTGCCCTTCTTCCGTCGGGCAGAGACCTGCTCCCATTGTCCCTGCTCATGTGGGTTACTGCAGGGAGGCTGAGAGTCTAGCTGATGGGTAGGTATCAAACTCCCTGCTCCACTGAGAGTTACCCCCTGTTCTGGTTTGGTAGAAGTTAGATTGTGGGGATAGTCAGTGTTCCTTTCACTGTCTCTTATAGCTCTAAGCCTTTCTACCTCTTCTTTTAGTTCAGCCACCATGCTCATCAGATCCCTGATCTGCTCACAACTCACACAGGAGTTGTTCCTTCCATCCTCCATATCGAGTGCCAGGTCCCAGCACTCACTGCAGCCACCTACCTGAACACCTGCATGCTTGTGAGTGGCCTCAGTTTGGGTGCCAACTGTTCTTCTACTAGCCTTACTAGCTGCTCTTCTACTAGCCTGTGACCGGTTTAGGCTGTGCCTTTAAGAAAGGGACACTTTCTGAACACTCTGGGCGAATGTTTTGATATTAGAATGAAAACAATGATATGCTAATTCAATTTCATTGGTGGGACCCGGTTGTAGTTTTTTTGTTTAGTCTTTCAGTCGGGGGAGTCAGTCTGCAGTCGTTTTCTTCTTCCCCCTGTGCTGTGAGCTGGCTCGTTTCTCTCTACGATTCCTTCTAACCAGATAAGAAAACTAACTTTTGCATTCGCTTTGAGCTTTAACAAAGTTTTCCCCTTTTAATTACCTTCCTTTCTCTCTCTCTCTAACCCTTTTGGGAAAAAGGGGTGGTAGGGAGGGAGAAGGGGGGAAAAGGCCGAACCCCCTGGCCACAGGGGGGGGGGTTGGGGAAAGGTTTCCTGTATTACATACTGTGCTGTATATTTCTGTATATATTGTAAATATTGTATATTTTTGTACATATTCATTGCATTCCATATCTGCTTGTAAAATACAGCTTTCATCTGCTTCTCTGGCTGAGTTAGCTGTGGAATTCTTTTGTGTGTGGGGGAACCTTCCTACTCCACCACATATTATTTTTAATTGGCGGTCCAACGTGCGGCTTGTGGATAATTGCTGTCCAGAAGCTGGGCTAAAGGTTGCTTGATTTATTGCCTGCTCGAGTCGGAGTTGCAAACATGAAAGTGTTTTGGCTTTTAGAACGTTTGGTCTTTTCAGTTTGTTCGGTACTGGTCTACAAGTACTTCATGGGAATGATTTTCGATCGCTTAGGCAGATACTTGATGTATAGATTGTATTTATGGTTTAAGTATAAGATTCAGCTTCTTTACGACCGGTGCCTGGGATTCTTCTGGCTTAACAGATACGGGAATGTGACCTCCAGCACTCTGCCCATAGAGATAAAGGAGTTTAAGATCCCGGCAGGCGAAAGGGTTGTTTTAAGTGATGGCTGGAATCCAAAGGTGATTTATTTGATATGTGCAATCCTGCTGTTGGTGATAAGTAACGTGTTCTGGTTATATACGCTGTACCGAGAGAGGAAGATATATAGAGTGTCGAAAGCCTGCTTTGTAATTAAGCATAGATCGAAACGCAGAAAGCGCAGCTCTAACTCTACCCCAGAGGTATCTAGTGATGAGGAAAATGCAGAATCTGTATCAGTTAACGACAAGGCTAAAAATTCCATCGGAAAGGCTGCTCTGAACGGTTCTGTTGGTGGCTCTGGCAATCAGCCAGCGGCAGCGGCAGCTCCTAACATGGCTTCCACGCCCTCGGCAGCCATTAATGGGGCAAAGCCATTTCCTCCTCCTTCTTCGGCAGGACCGGAAGTGTCCTCCACAGCAGCCGATCCGTCTCAAAACCTGTCAGCTTCTATTAAGCCAGCTGTAAATCCAAACACAGCTCCAGTTAAGCAGGTAGCTGTTTTAAGTACGAGAGGAAAAAAGGGCAAAGCTGATCCAGATGCTGATGGGGGAGAGCAGCAGGATCCTGGTGAGGGAACTTCTGCTCAAAGAGACCCTGCTGAGATGGAGGAAAAGGTTTGTCTTAAAGATATAGCTGAGTTATTGAGATCATCACTGGATGGAGATGCAGGGCAAATTGCTGATAGCAGAACAACCAAAGGTGGTACTCCTGACCTTAAGCAGATTCTTAGGAGAGTGACAGTAAGATTATTGGGACAAGAACTTCAGGAAGATGAGGCAGAGGAGGAGGGAGTCAGATGACATTGAGAGCTGTTCGTCACCCAGGGAAGAACTGAGGAATGTGCGTAAAGATTACATCAGAGCAGATAAGGAGCCAATCCTAGCTTGGCTTGGTAGATGCTATGATACAGGTGCTCCAGCTCTGGTGGTTGGAGACAAGTCAGCAGCTCAACTAGGAACTCTCTCAAAGGATAATGGAATAGATAGACATCTAGGCAGGACTCTCGGTAAGGTCACTCTGTGGATATGCCTTTTAATGGCAACTCTCATGAGGTATCCTTCCCAACTCAAGCTATCCTTCTCAGGTTCAAACTATTTGCTACGTCTCGTGGGTCTCTGAGACAGAAGTTCCCTCACCGGATCCTGCTGCTCTCCCCCATCGGCCCTTAGTTTGCCCTTTTTCTCTATTATAAAAACAAACTACATACATACTGTGGGAGCTGTGGGGCTGGATTTACAGCTGTGGCTTAATAGAAGCTGACAGGTGCAGACGGTCGGCCTTTGTGGTGCCTCGTCCTGCCGAGAAGGAGAGGAGGAGATGGCTTTGCTGTAGCTGCCGGGGCGGTAAACTGCCGCTGGCTGTTTGTAGAGCGAGCATAGGCAGAGTGCTTGCTTTCGATGAGTTTTAACCTTGTCATTAACTGATACAGATTCTGCATTTTCCTGTCCTTGCCTCTGGGACCAGGATTAGAAATAAATCCTGATTTGTCCTCTTAAATTACAAAGCGAAACTTGACCTCTAAATATCTTCCTCTCTCATTTTGCATCTCTCTTTCAGGCACGTGCACTTATCACATAACAACAGGATTGACGCCAATCAAAATCGTCGCAGTTCAAAATTCCCCATCACTAAAACAAATAAGCCTGCTGCCGGGGATCTTAAACTCCTTTATCTCTATAGACAGATTAGCAATTTTTATTCGGTAATCTGTTAGGCCCGGAAAGTCCAGGCGCGATAAATGTAAAGCTGAATCTTATAATAAACCATAAATACAATCATACATCTCAGTATCTACAGCGATAGAAATCATTCCCGTGTGCTTGTAGACCAGTAGAACAAATGAAAGACCAGGCGTTCACAAAAGCGAACGTATATGTACGGCTCAAATACACCACAATCATCAAACGGCCTAGCCCAGCTACTGGACAGCAATTAGAAAAATCACAAGCCTGATTGGGACATAATTAAAAATGACAGGTGGGGGATTCCCCCACCTGAAATTCCGCAGCTAACTCAGCCGGAAGCAGATGAAAGCTGTATTTTACTGAAGCGAGTGCAATGAATATGTACAAATATACAATATACAAATATATACAGAAATATACGGCTGTGTGGTATTACAACCCCCTGTGGCCGGGGGGGGACCCGACCTTTTTCCCCCTTCTGCTCCCTCCCTGCCACCCCCTTTCCCAAAGAAGGGGGCAGAGAGAGGAGAGAGTGACAAAGGGGAAACTTTGTTAAAAACTCAAAGCGAATGCAAAAGTTAGTTTTCTTATCTGGTTAGGGAGCCGTGAAAGCGAGCCAGCTCACAGCACAGGGGAAGAAAGCGACTGGAGCAACTGAAGACTAAACAAAGAAACCTGGCGAGGTCCCACCCAGTGAAATTGGATTAGCATATCATTGTTTTCATTCCACAAATATCAGAGCATTCGCCCAGAAGTGTCTCAGAGAGTGTCCCTTTCTTAAAGGCACCTTCGGCGATCTGGCTGTAGAGAGCGGCTAGTAGACTGAGTAGAAGAACAGTTGGCACCCAACTCTAGCGTACGGAATGGATTCGGAAATGGGTGGCTGCAGTGATGCTGGGACCTGTGGCACTCGATCAAATGGAGAGGAACAACTCTGTGGCTGGTCTGATGAGCATGGTGGCTGAACTAAAGAGAGGTAGAGAAAGAAACTTAGATATAAGAGACAGAGACACTGACCCTCCCACAATCCCAACTTCTACCAAACGGGGGTGGCTCTCAGTGGAACAGGAGTTTGATGCCACCCATCAGCTAGATGCAGCCTCCACTGCCCACATGGTTTTTTTTTTTTTGAGACAATGGGGCGGGTCTCTGCCCGAACGAGCAGACGAACAGCGTCTTTACTTTGAGCAGCAGCGCTACCTGCAGTGAGGTTCAGAATGACTGTGAGGCTGCAGGAGGAGCAGGTCATGGGGATGAGGACTCAAGGAAGAGAAGCAGCACCAGCGGGTTCCCTCAGGCCAGCTATCAGGCTAGTCAGAGAACCTCAGTAAGGGTCACATGCGTTGTGAGATTCCTGCAAGTAGATCTTTGAAGAGTACACAGTACAAACAAAACAGAGAAAGAAAGAATGAAAGGAAAGGGGGAGAGAGGGAGAGAGAGAACTGAGAAAGAGATAGCAAGAGAGATAATTACCACCATGTGATCCTTCTTTGTTGACAGGGGAGACATCCAGAGGTGCGGATGAGATGATGCAGGAGCTCTCTGGGTTGGTGAGCAGTGTGTACTTTGTGTCCTGGATGCTAGGCTGGTATTAGGCTAGGAGGGAGAAACTTAGAACAACTTACAACTATTTACACAATGACTTGGTGCCATGGTCTAGTCATGGGGTCTGTGGTGACAGGTTGGACTCCATGATCTTCGAGGTCTCTTCCAACCTTGGTGATACTGTGATACTGTGATACTGTGACTGCAGTAGGGATCTTTGTGAGGTCTATTGTACAGCTTGGAGAAAGACCCAAATATGGTCAGGGATCAAAAGATGATTGAGAGATTCCCACACAGAAGACTGAAAGAAGCAGGCTAAGTTATTCCACAAAATGGAGACTAATTATTAACTATGCTGACACACTATTGACTGCTTTATTGCACAAAAGAAGAGAAAGTAAATATTTTAGACAATAGATGTATGAATTTTGTAACCAAAATAATGTACATGTTTTACTCTTGAGGTCATGGTGATGGGCAATTAGTAAGATTTGGACTAGCAGAGACGTTCTGAAGGAGTTCTCCCACATAAATGTCAGGATAAAAAAATCTATGCATAATTAATACAGACCATAGCAATTTCATGGGCAAGATTGTATGTCTGCTAAAAAATTGTATCAAACACCACCATATCTATGAGCTTGTTTTGGGAAATATCAGAGTTTCTTCTCTGATTCTTTCTTGAAAGTGAATATTTCTATCAAAAAAAGGATTAGATTACTTATGTTCAGAGAAGCATTGCATTCCCTGTGGTTTTTTCTATGGGAGCATGTTATGCACTCTGCAGTCTTTGAAATCAATGCATTATGCTGTTTAGTAACAAAAATGTACATTGCGTTATGTGTACATTCAAGACATTGGTTAACCATTAAAAACAAATTGGAAAACTGACTGAGATTATTTGGAAACTTTTGACTTCCCTTAGTTCTTAAAACTGGATTAATCCGAATATGAGAAATCATTTTCATTACACATTGAGCTGTGATCTGAGGTCATTAAAGTAGATCTTGGAAACTCAAGTCTTAGAGCTAACACTGAATGATTATATATTTCTGTTACAGCATTAAAAATTAGGTTAAAAATCAGATCATCCAAGATACACAGATGATATTTGTTAGATATTTGACTTATTCAATATTGCTTAGAAATACTCATTATGGAAAAAAAAATCAGCTCTGGTGTCTCTGAGGATGTTCTGTTATAACCAGAGAAAATTAACTCAACTAAAGCAATGTTGAGGCAGAGAGAAAAATTAGTACTGATGGAGACTACTGTAAATACATTTTTGGAACTCGACATGTGCTATGCAATTTTTTTTCAAGAGCCATTTCCAAACTGAAAGAGTTACTACGCCTTCTTATTCCCATTATGACATCCTTTGAATGAAATTAGATTCAAGATTTTTTAATGTGACAGTGAAAATGAATAAGTATTAAATTTGATATATTGCTTTAGGAAAAAGCTACTTCTGTGTTGAGCAGTAATAAATGACAATAGAAGCAATCTTCTATTTTGATAGTCAAAAATAATACAAATGGCAATATCAAGGTGAGACTAGCAAAGAAATAGAATAAATAAAAATACTGTTCCTTTGTTGATCATCTCTATTTTCCTAACTTTTCCTGTGTTCTCTACAGAGTATAGTCACTGAAGTTACTATTACTAAAAAACCCAAACCAAACCAACCAACCAAACAAACAAAAATGAAAAGAAGAGTGTATTCTCTGAAGTATGGAGGAGTTTAGAATGATGCTATGAGTTTTATTTCAGAAGCCTCTTCTCTGCCCAAGATCTCTTGCAAGTGATCTAGACCTAAAGGTTGTCATTTTCACAATGCCAAGAGAGGTGCTATCATGACCACCATACTGATGGGGCATGGAGGTGATGGAAACATACAGAAGCTGAAGTCAGACTATAAAATGAAGTTTAAGGGATCCATAGATAGGTAAATAGCTTCACTATTTCGTGCTGGATTAGACTGACACCAATCTTAAAGGTGTTCTGGTTGAGGACTAAGTGTCTTAGCATAGAGTTTAATTCCTGCAGAGTACCAGAGAGTCCCAGGGGGCAGATGGTCCCCAGAGAATGAGCACAGGAAATTGTAATTGTGTTATTCTATCCCATAATCCTGCCATCCCTGTGCAAGCAGACCCGTTCTTTCTCCCTCATCTCTGCTCCTGGTGTGCAGCTCTTGGTATCCTTTGGTTTGGGAGGGAGTACAGCCTTTTTGTGGCCTTCGTGGCAAGCTAATTTCATGCTATGCCACTGCACCTAGTGGGCTATGTTGGGGGGTGGGGGGGTGGCACTGAGGCCTGGAAGGCCTGTCTTGGTGGGGGTGGGAAGGTTTTGGCCTCATTGAGGCCTGGTGAAGCATGGTAGGACCAGGTGAAGAACTGGGTTAAGGCTGATTCTGATTCATGCATCTATTTCCTTTGTGCCTTTGCATGTTTTATACTTTTTGATACTTTTGTAAATAGTATTTTCCATTTAACCTCCAATTCTGTACAAGTGTTTTTATTTACTCCTTTGGGGTAAAACACTTTCTGTCCTTTCACCCTGGGCAGCCTGTAGCTGAAGCCAGGACAGAGGATGTATCTTAATTGAAGGTTGAGGAAGGGAGCAGCCAAAATAGTACTGCCCCAAGATGATGTTAGAAGCTGAATTCTTCTTTTTAATTCTCCTGCACTCTACAGCCACTTGTTGAAAGAAAAAGAGGAAATTGAAGTGTGAAGCAAAGAACAATGATCAAATTCAAACCAGTTATACTTGATGCATTCTTGTTCTCATAATGTTATGAATGACTTAAAATCTACAGTTTTCACTTTCCTTTTAAATTAAGTGTTAGTCCATTTTCCAGGCTTTAATGAACAAGATAATGCTTGGTATAGAAGTTTAAAGTTAAGTACCTGCCTTGAGCTCTTTATTTCCATACAGTATAACAACAAATTGTATTTTAAATTCCAAGAATGAAAGCAAGAGGTGAGTGACAGCAATGCATATGTTGCACGTATCTACAGCACCTCCTTAATCCATCACTCTGTGACAGCTTTGAGCTGGTCAACCCTTAAACAGCAAAACCAATAAGTATTCTTACCAAATTATTTGATTACATTCCTCCTCATTAGGCTTAGAATGCTTACTATATTTAATTAGAGTTAAGAAAATAGTAGGAAAATCAATCTGTGGTGAAGATGGCATTTGAAATAATGCAGTTAGATTTCTGTCATGTTACTGTTTTGCTGCTGCTATGCTATTCAATGTATTCAGATTCATTTAAAAACATTCAGCCTGTTGCTTGCTTTGAAAAGGATAGTCTTCAGACCAAGAGCTAAACTGCTAAGCAGAACGGATGGGTGGAAAGTGGTTGACTCTGGAGAGAAGCTCTTGTACTTGGGGTTACTGGTTGACAGCTGGCTGAACATGAGCCAGCAGTGTGCCCAGGTGGCCAAGAAGGTCAATGGCATCCTGGTCTGCATCAAAAATAGTCTCCAGTTCTGGGCCACTCTATTTAAGGATATTGAGATACTTGAATGTGTCCAGAGAAGGGCAACAAATCTGGTAAGGGGTCTATGAGGAGAGGCTAAGGGAGCTGGGGCTGTTTAGCCTGGAGAAGAGAAGGCTCAGGGAAGACCTTATTGCTGTGTACAATTCCCTGAAGGGAGGTTGTAGCCATGTGGGGGTTGGTCTCTTCTCCTGGGTGGCCAGCACCAGAACAAGAGGACACACTCTCAAGCTGCACCAGGGGAAGTTTAGGCTTGAGGTGAGGAGAAAATTCTTCACAGAAAGAGTTATTGGCCTTTGGAATGTCCTGCCCAGGGAGGTGGTGGAGTCACCATCCCTGCAAGTGTTTAAGAGGGGATTGGATGTGGCACTTGAAGTCATGGTTTAGTTAGTCATGATGTGTTGGGTGATGGGTTGGACCTGATTATCTCAGAAGTCTTTTCCAACCTTATTGATTCTATGATTCTATGATTCAGCAGAGATGAAGTGTGGCTTTGAGTGAGTTTCAGCACATGAGTCACCTGGTAGCCTATGAGTCAAAGGAGGGAGGCCTTCACTCAAATTTTAAGGTTGTCATTCAGCTTTACATGAAGATCCTTAGGGCAAAGGGTATGACCACTACCTGTCATTTTATTAAGTGTGTAAATACTCTCAGGATGTATTTCATTTTTAATTTAAAAGAAGAATTATTTGTTTCAGTTAATGAGAAAGCTCTTCACAAAATAATAACATTACAAAATGTTACTAATCCATTTTATTATGTACAGGGAGTTAATAATGTCTGCACTCAGTTCAACACTGAATGTGATGATGCATCTCTTTCCTGTTGAGCTCTAGTTCAAGTACAAAGCATTTCAGACAGAGACAGTACATGGTGTGCCAGTACAAGGTGTTTGGAGGTAAAGTAGGAACTGGCCTGTTCTTGTTCTAGCTCTGATGGATGTTGCCTGCATGCTTTCTAATGTTCTCATTACTGCTGAAAGAATGTCAATGAAAAGAGGGATCAGTAGTTCCTCTTTAATGAAAATGATGCATGAGAAGAAGCTGACGAGCCAGGAGGCAAGAGGCACTGCTGGTCAGCATTTTACTGTGTCTTGCTATAGAGAACAGCACTGACATACCCTTATGTATGTTTTTCTCTGTATAGTCATACAGTTAATATGCATGCCAACTTTCTAATTGTAACATCTGAATGAATGATTTTAAAGATGGGTTCAGAACACAAATAAAACTCTCGGTTAGGAATTTTAAAATGCCATTAAAAAAAAAAAATGTCTAAAAAGTCTAAGAACAAGAGCAGTACATGTATAGAGCATTTGAAAACAAACCTACACATGGCAGTTATTTTTTTTTAAGGATCTTCTTTCACACATCCTTGATCCAGTCTACTGATAAAGCAGTGGTGCTTTGTGGGGGACACTCCTTTTTTAAGGGTTAAATTTGGGCTTATGCATAGGAAAATACAGCACATCTTATACTGTTTTATTTACAAGTCTCCAAAATACAGAGCAAATAAAGTTAATCTTCAGTAAAGACAATGCTAACAGGAATCTTTTTTTCAGGAAACCTAATATAGCATAGAATTTTTTTCTCAATATCTTCAAAGTGTACTTGTGAAGCCAAACTATGATACTGAAGTGACACTGCATAGATCCTGACATTCATCATTTATTTGAAAGTAAACTGTTATGATCACATAAGGAGGGAAGGAGGGAAGGAGGCAAGGAAGGAAGGAAGCAAGGAAGGAAGCAAGGAAGGAAGGGAGGGAGGAAGGAAGGAAGGGAGGAAGGGAGGAAATGAGCTGCAGTTATGCAACATTTATTTTCAGCTAAAAGCTGTGTGAGGTGAGAATACTGCTTCAGTTGCAGGGAGTAAAAAAATAACTTACTAAAATCACACAGGAAGTCCTTATTCAACACTTTGCTTTGCTCTTTCCATTTCTTTGGGTAAATCTGACGTTATAAGCATAACTGACTCTCTGAGGATCGCTTAAATAATTTAAAGATGCTGAGCCTCATATTCTACAGGCGAAAGATGCTGACATTATTTTCAATGAGATTTTTATATTTAAAATATATTGAAGTGCATTTTTGGGAAATGAAATTTTGCTACCTGTGCTTTTTACATGAGCTACTATACAGACACCATAGGTAGAATAATGCCCACATGTATTTTTTGTGTACTTTTAAAAACATTATTAAGTGGAATACTCCCTTTTTTCAAAGATTAGCTTGAAATATCTTTGTTTTCTTCTGGAAATGTACTAGTTCTGGGGCAATTTTTTTGCTAGTTGTACACAGTAAAAAGCTGGTAGTGTTTAAATTGAGTACTTTCAATAACAAAAATATACACCAGGTAAAATTGTACATTGTCTCTTCTGACAGGTGCATTGACTTCAGTAAAAGACTAATCTTTTTCTGCTAATACCTAACATTTTTCATGTTTATACTTTTCTTCCTACAGCTTTGGAATGAGTTTAATAAGCAGATCCCAAATAAAAACCTAGTAATTCCTATGTACCCACACACACACCCAAAACCCAAACAAAGAAACAAACAAAAAACCCCACCCAAACAAAAAAGCTATTGCATGCTGGAATTGGGTATTGGCCAGTTAGATTATTGATCATGTCTGCTCTATCAGACATGATCAATAACCCAAGAGTTATGAATTTCTGTATCAAATGCCATTGCCTCATCTGTGAAGTCCTAGAAATGACAGCATATCACAAAAGAATCATTCTGTGCTCTGTCTTGCATTTAGAGATGAGCTTAAAATAAGACAGCTTTTTAAATGATATCAGAGTTGGCCTTACAACATTTGCCATCTCATTTTGTAGCAATGGAAGTATACCTGCTCTACATTTTCAATATTTGTTCTGAATTAAAATTGTTTTTAAAGTGGTGCAACTCTCCTGCACTCATCAGCATTAGTAAAGACAAACGAAACAGCTTTGCAGGTCTGTTTTCCACCTTTCAGATGACCTTCAGCAGTGGACCTCCCAGGAGAAAGAAGACACCTATGTTCAACTAAATTTATCTGTTACTCTATTAAATAGTGTAATTAATATGCTATTTGGCCACAGGACTTTGGGAATTGAAATTCAGACTGTAGCAAAGACATCTCCTGGGCAGTTTAGTCTCTCTATATATCTGTTTGGCACCTTGGCAGCTGTCCTACAGCTACCCTCACTGACAACCACCCTTGGTGAATGGTGTTAGTTAGCAGAAAATGAAAACTGAGTATGACAGAGAAGGAGGTAGAGGACAACATCAGTTTAGAGGCTTTGATAATATTCTACCTATATTTTGTCAGTTTAGTCACTTTACTTGCACATTTCAGTGAAATCCAGCACCATTTTTCTGAAGGATGATAGAGCACTTGCAAGGAAGGAAGCCGGAGCACTTCCTTGTTAATGAAGTTGGCAAACACAATGATGGAACACTTTTTCATCTTTGTTCTTCAAGAAAGATGCCAAAAGAAAAAAGATACTTAATTACTGCACAGAAAATCAGAAGAAAACATCTGGTTGGAAGTGACATCAAAGATCATCCAGTCCAACCTCAGAACCAGCACTGAAGGGTCAACACAACACCGTGTCCACAGTTTCCAGCTTCAATGGTGATAGCAGCAAGCTCACAGAAAATGTAACTTGAACTCTCATACTGACCAAAGGCTTTTCATTCAATCAATAACTATTGTCACTTAATAATGAATTAGAAAGTGGGTGAGTTACTTTTATCAGAGCAAAAAATATGCCATGCATGCTGGACTCTGCCTAGACTTGGACTAAACAGATTAAAGAAGACCTAGAACTGGAGATTTAAGTCTGTGAACTGTAAATTGCAGCTTTCTGAAGTCATACAAACTAGGACTTCCACTCTGGTTGGAGCAGTAGAGCTGCAATAATGGTATCCTGGGTGGAACTTTTATGTAGAGTGTGGGCTAATACTTTGTATAGGTGCAGACACACAAGAACACACACATGAAAACAGTATTTTCAGAGGTGGCCATTCATCCTGGATGTACCTTGTGGTAAAATGATAATCACTTCTGCATAAGGCTCTGATCCTATGATGGTAACTGTCAAATCAGGAGGCTATGCTGAAAATTAACCTGAAACTCTTGGAAGTCTGGGCAAAGAGGGCAAAGAAGAAATTGTTACCTTTTGGTTTTTGTTTTGTTGTTTTGGTTTTTTTTTGTTTGTTTGTTTGGTTTTTTTTTTTGTTTGTTTGTCATTTACCAAAGTCAATATCAGAGGAAAAAAAAAACAAACAAACAAAAAAACCAGTCCTGCCTTAGGCATGCTTTCAGTGAACTTTTGTTGCTGCTGCTTGGTTCATTGAGCTGGTTTACTTCTAATGGTTCACTAAGCTTTGAATGCTGTAGAGATTATGGTAATTTCTTTTACTGTGGTAGTTTCCCAGACTGGAACATATGTTGGTGTTTTCATAACACAAATTAGGTAAATATCAATAATGAAAAAGTTGAGATTATGCACTGGACTGCAAAATCATAACAGTGTTGAGGGACAGATGCCAGTCCTAGAGGACAAGATATATTGTTTCTTCAGGAATTGTGGTCTGGTTTTGAAATTTTGTGTTGCAGATACCTTGAGTTGGGATTTTAATGAGCTCAAAACTGTAGAAATTTTTCTAAAATGGAACCAAAATGAAGATGAAATGTTATCTGGGGCCACCAAAGCCATGAGGTTTCAAAACCAAACTGTGTTTATGTTTAGTCCTAGGACTAGACAGGTCAGGTCCTGTCTTCAAAAATGGCAAGAAGCACTAGTCAGAGAGCTACAGTCTCATCAATCTCAACTGAATCTCAATCCCTTTGCAGGGATTGGAACAGCTATCCCTAGAAACCAGTTCAAGACTCCAGGAGGACATGTGGACAATGGAGAGTAGTCCACATAGATTAACAAAGGGAAAATCATGCCTGACCTATTTGATAGTTGCATGAAATGCCTGGCTTTGTGCATGAAGGGAAAGTAGCTGGTATTTCTTACCTTGACTTCAGCAAGAACACAATGGAAACATAAATCACTAGGGTGGCATTTTGTATGGTCAGCATAGAATAATGATCTTTGCAAGCACAGCCTGTCTTGAAGGGCAGAAACCAACAAGATGATACCTTTGGACCCTAATGGAGCCTTTGGAGCCCAATGGCTCTGTAATCTACAGTTTCAGTTATGTCTAGAAGAATTCTTTCACATTTTGAAAATCATCATTTGTTTGCTTGTTGGGTTTTTTTTTTCCCACTGACACTATTAAGAATCACATATAGCAAATAAGATGACCTTCTGGTGATGCTGAAATCATTGGGTAAGTCACATATAAAAGTTCAGTAGTCCTGCAGTTCCATCTCATTTCTCATTCTACTCTACCCAATCCACATATATAGTATTAGCTCTATCTGATTAACATTAATTATTTTTTGTCTCATAGTGATCACTATGATTTTTCTGCCTTATAATGAGTAGAACTAGGAAGAATTTTGAGATAAATTTGTTTAATGCTATAAATTCTGAGCGGGATTTGTTCAATTTCAGCCATACTGTGGTGGTTTGAGCCTTAACTGGGGCTTAAAAGCTCAGATGGGGGCAAGGCTGAGAATCCCCTTCCCCAATAGAGAGAGAGAAGGAAGGGAGGGGAAAAAATCCACCAGGAAATAATTTGGGTTCAGCTTGGAAGTAGAGAGGCAAAGAATTTTTTCTTTAAACAATATATATATATTTCTGTAATGACAGGCAGGGATCACAAGGGAAAGGAACAAGGATGGATGGGAGAAAAAAAAATGAAAAAAAATTATGAGATACAGAACCAGTCCTTTGGGGAGTGAGGGAGCAGCAGGAACAAGAGGGCAATGGCTGCAGTTCTCCTCCCTCTTATACCCCTGCTGGACCAGGAGGGAGGGAAGTGGAACAGACCAAGTCAGTTCCCCAGGGGAGGAAACATCTCCACCAGGGAGGTCAAAAAACCTCTCACGAGCCCCCCCCCCTGTTGTTTGTTTGTTTTTTTTTTTTTTTTTTCCCCAGGATGGGCATAGCCCACCACGCTTGCAAATCTTTGTTTCTTATGTATCATCAATGTAAGTAACAAAGCTTTTGCGTTTTTGACCCTAACTAATGCTCTGCCTCCATTTGATACTTAAATTACACTGGAATCTGTTGAGGGTTTTCAATCCTATTTTGAGGGCTACTTGTTTTCAGCCAGTACTTGCAGACATAATAAAAGCAATTTTCTTTATAACAATTCAGAATTTAGACTCCTTGCTGAACTTTATATTCCTCAACTATGAAATAGAATTTAGAATAGAATAGAATAGAATAGAATAGAATAGAATAAAATAGAATAGAATAGAATAGAATAGAATAGAATAGACCAGGTTGGAAAAGACCTTCAAGATCATCGGTGCAACCCATCACCCAACACCATCTAATCAACTAAATCATGGCACCAAGTCCCTCATCTAGTCCCCTCTTAAACACTTCCGGTGATGGTGACTCCACCACTTCCCTGCCATTCCAATGGCAAATCACTCTTTCTGTGAATAACTTCTTCTTAACATCCAGCCTAAACCTCCCCTGGCACAGCTTGAGACTGTGTCCTCTTGTTCTGGTACTGGCTGCCCGGGAGAAGAGACCAACCTCCGCCTGTCTACAACCTCCCTTAGGTAGTTGTAGAGTGCAAGAAGGTCTCCCTGAGCCTCCTCTTCTCCAGGCTAAGCAACCCCAGCTCCCTCAGCCTCTCCTCATAGGGCTGTGCTCCAAACCCCTCACCAGCTTTGTTGCCCTTCTCTGGACACGTTCCAGCAAGTCAACATCTTTCCTAAACTGAGGGGCCCAGAACTGGGCACAGGACTCTAGGTGTGGCTTAACCACTGCTGAGTACAGGGGCAGAATGACTTCTCTGCTCCTGCTGGCCACACTGTTTCTGATACAGGCCAGGATGCCATTGACCCTCTTGACCACCTGGGCACACTGCTGGCTCATGTTCAGGCAGCTGTCAACCAGTACCCCCAGGTCCCTTTCTGCCTGGATGCTCTCCAGCCACTCTGACCCCAGCCTGTAGCACTGCATGGGGTTGTTGTGGCCAGTGTGTAGAACCCTGCACTTATATGTGTTAAATCTCATGTCATCGGACTGATCTGTCCAGCCTGCAAGGTCCCTCTGCAGAGCTCTCCTACTCTCTAACAGATCAACACCTGCCCCTAGCTTGATATCATCTGCAAATTTACTGATGGTGGACTCAATCCCCTCATCCAGATCATCAGTGAAGATACTGAACAGGATGGGGCCCAGCACTGATTCCTGGGGAACACCACTGGTGACTGGCTGCCAGCTGGATGTGGCACCATTCACCACCACTCTGGGCTTGACCTTCCAGCCAGTTCCTTACCCAGCACAGAGTGCTGCTGTCCAAGCCACAGGCTGACAGTTTGACCAGGAGTTTGCTGTGGGGATGGTATCAAAGG